>CM076662.1:12530990-12700269 GCA_038496675.1 Rachycentron canadum
CAACTCCTTGGCTCACAGAGACGTTCTCGACTCACAGATATATATATATATATACACACACACACACACACACATATATACATACATACACACACACATACATTTTGAACTCTCTTTATATATATATAATATATATATTATATATATGTGTGTGTGTGTGTGTATATATATATATTTTTTTATTTATTTATTTATTATTATTTTTTATTTTTTATTTTTTTAATTCTGTGATTTAGCTATTACTCTGAGACAATGGAAATCAAGTCTCAGGTAAATATCAATTTGAGTAATCAATGATATGTATTACAATTGACAGTACTACTACTAAGTCATTATAGTGGTTATCGTTATTGCACATTCTACTGATTAAAAAAAGACATGCAGATTCACAAATAAGAAATCAGTGTACAAACAGGCTCTAGTAATCTATTTCATCGTAACCTATTGTGATCTACAAAGGAACTACTTGTTTGTTATTAATTGATTAGCAGTTGATACTTCATTGATTTCTTAGGTAAGTCCTGTCAGTAAGGATGAACAGTTTGGCTGATATCCGTTGTTTGATACAGGGTTAATACTAACCTGACATGCTAGCAAACCAACATTACGTTACAACATTAAACTAGCACCTTCCACTTTTTTCTTCTCTTTACCTGAGATGGGTCTTGCTGTGTCTATCATAGGTCCTTTTGTCACATGAGTGGAGCACATCCGAAGACCAAGGGCAAGCACAGCTCGACTTTGGAAGAGCATTGTCACTGCTACAGAAGTACAGATGAACATAGGTTAAACACAAAGACACACACAAAGAAGATTATTGTACACCCTGACTTTTTTTTTAAAAACGTATCTTCTGTTCATCAACTAGTTGTTCTTATTTACACTGAGACGTACAGACATGAAGCCAAGCACTGACCAAACTCACTGAATTGTAAATCCTCACACCGGCACCACAGTATCCACACAATCACCATATCAATATGTCATGAATAAACTAGTTGTATAGATTGATGCAAAAGATGTCAAGAATATCTTCATGCAGTGTAATAGTGCAGACACAGAAAACATAATGTCCTCTTTTAAACGTTTCAGTCATGGCTGCAGTGCAGTACAGGAACAAACACATTCTGGACACATAATATGTTCTGGTGAGTGAAATCAATAATAATAATGACAAGGATTAAGGATTCATTTAAATTAAGTGAACTGATCCTATGTGCAACTGCATGATCGCTTCAACATATCACAGTGAATGACAGACATGGCTGCAGGACTGCTTGTAATACAGTAATGTTGTAATGAAGTCAGTCAGAGCAACACCCTGGTTTTAAAAGCGATAGCCTGAATTTTGACCTGACATGGCAACAAATATGTATTGGATATATTTAAGAAGTGAAGAGTGGAACTGACGGGCCGCTTGTCAACGGCTCGGCCATACACACTGTAAGTAAAACAGCAACCCGGAACAGGATGCAACACAAACAAATAGTTCAATGTGTCAAAACTAGTTGTACAGGCCTCGCAGCCAAAGCAAAGCCAGTCTTGACAGGTCAAAGCTAAGTAACACCCACTGCTGCGGCTGTTTGTCGGTCGTTTTGGAAATCACCAACCCGCCACTTTACGTCAAAAAGGACAATTTGAGGGCTAAAATAAAAACACGACCTGGTGCTTCGCTAAAGTGTGCAACGTTAACAGCAGCGTAGCTTCCAACGTCGTGAGCTAAGTTAGCTACGAACCAAATCTCGCCTGCCGTGAGCAGAAACTTGCGACAATTCAAACGTGGATTTCGAGCAAATTTTCAAAGGAAACGCGGACGATGCAAGCGCATTTAAATAATCTGCCCACACTTACTTTCTAGCACCGACCACGTTGGGTGATAGATCCTCTTTCGGAGCAGAAAGCTACACCGACTTCGCTTGTTTACCTCTGCCACTGCAATTATTAGGAGCGACCGTAAACGTACCGCGCTGTCGTAAAAAATAGTGCTCTTGGGAAAAAAAAAAGAGAAATCTGTTGGTGAAAAAGAAAAGAAGAAAGAAAAAAAATATGTTTAAGACAGCCATCTGGTGGTTGACTGTTGTAAGTGTGATTCATTCAAGATGATTCATTCATTCTCCTCAAGAGACACGCGATCCCACATCCAAGACCAAGATATAAGAATCTGTTTTTGTTTGTTTGTTAATTTGTACTCAAGCATGACAATCTGTCAGAACAACACAAAACCTAAACACTTTGCCTATTATTTTAAAGTTTTTCCAATGGTTTTCATCATTACCATCTTAGTTTTATTGTTATTATGATTTTTTCCCCTTTATTTAGCTTATTTCTGATAGTATACTATGTAGCAGCACATTATGTCATTGTGTAGTGTGGTATAATGTGTGTGTTTCTTGTCGTTGCCCATAAAGTAGGAGTGTGAAAGTCAAATTATTATTGGCTAAATTATTAAACTAATAATCATACATATTACTTATAAGGCTATAAACATTGTACAACAATGGCAACACTACAAATTAGTTACAGCCAAGAAAAAATTGTACTTCTTGAATTTGAAAAACAAAATAGATGTATAGTTGTATGTATAAACCAGTAGCCTATATATAGCCTGAATTATTCACTTGATAATTCTGAGGACTTAAACGATCATTTTTCTGGTTTAATAGGCCTTCTGTCTTATTTTTCCATATTTTGCCATCTTTATTTTTTCCTCGCACAGTATCTGTGCCATATTCCACCAACGCCTCTCTCTCTCTCTCTCTCTCTCTCTCTCTATCTATCTCAGTGTGTGTGTGAACTCCCTCCTCCCCATCCAGTATCTACCTCCCAGTGTGTGAGTGGCCGTGGTTCTGCGTTTGCCCCAGTCGGCCAGCAGCAGTCATCACCGGACACTGGTTCAAATTGATGGCGACCACTCCAGACAGCAGCACAGACCGCCGACCGATAAGGAGACTCCGCTCCAAGAGCGATACCCCCTATCTCGTTGAAGCCCGGCTCTCCTTCAACCTGCGGACAGGTAGGCGCACATCCCTCCATGCTGCCCCCCAAATCTTTCTCTTACATGTTTTGCCAGATGTCTTTATGTGGGTGGATTGAGGGGGATTACAGCCTAAAATACGCTTCTGTTTTACACCAATGTAGGGAGGGGTGGGGGGCTGTTATTCTTTCTGGACTTGTGTTATAGTTTAGCTGTGATGCTTATCCCTCCAAAATATATTAATGGGAGGATCTATAAGGCTGGGCAAATTGTGAAATGTTACGCAACTTTGTGGACTAAGGCTCAGGTGACGTTTCTGGCACAAAGAAAAAAAAAGGGGGAAAAAACGATAAAGGGGTTCAGAAATGTAAAATCCTTTTTAGAGGTTTGTTGGATTTTGATTTCGTCGGGGCTCGGTAACTGCTACCAGCAGTTACATAATGTGAAGAAGCTTCAACGTGACATGTAGTAGCCCGAGCTTTGTCCGTGGTCGTGGTACACGCGAAATCCGGACCCGGATGGGATGTCCGGTTTCTTCGTTCTTCATTTGTAGATTTGGATTTTTTTTTTTTTTTTTTTTTTTTTTTTTTTTAAATTGGCTTTTTTTTTTTTTTTGTAAAACAGTTGCGATGGCTCCGGCGATGATGCTCGTGGTGAATTATCCTCTCGTCTCCCGTCAGCCCTTTACAAAGCATGTTGCATCCCCTGTTACCATGGTGACTTGGCATTTTAATGCTGACTGAGTCAACGGGATTCAGATCTTTAGCGCCACAGTGTAATTAAGACACACCGCCGCCTCTACGGTATCTGTTTTACCCAGAGCCAGCTCCAGTCATTTTCTAATCTCTGCAGGGTCGTTGGTGTTTGTGGCAGTCACAGTCGAAATCTTCTTGTCTCTCGTTGGTCTCATTCACGCCCACCACATGTGTAATGGTTAGAATGACATCATAAGTCCTTTATACAGTTTGTTCCATTGATGCCAACACGAGGTGCCTCACAGTGCTGGCAGCTGCTGCAGCGTTATAGATGTATCCTATAGCCATCTAGCATCTCAGCTCACTGGAGTCACGCCTATTTATCCACTCAGCAAAATGTGTGAGATGCCTGTGTCGACTGTAATGTTTGGATGTTGGCCAGTTCAGTAAGTGTGCAGTGGATTTTGGGAGATGGTTTGTTTTCGTGTGGTTTTCCTTACCAGAAACCAACTAGTGTTTCAAATAGTGTAGTCATCTTTTGCTGTAATATTGAGTGGCAAAGGGTAGAGGTGTGTGTGTGTGTGCGTGCGTGCGTGTGTGTTTGTTTACAGGTCTAGGATGAGCATTTGCTTTGTGATGAAACCATCTCTTGATTTGAATTCATCATTTAGTCCATACAATGTGATAAAATCAGGAAAAAGTCCCCAGAACCTTCAACTTGCTTGTTTTGTCAAAACCAACGGTCAGAAATCCCAAAGAAATTCATCCACGTTTTGATTATGTAAAACTGAGAAATGCAGATACCTCACCTTAAAGTTGGAGCCTGTGAGTTGATTAATCTAATCATTTCTGCACAAGTGCATGTTTAGGCTAGAAGGCCACTAAAACAGACTTTGTGGTATCTCAGTTTGGCTGAAGCTGAAGCAAACTGAAGAGGCTGGGGGGGATTGCTACCAGAAGGTCATCACTTCAATCATAAAGCGACTGCACCTTGCTCCAGCAAAGCTCCACAGTTGCCAACAATGTGGCTGCTGTATTGACAGCTCCCAGGTGCAATGTCAGTCTGGGCAGTGCTGGAAAAGAGCAACGGTGCTCAGTTGTGGCCTCCTGGATGAATGAATCTTTTAAAAAGCCCCCCAGCATGTTTATGTCAGATAAGCCTTTGAGGTCCTAGGCAGCTCTGCTCATGCCAAGGAAACAGTTGGCCCCATGGAGACAAGCTTGTTGTCAATGACATGACACTGCTGTTTGTCTCTGTGCTCCTTTTTAAAAAAAATATATATTTCTCTACTCTACAACAAGCTCATACAAAGCATGAGGGTGGTATGGGGGCGATTTGTACAACAGCACTGTTGACTCACTTCCACCTGGAGAAGTGGAGCAGGATTTAGCTTTAGCTTATTGCCAAGGAAACCAAAAGTCTCATGGTTGCGTGGCCAGGTGCTTAATAATGATAAATGACCAGGACTGCCAAGGACGTGAAACAAGAACTAAGCAATTATCTGTATGTACTCCCAGATCAGATAATAGCTTTGGTTTTTCTTTGCTGTGTTTTTTTTTCCATCTTGTCTTTTTATAATGGTTTGACACATAACCTCAAATCCAAAAATGATTACATTAATAAAGCGTGACACAGGGAGGTCAAAACTTATGGTTTTTGAGTAGACACATTTATTTTGGAGCTGTGGATGTATCCGTGTTTTTTCAATGAACTGCTACTACAAAGAAAGCATGAAATACACTTTTATATCCAACACAGTCAGACTATAATAAAGACACTGCCAGTCTGGCATCAGCTTCTCTGATACTGAGTTGTGTAATTCGTTTTCATATGTGGTGAGTTTGTGTGAAAAATTTGGAGATGTGCTGAAGGTTCACAGCCAAATAACTGCTCTGTGTTCAAACAGCAGATTTTTTTTGTTGTTGTGTTTTTTTGCTTTGTTCTCTGATGCTGATCGTCTCATATGTGGATCAGCCATCTCTCTATGCGGAGTCAGTCTCTGCTGCAAGTTTGACTTTTGCAGAAACAAGGCTTGTAAAATAAATGACAGATAAACCCGTGGGCCTCTAATAGAATCAGAGAGCATGTCTGAAGCATTGCTTTATTGCCCTGGCCTGTTTAGCATCTGCGCTAATCTAATTTGCCCCACAGTTAAAAGGACCCGCACACAGTCCCAGTCACAAAGATATAATGATATAATGGCATCAGTTACTGTGCAGCTATCAACAAATGCGTCATCTGTTATAAAGCATTAAAGGGTGGAGGTGTAGATGGATGGTTGACCTAGTTCAGAGGTTTGATTTCAGTCATTGCTGCCTTTTATGAAGCTTCTTGTTTTCTCTCTCTCTCTCTCTCTCTCTCTCTCTTTCTCTCTCTCTGTGTCACACACACACACACTGTCACACATACAAACACATTGTCATCTGTGCTAGCAGCTGAGAGATTACAGGGTTTGTGGAACTGGAATCGTTCCTGTGTACTTAAGGATCTTGTCTATGGATTTTTAGCCAAAAGCCAGTGATATGTGCATTTGTGTATTTCTGTGTGCATGTTGTTCTGCATGTTTGCACATGCAGTCCCTTGTTTGTGTACCATGTATGTGCCGCCTGCTGACACCGCATCCGTCTCACCGGAACAGGTTGTCCGCTTGTTTTTATTTGCTCATCATTCAGCAGCTCAACTACAGCCCCATCTGCTTTCTGTCGACAGACTCATGCTACAGACAAGACAACTCTCCCAATTACAGGTGATAGCACTTTGATTTTCCACCAACATCCCTCTGCTAACGAGATCAGTAGCTTTGAGTTTTTTAACATCAGCTCACACAATCAAGCCACCTTTTTTTTACTGTGTCTCCATTCTTGTCATGAATTCAGCAGCAGATAGTAAGTTTTGTTGTATTTTTCAGAACACTTTGCAGCTTTGACACGCAGGTCAGCTTGTCCTCACAGGCCCAGGGTCTTCTCAGGTCTGCTCTGGCTTATGGGACACTAATCACAGTACACCAATTGTACAGATGTTAATTGGGCTGAACAGCTGGATGCCGTGTGCATGGAAGAACTGTGTGGATGCCGATGGCTGGAGCTTCTACCATTATACCTGGTCTGAATGCAAATAGACAAAGCTGAAGCCCAAACTTGGCTGCATTGCAGTTGTTTGGGGATAGAGTATACTTCCCCTAGCTTTTGTGGAAGTGTGTATTTTGCATGTATACAACATGCATGCTCTGCATTGTACATGTACTCTTTGTACATGTACAATGTACACATGTACACATGTACATGTGTTCAAACCAGGCTTAGTGTTGCAGCCACATGATGCTAAAAAAAGCTAAACTCAACTCATTCACCACCCACCACTACCTGCTCCTCTCTCCCTTTGCTGCTTTTTGTTGCAATCCATGTACAGTAAGCGCCGCTGTCCGAAAAGAATACAATCAATACACACCAGATGCATGACGGGACAGGACAAATTTCTGCTGCAGAGCTTTATGTGCCAGTCGGGTTTACTTGAGGACTTAAAGTATGTTAGAGAAATAGAGAAATACTTTATACGGCTACTGGACAGGAATTATCACATCCTCTCGTGTATGCAGATGTTTTGTTCTATGTTTCAGTATTCTGGTAATCATATAGAAATTATTCACATATTCACTGTCACTGAAGAATGTCTAGTCAGATTATTCAGTTTTTGTTGGAATTCAAAAGGCAGCTAAAGGTGACTGCAAGGTCGAGAATGAGCAGAATTTGCAGTTTGAGCTATCATTCCTTGTTTTATAGGGAAAGGGAATTTTAATTTAACTATTTGGGCTGGAGTCCAGTGGAAAGTCTGCTGTATTTGTAATTTTTTTAGCTGTTTGTGGCAGCACTAGGGGCTATTAGCAAAAGTGTTTAACAAAGTGGTGATAATTAGCAGCAAGAGAGTATCACTTCTATGTCTGCATCACTCCCGGTCTTTGCCTCATTTATGGACCCATCCCCCATCCTCTTAAAACACATTCACATGGCTGACATTTTAGACCATAGTATGATAGACTAATAGCCCTGGATCTCAAAAAACAAGCATCAGCATCCATCTTCCATACGTGGTTGCACATAGGCTGTCTTCTGCTGAAGCATCCCAGGTCTGAATAAAACATGAGTTGGAAAATCAGAATAAAAATAGCAATGCTATATCCAGGACTCTATTACTGGATGCTCATGCTGCATAAAAATTCAATCAACCATCTGTGTCACCTGGACAGAACACCTGCCAACCCCAAGTAGCAAGATGGCTTAAATAAAAAGACAGGCAGGTGTCTTCAATGAGAGCCTGAGGAGGCTGTATCTTCCCTGAATCTCTTTCTCGCTCTTGATCTGCTTTCTTTTCATTGCCCCCCCTCTTTCTCTCTCTCTTTCTCTGTGCCACACTTGGAAGTGTGGGAAAGACTCACTGGCTGTGATGTGCTTACCACATGCCAGCAGAGAAATAACGCCTTTTTCAAAAGCCTCCCAAGCTGAAGAAAGCTGCGTGATGATGTGCTTATGGGTCATATTTATAGTAAGTGTGGCAGCACATTGGGCAGAGAGGGGTAAAGATACCACTGCAATCTGAGAGGCAGCATTGCCAAGGACCAATTACGCTGGAGGAGAGAGCTCTGGCTGAATCAGTTACTCTCTAATGCTGCTTTTGCTGAATTAAAAGCAACATCTATACAGTATCCAGTTTGATGCTGAAAGGATAGCTGTGAATATCACTGATATCTACAATAGCAATTAAAATGTATATTCTCAGCAGATAATGTCACACAGTTGGGGGCCACCCAAAAAGTAATGTCCACAGAATGGCATTTGTTGCTTCACCAATGCAGCTCCCATAGTGCACCAGCTCTTTAGGACATGCTGAGTAAGTGACATTACAGTCAGAATCCTTTCAACGCTGCTGCAAACCTAGGACTCAATTCAATCAAAGCTGCATTGCACCACTCAGCCATATGTGTTTCAAAATTTTATCCGATTTCTAATGATCAGTCAGGACATATTTTGCCTCTTACACTTCCAAACTTGGAAGTTTTGTATTATTTAAATGAGGAAGAAAAAAACTGCTCAATTAACAGTTGATATATTGAGTAGCTACGCCAGTCGATGTTTGTTAATCTTCAGGCCATGTGTGATTCTCTAATGCTACTACTAGCATTACTATTTGGTATTTGTAGAATACAAAAATTTCACTTAGTTCAGGATCAGTATGTTGTCATACCACGTCTCTAAGCCTTTCAACTTTTCAAGCAATTAGTAAAGAGTGGATATTTTATAGTATAAACTCATAAAACTTGTGGAGTGAAGCTCTTCAGATTAAACAGAGATGTTATGTGTGAATGCTACACCGAATATTATGGTAAGGTGTGCCTACACTTTTCAGACAGTTATGTAAGCCTGTGTAAAGACAGACTAATCGCCTACAGGATAAACGGCTGCGATCTGAAGAGGCAGAATAATTATGTGAAACTAAGTGATTGAACCACGGGGACTTTATGCCCCCATCGTCTCTCTGGCACATCTTGTAGAATCGATTTTGTAATCGCATCACGTAATAACTGCAATGACGAAAGGTTGACTTTGCCTGGATGAAAATTTTAAAATTACATTGAAAGAAACCACTGTGAAATGTGAAAGAAACTAAAATACTGAAAGAAAAAATAAAATATTAAACAATAAAACATCAAATCTCTAAATCAAAATCTGTATATATGCATTTTCTAGAGGGTACAGCCCTCAGTCATTATATGCATTGTCATTATTTTTGAGCTATAACCCAGTGAAATATTCTGAATTGTATTTTTATAGTACCTGAACATGTTCAAAACGAGGAAAGGACAATGCATGTTGCCTCCTGCCAGATGACTTCAACCAATACAGACTGCATTCATTTCCACAGGGATCATTTTAAAAAAAAGCAGTTATCTGAATAATCTGTGAAAATACTACACTATCTGCACATTTGGCCTTTAAAACTGACAGTCAGTTCTAAGTAATAGGACTCCTTTTACCTTGATCAAATGGTTTCTTTTGTTATAGAAAATTTACTGCTTTCATAAGTCTTTCTAAAAAGCTGGAAGTTGATGGTTGGGTTTCTGTCTATGTTCTGGGATCCGATTTTTGCCCTGGACTCTGGTGGTTGGGGTCAGTGAGTGAATGTGGTCGCATCAGGACCCACAGCTGTATCTGTTTCAGTAGATAGATTTAAAATGGCTGATGCACGGATCATTGTATCATGGGTCTACGGGGGAATTTTTCCATTCTAATGACTGCAATCATGACAGCAGTCACAGCACATCAGTAACTAGGAAAACTTTTTGATGTGACAGCTAGCTACCTGTGCCTGAGACCAGGAGATAGTCGTCTTTACTTCAGCAGAGCCAGGAGAGGCCAGAGGACACCAAAGCTCTTTAGCTGATAGTCCACTCCATTCTGGCGGTGTTCATCTTAAGCAAGCAGGACAGATGGAGGTTTCAGTCAGAGAAAAATCAGGAGTGGAGTGTCTCTGCAGACAGAGGCAGACAGAACATCCCAGAGGAGTGGCACAGTCTGCTTACCATTAAGTGTTGCAGAGCTCACTGGAGATTGCTTTCATTTTGTTGGAGTTCTGTTTCCATATCCACTTGCCTGCTGTCAAATACTGTTATGTTGTGAACATATAACCAGACCTTATTACCTTAAAACTAACTTGGAGCACACTCTACAGCTCTTGTACAATGTTCCCGTTTCCCTTAGTCCATTTTCCACAGGACTAACATCTTTACTGTGTGGTTATTACAGAGATGTTCACTCCTCCCACCCTCCAAAAAAAGCTGCTGTCTGTCACCATCACCTTGCCTGCAACACAGTTTCTTAATTAGCAAAATGGAAAAGCAGACAAAGTGAGGGTTTCTGTCTGCTCTGCAGAAAGGTTCGATGCTTGAGACAACAGACCTGATGAAAGATTTAACATTCATGCCAAACATTTGCAGCTTTATCCTCTCAAACGTTAAAAAAAAAAACGTAAAAAAAAACCAAAACAAAACAATAAATGTTCTCGTCCAAAAGTCATTTTAATTTTAAGAGCTGTACATGCTTCCATAGAAATCTGTCTTAATTTCATGGGAGGTGGTCTGCGAAATTAAGAATGAATCGACTTATACATTCAGTACATAAAAGACAGGGTGAGTGGCTGATGAAACTGAGCCAGTCCCTGGAGCACCACTGCTCTCTGGTGGAGCAAAGGTTTTTCTGCAAAAGCAGATTACTATATAAGGCACTAGGGGTGTTGTGAATTACCGGTACTGGTGATGAAGAAAAAAAAAATATTCATATTGCGTTAATAATACACATATGATAATATCATGATGGTAGATGTTAGGCTATGTGGATGTTTTTTATCAGTTCAGTTATCTTGTTGCACTATCCATTAACCGTGAATGTTCTTTTTGTGCGCTTTTGTACAGACTTTCTCTCCATTTCACTACACTCATGCTTGAGGCCAAAGAGAAAAAACTATAAATAAACAAAGTACTTATGTCTTTGTTTTATTGTGTATCATATTGGGATTTGGTTCCATGTGGTGAAAATCTGATACGTAACACACCAGTGCTGAAATGATTTATTGGACAAATTGTTCATTAATAATCTATTAGAGAAGTAATCACAGAAATTGTAATAATAAATTAACCTCTTCACCAATTTATCTTACTGTAAGTTGACAGAACACTCACTCAAGATCTCATCCACCGTTCTCGGATTACCTGTTTTTTTCTAATACTATCCTACCATGTTTCTGTGGAATTTTTTTGGATTGGATTCACCTACACTCAAACCCAAATAGTCAGCCTGTCTACTTCTACTTCTGTCATACAGCCTTGAGCTTCTTGTGGGTCTTGAGAGAGAAAAACCTTGAAGTCAGGACATTCCAGAAAAGACTTGGCATAGCAAGGCCATTTTTATTCTTATTGAATGAAAGTCATTCACACTGTCAGGCAAACTGTTGTGGTTTATTTACAAATATGAAGCTTTGTTCTAAAAGTCATCGTACATGTACAGCAGTGAGACATTGTTGTTGACGGAAAAGTCCACAAAAAAAACAATAAGTTACAGACATGTCTTTTCTCTGTGCTCCCTAAGCCGCGTTTTTCTTGTAAATGTTTTGCCGCATTTTGGACACGTGAATGGCCGTTCCCCTGTGTGAACCATCATGTGTCTTTTCAGCTCATTGTTTAATCTAAAGGCTTTACTGCAGACCTCACACACAAATGGCCGCAGCCTGATGTGCTTGTCTCTACGGTGAGCCATCAAATGCGACACCCTCTTGTAACACACGCCACAGTCTTCACACTTGAACGGCCTCTCCTCCGTATGTTGAACCATGTGAAGCTTGAGCTGAGCCGCACTCGGCCACCCTTTCCCACATGTGTCGCACAAGTATGGCTCTTGCCCTGTGTGTTTGTACAGGTGCCATTTGAGGTATGTTTTCTGATAGAATTTTTTTCCACACACGGGGCATGGGTAACCGCCTGTGTGCCTCACCAAATGCGCTCTCAGACAGTCTTTTGTACTGAACTGTTTATCACAATAGGAACAAACACTGGGCTGTTGTTCTCTGTGCTTGCTCTGGTGTAGAATCAGATAAGCCAGAGATTTGAAACTCTTTCCGCATGTTTCACAAATGCGTGGCGTTACACCTGCAGTATGAACTTTTTCGTGATCATTCAGTAGTCCTGGCTTTGTGTAACATTTCTTGCAGATAGCGCATTGGTACATTTTTTTGTTCTGCTGATGTCGAACCAATTCACATAGCCTCAAAAAAGTTATCTTACACAATGGACAAGGGTATGAGCCTCTGATCTTATGTGATTGGGAATAATGTCTTTTCAGGAGGACGATTTCTGAAAAGTTCTCCTCACACATAGCGCACTTGATGGTGCAAGACTTCGTCTGGGAGTCATCTGCACTGTCTGTAGAGTCAGGAGGTGCACCAGTTTCACTTTCCTTTGCTTCAGAACTTGTCTCATTGCAGCGCTCATTGGTATTGTGAGCTGACGGGAAGTTACAAGCATTGATGACAAAATGGTTTGTGTTTGTTCGCTTTTTCCTTCGCGGATTTCTTTTGGAACATTTGTTCTGGTGTTTTTCGAAACTCTTATAATAAGAAAAACTCTGGCCACATTCCTGACATGTCAGAGGTGATTTACTTGCATCTGCGGCCTGCATGCTGGCAGGTGCATCTGTGACTGAAGCAAGGGTATTCTGCTGATGCTTTATCTTTTCATTGCTTGAAGAATTCTCCTGTGTGAACTCATTCTTTGCTTGTGGGTGTTGTTTTGAGACCTTGCATTGACCTTCCTTGTGTGCCTTGCAGTCTTCATAGTTGTCAAAGTTTTTACCACAATACGAACAAAGATACGGATTCTGTTCAATGTGGCATCTCATGTGTCTTGTCAAGTCAGCAGAACGAGTAAATATCTTTCCACACACAGAGCATTTTTTGACACGGCTGCTTCTTTTACACGATTCAGAGGGCGAGGAGTCCTGGGGTTCAACATTTGAAGGCTCAGGTTCAGTTTCACTAAGCAAGGCCTCTTTGGTTTTGTCAACAGGGTTTGCTTGGGAGTGATGTTCTATGCTTGTAGAACACTGTGGATTTGTCTGTATCTGTTTACTACTGACCACACAGATCCTCTGGTGTTTGTCAAAATTCTTTGGGTAAGTGAAAACCTTGCCACAAGCGTGGCAAACAAGACTACAGTCATCATTAGACTCCTCAAAGTTTGGTAGACTTGAATCTGATGGAAGCTCATTCTCACTTCTACAGGCAATAATCTTAGGTTTAGGATGCAAATTAATTTTTTCAAAAAATCGACTTTGGCTATCAGAATCTGACCGACCCAAACAACCACTTTGAGTAATCCTATGTCTTTTTAGCTTGCTAATGGAAGCAAACTCTTGGCCACAAACAAGACATTTGAAAGTTTTTGAGGAAGTCCTACTGTGAGTTTTTGAATGGTGACACCATTTTTTGTCCATGTCATCATCATCATTAGATTCACTTTCATCAAAGGGTTCCAGTATTACTTCAACAGAGGCTCCTTGGTCTTCAGTCAGATCATCAGCATGCTGCTGTCCACTTCTTTCCACCTTCCTTGCCACTTCAGAATGTATCTCCTCAAAGTTTTCATCTTCATTTGTTTTAGACTCGTCTCTATGCCAGTCCGTACCGATACTCATGGATCCAGCTTTGACAGCTTTGTCTCCTTTATTGTTGTTGGCCTTTGGTAGGTGATAGGACAGGCTCGAAAGGATACAGTCATCACCAGAGGAAGACAGAGCTAGAAAAAAATAACAAAACAGGAAATAGTGACGATAAAAGGAAAGTTAATGAAAAATAAATAACGCATCAAACAACTGGGATTTAAATGAAAGGCCCTCAAAGGACTACCTTGTGGAACTTCATTCCCATGATGTTTGTGATGCTTAATAAGTTTATTCAGGGGCTCAGGTTGATTCATGAAGTCTACACATTCTTTCAAGACAGAAGGTGAGAGACTGAGCCAGAGGGAAGTCTAGGAAAGAAACAAAACAGATTAATAAAATCTTTACATTATATTATATTTAAATGAAAAATGAACAGTACACTTGCATTTCAGGTGTTATTTTGTGATTAATTTCCTCTTCATTGCACAACCGTCCCTAAAACTACTTTGTGTACTTTTACATCACTTAATACTTTTCTTAACATGACAACATGATAAACAAGAATTATAACAACGTAGGACTTGGTATTAGGAATTGTTATGAGGAGGGAAATGCATTCTACAAATGTGTTGACCCCTAAGGACACATTCCAGTTTGATGCAGTTTGGTTAAGAAACAGAATACAAACATAACTTTGGTTTACAAGAAGAAACTACACAGAACTGAAGTATCTGAGAGATGCATCTGCACAATAACAGTTTTTATCTACAGTACTTTTCACTTTGTTTATCCCAAGATTATTGTTTGTCAGGTACCCACTTGTTCAAGATTTGGAACAGGCAGCAGCTTCTGAAGATTCAAAAGGAATTTTCTCATTAGAGCCTCCAGGGCTGAATCATATTTGGGGCCAAACACTGTTGGGAAGATTTTCTAGAGAACGTAGATGAAGTGTTCATTTAATTTCACAGAATCTTTAAGGCAAACTTGATAGATTCATTTAAAAAAAAAAAAAACTCATCATTTGACCTTTTTGAGTTTAATGTAACAATTGGTAAATTAGCTTTTAAACTTATAACAACCAGTACCAACCAACTCACCTGATAAAAGATATCCCTCTGACATTGATCAACCACAAGTGCGTGAACAAGCTGCAGGAAGTTTGTCATTGATGCTTTTACCTCGGCGCTGGAAGTCTTTTAAAAAACAACAACTTAAGTAAATTCAAACAACACAAAGAGTGGTGAAGATTCGTCAGGAGCACTCACCTCATTATCCTGGTTTGTGATGTATGTGTTTATTCTGTTCAGATGATGCTGGATGGCCTGTGGGCTGGCAAAATCATCACTGCGGCAACACTCTAGCACCACCTGTTGGCATATTGAGAGATCAACAATCTAGTGAAGGCTTTAAGTTACCTACAGAGTCAGAAGGGGGTGTGGCACTGAGAGCCATGAGCCATCACTTGAGAAATATCATTAATACTACAATACATGAGAATTGAATGGCAGATGGCAGGAGCCTGTATAACGGTGAGGTCATGGGTTAGATGTTTACAACATCCTCACTAAGGTATAGACCTTATTCTTTCAGCAAATTAGATGACATTTACATTTGACTGGAGTTTGAGTGAAAGCCCAGTTACTTAAGTCACTTGTTTGTGTGTTAACTAACACAACAGCTCCATGAATTCTGTGACAATACCTTGAAATCAACAATCTAAGGGTGGGCTAAGGAAAAGAGAATTTCCAAATGAACAAATTTCATAATATACAGTAATATCCATAAGGGTTATGTAATTCTGGTGCATCAAACTATCAAATCAAGCAGAGGTGGAAGTATCCGGACCTACTCAAAAGTAGCACTACTACAAAATAATTGACTTAGTGTAATATCAGCAAAATGTAACATTTTATTATTTCATTTTATGTAATAATTTACTGCTGTTGTAGAACAATGATTCTTCAATTACTGAGTGCTTTGTGCACATTTTTTAATTCTTAAAAATGAAAAAATAAAAATTTCCAAAAAGAAACAAAGAAAGAAAAGAAAGTACACCTTATGTCAAACTGTTATTGTGTTTAATCACCACCAATCCATCGTGTGCCATAAAGTTATTCTAAGTTTTATGTGTAAAACAGTTGCTGTCAGACACAGTGTACACTCAGTGAGATCCCACCACTACAGACAAGTGTCTGTTCATCAGTAGCCTATAGTATATAAGTAGAAGAGGTTGGGGCTGCGGGACATTACAGAACTAGTTAAAGTCACCGTAACTGCTTTAAGTTGAGCCTAGCAGGTCAATTCTTACCCTTGCACGCAAACCCATGACAAGTTGGACTCTCTCTGTGTAAGTGAGCAGCTCAGGGACTGTGTCCAACACTGAGGTAATGAACTCCTCCAGTAGACCATAGTACATCACAGCTCCCTGCTTCACTATGTCCCACAGAGCAGCGGACACAAGCTGCACGGGAGGCACGATAAGACGGAGGGAGGACAGGGGAAGGGACCCTGGGGAAAACAAATGTAGCACCGTAAGGTTACAGCAAAGAGACAACAATATGTTATCGGTGGAATTAAAAAAAATCATAATAATGGCGCATTTATTGCAGCGCTGCGGTGTTTCGCACTATTTCCGTTAACATTAGCCGTTAAGTTACCATGAACGTCACTCGCAACAGCCACCTTTTATCAACCGTCAGGGTAAATGCGGACTGAATGGGCACAACATATAGCTGAGTGTTATACACTCACCATGCTCCATTAATATCTTGCTCATTTTGACGTTACAGACATAATAATGTTAGCAATGATATTTGTTGTTTGCTAACATCGCAACCGTTGGGAAACAGCTGTCTGTGGAACATGGACGCTACTTCTCTCTGGGAAACGTACGTATGACGTCGTCACGTACAAACGTGCCCGACAGACTTGTGTTTTGTTGTTGTTGTTGTTGTTTTTTGTTTTGTTTTGTTTGTTGTTGTTTTTCTATTTTTGTAACATTCAGTCCTTACCATATCAATCCTGGCATTTTAAGAGCGTAAAGGACACAATAAAAATTACATTTTTGATGACATCGGCACCCCAGGTGAAGTTATTCGATTTTAATCATTTTATCATTTGTAAAGTCCTATTTACCAAATTACTGCACTAGATGGCGGCATTACTACAAATATTGCAAAGGAGCAATATTTGCAAAGGGATCTGCAGTCTTCCAAATTGCACTGCAACAGTGTTTACTCTTCTTTTTAGTTGTTTTTTTTTATAGCAGCGTATAATGTACAACACAAATGTGATAGCTGCAGTAAACGTATTATAATGAATGTTTACTTTAAACCTATAATTTAAACACTTTAAACAATGTTATTTCATTACATTTTGGTTTATTGGCAATTTGTGATGACCTTTTTCTAAAATACAAAACCAAGTAATTTCATGCAGTCTTATGTCCAGTTCATCTAAATGTCGATCTCTTAGGATTCTTATCTTAATTAGATCCTGTATTTTACATGACAACAGTGCTTCTTGAAATAAAATGTGTTGTGTTCCATTAGAAATAAGTGAAACTGTTAAAACTCAAAGGAAACATCATATTCACTTATTATTAGGGAAACTCTTTTTGAGTTTCTTGCCTGATACACCATGTTAATACCTGTTAACTTTATATTTAACACTTTATCCAACATTACAGAAAACATATTGAGAAGAAAAGGGGGGGGCAGTCATCTGTTTACAGCTTTCTGGAAGTGTAGTCCCAAGCATCTTAACACAATCCTTGACAGTCTGCAGTAGAACTATATGAACATTTCTGTTGGCTTCGGTAGCCGAGCAGAATGATATTCACAGTGACTATCAATGTCATGCGGAAAAGTTGTCAACATGCACAACTTAAAAAAAACAGGTGGGTGCAATTTTCTGTCTCACTTTCCTTTGACATTTGTCTCTTTCGTGCTCTGTGTCCTCCTCTTATGAAGTGCTCCTGTCCATGGACTTTACATAATCATGTCACATTACTCTGCGGCCTGTCAGAAGGAAGACTGAGCTTAATACTGAAGGTGGAGCCAAGAACCGCATAAGAGAACTAGTGAGGAATCATTCTCCTTACAGATTAGAATTGCATAACTATCATTCACATTTCCCCCAGATACAAATAAGAAAAGTGAAAAAGGCAAAGCAATGAAGTTTCTACCATTGTATTCATTTTTTTGCAGATTGTGGTAAGGACATGTGATACTTTGTGTGTGTGTGTTTGTGTGTGTGTGTGTGTGTGTGTCTGTGTTTGAGGCAGTAAGACAGATAATAATGCAGAGAGAGAATGACAGATGGGAAGAGACAGAGAGACACAGGCAGAACGGGAACAGCAGATTTGTAATGACAGGCTGCTCAGTCGGAAGTTGTAAGATTGTTTAGCCTAAAACCTGCACCACATACATGGCAACCAGTTCTAACCAGAATCCAAAATATTAAATTAAACAAATTGTTGACTGCCTTTCAAGTAAAATGTTAAACAATTTATTGTTTATTTCAAATCTGTTCTAACATGTGCACTTGAGCACACTATTTTCCCTGCTTTTTACATTGAAACGTTGACTGAAGCTTCATGGCAACAACACTGTGTGAGAGCGTATCCATCAGATGTGAGTCACACAGGGCTGGCAAATACTTCCAAGCAGCTTTGGGTGAGTTGACTCTGTCAGTCTCAGTTTATTGTCACAGTTTGTGACAAGTCTTAGGTAGGCCTATGTTGTCAAGCACAGAAAAAGTATGCATATATTTTGAAGACCAGTTCTCATCCCCGGATTTTAAGCTGAATTTGTTTCACAATAAGAATTCTGTAGACATGTCTTGAAAGTAGGCCACCTAAACCAGACAAACTCTACATTGACATGCAATCAAATTAATTTCTTCAAAGGCAGGAAGGGTTGGTTAGGCGACATGTTGGTGGGCTACTGTACTGAACTGATCTCTGTGGTCAGGGCAGAGGCAAACACTTCTTATACAAGGACTGACCTTAATTGAATTAATTCTTGTGCTTGCCATTGGTTAACTATTACATTTAAAAACTGAAATGCAGACCAATCAGTCGTTACACACAATCACACAATTGTGTTAAACTCATGAAACATTTTGATTTTAGAGGAGATGCCAAAACTTCCAGAAATATCTAGAATGGAAAACATTTCAATCTGACAGAGTGATTGTATCCTATACATAAATCGTGGAGTCTTGAATTTACATCAGTGTAAACATGATCTAGCTTCAATCAAGAGCTGACTTAAGATGACAGAGTATATGTATGATACAATTAGAAAGTGTTGAATAAGACCAAGAATAAGCCACAGACAAACTAGCACCATGCATCAATAATACTGTGATACACCAGAAAAAATAGTTTTTGAGTATCAAACATTCATCCACTGTATGGATGAAAGGAACTCTTTTTCTTACTGTTATTATGTATTATATCATCACAATTATTCATTCCCTCCTAGCCTTGTGAATTAACCCAAACGGAGCACTGATCAGCACTGCCTGACACAGCAGTTACATAACCACATTGCCACTTGTGACCATTCTTGCTTGCAGGCGACAAACAACTGTCCTGTAGCTTTAATTACCCGATTCTTGTTAGATTTATCTAATGGGAAATTTAGGCTGAAGTACATAGCCCGGTGCTTTGTACCCATATGTATTAATACAGAACAATTCAAGAACATGTTTGATTTAAGCTCTTTTTAAGATAGATGTAACCTCTCTAGGCAGATGAATGTGAATGGATGGCAGTAAACACAGAGAAAGGGTATCACTGTTACTGTTGGTGCAGCAAGACAGCAGCATACATTTCTTGAGTGTTCAAAGCCCCATTCACGCTCCCTCTTTTTCCTCACAAACACTCACACAGCCACACTCTGCTGTAAGTTATGCATGGCATGTTATGCATTTCTTTATCCGTTAACCTCTGACTCTTTGTTGCAAACATAAAAAATAGCTCCTTCTTGCCAGGTTCCAAAACTTGAATGCACAGTAATACGAGAGAAGGAAACTTTGCACTACAAAAAGAAGAGCCAAGTGAGGGTGACTACTGCAATGCACCGTGGTGGGAGTAAATCAAGTGCCTCTGTCCCTCATTCCAGAGAGGGGCTTTGATGTCACTGGAATAAGCTGCAGCTCATTGAAGGAACATCAAAGATACTCACCCCCAGCCCCCAACCATTCACTGCTCTATAGGAAAACGTTATTGGAAATGCCGTGGGGTCCGTAATCTTCCTGAATGATTAGCGCCTCATTAATGTTATCAATTAACACAAAATATGCACAGTAACTTCAGGGATCAACCGAGTGGCTGTTTGGAATCTTGGATGTAAAGAAAGAATATTTAATGGGTCTCTGTTACTTTAGGCTGAGGCTGAGCTCTCTCATTTGAAGTGTTGAGCTTTCTGATCACTGATTATGGTCCCATTGCTGTGTTTCTTTTCTTTGATTTCAATTCTCAGAGCTCTTGTCTGTTATTATGCTCAAATTAGATAGATGCTGTAATTGTTGCATTCATCTTTGTTGTCCTAATTTTTCCCTTTTTAGCCTTTGTAACAGTGAGTGCATGGATACATGTTAAGGACACTCCTAATTTGCTATGCAGTGTGGTCATTTGTGGATAAAGTTTAATCAATTGCTTTACCAATGTGACTTAAAGAGGGTTGTGTGTAGTTGTGTCCTCAACCAAGCTACTCCACCAATAAAACTTAACTTGTGGTCAATGAATTCTCATTAGCTTTAGATCTCTAAACTGCTTATTTCAAACAAAGAAAACAGAAAAAAATGTTTTTGCATCACCTTGCAATCATCTTTTTATACAGCCTGATTTTAGAGCTTTAAATAGTGCAGTAAATGTTCAGTAATCTGAGCTAACAACAAGTTCAACAGCAACTTTTGATCTCAGCATGGCTTTTATATCCCATGTCAATCTAGTGTCTTAGGTACCTGAAGGGTGTCATTGACTCTGTTTTGATTTCCATACCTTTTCAGCAGAAATGTCTTAATTGTTGCTGGCAACCTGTTATCCACACAGGCTCTGAGGTTTCACTGGCTGCTTTTTTATTCCAGCTTTCTTCTTTTCTCTCTTTGCCATGTAGTGACACGAGTCTAGACCACACTGGACTGTGGTTGCAGAATGATCTGCCTGAAGAAATCAGTTTAACCAAATCAGTATTGATTTGCAACCAAATTACCACATTGTCTATATTATCCCTTGCTCTGCTCCATATTATGATGAAACCGTCCATCTAATTATTTTTGAACCATTGCCCCGTTACTTTTGATTCTCCTGCTCTAGTTCCCATTTTACTATAGAGACGCCAAAAGAATAATGTGCACCAAAAAAAAATATTGAAATGTATTACTCAGCCCAGGTTGTCATAATATTGCTTAGTTGTTGTTTTTGCAGCTGAACACAGAGTGTCTGTCATATATCCTAATGTAACCTGCTAACAAAAACCATTATTGGATTCATGATTATTATGAGCAACTTTTCCTCCGTGCACGCTGGCCTATTAGGAGCGCGCACCGTGCAGCCAATCACAGGCGCTCGCTGCTCAGCTCCACTAATCGTGGATTAGCTACAACCGACTGCAGTCTACAGCTCTGGGAGGGAGAGGTAGTCACTGCTACTCACTACTCATCCTCTATTTTATTATTAGCTCACTTGGATCTGGCAGCGGGGCTTTTTCTCAGCAGCAGCGACTTTGGCGTTGCGCAACCAAGTAGCCTGCACACACACCGAGATCTCAGGTAAAGGTGTGGGACTACAGCAGAGGGCAGCGACTGATTTGGGGTCAGTGGAAGCGGTCCTGTAGGTCAGGTAGGACTCCGTTTGATGGCCCTTTAATTGAAGCCCACACCGCCTTTAACACCGCGCATTGAGCTCCGATTTCCGCGTCCCCCAGTAATGTTCAAGACGGCCAATTACCCGTCGGTGGATCCTGCGCCCACCATCATGCACGGCACCTGGTTTACCACGGGGTGCCGAGAAAACACGCCCGTGGCGGTGGAGAAATCCAAGAAAAAGGCGTTCAGCCTGGTCAAAATAATGTCTCTCAGCAACAAGAAAGGGCACGGCCAGTACCCGCACCACAACAACAACATGCCCTTTACGATCCACTGCCACATCGGGAAAGAGATCAAGCACATTTGCAGCAACTGCAGCCGCGGGAACGACACGCAGGACGGTGAGTAAATGGGCTCCATGCTCTCGCCCATACCAGGTCCTGCGGTGCCGCCACCCAGGATGCACTCATTAGTCTAGCGATGGCCGTGCCTGTGGCTCCTGTGCGCGCTTGACAGACCCGTCAGGCGCCTCATCGCTGACTGTGCTTCACTTGATCTGTCTGCTTGTGTGATCACACTCCCGTCTTTCTCGACAGCTCGGTACGCGAGGCTATCGTGGCTCATCGTATTGAAACTGTAAAACCAGAGTGAATCATTGTCGCTGTTGTGGAAAACTGCCTCTGACTGGATGAGAACTTCTCATAGGGTTGGGCTCAGACTTGAAACTGCTGCTTGTTGGTATGCACCACAAAAAAAAAAAAAAAAAAAAATCCTGTATGGGCCGGTCTTCATTAGAGTAGAGGAGATGCTCTTAACATCCATAATGTACACCCCATGTATCCTATATGTGCCATTTATTTAAAAAAAAAACAAAAAACCATGAAGCTGTGCAGGCTGTTACCACAAAGCCATTTCCAGTTCTGTCATTACATCATCACTCAGCCATCTTGGTATGCAAACAAGTGTTTTTAATTAAAGCCAGCCCCATCAGTTGCTTGTATGACAGTAATGGCGAAAGTAGGTTATGTACACAACGCTGTGAATATAGTATAGAAATGCTATAGTGTGACTTGTGCCTAATGCTAGGAAATTGATCACTTGCCTTGAAAACACAACAAGATGTTAAACTCTGTGTTTGGATACTTGGAAAAGGATTTTCTGAACCCCCCTTCCATATTAAGCCCTGCCAAGGTTTTGTCAAGATTACAATGAATTAATTGTTATGTAGATATTCTGGTTTAGTGGTTTGCTGCCTGGAAATGGTTTAATCCAAAGACTGAAACAAAACAGAAAAGGAAAGAACAAAACAACCACACAAAAGGAAAACAGAAAAGAAAAAACCAAACAAACATGATCTGATCACATCTGTTACAAACATAATATATTCTCAACCACATTTTGCAATAATGTAATTTTAGCTGAAAATGTGTGGACTGAATCTAAAGCTTATGTCTAATCTTATAAACACTGACTATATGCTGTGCTGTCTGGATCATAGCTTATGGTTACACATGTTCTTACATTACCCAAATCTTGTATATCGTGGATATGAAATCATTATATTTTGTCCAAATATCTCCCTCTTAAACAGTCTTTTAAATCTTTGAATTGTACAAGACACTTGATTCCGGCACAAGATGATGAGCTTTTTTGCACAATACTAACACAACCATTTGGGTAGAGAATGTACAGAGGGTCCATCTTTGCAGAATCCTCCAAAAATCAGGTTCAAACGCTTGCTTCTTTGGTCAATACGGTACATATTTCAGTGATGCGTGGAGAATTCGTAGCCTACAAGGAAGGGTTTGATGTTGGAGAAAGATGCTCAGTTTCTTTCTCTGACCTCACTAAAGTGTGTCATTGCCATCATCCTCGCTGCTGTTTGGCTCTTTGACTTCTTGTCTTTATCCGGATTGTGGACCTCTGATGAACTGTTTGAATCTGTACTGGAATCAATTAGCATTGACTATAGAGCTATTTATAGGTTGGCGTGGTGGCCGGATTTCCAAGATGGTTGTGGCTCTGAGGCACCAGAGCAGTCAAGTAACAGCCCGCGCGACTGATTTCCACTGCATTACTGTCATATTCTTCATCGTGCTGCCATCCCATGGCCCCCAGGGAGGTGCCTGACCTGCAATGATATATCTATGTTGGCAAACATCATGATTGTGACGCCATTGCTTAAAAACAAGAGACCAGTACATTCCCTGACAGCACGATCTGACGAAGCGCAGTGATACTGACAACACACTCAACACACTGTGCTGGAGGTCCCTTCACATGTACTGGAGCACCATGAAGTTGTTACTGCAGGGCTGCTGGTTTTTGGATCTTCTAAATCATCATTTTTCATGGTGTAGCAAATCGCATGCACATAGATTCGTGAGGGATTTTTGTTTTGCTATTAAGAACCCATTGATTTCTGTTTAAGTCTTTGTGAGTTCATCCATCATAATAAAAGCTGTCTGCTATTATTGCGGTAGGTTAACATAAGATCCCAACACCTGGCTATGCGAGACTATGCTACAGTTGCCATGTTACGCTTGTCTTTGCTGATTTAAGTAAAGTACGCACATTTACACACACACTACGATAAAAAGACCCGATGGATCATCCATTTCTGGGAACTTTGATCATATAGCGTAATGCAAGCCAGTGGCTGCCTAGAAGGTACAGTAGATAACATTTAAAAATCTAAAACGCTGCCATGGTCCCGTAACTGCAATGTCTAAAGTATGTTCATGAAAGAGACTGAAGTGTGAAGAGTTCCTTGTCTAAAAGCAGCTGATAGTCTGTTTGCTGCTAAAACGTTGTTAACACAAAATCTGGCGAGAGTCTGAGGCAGAAACCTATGTTTGAATATCTTTTTATGATCATCTGCCTGGGGCTGACACCTTTTCAGATTTTGCTTTCTGATGACATGGGCACCTTTTTTCAGTGTTTGTGTTTGCCCTGGCTGTTTGTAGGCTTGAACTGCAGCAACTCTCAAGCATAGCACCTTTTCATGGAGTAGTTTCTCAGAACAAAATGCTGAACATTTTTTTGCCTTTGGTGGTACTTTAAAAGGCTGTGCCTGTGAATATTTGATGAATAGAAGAAAGACCACCCCCCCTTAATGATGTGCTTATCATTCTGTTTAGTGTGTTTTGGCAAGCTAATGCCAAACACTTGGTGTGATGCAGCCTCAAACTGTACTCGGAGCGTATCCTGCGTAATGTGATATGCAGGTTTGTTTATCCTCTTCCAACCTCATCCAACTAGGGAATGCAGGAGGCCACTTGGCACAGATTCTTCTTGCTTGGATCTTTGTGAGCAAAAGTGTCTGCTGCAATTGCTGTTAGTTCTCCTGCATGATTATCAGAATATCACCTCCTCTGCATTTTAACCTTAATTGGACTGTTTTTTTTTTCCCCTTTCTTTTCTTTACAGCTGAGGAAGTAGAGAGGCTGGCCGCTATGCGTTCTGAGTCCCTGGTCTCTGGCACCCACACTCCACCTATCCGTCGTAGGAGCAAGTTTGCCACTCTGGGACGTCTCCTGAAGCCCTGGAAATGGAGGAAGAAGAAGAGTGAGAAGTTCAAGCAGACTTCTGCTGGTACACAGCTTTTCTTCCTAATTATATGTTAATGTGAGCACAAAAGAAAAAAAAAAACATGCAGGTTCCATAAGCAACCTTGGTGCTTTTAACTATGTATGCCGTGTAGTTATGAAAAAAAGTCAGTGCATATCCTTTGGTCAAAAGAAAAATGTATTAAGTTTTAGTCTCCAGGGTGATTGAAAATGCAGAAAATTGATTCAGCAAAAGTGCAGCATTGGAATTTCATGTTTTGAGGTCTCTTTAGAGTTCCTTTGATCCTGCAGCCCAGTGTTGTCAGGGGCGAGTGAAGGACATACTCTCTTCCTATGTGGCTGTATTTATTTTTCTTGGCTGACGCATCCTGAATTCTGCTGACAGCCTGGTGGACAGGAGGAGGGACTTTGTCAGACTGCATCTTCTCTGGATGCAGAATTCTTGCTTTTGTAGAGGATGCTCGGTTGCACAGAGACCTGGATCTGGTCTGAACAGGATGGGATGTTCCAATTTTAGTAACATTATTAAATCAGCATTTTCCTGGTGTGAATTTGTGGAATCAATTCGTCTCTGTCTGATTTGATCAGGTTTGCTGTGACTGCTCTCTTAATGCAGATCTTGTCAGTTTCTTGTGCGATCACAGGGACTATGTGATATCTTGTCATCTCCATCACTTAGTACAGGCACTAAACATGTATTTGCCTTTCGGCTTATTTTACAGCTTTTCAGCTTGGCTTTCACTGTCCCACATTGCTGTTTCGCTCTAGTTTGTATTTCCTCCTCAACACGGTCTCCCTGGCTCTTGAACAACTTCCCCGGACTAAGTGGTATTTTTAGTAAGACACAAAAGTGCTGATGAAATATATTTCTGGGCTTGACTTATTGATATTTAAATAACAGAGTGTGTACTTGATGAAATAATCACAGAGATGCTGATGTTGGTTGGTACGTTCCTGTATGCCCCATGAAAACAGCATCTACCCCTGTTGTGGTGAGGGACAATAATCAAATAGTGAGCCATGAAGGTCCCTTTTTCTGTTACAATAGTGTTAATGCACAGTGGGGCTGAGTGAAAAAGCTCTCTTTATCGCTTTTGTTATCCACTTGTTTTGTATGCATGATGCTGCTGTCTCAAAATAAATCCTTTGCTTCTATTGTTCTATTCAATCCATTTTGATGGCAGCATGACGGTGGATTATGATCTATGAGTATATGGAGCAGCTTCTATAAGTGGAATATCTGCATGTAGCACACTGTCATATCCACCTCAGCATAAAGTATGAACCCTCTTTTTACAGAGCCATAAGTGGAATGGGGCGAGTATTTGTGACGCAGACGGTAGGGTAGAAGTCACACAAACATTAGCCGGTAAATTCAAGGAAGGAAGTGGTTCAGGGATTTTGAACTTTAACAGCTAAGTCAGTTGTATTTTTATGGCGATTCTAAAGTTCTGCTAATGAACATTTTTATCGAAAGAGTTACTCAAATGTTGACATACACTATGTGTAATGTGAAATGCTTTTCTTGTCGTCATGAACCCACAGAGAATCATCACCAGGCTCTGCTGTTCTACTCTGGGCTTTGGATTGTTTTCGCGTCTATTTGAGCTTATTCCTCTGGTTTTATGTTCTGGACCCTCTCATCAACCTCCTCCCTAGCTGAAATAAGGAGGTATTTTCATTTAAAAAGACAAGAAAACCTGATGTATGCCACCTGCTTAGCATAAAATGGCAGACAAAATTGCATGGTTAATACAGTGAACCTTATAGAGCAAGGTGTTTCCTAGGTATTCCTTCTTAGACGTTTATAAATTGTGTCAGGTCAGAAATGCATTTCCAAGTTGTTGTCGATGTTTGAACTAAGCTGAGTGCAACACAGTAGCCCTTTGCATGCCAGTTGCTCATGAGTTTACATTCCAGCATAGTATGTCCCTTAATTTCTAATTGCAAGGTAATATATATATATGTGTGTGTGTGTGTGTGTGTGTGTGTTTTTAAGAGAAATGAAAAACAAATGTGTGAACTGTATTGAGAAAGAAGATCCACATTATTTCATATTATTTCATGATCACACCTATTCCAAGAAAGATAGCGCAGTGTACTTATTTACATACTTTCAATATTGCAGCTTTTTTTTTTTTTTGGACATTGAAAGAGAGAGAAAATTCAGCTTAGGGAAACAGGGTTGACTTTGGTTGACCTGTAGCCTCGCCCATTATTGATCTGTGCTTTTAAAATGGAACATTGCACATAGTTATGCATCTGCCCTCATTTAATTAGCCGACTCTAAGATGGCCACCTATTTATTACTATCCTTAAAGCCTGAAATGGGATGACCTCATTTATAGGTATAGGTGAGTATAAGAAAACCACAGCCACAAATGATGAGGTGTGTGGTAACAGGAGCTATTGTTGGTCAATTTTTCATATGTTGCTCAAACAAATAGGAGAATTGTCCTGTACAGCAGCAATCGGCATTGATCTCATTGAAGACAAAGTTGATGGTAAGTCTGTAGTCCTGATTTCTGCTGCACTGCTCTGATCTCGGACTCAAATGCCCCTATGTATCTCTTCTTGTCTGTGCAGCTGACTGTGGTGATTGATTATGTTTCCTGTGTCAGTAGGGAGCAGACCAGCCACTGGGCATACAGATGTTGTTGTAGATAATTGGACACTGAGCACAGTAAAGGATTATGAATGTGTTGTGATATTACGCAGATGAAGGCCAGCTCTGGGGGACTGTACTCTTCACCTCCGGAAGGAAGGAGGGAGGGCCTGACGGTTGGATGTCTTATCCTGCTGTCTTATCATGCTTGGTACATTATCGCTGCGCACTTGTATCAGGAAGAGAGATCATCAGGCAGAGATTCATCAAAAGAACATGCATGTGGTAGTCTGATGTTATCTTCCTTTTTATTTCTAATCCAATTAGTTAGCAGATTCCCCATTGAACGGCAGTCACCTACATGCACTGTTCTTATTGTTTATTTGCATAATTTCTAATACAAAATCTCAGTGTTCCTACCTGTCCGTTGATTATATATTGAATGGAGATGCGAACGTGCTGTATCCACAGTAAGGTTTTGTTTAGTCATATCTAAGCTTCTGATGTGTGAGCCTTAACGCTTGAGCTTCTCATTGATGAAAGACTCCATGAAAGTTTTAATACAGTTAAAAGCCTCCACTTTGAGCTACTGCGCCTCAGGGTTGGTAGGATGTGTTCTGACTATCTGGGTCACTTCACAGTGGAATATATTTCCTCTAAAAAAAAAAAAAAAACTAAGTGTAGTGTTCTCAGATCAATACAGACTATACTTAGATATGCCAGTTTCATTTAATATGCTCTCAGCTGATACTCCCTGATGAGTGTCTAATCTTCTCATCTTGGTACAGTTTGATTGCCTGTGTTGGACCATGACAGTGCTCGGGCCACTTGGTGGACTGAACGCAGGCTGTCCAAAACAGAACTTGGTTGATATTCAAGGTGATTTAGAGGACAGCATCTGTTTTTCTTACTCTGATATGAAAGATTGGACTGCGTGTCCTTTTTGTGATAGGCGTATAACCTCAGCTCTGTATTGTAACGCACAAATAACAGACCTAATTGCAAACCTATAGCTGATGATTTACTATGCTGATGACTCAGTGAATTGGTACTCAAATCAAAATAAATATTTGATGGGAGTGGTCAGTTTTATCTGTGCTGAATCTGTTTTATTTTTATCTTGCCCTCACGGGCTCTTCCTCATGAAATGAACACAAAATTCCTCTTTTTGCACACTATTGATGTACTCATTAAAGATTCAAGAAATTTTTTTTTATTCTTTTTTTTTTTTTTTTTTGTAAGACCAACTAGTATTTTAACATGGGCTTGATGCTTGGCCAGTGGGCTGACCGCTGCGTCCACTTCATTTCCCATTCTTTTGTTTTAACTGCACAATATTTGTCAAATCTGAAGATATATCCTTGTTAAAGCTTCGGAGTTAATGGTGTTGCATAATTGTGCACATCCCGTGGCATGGCAGTTGCGTCATAAAGCTTTTGAGTAATTACTTTTCATTTTGGATGAGATGGCAGTATAATCCGTGAACATATTACAACACTGCCAGTCGACCTGCAGCCTGGGGTTTCCCCACTTTGGCAAAGAGTTGCTGCTGATGTTTTACACAGAGATTTGTCTTTCCTAGTAACATTGTGTCTGTCAACAGAAAGACTGCCAAATAATTTCTTCAGCAGAGATGTGAGAAGGTGTAAATGAAGTTCATGAATTCAGATTTAAGGTCAAGAGGTAATACGGATGAAACAGAGAGGCATATGAGACCCACCATTGTGAAAATGTGTTCGTCATTCATAATCTGTATGAGACAGGGATGAGAATTTAGACTGAAAAGATTGACCTTATTGTGACATGTATATTTTTGATGTACATTACAAAAGAGACATTACTTTTCTCATTTTGCAGGGACTGTGCCACCAGCAGACATTATTAATAGAAAACCCTTCTGAACTGTTACAAGGGGAGTGAATTGTGTGTCGCCTGAATACCTCTTAAAAACTGGCTGCAGAAGAATTCCTCTACCTTGATTCATGGTCAACTCTTTGATAATTTTATTGACTGTCTCATTGAAATACTTTCAGCTAATGTTAAATTTGCTGCCTCTGGGGAAAACCGCTTTTTGATTAAGCTGGCTGCATTAGCATCCCACGTAGCATCCGCAAATGGCACCATTTCCTTTCATTTCACACTATCTTCAGTTTGCAACTTCCTAAGGCTCCAGGAGTTAATTCTTTGTGTGACATATTTGTGATATATTTTTTTTTGTGATCATGTGTTTTTCCAAAAAAAAAAAGAAATGTTTTGCTGCTTAAGTAATTTGTAGCTTGGAGCTGTTCCCAAACAGGCTTCTCTTGCATAAAAAACTTTTGAAGTATGGCGTGATATCGAACATCTGGTATCTTCATAATGGAGGGTACTGTTTGATAAGTTGTTCTGCTGTGGTATTTTTGGAACACCGAGGCACAAGAGGATCCAAATTTCTACCCCGGAGGCCTGTCCGTGTGACATTTGTGTGACTTTCGTTTGTGTTTAAATCGGAGTTCTCAGCAGTTGGTTTAAAATCAACTGTGCTGTGAACCCAATATTTTCATGAATCCACACTGAGGATGTATTAGCATTGAACACATGGCCTTCTGGTAGAGCTGGGATGGGACTCCTGGGTCATATGTAAAGCACACATGGCACAATCTGTGATCTCCCTCCCAAGCAGGAGCTACAGAGGCCTGCGGGGACATTCCTGCACAGTGTGTTGTTGCTGATCCTCATTTCACATTCTTAATTGGTTTCTATGCAGGGGTAGATTTTGAAATTACCAACATGATTCTTAAACTGCTTTCGTTCAGCCTACTAATAGAAGATGTTAAGTATCTCGGCTTTTGAAGCCTAAAAATAGAAGCAAGCAGTAGCTGAGGGACATGCCATCTTGTGCATAATGCAATACTATGAGTAGATTTGCTGGAATACTTCTTTTTTTTCTTTATCTCTTGTTAATCAAGGCCCAGAGGTTTACCTTTAGCTGTTTGGAAGAGGAACCACTGTTTGACAGATCATTATTTCCAGGATTTAAACTTGTCGTTGATTCAGGAAAAGAAGGTGCAGGGATTTGTCGTAAAACAGACAAAACTCAGAACACCAAAATATGCAACATTGCCTATATACAGCCATGAGCAAGAACAATAATATGCTGAGTAAATAAATCAGTAAAGTAACACATTCAGTTTAGTTTTATCAATGAGCTCATATGATATTTGACAAAAAAAAAAAAACTTAGTAAACAAATAAGTTTCCAGAGCATCTGGAAAAGATTTTTTCTGCAAGGGGACATCTGCATGCAGCTTTTTGTAATGCATTGGAGATTGTAAGTCTTTCTTTGCTCTAGTGAATGGGTTGACCAAGGTTAAACAACTGCATGATATTTTAATCGATATCCACTCATCATCAAATGATTTCAACTTTTTTTTTTTCTCCTGTCTCCCTCAGCGCTGGAGAGGAAGATGTCAGTACGACAGAGCAGAGATGAGCTGATCAAGAGAGGAGTGCTGAAGGAGATCTTTGAAAAAGGTGAGCTGACGTTCCACAGTTACAGTATGATTCAACTAAGCTGGAAACCGTCTCGGCTGTAAGTAGAAACCGCAGGAAGTGAAGATATGGTGCAATAAATTATTAGGTCTTCAGTGATTCATCTCCTCATTAATCAGTAGTCTCTGAAGTGTACTCTTCAAGATTTGGCATGGGGCATTTACAGATATAATCTTTCATTATAGAAATCGTGAAGCATTTTATAAACTGTTTGATCTTGACTTGATGTCCCACGGGTGCTCCATGCCTCAGGACATCAAAAACAAAGTTAGTGAAGCTGAGGAAGTTCACTGACTCTTGCCAAGATGGGAAGAGAGCAAAAGAGAAAATGGATGTCCTTTTTCATTTTATTGTTTTAACAAATTAAGCTTTTTGCAAAATGATCAAAAGTAAAAACAATCTTTGAAGTAAACGCTAAAACAAGTGCGAGAGAATGGAGGGCAAAGGCTTCTCTTGGGCTCTGTGTAGCCTAAGCATGCAGAGGCTCTCCAGTCCAGTTAATCGGTCAAACCTGATAAACTGAGTAGTTGCATTTCCAATATCCCTGAGGGCAGGTGTGCTCAGTTATCCTGCCTCAGTGGCCACAAAGGTTCCATAATCATAAAAAACTTGTGTCCAGCTTGATAGGTCAGCAGTTACTTTTATGCATGCAAAGCAAATATTTACTATGTCTCAGGAAGATGACTGCATTATGTTATCAGCACTGACATCACCCTGATAGATGGATTTAAAACTGATTCTGCTTTGGCATGCTAAAAATAGATCTGGCAAGGGCAAAAAAAAAAAAAAAAACAAGACAAGAAATCCAATAATGGCAAGTATGTGTTTCCTTTCTTTCTTTCCCCTGATTGGCTGCTGGATTGTAAATCGGGCATCACCTTTGATGAGCACTATGGCACATCAGCCAAACCCTGTCACTAGTTTCTTTCAGAATTAAGTGGTGGAGAGATATTAAAGGTACAGAACATCATCCTATATTTATAATAAGAGTATTTGATGGCTAATGTGTTTGACAGCTTGTTACAGTCACAATTTATGGCTTGAATATCTTTTGTGAATAGTGGGAAAAAATGGAAGTAAATTACTTGTAAGAATATTGAAAAGTCTAGAGACTCTTCCTCTCCAAATCTTACAGGAGTCAGCGTTCTTTTGGTTTTGTGTTTTTAAAAGACTGTTCAGTCAAGATGAAATTTGCAGAATGGGGGAGAGCTCACAACATAAATGCATTGTTTGTCAGAATATGTGAGCAGCATTGTGACTTGTACTGTCAGCCTTAAAATGTGATCATGCAAAAACCATCAAATGGCTCAGCGCTGTAAAAGATTTAAAATGCAAAATGTCTGTCAAAGCTGCCTGCCTCACACCATTTCTTGGTCTGTGGTGTGCTGATAAAAAGCTCTAGGGGTGTTTAACAGTCTTAGTTTTCTGAAACTCTCTCCCCGCTATTGTCTCAATACCCTGAGTTCATTTTAAACTTATTCTGAAAAAAAGTCTTTCTTGTGTAGCCGAACACATTTTTGTAACTTGTCTGTGACTGTTTGTTTCCTCTCCCTGTTTTAGCAACCGTTGAATTCCGATCCTCAATGGATGGTGGAGTTTGCACTCAGGAGCCCTCTGTTAAGTCATCTATGGTCTTGTCTACCAAGAAATCTGTTACCTACCCAGGTGACCTTCAGGACACCCCCGCCAAGCCGCCGCTGTACCACAAACAGCCACCTGCTCTCCCTCCAAAGCCTTTCTCTAGGATCCCAAACCATAGCACAGGTCAGTTAGCTTGGCCAGGTAATGCTCAGTAGCACTAAAAGGTTACACCACCAGATTATAGTGTTTTATATTGATTTTCCTTTTTTTCTCCTTTTTTTAAATTATTTTTTAAACCTCTATTACACTATTAATTGCTATACACATACATTTCTCCACTTCCATATACCGTCAATATCACTAAAATACTCATATTACAGGACTTGCTCTGACAGCTAAGCCATAGCTGGTTTTGCTTTAAACCCTACCTGCGTTGCCACACATGTGCACAGGATTATAGTAGTCTCATTAAATTCCCCTGTGGTTAGGTCAGATGGGCTCTCTGTCATCGTCAATCTGTCAGTACAGGGAAGTGGCATTACTCTGGCCTAATTCCCACCACTCTGTGCTGACGTCTGAGCCATGTCTGATCGTCCATGAGCTTTGTTTATCTGTCTGCACAAGCTGAGTATAGTGGAGGTGATAGACAGTAGTAGAAATATTTAGTAATCCCTCTTTCTGTCCTGTTATATCTGTTTTGTTTTTTTTTGTTTTTTTTCTCTTAGATTCTTGCCAGCCAATGAAGTTGCCCTGTATGCCTGGGGGAAAGCACTCTCCACCTCTGCCTCCCAAGAAAGTGATGATTTGTGTGCCTCCAGGGGGGCTGGACTCCTCCATCTCACCTTCTCCATCTCCCAACCCCCTTAGCACTCTCTCCCAAAAGTGCGCCCCTCCACAGGGCATGTCATCCCACCACAGCACCCTCCTGCCCTCCCAGCTCGCCAGCCTCTCCGGTCTTCACCAGAGCCACGGTCACCCACTCCAACTCCAGTACGGCAGCTTGCACGCACCCAGCCGCATCATTGAGGAGCTCAATAAAACCCTGGCACTCTCCATGCAGAGGTTTGAAAGGTTGGTAGCCTTCAGCGCCCGGGTCATTAAATGTGACTGGCTTCCAGTGGCGGGATTATGGATCTCTCTGTCTGTACATTACTCAAAATATATTGGCAAGATTAAATTTTGAGGGATAATATGAGTTTATTCTAAAGATTACACAGATGAGTCACTAAACTATGACTGCAATATTGACTGGCCACAGGGTTTGTTGGTGACATGTCTCCTTTATGAAGAATAATTTCTGTATTTGATGAGACTAGGTTATTGTAATAAAATTATCTTTTATCAATCTCATTTCAAGCTGTTGCCAAAACATCACTAATGAAGGAATAATTACTGAAAAAACTGCGTTATAATTGGCATAGATCATTCTGTTCATTAGCTTTATTTCTGTGGTGACTTGTCCACTAAATCTATCCTGGTGTTATTAAGGTCATGTCCTGCCATGTAGCGCTGGTGTACAGGTCTAAATCAGCACACTGCCTCACAGGGCAGCATGGCCTAATTTTGAAGTAAATGTGTGTATGTGTGGGCACAGGCGCATGGAGTAGGCGTCCCTCCAGCAGTTGGCCTGACATAACATGACCAGCTGCTCTTTACAAGAGCTGCACTTCTTCATGTTTGGAGAAAAGGGACAGGATAGCGGATTGGAATATTACGTAACCTCTTACATTAGGATCTCTTTTTTACCAAAGCCATTTCGGCAAGGATAAGGAAGTAATGGTCCTGACATGGCTGACAATTAGTCTGAAAGCTTGAAATGGTTACATAACAGGGGCTCATCATAAGAAGCTCGCGCTAGACTGTGATTAATCAATCTATCAAATATATCACCAGTTAACGCAGGGAAATGGCTCCTGGAAGTCAAGTTAATTCCCATCACCTTGTTTTGAATTATACAAGTTGTGTAATCAGTTAGTCTTTTCCTTAGTGTAGTTCAAAGGATTGCATGACATTGCGTAGGACTGCACAGTGTGTATTCATATCTCCCTTTCTTTTATACTTGGATTAAAAATCCACTAAGCTATCATTATGTGACAAATGCCCCTTTATTGTTTTTAATCACCCTTTTCTAGAGGGGTATTGTTTAAGTAATACCAGGTCATAGATAATGTTTGCTAAAGAGGTTTCCTTTGTGAACTTGTCTTTTGCCTTCACTGTCTGGGAGGTGGATCTCATCCTCTTGCTATAGCTATAAGCATGACCCTTTACATCAATACTCAGATTCTGTTCTGGACCAACAAGCACCGTCTCTCTATCACTCCACTAGCTCTGCATTGCATGGTGGTGGTCAGTGTCTGCCCCTGGACAGACGAGAAGTGCCGTCTGTGATTATCGACTATGAGGATGACAAGGAGAACATGCCCAACGAGTCAGACTACGAAGATCTGCCCAGCATGTACAAGGACGAGGATGACGATGTGGATGATGACGATGACGACGACGAAGATGACGACTCCATTTTTACAAGTGAGGAGCAGCAGCAGTCACTGTGACCTTGAGGAGTTGTAAATATTTAAATTGCACAAATGAGGAGAAAGTTGATTTCATATTGTTTTATCCAAGGGTTCTTTAATCAAGAGACCTCTAAAATTCATGAAACAAATACGAAAACTACGGCGAGTATAGTGATTTTGAGATTATTACAGAGAATGTGATCAGGATTGTGAAGCGTGTATTTGTTTCATCTTGGGAAACCTATTTTAATTTGCACCATATTTAGGAGTATTTTCTTTTATTTGTTGTGAGAGCTGCCAGTACATAGTCTTGGTGAGGATAACTCAAGTGCACAGATACGATGACACATTTACTTGACTCATCATCATCATCAACAACACTGGCTGGCTTCATCTGAAAGTTCCTGGAACTCAGATATAGTCTGACCTTCAAAGCAGAGCCAAAATTAGGTTCAGATAGTGTATCCAGAATCATGCAGTCACCCATGGAAATGCTTCCTCTTGCTCCTCATAGCAAAATTGCTGAACTGTGCAGAGCTGTTTGTGTCTTTTGACATCGTGTCCTTGTTCTGGCGTGGCGAGTTTTTAAAGGTTGTGATTTGTCATGAATGGTAGAATCACACAATATAATATAATACGCCACATCAAGAAACACAATTTTCTCCAATTCTATATGGAGTTTTTGTGTGTTGTGTCAAATACCACTGAGATTTACATTTATGTCATGGTAATTCAACCTATTTCTGTCAATGATGATCTTTTAATACAAGTGTCCGAACCAAAGAATAAATACAATTGCAAAAAAAAATGTGAAAAAATGAAATCAGTTGAAACAACATTTTGTTGAATTAGGCCACCAGATCTGTGCTTCATGTCTTCATGTCATTGCAAGTTTGACTGTGGTGTTGCATGTTTAGGTACCCTGGCTCAAAAGGTGCTGAGGAAAGACTCTCTGGCCATCAAGCTGAGTAACCGTCCATCCAAAAGAGAGCTGGAGGAGAAAAACATCCTGCCCATGCAGACAGATGAAGAGAGACTGGAGTCTAGGCAGCAGATAGGCACCAAACTCACAAGGTGAGACACGTAAACACATGCATTTTTTAAACTTGAATACATTTACAGGCGTGCAAAATTTATGAGCCAAATATTTTCAGTAAACCTGGTTGATGTTGGTGTAGCCAGCTCGACAACAGCTGCCGAGAAATGGCACAGACTCTTCCCAGCTAAACCAAGCATTTTGTATTACTTTGGGCTGTTAGAAGTGTGACGCAGTCCAAAACCGATGCAAATGTGAGCCTTTTTTTCTATTGAAAGATGTTCATATCCCTTCAGTTTTTCCTTCTCAACATCCGATAAGGATAAACGCTTTATCTCGTTAGAATGAGGCTCTGTAAATGGAGCTGACCTAATTTCAGCGATGCATCACCCTCCCCTCTCTTTTTTCCTTCTGTTGTCTTCTCTCTCTCTCTCTCTCTCTCTCTCTCCTCTTCTCTTTCTTCCTCCTGCCTGACTTCCTCCCTCGCTCACTGAATCACCACGGTGATGCATGTGCCAAACTCTCTCCACCCGACTCCTCCACATAGCAGCACCACGCAAGCCACTTCATACCAGCAGTTTACACACACACACAGACGCACACAGTGCACTGGTGAAGTGCGTGCAAATCACAGGAATTTGTATACATATGCTGAGATCATAAATAGGAACTCTTGTAATTGAACAGATCAAACAACATCATGTTTTTTCCCAATGGATCACAGGCCTCGTTTGATTTCACTGTTCTTTGAACATGACTTGCCTGTCCAAATGATGGGGGAGTAATGATGTGTTGAGGGGAGAAAAGACCACCAAGCGTACGGGTAGAAATGAAAGCCCGAATAATATGAGATATGAGATGTGGGAAATATGGTGCAAGGGAGGGATGGCGTATTATCTAGAGACATTGGCGCACAAGTCACTACTCCCCACTGTGATTGGAACACAGAGCAGGTTCCCAGAAGGCCTGCCTGCTTAGTTGTCATGTTCCCAAAAAGCTCTGTCTCACTGTCCTTTGCATGCTGTCATCCAATGCACAGTTCCTAATTTCATGCTTTTTGCCAACACCATTGTGTCCTGTTATGTTGTGCCAGGCCAATTAAAATTGATTGTGATAATGCCATTCTAGGACATACTGACCTCAACTTCCCTCTATTGACCTGATTTGCTGGAAAAATCCCTGGAGACCCTTTATCTGCTGAGAAAGTTGTTCTGTCTTTGGTTTATTGTCTTTTTTTAAAAATGTGATTTCATGTATTATGGTAGTTTATGTCTCTTAAATGATTAGTTTGACCTTTTTACAGTATACTTACCCACCATCTTGCAGAGATTGACACAGCCTCTATAAAGCTACAAGGAGATGTTTAGCTTTGCTTAGCATAAAGACTAGAAGCAGTGGCAAATAGCTAAACTGTCTCTGTACCTACCAGCACCGCTAAAGCTGATCTCTCTATACGGCAGCAAGTGAGATAATAATTATGCCATATATCACCACCAGTGACTCCTTTAACATAGCCATTAGGAATATAAAAATACTGATTATTGCAGCTTTTAATAAATTGCCCCCCCATAGACGGCTAGCTAGCTACTTCATAAAACCTTGTGTAACCCCTTTATATAATCTCATTATATTCAAGCTTTTTCACAATACACAGAGCAGGCAAATAGACACTTAACAAGGCTGACACTGCTTAAAATAAACCTGCCTAAGACAGAAATTGCTTGGGAAGGGTCATCCAAATTGATCTCTTTGACTCTTATCTCCCCAGTTATTTACAATAACTGCTCCGTTTTTGCTGACGTGATATTTATATAATGCTCAGACCATTCAGTTAGTCGGAGAACTCCGGTTTGAGAGTCAGTGTCTGGACTTTTCCCCAACGATAATCCTCAAGTGGGAGAAGAAAGGACACAAGATGAGATGAGACAAGTGGGGCTGAGCTCACACCTTTAGAGTAGCTGATGGGGCTGAGCGGTTTCAACCTGCTGTCAGATCGAGCGAGATGGAGCCAACCATTGATCCTGTGTCTACAGTACAGTCTACTGCCACAGGGTCCTGACACTGTGGTATAATAAGAGTCCACAGTTGAAAGCACTTTAAATGACCTTTCTGAGATTGCCTTTGGATATCTTTTTATCCACCTACAAATTGAGGAAATCTGCGATAATCTGTGCAAGATATATCCCTTCAGATGTTGCAAAAAAGAAAAGAAAATGTGATGAGCACAGTGTCTCACTGTCCTTCACCTTGTGTCTGCCTATGTAAATGAGTGCATGCCTTTCAGTTAGCACTTGAAAGTGGGGTATCATAATCACATTTGCTTTATTCAGCATAATATGAGAGTTGAGTCCTTTTGGCCTTTTTCTTGCATTACACCAATATATTATCATGCTGTCATTCACTTAGTGGAGAGGGTTTGGTGGTCACGGCTGAAGTTTGTGGGAATTGCTCTTGTCAAGCTGTTAGAAGGAGATGCAAATAAAAAGAATGTGAAACTTTACTGCTTGTAAATAAGTTGTACTAGAGGCAATGAGTTAATTTATGTTCTGGCTGGGGGTTTTTGGTAATGAAAGTATTCATGCTGTGAGTCTAAATGTCAATAAGACAACTTTGCTGGAAGTAGCTGTCAAAGCAGGGATGTTAGTCCTTCAAAATATGTGGAAGGGAAAAAAAATAAAAAATAAACATCTTTTTCTGATCACATAGTGACACGGGAAAAGAACCAGTGAAATGTTTGCACCAATTTTCTTTTTCACTAGATTGTGTTTAAAAAAAAAAAAAAAAAAAAAAAATTGATTTGCATTAAAAACTTCCCCATGTTGATTCAGTGTTGCTTTGCTGACCTCTTGCCTGTGATGCATGTGTCTCCCCAGGCGCTTGAGTCAGAGACCCACAGCAGAGGAGCTGGAGCAGAGGAACATCCTCAAACGTGAGTGTGTTAAACTTAGATAATACCCATTATATTTAAGCTGCTAAAATAAAGTGTGAGCAGTTTGACAAAAGTGTCAAAATGCCCGAAACCACCTTCATTAAAAGCATTGTAGCAACGCATGAGTCCATATATGCTGAGGCAGACTTCATACAGAGCAGCCTGGTGAGGCCAAGTTATGTGAAAGCTTGTGACATATATCTCTCCCTTTATTCCTCCTTTCTTTGCCTATTCATCTGAGACAGGCAGGCAGGTAGCAGGGCTCCCTGAGGAGTCATGTCCAGAGACACTGGTTTCATAGCTCAAACACATGCAAGCATCAGACACCAACAGAGTACCCTGTTGCCTGGGACTCGGTCACAACAAAAGACTGATTTACCAGCAGTTGTTGCTCTCCCAGAGGCTCCTGTGTGATTGGCAGGTGTGGCAGGAGTGCAGGAGCAAAAACACAAAGTCTATTAATTCATGAGTGACAAGTTATGTCCTTCCTGTCACTCAAACACATACAGTGCCAAGGTTAAACAAATGGAGCTTTATTTTCTAGAGAGACAACAGAATCCAAAACTGCAAGTAGTACTATAGAAATGTTATGTCTTCAGCACAAACACAAATGCAGTTTGGCTGCTGAAGCTTTTGCAAACAATAGCAGCATCCCAGTATGGTTCTTGTTTACCCTTGTCTCGCCTTTTAACTTGCTCCTCGGAGCTGAAGGTTTTTTGTCTTTTTAATTGACTTGGAATACACACTACAAGGCATGGATGAATTTCACGAGCTCGATGTGATCAGCATTTATTCCTGTTTGACAAATTAATTTTTATACTTAAATAGGCCAATGGTTTTGTCGTAACTTAGACAAAACATAAAAATCATTGTCCCCTGATGCCCATTCCTAATAGTATTAAATAGTCAATGATAGAAACTATTTTAAGCTTTGAGAAACTTATCCTATATAGTGTGAATCTAATGAGCCATGTTATGCAAATGGTGTGTTTCTTCCTGCTTCAGTCATTTCTAAATATTTTGTAACAATCTACTATTTCCATCTGCCTATATGTGCGGTGTTAACAATAATCTTTTTATTCTCTGCAGCTCGCAATGAGCAAGAGGAAATGGAGGAGAAGAGGGAGATAAAACGAAGGCTTACACGAAAGGTGAGTCCAAAATAGCTCAGAAGGTGCAAACCCACACCTGATCTTAAAGCACTGGCAGGGGGTAAATTGTTGGCCAGGATAAACAAACACTGTGACAGTGACTCATCTGTGGTGAGAGGAGAAATCTAGTCTGTTGCAGGGCTGTTCTCAGGTCTGCCCCAGGAGACACGGATGTCCTTGTTGCCCTCAGCCCTTCAGGCATGTTTGCTGCCAAATCCTTACCCCAACCCTGACCCCATAGGGAGGTGTTGAGCATGTTCCCATCACTTTCAATTAAAGAATAACACATTGTGCTCACCTGCAGACATGCTCAAAACAAATACCTCAGCTGTTGAAAGAATTTAATGTATGCATTACATGCCTAACCCTAAAGAAAATGTTCATGCTATATATAGCGTCACCGTGCATTCTGCAATACCCTATGTAGATGTAGGTTACCAATCTTTAAGACAGATCTTGTGAGCAGGATAAGTTCTGAGTCAATTTCTCTTTCAAAACCACCTCAGACATCTTTGACCTTTCTTATCATTGTAAGCTTATAATGATTTCTATAAAGTAAATACCAGTCTGTCAGTATATTGCTTTGTATTTTCTTGTCCTTGGAGATGTTTCTATCTAAAATATGTTTATGGTTTATGAAATCAAACACCAGTTGGTGTGTTGCATTGGTTTTTGGCGGAGCATTTTAAATCTATCTAGAATAGATTAAGCAACCCCCTGTTGAGACCGCTGTAAGTAAATGTTTCATAGGTTATGTTGGTATGGTATCTAAGAATATAATCAGTAATTTGATGCACGATTCTGTGAATGCCCTGAATATCCAAGCATGTAATCTTGAACCTGAGAAATACATTTGTTTGGTGGTAGCCATAGGAGTGGATGGGATAACTTTACCAAGGTTTCCCTTGTCAAACTTTCTTTTTTTTTTTTTGTTCCAGCTGAGCCAGAGGCCCACTGTAGAGGAGCTGAGACAGGCCAAAATTCTCATCCGATTCAGTGACTACGTGGAGGTGTCAGATGCCCAGGACTACGACAGGCGGGCAGATAAACCCTGGACCCGGCTCACAGCAGCTGACAAGGCCAGTATCTTTTACGCTAATCTTATAGTTAAACTGAGATAATCTCTTAATATTCTCAAGATACCTCCTTGCCTGCTTTCAAATCCCCCCCCCCCCCACCCCCCCAAACCCCTCTGTGCGTCATATGATGCAACCTGTAACGCAGGAGAGTAACGGTAGGAGGATGTGTTCCTCCTCTCTTGTTATGGCAAGTTCCACCTCAGCTGTTTTGTTTCCCTTTGTGAGTAAACACCCTGGAGCACTCCTGCTGCTCACTGCCCAGCGGTCCTTGCTTCTGACTTTTAATGAGTTCTTGATGTTTTTTTTTTTTTTTTTTTTGCGGAGCATATATTCAGCCTTTGTTGCTGCACAGCTCTGAACAGGCCTGGTCACACCTGAGGGCCACTCGTGAAAATCACAGGGATTCAGTGTTTCGATTGCGCAACAACTCCCCTTACATAAGAGAGTAATTGGACAAGCAGCGCCTCAGGACCCCGTGGGCCCCAACTCTGCTCTGCTGACCCCCCCCTTTCAACCATCTAGCACAGATTTGAATATTGTTTGTTCTCCTGTAACAGAAGCATCCCTCCCAAGGCTGGAGACGTCCCCTTGAGTCATGCTGAACGGCAAAAGAAATGACATCACCCGGCTGGGTTGTTGTCACACATGACATTTTAGAGGGAATGTAAGGTTTTTAAAAAAGGCTCAGCACACCATTTTATTTCCTGGAACTTTGACTCATTCTCACTCTGAGGATCTCACTGCAGTTATCCAGCCCTTGGGCAAAGCACTCAGCCCTCTACTGCTCCCGTGCTGCTACTTAGAGGCCATGATTCACTAGGCATTGTCCCATATGTGAAATTGTTTAACTGCGTGAATGGGAACCAGTTTTGTTTAGTGCCTAAAAACCTTTGTGGAAAAGAGATGTTTTAAAAAACAGTGAAAGATATGTGATACACCATAGTGTCCATAATAAAACTGTAAGAGATCTACTAATTTTATTTCCAGCGTTTTCCTTAATTTGTGATTATATTTCACACTGAAAATGTGCATGTGTATGTTACTTTGAGCTTTTCCAAGAACTGGAATATACAGCTTTGATGTTCTTCAAAAAAAAATTGCATTGGTTAAAAATCAGAACTATGTGTGTTGCCATCCATGTAAATCCATGGTATCAAGATTTCATTATGGCTAAAAACACAAGCTGACTACCCAAGTAGACCAGTAACAGATTGCATATTATTGTTCAGACTCTTGGATGTCTCAAGAGGAGGAAATTGAAGGCTCTTGCGATGTGAGAAGAGAATTCAGCAGAATCATTCATGGCCTGGAGATAAGCGTAAATGATGCATGAAGCATGCTAAAAGGAGGTAGATTCAGGGCTTAGAGGCTGCAGTTTGTGTACTAAGCCTTTGCGGCTTCTCTCAATCTTCCTTCTTGTTTGTGCTCTGCAGGCAGCTATAAGGAAGGAACTCAATGATTTCAAGAGCAATGAGATGGAAGTGCACGAGTCAAGTCGCCATTTAACCAGGTAATGTGCAGAATCCATTTATCATCCTGTTGCTATGCATGCCTCACATGCGGCTGGAGCTATTCATTGGCTGCACAGCGTGACATTGGGTTTTTAGCCGAGATGATGAAATGTAATGAAATGTTTGAGACTGTCCTCTTTTCTGTTTGTACTTTTAGGTTTCACAGACCATAGTAGACCACCACTGTCTCGAGCAGTGCCGGAGCGGTGCTCTCCTCCACTGAGAACCTTAAGTGCTGGACAGTAAAATGGTGCCCGTTTCTACAATAAGGACATGTCTTCTGAAATGCCTTTTCAAGACCCACACAACTGAGTCGGTACTACACCACAAGATGCAGACATCCACTACTCTATCCACTGTAGTAGCACACAATGACTCCAGTTGATTCACATCGCCCCTCTGTGGAATTTGCTCGACTGTCTCTTAAACCTCTCTGCTGAGCTCTTAGGCAGGCGCTCAGTTCTGCGGCAATTTGGACAGTGGGGGAGAATTTGTTTGCAATTGATTGACAATTGCGACATCTGCTAAGGGCAACTGTACCTTTTGGTTCAACAATAACACCAGTGGACTTGTCTCAGTGGACATGTTTTTAATCCCTTTTCTTTATTATGCCATCACTCAGAACTCCTCTAGCCCTTATGAACAATTCTGTGCCAGTATGCAGGGTTGAATGTTCTGAGCTCACCATATCAGCAGGAAATCCATCTTCACTGCACCTGCTGGGACTTTGGAAGCTGCTTAGAGAGACACACGGGAAGGAGGGGTCCAACATTATAATCATGTGCAATATGTTTTTTTTTCTTCTGCTTCTCAGACTATAGCACCCCCTGGAGTCCCCTCTCTGTCATTACTATGTAATCCTGACTTCTCTTCCTCCCCTATATGTGCAATTCTCACTGTACCGACAATGTTGACATCTAATTGCTAACTGTGAATCTGAGAGTTTGGGCAAAGCCTGTACTCTCTCCAAATGTACATTTTGTTTATACTAAGGAAGAAAAGTTACGTTTAAAGAAGAATCATGCTTGACCAAGCTTCATTCATGTCAGACTCTTACAAATGTCATGTAAAATTAGCAGCTGACAGACACATTCTGGCTCCAGTGTGCGCAACAATTGTCTGTTTTATATTATTTTGTTAATTTTTAATTGTTTTTGATAGAGACAATTCATTTACATGTTTTTACATGTTCCCACTCTTTGGATTGATGATTTTTTTAAAAAAAAAAACTGAATACCAAGAGTGAGACTCACCACATTATTATCTCTTACTTTTTTTTTGTTTGTTTGCAATGGTGTGTTTCAAGACTTTTGCTCATAATGTGCATTGTATTATACACTTTACTTTTATATTCATGTCATTATAAGTTTTTGATCAAGCAATATCTGTTGTTTGTAGAGAAAAGGTTAAACTGCAGGTGTATCCCCACCATTTTTTTATTGTGCTTATACACTACGCCTCACTTCAGGGTTTTCTTTTATACTTTACTTTTGGAAAGCTTTATTCAGGAGGACTTTTTCTGCATTTTTCTCGATTGATCCACTTAAAAAAAAAACAAACAAACAAACAAAAAAAACCTGCCTGTTTGACAGCTCACCAACACATTTGGACAAGATTTGATTAAATTCTCAAGTCTGTCACTGAAATGACACATTCTCTGGTTTAAAGAAAAAAAAAAAAAAGAAAAACCAAACAAACACGAGAACTGATTTTAGTGGATCTAATGAGTCAGGAATTTTACATTTTTATTGCAAAAATTCTTTGCACTGTTAAGAGTCTGGCTTTACAACGGTCACTGTTTCATGGTCAGGGCCCAAGTGTGTAAAATATTGTTGGATTTCTGATCTTTACCGGTTTGTCTCTTCACTTTAATGGTCTTGTTACCTGATCACTGATCCTACACCAGTGTTCCAATGCTCATAAGCTTTATGTACACAGACTATTTTTATTATTTTTTACTGTATTACTTTTAAAGTTGCAATATGAAACTGTTGTTTGTCAGTTAAAGAACAATAGGAGCGGTATGATGTTGCACCTGTCTGCAAAGAAAAAATGTGTTCTCCCTTAATTTCACAGCCTCAACCAGTGATGGATAGATGACCCAAAACAAGCTGAGAACTGAGAACACAGAAAATGTTTTTGCACTTTATGGTTTATATGTGAGATAATAGGGGTTTTGTTACAGTTTTGTGCAGTTTTCTTCTGAATTGGTGCACAGGTCAGACTTATTTTAAAATCAAAATTTAATTGGGTCATTTAATCTCAGACTTTGAAATATAGGGTACTTTTTGTCTTAGAACCAGCTTCTGTATGATTCCAGCATCATCATGCTATTATTTGAATTTTTCCATCCATAGGTTCAGTATTATAGATCATAATAGGAATGAATTTACACAAATACACACCAGTTCTCATTTTGAGCTCTAGGAAACATCCTGAGCCACTGGACTGAGCATGAGGTTTTCCATTTTGCTGGAATCAAGGAACATGAATTCAGCAATAATCTGTTTCCTTTTACATGATGGCGGAGCAAATGTCTGAAAGTTTTTTTTCATTTTTGAAATACAGAATATCATGTATAGGATACATCATGCCAATTAAATTCCATCTCTGAATGCATTTGTATTGTATGCATTATTACTTTGGATGAAATTTAAAAAAAAAAAAAAAAAAAAATCCCAATTCAGGTGTTTCATGTAAAGCCATTTTTACCTGTACATTTGGAGATATTTATACATTCCTAGATTAATTACACTTGTGTGTAATTACACGTGTTTTTCGAGCTAAAACACCCAATTGGTCATTGTCTATGTTTTAATCTAAAATCCTTAAAGGCAGGATTTGTAATAGTCTAATGTTACCATTAGACTACTACTACTCGTCTAATGTTACTATTACACTACTGTGTTTGTGTTCATTTACAACAGACCTATTCATACAATATTTGCACCTCTTTCAAATTCAGTTGCCTCCAAGCTCATTGCCAAATATAATATTTTAAAGTTATTTTAGTGATTATTTGTAAACAGGTTTGCTTGATTAATTGCCCTGATTGTAGATTTAGTACCTTATGTATCTTGTGTATTTCAATCATATTCCCATTTACTTAACAGTCCATACTTTTAATTTGGATATTAACAAGTTGGGTGAAACACTTTAAAGGCTTGACTGTGAGGGAATTCCTTGACTCACATTTTGTAAGGGGTTGAGCCTGGGAAACACAGTTGTCCCATTTTAAACCAAAAAAATATTTTAAAAAAATTCTTTGCCATTTAGATATTAAGAATATGACTAATAATGTAGTTAGAAAATAGACCTTGCATGGCTAAACCTTACCATTTGAGCAGGATGTTGCATGTACAATCTCATAACACAGAAGGTACTTTAGTACATACTATACTTTCCCATATCAAGTATAATCATCTTTCAAAATAAATGAATAAACAAATATGGATCTCTTATTTTCAAAGGATGTGAACTTGACACTCAGAATACCCTCTATAATAAGAACATGCATTTTGGTTCGTTATTTTTATAATAAATGTATTTCTATAGCGCAAAACAACTGCAATATTAAAACTGTCCCCTTGCCACTTTGATAAACGCACATCATTCAACACATCTGAAAATGTTGCACCGTTTTTGTTTTTGCAGATGCTCAAAACTTGATGGTTAAAAAAAAAATGCACTTCATGCATTTAGACTGGAAACTGGATTTGCACATAAAATAGAAGTAGCTATTACCCCGTTGCCTTCACCATATTTGGAATAAGGGTGGACTGGATACACTGGCAAAGGGAAACGTTTAGCTGAAGCCTTGAGGTTTGCTCCACTAGATGGCGAGAAATACTAGAGAATAAGAGCCTGCACAGTGAAGTCGGTCTGTCCTATGGCCTTGTGTGAAATGGCGTCCTGAAGAGATGGTGCTGAAGTTATTTGCCTCGTCACCACTAGTCTAAAATAATTGGACCCGCGGGGAAGCTTAATTTTTCCGTACAGTGGAATTTGAATGACTTTATGAACTGGAAATAACTGCACTGAGTGAAACTAATTGTGTGCGAAAGCCCAATAAGCGACAGTTGAAAGTTTATGAAATCAACAGTTGACAGTCGGTGAGATTTGGCCACATGAGCATCTCCACCGACAGGCGTCACAGTTGTCTTAGCAGTTAGCACGCAGCTAACCACCGGAGACCACAAGCAAGACACAGCAAGATAAGAGGACGTACTTCTGTAGCCGCACTCCAAACATTTTATACGAGCTATGTTTACTCCTCTCGTGTGTTCACCGCCTCGCCTGACAGACGCTGGAAAGACGTATGGCGGGAAATGTAGTTAGAACAACAAGTTCTCCCGGCTAGCGGCGACGACGCTGCGCTTGCTAGCACAATACACTACCCACAAGCCACCGCGTTGTTGTTAACGACCCCATCTTGTGCCCTCCTCATGAATATATATCAGTCGGTATTTGCGTAGGAGGTCGGCCGACGTTCATTTCATATTCTAGCACTGGATTTTTGGTCGAAATGGGACGCGCTGTCACGTCTCCGCCCGCTCTGTCCCTGCTCGCCCTGCCTCCTCTTTCCCAGCGAATTTAATCGGTAAAATGCCTTTTTTTTTTTTTTTTTTTGGAGCAGCGGAGGAGACTCCGTCAGGGAAAGGGAAGGCAAGAAGTGAATGACTACTAGTGGGATAAGTCAGCTACACCGCCCAGTTGGCGGACATTTAGCACGGCGGGCACGTATTCAGGCTTTTAAATGTAGTAGTTGTGGGTATAACCAAGTGCGCACCGTTATTTATTTAGAGTGGGGGACTTTTCATTGGCAGACATGGAAAGTGTGCAGACTGTGGCTGAGGATGGCGCGTCGGATGGAGGCGCGACCAAGTTAACCAAGAAGCCCGGTGGACTGCCTGTCGCCCGAGGGACTCCAGCGGATGATGGCGGTGGACATTTGGCACCCTCCCGTGTAGAGGCAAAGAACAGGAATTGCCTTTCTCATTCCGCCTCTACAGCGGGATTTAGTGCGTCAACGCGAACTGTGGCGTCTAATGGCCGGGGCTCATCCAGCAACTCCAGCTCTCTCCTGTTGAGACGGAGGCGCCTGAAGAGGAACCTCTCCGCCGCAGCTGCAGCCACGGCCACGGCCACCTCAGCTGTCACCACTACCACCACCGCCGCCGCCGCCTGCGGAGCCAAGATGAACTCGGCCATGTCCTCTGCGTCTTTACATACCCGGAGTCTTGACAGGAAGACTCTCCTGAAGCACCGGCAGAACATGCAGCTGCAGTCCGCAGATCGCGAGTGGGTGAGAGCTGATCTCCACCGGGGCTCCATACACGTCCACGACAGACTGACGCCCTCATATCCCAGGCCGGTCCTTTGCACTATGGACACCACAGCCGGCGAGGTGGCGCTCCGTCTGAGTAAACTCTGCAGTAAGTCGAGCTCTGTTATGCGCATTTTTTGTAAAGAGAACCCCAAGACTGACCAAAATGGCAACTGTAATGTGAAGTATGAATATAACGATAACCCATGTAAGGTGAACGAAGACTCTGGTAGAAAATGCAGCCACCTGACTCCACTGGAATCCACAGAATTACGGGGCCATCCAAGCGACAGGCTGAGGCTGCTGCTCATGGAGAATGCAGATGGGAGGCAAAAGCAACAGGACGTTGATGGAAAACTTTTCACCCCTGAATCAGAGTCACAAGACAACATAACCTGTTCGCTGTCAGATTTAAATTCCAACTCTAACATGGATACCCCCAATGAAGATGACTCAGAGCACAGGAACGGTGTGGACAGCTATGGATTAAATTCAGGCTCGGACGTGGAGAGCAGTGCGTTCGATGACCTGAGCTCCGGGGCCCGGCTCAGCGAGCACAGGGACTCCCTCAGCGATGACATGATCCTTGGCACAGAGGCGTCCATCCTCAGCCCCACGTTTGACAGTGCCACGGAGGGCCACGACATGTACGGCAGCTCCTCGGACGAACTGGAGCTCGACTGTCCGGCGTCGAGCACGAACATGGACTCCATCTCTCAGCATCACACCAATGGCATCGCCGCTGTCACCGCCAACTACGAGCAGTGCAGCATGGGACATTTAAATGACATGTCAAACAACATGGGGCCAGATAGCAGACTGAATTCACACAGTCTGCCACCGAGCAGTAGTGCCGGCTCATTGTCAAGAGCCTGTTCTACAGGTAATACACCTGACATCCAAGATCCGGATTGCGGCCAAAGTGCTGCAGAATCAGGGCTGGCAGTAGACCACAATGGAAATTCCTGTGATTCCAGCCCCACACTGTATGTGCAGCTGCATGGTGAAGCTGTCAGGAGGCTTAGCCCAGATGAGAGGCCTCTGCAGATCCAGAATGACTTTCTCTTTAAGCTTGGATTTAAGGACCCCTGGAGAGTTCAAGAGGAAGGGCTTAACACAGAAATTGGCTCCTTGTTACGTTTCTATGCAGGTAAGTGAAATGATGTAGCTAGATATATTCACGTTCTCTCATGATAGGGTCTCTGCTAATTCTGGGACTTGCTGAGGCCATTTTCCTTGCGCACTACACAGCTTTGACTGCAGATTCTTAGTATTGTAGTCTTTGTAACAGGTTGTCAACCTGTATCACAGAACAAGACAGGTGCGTTTGTGCAGTCACATATTATGACACTGTACTAATAGACCAAAGCAACAATTTTATTCCCGTTTCTGATGTTATTCCCACACAGTTTTTGTGAATGCTGTTGGGGGAGGTGAGTGCAGCGCTAGACTTTTGCTGATGACTGCAGCAGCAATTGCGAGAGATATAATTAAAAGCTTGTTATTTCCAGAGGTTCAACTGTGAAGTGGCATGAAATGAATTGGTCAGAGCAGGGTCATTGTCCAGAGACTACCTTGCCTCGATAACTTCCCTTAAATGTCCAGGTCTGTTTTTTTTGTTTTGTTTGTTTGTTTCTTTCTTCCAGCCTTGACTGTCTTTGTTAGACTGTAGCAGCACACTGTGCTCCCATGGACATGCATGACATCGCCACAAAGCCATCGCCACAACTTATGGTGCTCAGACATGGGGCCCTTTCCGGCTTTTGCTCCATTATCATCCTAATGAAAAGGATGAATGCCTTTGTAGTTGGATAGAGAGTAGGGCTAAGCAGTATGGCTGAGAGCACCATAAACCCTCTCTGTGGGCTCAGTGAATTCTGGTCATTGAGATGCTGCTCAGTGCCTATCCTACTGGCATCCAGCGTGGCTTCTGTCACACTAACTAACTGCCTGCCAAGCTGGGTTAACATGCTCCTCCAAAGCTCAGGAAGCCCCTTTCTTTACCACACCACTGCCTCCACCACTTTTGCTATTGCTGTGGCTGCTGAGGAAAGTAAATTGGTGGTGGGGGGAGGGTGAAACTGAGTGTCTGGTGAGGATAGTTGAGGAGTTGGTTGTTTGTAGGGTCTGAACTATGGAAAAAAGACACAAACACAGGCACTAACATGGTGTAGCTTCCTGTACTGAGAGGCTGTTGAACTGGAGGTCACTCAATACAAAGCAGAAATGGCCACATGTGCTTCTGTTCACGTTCAGTCACATGTGCTTCATGACTTACTGTGATCTTGAAATGCTTGAGGTACTGATAGAATGGTTTAATTTAGTTAGCATCATATGGCAGGCTGTATGAACATGCACACTGGGGCTCATGTGGATGGATGTGCATCCAGGGAAAAAAATAAATAAATAAATTGAACATGAGTCTGTGCTGTCAGCTGAGCTCAACCAGCAGCAGCAGTTGCTACAGGCGGGCGAAAGAAGCCCTGATGCCCGTCTGGGGGCGACGCCTCCAGATCCCATGTGAGACAGCTTAACTGTGGTCACCTAAGCTCTCTCGCCAGCCCCCCACAGCCAATAACAAAACTCAACACGCAGTCTGCAGTCTGCGCAAAAAGACCACATTCTCATTCAGCTACTGAAGAGCACACACATGCACATCAACATGCGCTGTAAAGGGAGCAAAGAGCTGATGGCCTTGTGACATGTCTGGCCTGCTCCTCTGCCATTTCCTTACACAAGCGAGGCATGTGAGGAATGTACGCTGGCTCCTCCAGAATGTCAGGCACGTTTGCTGAGGAGGAAGTGGAGTGAGGGGGGTGGGTAGGGGGGCGAGGGGATAACCGTGCTGACACATGTTGAGCTGACTTTGAATGGTTGTCCTGCCCAGATAGTGGAGATAGGGCCAGCCTCAGCTGACTTGCTGGCTGACTCTCAGATGCAGCTGCCACAACTGTAGATCTCAGTCACACTAAAGGCTTTTTTGTCTGTATGCAAAGTGGCCTTTGATACAGGAAGTCCATTATCTAAATTCTGTTTTATTGCTCAGTTTCTCAGCAAGAACACTGTGCTGTTTTAGCGGTTAACCTAGATATTAAGTACACAAGCAGCCAATAAACTGCACTGTAGTGGCAGATGAGGTACTCAGCACTTGGTGTGATTAGGGAATTAGGAGAATGATGGGTTGGCTCTTATGTTGAGGAGTTGCCATGATACATCTTGCCAGATCTTTTGGACAATGCAGAGGACAGTTTAACTTTGAAGGGGTCAGGTCATGCTTAAGGGTGCAGATACTCTGCAGTGGCCAGATGAGAGAACTAACTTGGCCCTGCTAGACACACAAACACACACACACACACACACACACACACACACATACACATGCACATGCACATGTACAGAAGGCTGCTGAGATCAAAGGGCTGCTGTCCTCTTTGGCAGGCTTACGAGTGATCCTTTCAGAGCTGCCCACACAGGAGTCTCTTGTAATGCCTAGCCAGCTTTATTAGAGTTTTGAGTACAAGGGAAAAGAGTAAAATACACAGACTCATATAATCAATATGTTCACATTTTGTTGCTGACAAAATGAAAATATCCTTCCTCAAGAGAGTTATGCTTGGGTTACAGGTTTAGTAGTTGTACCCTGAGTCACAGCCCTGATACCATTGTCCATAAGTAAAGTTATAGGGTACAAGTCATTATCAGTCACTAAGGGTTCTGCTCTGAAGACAGGGGATCCTCAACCCTGCAAGTAATGAAGTTGTCCCCTGCTTGGATGGCTCTGTTCCCTCACCCAGTGGTAGTAGTGGTGTGTGTGTAGATTAACAAGAAAAGCAAATGGCATACTGAACCCTAACACACACTGGCACAGGGTTACCCTAGAGGCGGAGGACCCGGCGTTCTTACCCAAACCAAAGCAGCACAGTAAATTATTTAGATTCATTAGCCTACTCAGCTTCACAAACACTCTCATCCATGCACTTCAGCTTACCCACTGCTTTTTTTGTGAGCTCTCTACGTACCCTATTAAAGTTGAAATGTTTGCTTTTTGAAAGCACTTCCTTGTAAACCTGAAGTGGTGTTAAGATTTGGCTTGCTTTATGAGTGAAATTAATGACCACTGGCGTGTACTGGCCTAGAAACTATCAAGGTATTAATTCCTTTCAGCTTCACACAGGTTTATAGCTCAAGCTTCTGGAAAACAAAGTCACGGTCAATAACAGTTTCAGCATGCTGCACCCAATTTTCAGGTAATTCCCATGTTGTTTTCAGTATCTGCCAGCAAGGTGAACTTGGCAGGAAGAACAGTTCATGCAGAACTAATAAAAGCAGAGACGTGTAGTGAAATGATGAGGATAATGTCTCTGCTTTTACACAACAAGGGTCTAATATGTACTGTCTTTATAGCTTTTCTCATTTTGGCTCGAATTGGCTGCTATTATTTCACCAAATGCCATGATCAGGATTATTAATGGGATCAAATTCTCAGTTTTAAAAAAATAACATTGAGGTGCTTTCCTCATTGCCCATTAATATAAACTTTTCTCTGCATGAATTCTCAAAACAAATGTTGATTTCATGCCTATTTCCACACTAGTATAACTGAGGTGCTTATTTGCAAATATAAATATAAATAGTTATTTAGAAATATAGTTTATTTCTTTGTTCTCCAGATGAACTCTGGTTGTTGCTAGACTTGGTTTAACTCCAAGACGTCTTTAAATGACAGATTACAATCTTTTTAAGAACTAAATCAAATTGCTTATAGTGGAGCTTTGAAGAAAAAAATAATTATTTCAGATTCTGTAGATTCTCTATTGTTTTCCATAAAAGCTGCTTGTCTCTTCATCTTAACAGATGTATAAATGTTCATATAATATAAATACACTGTTATGGATATATAGTCCTGTTATCCCATGAAATAAGAACAAATGCCAATTAGTCAATAAAATATACACACTCAACTTGTGAAAAAAATGAACACTGACAATAATGGATACAGCTTCACTTATGTTGATATAATTGTCTATATTCCATGTAGACACAAGATGTCAACATTTCAAGAAGACAGTGATAGTTCAATTACTCTAAAAGCCTTGAGGAATCTCAATTGAGGGCTGTATCTTTCCACTCTTACCCCAGGCCTTCTCTGAGAAGGCAGCGGCTGGTGACGTGATGACTTAAAGGACTCTGCAGGGTTTAAAGGCTTAATGAAGCTCCCGGTTTTCCCCAGCAGGCTCTGTGGCAGCTATTAAGCAGAGAGCCGCTCACTATGTCTTGTCTGTGCCACGTCGTTCTCTTCGTACAGTCAGCATGCCAGATTGCTCCCACACTCACTTTTGCATCTCTATGAAAACATTTTCAAGGGCAGATGGAGAACCAAAACAGACTTGTGTCACTGTTTTGGTTTTTTGTGTTTTATGAACGGCCACTGGTTATCCTGACAATAATGTGAGGATCACTCCCAGTTGTTTACTTTGAATGAATGAATTTGTTAGGGTTAAGGTTTTACTGGTCACCAGAGATTTATGAATTGCAATATTATTGTGTAAATCTTGTTCTTGCTATGAGACTAGGCTGCTCCATTCTTTTTCACATCCATGTCCTCGCCTGATAGCTAATGGTCTTTCTAAATGGCCCATTGCTGAGTCATTATGTAATTGTGTAATCAGATTTCACACGTTCCAGAGATTAAATCCAATACGCATGTGTCGGTGTGCACTCAGGTTTTTATGCGCTCACTAATGTATGTGTACGCCCAAGATAGAAGGTGAGAGATCAAAGAGTAGCTTTATGTACGTCATGTCTCTTCACAAGCAGCTCCACGCGTAGAAGTGGTCTAAACTAAACTGTGGCCATATAGACTCTGTTGAGCTGAATGTGTGGATCTCTGAGGATTCACACATATGCATCTGCTGAGGCAGACACGGATGGGATGCTGGTGTCAGCTTGTAGCAGTTAAAGCCAAGGGAGCCGTTTTCTGTCTAATATAGATTGCCTTCCTGGCTGACATCCTCCCACCCTCCTCTTCTCTCCCCTTGCGCAGACTCTTCCCCGCTCTCTCAATTTCTCTCATGATCGATCCCCCTCCCTTCCCTATCACTATCTTTCCTCACATCTCCTCCTCCCTCACACCATCTGACACTTTCTATTTATCCTCCCATATCTCTTTATCCCTCCTTAGCTTATTGCTTTTCATTCCAAGAATTACTGGTCACACTCATATTTGTATTAAATAACTAGTAAAATACATTCAAAATACAAAAAAAAAAAAAAATGAAAGCCAAAACCCAAACTGCTCAGGTCTGTTTCTACAGATGTATTGCATTTAAAAGCACTCTTTCTCCCTGCCTTCTCTGTGTGTGCTTGTGCTTGCTTTGATGTACAGTTGTGTTGCCCCCTGTGGAAATTTAAAAAAAAAAAAAAGAGAGAGAAGGGGAATGCAATTGAAATTCTCATTTCTTTGTGTTAAGCAGCTGAATCTAGGCTGAACAATGCCATGCTGATATGTCACTCCTGTCTGCCTACCGGCACATTGTGAGACAGAGATGGGAAGGGGGGCGTTTTGGGAAGGGCAGCAGCTTTTCCTGCCCAATGGGAGCAGCACAGCCTCTCAGCTGTCTGTCAGACTGCCCTTGCTGAACCCTCTCTAGAAACCTTGAAGGGTTGGAGTAGACGGAGTTCACAAGCAAAGGAAGGGAAAAGGTCCCCCCCCTTTTCCACTGGGGTCATGGAGGAGGTTGACTGTCCCCAAGCTGAGCACCAGCCCCTGCCTTGACCACATGCATGAGGGGGATTAGAGGCACGCCAGCAGGGGCTCACTTTCCACAGCTTTGATCAGCAGCAGCACAGCCTAATACCAGACAACATCTGCAACTCTCAGCATTAAAGAGGCCCAAAAATTCTGATTAGGCAACACGGCCTGCTTGCCTGCTAGTGTACAGGACAGAACTGTGTCAATTTCTGGATGGGAGGTTTTTAAATACCAACGCTCCAGTGGTGCTTACACTGATTTGTTTTACAAAGCTCGGGTCTCCAGATAGGCCATTTCACATTGTGTTTAAAATTCTTATTTCATTTTCTTTAACACATATTGAGAAATTGCAAGTGGATAGGATCAGACTTTGGGGCAACTGTTTTTTTTTTTTGTTTTTTTTTTTTTTGTTTTTTTTGGAGACTTGTTTGTTTTCACGGAGACACCTTCCTGCCATGCAGAAACAAAAAGCAAAATAAATGTGAGTGCAAATAGTATTGTCTAAATGGAATTCAGATCCTTACAAAACTGTCATTTTGACACGGCTAGATAAGGTGTGTTTGGGTGGAACTGAACCTGTTTCTATGGACTCTGCTCTAATAGAAGGGGGCAGGGTCAATGATATGAAATGACCTAGTTTAAAGTTCATCTCTCTCAAAAAAAAACGCTGAAGTGCCAGAATGATACTTCCTCATTGGCAAGTGTTTCTTTTAAAGGAAAGGCTTTGAAATAAAATAGATGAAGGACACAGCCACTGCCCATAGATGGACAGGAATAACTGCACAGTTGTATATTGCACAATGCTGTGGTTAATGTATGGGACCCCTTCTTTGGTCCTGGAGATTAGTTTCCACAGCACCAGTTTAAGTGCAGCCTAATACAGGACAGAAACCTGCAATTAATCCTATCTTTGTGTAAAAACATTTAGAGTGTGTTGGTATAATTTCTGCAGTGTTGTAGGAAGTATTCAGAGCCTTTTCTCCAGAAAAACTAGCAATGCCACAGTATTTATTTATTTTAGTCATTTAATCTTTCTTGAAGCAGACAGTCTCATTAAGATTAAAGAGAGACCTGAGAGCAAGAAGCCGTCACAAGGCACAATCAACAACAAAGACAACACAACAATACAACACAACTACACAATACCAGAAACTAAGAAATAAATAATTATGAATAACAGTTACAATAGTTATTAAATACATCAGATAATAACGCTGGCTGGTGTTTAAATAGGCAACCATTTACTGACAAACACTATGCCGGTGTTGTGTTCAGTTTATATTCATGTGCTCCCAAAAATCAGTTATTGCAACTTTAATAAAATCAAAAGCATCACTCCAATCAGTGCCCCTCTCAGACAGCTATTTTATCACAAATTGATTTTTGTAAGAATTAGTATTACCCAATATTCCCAAAAAGTGAACACATTTAAAGCTAATCATAAACCCCAAAACAGAGTATTAGCTTTATAAAAGCTAGATTTATTGCATATTGAATTGAATTGAATTAAATCAGGTAAATCAGTAGGAACAGTGTGTCTGAGATCTGTGAAGCTGAAAGTCCAGTTTTTAGTGCAGAGAGACTGAGAAGACATCACTCCATGTGCTGCTAGTCTCAATCATTAACATGGCAATTTGCTTGTCGCTTACTGTTAGCTGTGCAGTTTGATTATCACCCAGGTCCTGGAAAAAAAAAAAAAAAGGAGCTGTCACCTGTTGCACCACAAAATTATTTCTCAATTTCCCTATCCCACATCCTCCTCCTTTGCATTTTGGTCTTGCATTGCATGTTTGCTCTTGCACTGCTTATATTTTTCCAGGTAGTCTCATTTTGTCTCTAGTTCCAATTTCATTTGTCATGTCTCTTGCCTAAATACAGATGTTTTATTAAAGCTCACTCAGCAACCACCCAGTTCTTTTCTGGCTCATGCTACTTTCCAGTCGCTCTGGTTTAAGACTTCCCTTCTTTCCTTCTTTTTTCCCACTACCCATCTCTCTTCCTCTCTCTCTCTTTCACACTCTCACTGCCCTAGCACCCCCTTACCCCCTCCTACTCTCTCAGTGGCACTGTGTTCACATGGCCCCTGCATGTGACATGAAGCTGAGCCAAAACACCCCGGATGCCCGCTTCAGCCATCCACTGTTCCAGACCTTGTTAAATTTTAAACAAAACAAAAGAAAAGGAAAGAGGGGAGGGGGGAGAAGGAGAAGAAAGAGAAAAGTGAGCACATGGGGCCAGGGGAATGTGCAACAACATCACAATCTCATTCATTCACTCGTCCTGTCCCTGCGCATCATCAGGAGAGAGCAGCCCTTTAATTCTTGCTCTTGCTCCCTCTCAGTCTCTCCCCCATTCGCTCCTCTTGTGTGAAAGCCTTCCTCTCTGTCTCTCCCTCCTTTCTCTCTGCACTGAACCGGACTGATTGTAGCTTTAACCACAGATCTGGGGTCTGATTACTTTGTGGGCTGTCCTGTGAGATTAAAGAACAACTGACTGTGTAGCTGCTGTCTTCATGGGCAACTTCCTTCTCAATTACCCCATGGCTACTGCTGCCCATTGGATACATTTTTAATACTTTATGGAAAAGGAGAATCACTGGACTAGAAATAATAACAGTCACTGTTTACCTTTATTATTGCTTGTTCTCTTCCCTTGTATGAATCTCCTTATTACTCTGCTTTTTATTACTATCAAAGGAATACCACAACTCAGCCGCCTTTAATATAAAGTCAGATTAACGTAGATGCCTGCTACATCCCAGTGGCTCGCTTCCAGATTTAGCTAAGCTATGAGAATTCTTCATAGCTTTCGATAATGAATGCTGTTAGAGGTTAAGCACACGCAATAACAAATGGTTATGTGTGTGTTGGGGAAAACTTGGAACTAAAAGTCATCTGACTGTCTTTCCTCGTGCATTAGCAGCTAATAATTCCAATCTGTGATACAAACTGTGTCATTGTCACCACACACTCATATAAATTGCTCATACAAAGACAGTTTCCTGGCATCATGCATAATGTATCATGGTGGCTGTGACATCAGATTTGTTGGCAAACTGCAACCAAGCATGCATTGTTACAAAATACAACATTGTTCTGTGTTATTTAAAGAGATTAAGTTGCTTTACATTTGCGCTAACACCATGTAGTTCTCCAATAGTTAATGGTTAAAAAGTGTGTCAGCACTGGTGTATTTGTGATATCAACACAGACACTTCACTTTCACAACCTTGTGTATACACAAAACAAGTTCAGACACGAGCCTCAAGAAGGCTGCAACTTTTGGTTCACCCAGCACAACGTTCACAAACTAATATTACACTACGGTGCCTTGCTTTGGTATTCACCCAGTCGCTCCCTCAGTACTACAGGCCATAATGCCTGAGGCGACCATGCTTCTCAAGCCGTGGGACCCAAACTATGGAGAGCACTCCACCCTTTCCTTGTGATCCATGGGCCACTTTGGAACCTTTTTGAAACAGCTGACAACATTTTTATTTAGACAGGCATTTGGTCCGTCTGAATACATCTCTATTTTATTCTATTATATTGTATTTCTATTCTATTGCTTCTTATTGTCTTGAACTTTCATTCTTTTTATGATGAAAAGCACTATTAAAATCAACTCAACGTCATTGAGCGCATGCTCGATGCACAAACAATACATAAAATCACATCTGTTCACTGAAAAAAGCAGAAGTTGCCACGTTGCTTTAAAAACAATTAATTTTAACCTTTGACACAATCTAATCTCTTCTGAATTTCTGCTTGAATTACACTGGTTTTTCAAATGTTATAGCATTCACATCTCATCCAGTGCTGTGACACAAACAACGCAACTGATTATCTTTTTCAGTTTTGCTCTATTGTGACCTTTTAAAGAATTAGAAGATTAGAGGGCTTTAAAGATCAGTATTACTGGAGGGCACAGAAATGCAGGTATTCATAGCATACTTTTTATTGTCCTGTCAGGTAAACCTTTAACAGCATGGTTGATTATGGTGGCATTAAATAAAGTTTCAATAATAATTCAAATTTTGTGACTCTCAAACTCTGTTTATACCACATAATATGTTCAACTGTAAATGTGAGCATATTATTTAAAGTTCATTGTTTCTTTTCTTTTGTGAAGCGATTGATTTGGGATAATTACAGCTGTATAGTTTCAGTGGTCAGTCATATTTACTAAGAGGATTCATAATACTGGTATTGAGACGGAGGCACTTTTAGCTCAAGGCAATATTGACCATGGCTATGATCTGGTGAAAAGAACCAAGAGAAGGAAAAAGAGAGAGAGAGAAAGAGAGAGAGAAAGAGAGTGAGAGTGAGGGACTGAGACTGTCGAGCTCTGAATGTAAAATGTCCCAGCTTCATTTCTGTCAGTGACAGGCATTATTAATGCAGTGGTACAAATGAACAGGGGAACCCAGGGCGACAAACAGGCGGGAGTTCCTGCAAGCTAATTAATCACTGATGTACACATACACACACGTAAACTCATGCGTCCACATCCATGTGCACTCCTCCACAATCAGCTGTAACCTTTTGTGCGACATCAAACCTTCACTGGCTTACCAATTAGTGTTCTGATCTCACCTCTGTAGCCTCAGTATCAGAGGGAGGTGTTTTTACCCGTCTCCTTTATCGCTGCTCTCCCTTCATCCCTGACTCTCATATTTCACCCTCCCCTGCTGCACTTACCAGGGGAGTTGAATGCTAGGTGGGTAAACCTAAACCTCTGTGTCTAGGAAGGGGTTATTGTACTGGTGCTTAAGATGACAATACCTCATTCCTTCTCTTTCTCGCTCTCTTTAAGCCCTCCATACAGTATAAGGCACTTTATTAAAGCTGTATGCAGTGCTGCAGAGACAGGCTGCTGCTGTACACAGGCCATTAGCAACGCCTGAGTGACAGAATGTGGAGGCTGAAGTGGCACAGTGACGCTGCTGATGAGCAACCAGTGCCCTGAACCACAGGACTTTATGTGTGTATGAGAAACCTTTTATGTGGTTTGGTTACATTTTTAAAAATATTTAGAATAATCTTAAAAAAGATAAAAGAGTGATGTCATCAGGTTATTTGGGCTGTGATTGTATAACAGAAAGCCTGTGTTATTTCACCACAACCCTCTTAACACAGCTGCAAGTGTATATACCACCCTGCATTGCCATGCACACATTGTACTTGCATGTGTCAAATAATCTTTAGAAACACAGGGCGTGGAGTTTGGCAGATAGGGGCATTTATCAACCGGGGCTGTCTAACAATATCATGTTGCATAATGGGACGTATAGGATCCAGCATCTTTGGAGCTTGAGCCATATGAGGAGCTGAAACTCTACTGCATCGATTTTGACCGTTCTTTTTCTTGCAAATGCCCCAACTTAATGGTGGTACGATACTAAATCATTGTAATACCCTTTTAATAAATGACAAATTATTTTATTTAAATCTGTTTTCTGTTGATTCATAAATCAATTGGCTCATTATTTCAATACTAAACTGCAGAAATGATCCATGAAAAATATAAATGGGTCATGCTTGTCCATGTTTGTCATCTGTGTCCTATGTGTGAGCCCACATAACATGTTATAGCGATGGAGTGTTGCTATGGTGCCAAATACATGATAATGGAGCTCATAGTGGGACTATAAGCCTCAGTTCATACCTTAGTTAAAAGCTCCTTTATGTTGAGAATCTCAGTGTTGTCAAACATTGTGTTGTTGGCTTCTGGGATTTGCTTTAATTGCATCTCCACTACATGCTGCAACTCGCTTTTGTGTCATTGTGCATGCGCTGCCCATGTGCAAGCCTGATTATGTGTCCTCATGTGTTGGTGAGAGAGCTGTAAGACTGAGGGCGAGTGCTGCATCATTCATGAGTGTGTGCCACCCTGTGCCTGGGCTGCAGTGACCCGTAACTGTCAACAGTGTATCCTTGAGCGTGATGGCACAGGCTATGCTGAGGACACACTGCAGCGACCGCTGGCATGTTGAGGGCTGTGGGTGTGGTCCGGAGATGGGTGTGCCTGTCTTGAGCCGAAGCGGAAGCTGTGAATGCAGAGGAGGGCTGAATATGACACTAATATTAGATAATTTAATTATCTGGGCCTTTTTGGAAGTTCTCTTTTTGTGTCACTTCCTCTTTGGAGGAGGTCAGAGAGAATTATCAGCCACAGAGCAGCAGCCCTGAGCCTCTGTGTGCTACCTCAGGACACCTAAGCGGGATGGTCCCTGCACTGGCATATTTTTAAGGAGGGCTGGGTTTTTGTGAGGAGTGAAGAAAGAGGTCAAGTCGTGAGTAAGCTGGGCTAGAAATGGTGAATCCCTGCAAGGAACAACACATGAAAAATTGAAATCTGAACAGAAGAAAACAAATAGAGGAGGATTTTGTGGATAACAGCTGGAGATTGAAATCTTATATACTTTAGGGAAGTTGTGTAGGAAAAATACGACATTTCACTTCAGCTGAGACCTTCCTTATCCTCTGAAAAACTAAAATATGCATGCACATAGTGAGCTGATGACCTGTGTGTGTGTGTGTGTGTGTGTGTGTGTGTGTGTGTGTGTGTGTGTGTGTGTGTGTGAGAGAGCAAGCAAGACAGATACGCATACGTTACGTAACAGGGCACCGTGGCTCTCCTGCCAATTTACTATCAACACACAGCAGTAACTCAGCTCATGCATGTGCAGGCTTGCAAGTTTGTGTGTGGAAGCGCAGCCTCCCATTTGGTTCTCACACATTCATGTCCTGCTGGTTATTCATTATTTCCCAACATAGAATAGTCATCCTCTTCCACACCGATGAACAAGTTTTATCATGCGGTTTAAGTCAATCTACATGGAACAGCATTACATAAACACTTGACGGTTTGACGGAGAATATATCTGACCGTTTGCTTGCAAGATATTAGACACTCACTGTAGCTGACTGCAACATCAAAGTCTTTCCTTTTAAAATGTTAACTTAAAAAAGAATATAAGATAAACATTAAATTAGCCCAACACTGTGTTGTGAGGTCTTGTCACAAAGCTTGCTTGGTTCCACGTTGTCAGTTAATAGACCTCACTGTTCTCTTGTAGTGTCTCTTGTAAAGAATAAATGCTTTTGTTGGGGAATCTGTCAGATTGTGTGTGTGTGTGTGTGTGTGTGTGTGTGTGTGTGTGTGTGTGTGTGTGTGTGTGTNTGTGTGTGTGTGTGTGTGTGTGTGTGTGTGTGTGTGTGTGTGTGTGTTTGGAAAGGGGAATTTTTGTCATGACATGAATCATATTCTTGTAGTTTTGGTCATCACTTCTGTGATTCATTTCTGTGATTACCAAGGAGAAATCTGACGAAACAAGCAGTGTGATGGTCATCCAGGTGTTAATGTAATTATATAATTATTATTATTATATTTCAGGTCTGGTTGATTTAGCAACACCAGTTTACTGGTGGTATTGCTGTCATAATAATGCAAGTTCATATCATAATAACACGTTCATCGATAACTGGGGGCAGGAAACGCACCATGAGCAGCTACAATGTCAGAAACACAACATAAGAAGACAAGCAGAACGTGCGGCTTGTGTTCTTCATAAATCACTGCAGCCATACTCGTACCAACTCAAACGTGTCTCAGCTGGGAACAGCTCTTCTGCGCTTCCAGTTGATGTCACTATATGACTTATGAGCATGCGCACTTATGAGCATTACCATCAATGTGGACATGCACCGACTCCTGTCTTCTAAATTTAGTCCAGTGTGTGCACACATTGATTCCCAATGTGCAGGTGCACACTATTTGGAGGAATTTGTAATGATAAACTCTGCCAGTGTGAACGCCCTTTACTATACAGAGGAGTAACTGATGAGCAAATATGTCAGAGTTATAGCAGAATAAACCTACAGGTTTGCAAAACATACTTAGAAGATGAACAAAGGCAGACAGTAAAATGACCCAAACTGTTCATTGTAATAATTTATATCATTAACAGATTTACAGTTCTTGGTTCATCTTTGGGTAGTTGGACATGCACACAGTTTACACATATAAACTGATAACAATAATGGCAAATAATGAAACTGTAAAAATCTTTAAATCCACTTTTTTTGTCACCACTAAAGAATGTGGTGTCTGCCTGAGAGTATTTTTGTCTGCTTTGTGCCACTTTGAATGCAGAGGTTTACAGTTGACTGAGATTAGCTCAGACAGCCTCGTAGCACTTTCCTCTTGTGAGACTCCCTGCCTGAGGTGACAGGATATGCCTATAGCCTATTACTTTTCTGTTTACTTGTGTTGATCTAACTATACATTCTTTTTTTTCCTCTATTTTAGCAATCTCTGGTTGACACCCCCCCCCCACCACCACCACCACCACCACCACCCCCAGACCACACCCCTCCCACTCCACAGATCAGTCAGCATAGCTCTCAGTACTCACTCTTCTATTGCAACATGCTGTAATGGACCCTCATTACTTTTTTCCCTATAATTTTATTTATTTATTATTACATTTATTATGAGTATCTACACACTCACCCACAAACATACTAAATAATTCATTTGGGATCTCTGCACACTTTCATAGCCTTGCAATCACGCTTTAGATGCATGCATTCAATTAATTTATAGCCCACAATCAAGCACACATATTGTATGCATGAGCACAGTGGCAGCATTTGCATTCATTTACACACAAGCAAGGGAGTGAAACCAATCCCCAGAGCTCTGATGTGTGTGTCTGTGTACTCCGAGCTAGCTGATCAGTGGGCTCGTGTTTTCCAATGTAAGGTTTCGTAACACACACTCATTACATAACAGCAGCAGGAATGGAGCTGGGAAGAGGAGGAGGAGAGGGGGAGCACACATTTATGTACGTCAGCATCCGACCCTTCCACTGACAGAGGGAATCACTGGGGAAAATCTTCCTTTTTTCATGCACTGATGCCAACACCTGCAATTTGAAGCATCCATAATGCAATTGTCCTCTCTGTCTGCTGCATTGGGTTGTATTTTTAGGTGGATATTGATTGAATGAGATGAAGAAGAATGTTCACAATGCAGCGGGTAGTGAAAAGGACGGTACTGCTGATGAAAATGCAGCTGTTTCTTTCACCTAAGGGCACATAAGTAATTTATTTAAAAATTCATAGCTGCGCAACCTGATTTATTAACCTCTTCACATTGTAGTTCCTCGTTCCAGCTGTCAGGCATATGAGTTATGATTGCATATTTGCATCTGTTTCTGCTTCTGCCCATAAACACAGATTTGCATCAGGTTAGTGATATGACGTGAAGATATGAAGTGGATTGAGTTTCTGCTGCTGTCTATTAAATCATGTTAGGAATTGAAAATGCAGAAGAGCAACTGAATTTGCAAGTGAGTCAAATTCAAGTAAAAGAAAAAAAAACAAAACAAAACAAAGATAGTTCAGCATTACATAGCACAACAAATCCTCCTTCGGGTCATCCCTGTGCCATTATGCATCAATACACACTGCCCCTACAGACAGTGTAAGGTAGTGCACTGACCTGATAACTGGAGTTGTACAATGCCTTTAATAGCAGAGGGCTGTTTGGTTCCCTTCTGCCCAGGGGCAAAGGGTAATAATGGTTTGATGGGGAAGATATTGCAGGCTGTGACCTCATTTGGATTCAGGATGTGTTTCACTGGACTGAAAGAGGAGGTTTTGTATAGTGTTTGTGCATGTGTGTGTGTGTGTGTGTGTGTGTGTGTGTGTGTGCGAGCTACTGTCCGATTGTGTCCTTCCTGGTGACATGTTTAGTAGAAATGAGCTATCAGAATTTGAAGACATCCATCAATCCATTAATTATCCACTTCACCCTCTCTCAGTGAATACAGACATGTCATGGTCACCTGGGCTCTCTGGCCCAGATCTCCCTGGGCCTGCTCCTTAATGCTACATCACCAGCTGAGAGCTGTGCAGATGGGGTGGGGTGGGGGGGGAACGTCACCTTGGCTAAGCTATTTAAGCTGAAGGATGTTCAGTGTCTGACAATAGACAGGAGCACAAAGCAGTGCCACTCAGCTTTTTTACTAGAGGGATTGGAAGCGCTCCTCACCAGTCTCCTGAGAACAAAAAAAAAGTGCACATGCAGAATGCCTGTCACCTCATTAATTATTAGTAGATATTGTTTTACTATTTTCCAGATTCTGCACTGTAACCTTCTCCTTGCCCTTTTTAAAATCATAAACATTCACAGATATGGTTAAACCATGAAATGCATAACAATGTAATCATGTTTAATAGTTTTATTAAATAAATCGATAATGCAAGCGGGCTGCAATATGATTATATGATTATATAAATACTCATCAATCTAATCAATTGTTTGTGGTGCTGTCCAAACACTGCAGTTTACAATTGTTTGTCCTGATTTCACTGTTGAATGCACTTTGCATTAATATGTTAGTTGTTATAGAGTCAATACAATGCATTATTTTATTACCATACATCATGAACGTCTGCTTCAGATTTTATGGAAATTCATCCTTTAGTTCTTTTTACTTCTTCTACATTTTACTTGAAGCCAAAAATGTGATGCTCAGTGTCGTGCTACAGAAAGTCAGTAAGCTTCATCATCTGGGGACCAGAAATTTCTGAAGCTCGTCGTCCTTAAAGCGACACTTGGTCAACAAAATAAAGCTATCCAAGTAATCTCCAGCTCGTCCTTGTTTTATATTTTGACTGCTGAACTTTTGTTTAGCGTAGTCTCCTCTGCAGTCAAAATGTTAAAAGTGAACATGATTCAAAGTAAAAACACACATTGGCCCATGTGCAAATGTAGTGTCACACAGAGATAATGCAAGAGCATCTCACTTATTTCCCATGCAAACACATACCTCAACCTTTTATCACTTTTACACAAAGGACAGCTTGACACATTTCACGCATCAACACCTCCTCAGTCCCAGAGGGGGAAGCGTGCCCTGCTACCTCTATGGACCCGTTTATGTGATAATATGTGGGAAGAGGATGTTTGCAGGATTGAGAGCAACTAATTACAGCTCACTCATTTCAGAAACTGTGAAGCTAAATGGCATTCCTGAAAATGTTTTGCTGCCACACAGTTCGGCATGTGCATCTCTGTGGAAGGTGTGGAGAGGTGAGGTGTAACGCCAGGAAAAATGTGGGACACTTTAGGTGAGCGCGACGGGCAAGCTGTCACCCGCGATGGCCTTTGCCACCTTCCAGCAAGACTCGTCAACTGCTGCCTGAGCATACAGTTGGCTTAACACAGCCTGTCACTGTGGATCTGAGTAATCACCTCCAAGTCATCCACTGAGAATGAGAAAGACAGGGAGGAGAGATGGAACAACAAATAAAGGAGTGGAGGGATTTAGTCAGAGACATAGTTGATCATATGTGGAAGTCACATCCTGCCCTTGCCTGCAAACACACTTTTAAGTGGATGCATTTTAAGATTGTGTGTACGCATGTGCATGTGTTTTGAACAGAAGGACATTGCAGCTATTTGTGTCGCAGAGTAACAGCTGGTCTCACTCTGGCTTACATCTATTCCTACGTCGCATCTCCAACAACTTCTCTCAACTCGTTTGCTCCTTATAAGTTAGTATCTCCAACACTGCACTGATCATTTGATGACTAGTCTGATAGTTCAATATTTTTTTTTATAGATGCTTTCTTTCTAGATAGATCTTTAATAACACTCAGGTGAGATATATTTCAGAAGGAGCTGAAATATAAGATTTATAGGTTTTACCATCCCGTACATCACATCTGTCACCGCCTATAGAATAAGCAACTGTGCTCCTACGCATGCTCGTGCTCTGCTGTGACTTATGTGGGTCATTGATGCCCTACGGTACGACGTGCCTGGTCCTGTAGTGGAGGTGTGCTGATGTCAGGTCACATTTAACAGGGCAGGATGATTAACCAGGGATGCATCCTTGTTATTACTAAGAACGTCCAGAGGAAAAAAAACATTGATCTGTTAACTGGGAGATGGATGGAGAGAGGTCAGCCTTCGGGTGCTGATGACTAACAATGATGGATAACGGGGGCAGCAGGGCATCTGGGAAGCAACTTTGTAGCCTGGTTGTGGAAACATTTGCTGAGAATACTGACATTAGGAAACCAGGAGTTGTTTCCTTCATGGTCGTCATTGGAAAAATACACCCATCTATAAATATTATATGGTAACTGTCAGTCGCAGCTGTTACACATCTGCATTCCCATTCTTGAATAATACAGTAATGTGCGTTTCACAGGCTTAAAGTCTAAAGTCTAAATTAAACCATTCCTCACTATCACAGAAAAATTTATTGTCACAGCAGTGCACTGAAATCATCTCTTGGGTATCTCATTTTATCATTGAACAAAAACTAAACAACTTAAACATACAGCCTGATACATTGATGGTAAGCGTTAAAGAAAAACTAAGTTATGTCAAATGTCTTACATACATACTATACTGTAATCCTGATGAAGCAAAGTATTGACATGTCAAGAAACTAGGGAGTATTACTTGGAATAATAAAATTATTACTTTAACAATCAATGAAAATGAATTCACTTTAATGTTAACAAACCTAAAAAATTTTAGAGCTTTAAAAACATGAAAAATTTAACTGTTAGTTTGCTTGGTGTTTGTGGGTGTTTCCCTTGTGTTTTGGATCACTGATTGTACCTTCAGGTCGTTGCAGGAATACTTATCTTCATTGACAGTTAGATTAGTAACATAAGGGGCTTTATTATTTGTTACTGTACAAGTTTGACTGTGTGTTTGAGCAGTAAGGTTACGCACACATTGGTTTTGGAGCTGAGTGCGGAGGGGAAACTGTCTTTTCCTGAGCCTGGGGAAAAAGGAAGGAAGCCTTCTCCAGTAACCCACACACACACTGTAGTACTCCTGCTCCTACATGCAGTTGGTCTAGGAATAGACTGACTTCTTCACATGAACACACCCACCTTGCAGTGCCTGTCTGTTATCTTTAAACTCGCATCTTCTGCATCGCCCATATATTATGGGATGACCACTCTGACTAAGTTCATCACTGCTAAAAATATTTCCAGTGTAGGCGGCCAGTGGTTCATACATTTGGAATATAGCAACTGTCTCTTATAATTTCCTTCCCTCTACTGTACAGTTACCAAGAGACCCTGCTTGTCTCTGGTCCAGCCCTGTAAACAGGATGCTCACGTGGCAGTCCCACCCATCTCCCTGCTTCCTCCATTGCGGATTCCCATGGTCAGACTGAAACATTTGCCTCCATCCAGGCATCCCACATCCATGTGTGATGGTTGTAAACTGCAACACCCTTAAAGGAGAAGCTTTCAAACTTCTCTTATCACAAAAGCAGCCCACTCAAAGCTGTCTGCATTGTTCTCCATCTGAAAAATCTCTAGCTGTTTTTGGTCCATCAACATTCAGGGGTGACAATTAGATGGATGCACATATGGAGATGGTTAATTACTGTCACTATGTGTGTGTGTGTGTGTGTGTGTGTGTGTGTGTGTGTGTGTATGGATGGATGGATGGATGTCAGCAAGGGGAAGAGTAGGAGGAGGAGTAGGCTGTGTGTGTTTGTACATATGCTTGTGTGGGAGAGAGCACGTTCCAACAAAAGGCCTAAAAATAGTAGGAATATGCCCATGTGACATATTGAGGCTAAAAGCTTGTGAATAATTTGTCTAATGCAACACATACCCCCTTCCTAAGCTCAGTCATCAAAATATGCTCCTGCTGGTTACCTCTGCCAGCCAGTGAGGTTGGAAGGGGGTAACCAGTCTGTTCAGTTATGCCAGTTGGCTTGTCTGTCTGGTAGAAAGATATATGGATTTGGATGGACTTTGGTGGACAGATAGCTCCTTGCGTACAGACAAATTAATTAGATTTTGGTTGTGGTGATCTGACAGTGTGCCTAATATGCTGCTTTAATTTTTCTCTTCTTTTATTTTAGTTGACATTAATATTATCAGCAATAAAATAAAAGAAATACGTTAAGTATAATTTTTTTTAAACACAATGAAAATATCAACACATTAAAATAATAAATTCATTTTTTTAATGTATGTAAATTTGTCAGTTTAAAACTCATGTCTTCAGTTTGCCTCCTTATCTCACGTTCCTTATCGTTCCCTTCCCCATGTTTCCTCTTAAAGGAAACTCCAGTCTCCAGTTTAACTCACTTATCTGGACCACTTATTTGTGGAGTGAAAACAAAAGGGGACACCTGATGTGTTTGTCTGTTGGGTTGTAAAACTGCTTGTGTGTACAAGTAGGTGAAGGTGTCTTTACCTGCCACCTTTCATCAGTAATGAAGTTGGTGCATGACATTTTATTTAAATTTTTCTTGAAGCAGATTTTCTTTACTCTCCCTCCCCTGCAAAACTATCTACCACAGAACTATTCAAGGTTTTGATCCCAACCACCACCCATACCACTGTGTACATATACCATCAATAATACAAATCATTTAATATCATCCATTTAATTTTCCTCTAGAGTGAATGGTAATGATGACCCTTTAAAGAGGGATAAACCTGCAGTTTTATTCACTTGCTGCGCACTCCACTTGTCTTCAGAAGTGCAATAAAATGAGTGTGGAGATCAGAAGTGGGGAGGAGGGGAACCAGAACAGACAAGGGACAGCTTGGAGTTTTTGGAGGCAGTGCAAGTAAGACTCACTAAAACAACCAGCAACATTCACTTACTTTTGATTTTCAGCCCCAAAGTCTGACTGTTCAACAGATTATATTTTTTTATGGAAATGAATGTGTACTATTCAGTTTTCATTTAAAGATCTTTCTTTTGGGACTTGGTACAAGTGAAAATGTAGAGGAACCAAAATTTTTTGTGCAGCCTGAGATAATACTTTAAAGAAGGATCGGAGCAGTATTTACACAAGCTAAAGATTTTAAAGATTTTAATAAGGCGCTATAAGTAAAAAGTACAAATCTAACTTTTCTTTTATTCAGATATTTAGGTCAATATGCTAACAATGCAATCCCAAATAGGATTTACTTTTCCAGTAACTTGTAAATAGAGTGTAAGAACAAAGAATTTGAAATATTACAGACACATCCTGATAGCTCATTGAAATATATTTATCTCTAGATTATGATTGCCAGATTTTGATTACTGCTGTGAAGTTTGAGCTGAGTGTCAGAGAACACAGAATTTATGAGAAAGAGGCACTTTGAATTATCATACACAATATATTATAGATGGTCCTGCAGCTTTGTGCAGTGTCCATTTCCATTTATAGGACTATATTTAAGCTGGCATTGCTTGGCAGGTATGTAGATAGCCCTTCATTTAAAAAAGTAAGATGCATACCTTTATTCCCAGAACCACCTACTTGTGTGAAAGCAGTTTATACACAAATGTAAGTTTTTTTTGTGAAGTGTTACTGCTAGATTCACAGTATTATGTTATGCATGGTGTTATACATGTGTGTCTGATGTGTACTGCATTGCTCTTACTTTTTCCATAGAATACTATTTTAGTAAGAAGACTGCTGACAACATAAAATGCTGCTTTTTTAACCTTTTTTGCAGTTCAGAGGCTTCTGTATGCCCACTAGCTATGTATGATAGTCCCAAGACTGTTCACCTTTGTAATCAACATTTAACAATAGTATGCTATGTTACACACTCAGCGTTTAGGAGAGCAAATATCCTTTTGCAAACTAGGCTATTGATTGTGCTGTGAGCACAAGATTAGTTTGTAGCTAGAGTAAAGGTCAGGGCTCTGACTGTGCTGATGTTTTTTTTTTTAAAAAAAAATACTGATTACCAAAGTCAGTTATGTATATGTTTAATATATATGTATAGGTAAAGAATGAAATATGTATGCTATGCCATGACCTCAGGTTGAGCCACATCAGCTAAAATAAGCAGACCTCTGGTCAGAATATTATTAAACTGTGCTGAGCATGTTGGATGACAGCGGTTTGCAGTTCAGTTCAGTACTGTACTGTGTGAATTATTTAAAGCCATGAAAGCATGTGCAAGTTCACACTTGCTTACCCTACTGACTCTTTCTTCCTCTCTTAAACTCACCTCCCCCTCTGCTTCACTCTGTGTGATTGTAGTGAAGTGAAATGTGTATGAAAGAGATGGTACAAGAAGGATGCTGCTAGTTTAGGGCAGGTTTCTTGGAAAAAGAAAACTTTGTGATCTAAGTCATGATTCTTTTGGCCGAATTGGGAAAAAGAGGGAGGTTAAACATGCTGCAAACAAAAAAACACAAAACTATAGATAGAAAGGACAAACTGAAAGCCAGGCAGCCGAACAGATAGAAGAGAAACCACATGGGGGAGGAGGACAGCACATGCCAGCCCCGGGTTGTTTTTGCGGAGGTGGAGGTAGACAGAAAGCAGGTGGATGTTTAGACAGAACGATAAGACAGCCTGGCTGACAGAACGCCTGATAAGCAGCCTGACTGTCAGGTTTGGCAGGGTGGCGGTGAAACGAGAGAACAGGGCATGGGGGAGAGGCAGACAGATGGGTAAAACTGAATAAAGACAGCTCAGAAATTGTACGAGCACAATTTAGAAGTGCTGCACCTGGTATTGAATTTGAGACTCTGTTAATGTAGGGCTACACTGAATGCAAATGTAGATTATTCACTTCCCTGGTAGGGCATGTAAGGTTGATGGCTGTGCTGCAGGATGCATTTAGACTTCATGCTACCTCTGTGGATATAGATCAGTTTTTAGCTAAGATTAGCAACGAAACATCTCTAAAAAGATTCAACATTTCACATTCACATTTGGTACAGACATTCACCCTCTCTAATAACTAAGGTATTCAGTTATAATACCTTTACAATTATCTCAATACCATCACCAGTGCCGAGCAAATGTTAGCAAGCTAATCTGGTAAATTAAGATGCTTTCATTGGTAAACATTATCTTTATAAACATCAACATGTTTTTGTATTGTCATTAAGGGAATGATAGCACAGATTAAATGTCACTGTTTATCTATCTTGAAAATTACTGCATTGATATTTATTTATTTTATGAAACTGATTTTATTCATAGGTGATTCATTCATTCTCCCAAACAGAACCCAGTTCTTTTTCCTAAACAGAACCCAGTCATCTGCCAGACCCACGTCAAGGTCATATCCAACATACTGCTAATTACTCTCTCATTAATCTCTCATTTTTTGTTCCAGGGAAACCGCAAAGCATCGACAGTTCAGAACGGGTCCAGTTGTCAGGGACATACAATGTTCGGAAAGGGAAGCTTCAGCTACCGGTCAACCGCTGGACCAGACGGCAGGTCATCCTGTGCGGCACCTGTCTCATCGTCTCCTCTGTTAAGGAGAGCCAGACAGGGAAGATGCACATCCTTCCACTCATTGGAGGAAAAGTACGTAAAAGTCGCAGAGCACAACTGGCAGCGCATATCTCTATGTTATGTCATTTATGCTTTGTATCATAAAGTCATAGTGTCATATGATCTGCCAAAGTCACGTTTATTACCCTCAGCAGATGTCTCCTTACAAAGGGAAGTTTGTTCTAGATGACACTTCAACCCTTCAACAAATGTTTGTCCTTTGGTTTACAGGTTTTCAGTGTTCTGTTTTCAGTCCTCATTTCTAATCTGGAGTCAAGACATTCTATAATGTTTATTAATGTAAAGGATCACAAAAAAATTCAAGTGGCATTATTTCTCTCTCTACCATTGTAAACTGCCTACCGAAAATGACCTTTATCTGCTTATTGCTTTATGGATCTGTGTATCTGCAAGGCTAGTAATTATGCTCTAAGGGCTCTCCTGAAAAGCCCTTCCTACTCTTCTGCCTGACACAAAGGACTCTCCATATGACACCACACCCAGTTTTTAAACATTTCTCACACAACACATGACTCCTAGTCAACTATTAGGAGAGTGCCTCTGCGTGTGCCTGTATGTGGTCTATCTGTCTATTCAGACACCGTATCTAGTCAGGCATTCATTCACAGAGTCCACGTGCTTAAGAGTGTGTGACTATGCGTGTCTAAAAAGTAATTTCACATACATTTATTCTTGCTTATATCACACACGTGTTCATTATGATCAGTGTGCTTCTGGTTGACTGAATCTGTTTACCCTGCAGCCATTAAGCGTCTTATTTCCTTCAATGGTAGCAGTTTTAAATAAGAACTTATCTATTGAGACATCCATGTGTCAGGCTTTTTTCTTTGCTACCTTTCCTCCCATTGTCATTGTCTCTCTAGGTAAGGATTTATTTGTTAGGATGATCATTGGTCAGTATCTCAATCTCTTAATGCCACCTCTGTTTGTGTTGTGCTGCAGGTCGAGGAGGTGAAGAAGCACAATCACTGCTTGGCCTTCAGCTCGGCAGGGCCTCAGAGTCAAACCTACTACGTCAGCTTTGACAGCTTCACAGAACACCTGCGCTGGCACAGACATGCTGCCAAGGTACTGGGTGTATGTATGTGCATGAGGGTTGGAGAAAGAGAAGGAGAGCATGAGCATATGCTCCCCAGCACTACTTATGGGTCAGCTGCATTGTGCATTAGAACATGCATGACTACAAGTATGAAAATATAACACTACATCAACCACAAGGCCACTATGCATAAATTTCACTGCTGTCCACTCTGTAGTATGCAATATAACATGAGTGGCTCTGAGTGCACTCACACATGAACAGCACTCGTGGCGCTCGCTCTCGCTCTCTCTCTCTCTCTCTCTCTCTCTCTCTCTCTCTCTCTCTCTCATTTGAACTCAAGTAGGCCATAGCCAGAAAACCTCTTTTCTAAATATTAACAGGGACATGCATGTCACCAGCACCCAGAGGGCCTCTCAGAATAGGAGCCTAGATAGAAGTTGCACGTGCTCCAGTGACAACTGCTGAGCCTCTAACTAGCTCTGAAGGGCTCAAATTCACAGACAGTAGATTTTCACCTTTAAGACGAGGTGGACGTTTATGCTGTCATTTCATTTCAGATTGCAGCTCCTGTGTAAACAAATGATGACAGGTTAACTGCTATATGCACCTTCTGTTAACTAGATTAAGCAATGATTTAATGTGTGATGTTAGGTCAATAACATGTTGAAATTTCCCTCAACTGCTTCTGACTCTAATCCTAAGAAGATTGGCTATTGAATGACATTTGACCCCTTACAAGCAGGGTACACACACACACACACACACACACACATAGTAAACCTGTAAAACCTTGTGCAGAACAAATAATCCTGTTAAACACTCTTTCTGTTTTCCTTCCCACCTCCATTTAGATGGTGTCTCAGAGAATCAACTCGGTCGACCTGTCCTGCTGCAGCCTGGAGCATCTTCCTCCCAACCTCTTCTACAGCCACGACCTCACCCACCTCAATCTCAAACACAACTTTCTGCCTGCAGACCAGCGGCTGAGGCAGTTGCAGAGGTACAGTGCGATCGTTAATCTACAGTACAGTGCACCTCAGGCTAAACCCAAAGGAGTGTGGGAGGCAGGAAGTGAAAGATACAAAAAGAGAGAAGGGACTTGAGGAAGCATTACAGGTCGAGGAGACAGCGCAGGGTGGTTCAGATTGGCTGGTTTGGGCAAGATGAGACTTGAGACGGTTTAACAAAGCTTAACATAATTTGGCCACAACAGGAGATGAGCTGGGCTGTTTTACAAGGTGGAGAGAGACAAAACACAGTGAGGCTTCACTCGACACAGCAGGTCATGGCTGGCTATTTGGACGGCTTTAGCTTTTGCCTGCAATTTGCAAGCCATCGATCTAAGCAGTCTCGGACTGGGGCCATTGGCACACGCACACCAAAGAGGCTAGCCAGGTCTGTGCCAGGCCAAGCCCATCGAGCCCAGAGCCCAGAGGGGTAGATGCATCTGCAGGGAAGCTTTTAATGTCCCTGGCCTCCCTCATGCTCTCTCTTTGTGTGCACCATCTGCTGCATGCTTATCATGGTCCCAGATTAAAGCCCACATCCAAGACATATGTGTATATGTGTATGTGTGTGCGTGTGGGTGCATGCATCCATGTACACACTGGTACACATACACAACTGTCACAGCATCTCTTTCTCAAGATTATTGCCAAAAAGACTTCTACCATTTAACTCAATGAATTGTGCGAATCTGATCCCTGTGTGTGTCATGTGTTTGCAGAATTGTGCGTATGTGTGTGTGTGCATGGGAGAGAGAGAGAGAGTTGCGTGCTTGTATGCAACAGAAATGTGGCTGCAGGCTACAGATTTGGGGTCAGTGCATACAAAGTGTTGATACAGTAAGGCATTTTTTTGTTCTTTTTAAGATGGCAGATACATAGTAATGTGTGTGCATGCGCGCGTGGGGGCTGTGCATGTTTTTTCTTGCATAGTTCTTGTGTTCGTGACAGATTTATGAATGAGGTAGGAGGTCAGGACTTTATGATGCTCTGCCATCATCCATTTTTTAAAATCTGGATAATGACTGTTGTTGAGGATATTGCAAGGGACGTAACTAGTTTTTGAATCTAAGCAAGTGATGCACAGCTCCCCTGCTGGTCAAGCAAGATAATATCCATTTAACTTTGCCAAAACCTAAGTAGGCTCATCTGCATTTGACCCAGCATGAGAGAAAAAGAGGTCAGCAATGAGAAAGAGATGGATGCTTGGCTGAAAATAGAGGGGTTTTGACATGTACAAACATGTAGCAAAGTTACTTGAGTACACACTTGACCCTGAGCGATTGAAGTTAAAAGAGCAAGAGTCAGGAACAATAATACTCTGTGTGCAGCCTCTATGACTGTGGGTGTATGTGTTTTGGTGTGGACAGTTGTGTGAGAGTCTGTTTTTGTTTCTGTATAAACACTGGCTTTCCCTAACATCCAACATGGAGTCATAGTGCTTTGTATTTTTCCAATAGCAGTGGAATGTGTGAACCTGCCACATGCCTCTCCCCTTCTCTTTTCTGCCCAAAGACTAACCAGTGGGTGATCTGCCAATCAGATATGCATAATCAGTTGTCTGGGATACTAGCTCTTTCCTCTGGCATGGGACTGCCTTCCCACCATGCATCTCACTTTCAGACAGAGGTCACCACTCACCAAGGGTAATGGCTGACACCCCATATGCATATGATTGAATCTTTGGCCTGTTTATCTACATATGTATGAAAGTCCAACGAGATACAAGGGACATAAAAGTCATGGAAATGAACGGGTGAGTTGGGTCAGAATACTGGCAGAAAGACAAAATTTGAGATGAAGGTGGTATTTAAGGACAAGTGAAAGGATTAAAGTTGCATTATATTATTTTTGGTCTGTTTTGTCCAGCAGAAGATGGTAAAAATACTGACATATTATCACCTTACCATGATACCATGCAACTGTTAGTAAGCTGTTGCAGGGTTTACATTTCAAGCAGAGACAGAACTGATAGCATTCATTTGGAGTTGTGTATCCGGTCACCTATGGAATATAAATTCAATATTCACTCTCCCTCTTGTTTGCTCTTCACCAACTGAGAAAAATGTCCAGCTTTTTAGGTGCCAATTTCTCCAATATGTTCATCAGCTAACTTTGCTGTTTGGTACTGCTGTTTGTACTGCTATTGAGCGGTATATAGATGGTTGATCAGAACTTCTGCTGTCATAAAACAGCTATACATAGCTTAATGAGAGGTAATCTGCAAGGAGGACAACCAAAATGGTGAGCTAAAAGAGGCTAAGAGGCCTTACAGAGCTTTGATGAACTCCTTATTTGGGGGTGAAGCTCTTTAAAAAGTTAGTGCAGCTTTAAATACACAAAGTAAGAGAAAAATGAATAGCGAGATAGGACAGTATGACACAGACAAGGAGAAAGTGTGAGGAGGGGGTATGAGCATTACTCAGCAGATTGCAGAGGTTGATTTAATGGTGGAATGACATTTTCCCACACACAACACACCCACTGTTTGCAGGAGTCACCCTCAGCTGCAATTACTTGGCCACCCTAATCAGCAGCCCTGATGCCCCTGTTGCCTTTTTCTTCATCGCCATAAAATGCCACATGTGCGCGTGTGTGTGTACATGGGGAGCTGCTCTATCTCTCCACATGATAGGAGATAGCAGGTTGCATGTGTGTATGCGTATGTGTGTAGATAGATAAATAAAGACAGCCTGCTCTGCCTTGTTCCCTTGCCTCCCTTCCCTCAGAGGGGCTAACCCCTCTGAAGGTCACCCCTCTGCCATGAGACACCATGCCAAATACCACTGGTCATTGGTGTTTGAATGAACAACACAGATGTCAATGCTGTGCTTGTTTTCTCAACAATCAAATGTGAAGGTTTAGTCCTACTATTAACGAGTGCTTTGTTTATGCATGTACTGAATCTAACTGTGTGTTTTCACTTAAACATATTCTGTGTATGCTGTACTTTGCTACATTGCCCATGAATATATTCATTAATATATTTATTAACATCTTCTACTTTCTTGCAATATTGATGTTGACAAGACACAACCACATCTTGCTCACTCTTCTCTTCTCTTCTCTTCTCTTCTCTTCTCTTCTCTTCTCTTCTCTTCTCTTCTCTTCTCTTCTCTTCTCTTCTCTTCTCTTCTCTCCTTTACTTTCCATTCCTTTCCCTTCCTTTCCTTTCTCCTCTGTTCTCTCCTTTCTTCTTCATGTCTACGCTGTCAGTAATTACTTTCTATCTTGTTGCAGGTTTTCTCGTCTGCGAAGCCTCAACCTGTCCAACAACCATCTTGGTCAGTTTCCCCTGGCCATCTGCGACATCCCAACCCTGGTGGAGGTCAACCTCAGCTGTAACTACCTGGCTTCTGTCCCCAGCTCTGTGGGAGATATGACAAAGTAAGTAGAGGCAGGGAGTTGCTGACCTGACATGAACTGTGATAGTATTTGTAGTTTTAAATTCAAAATCTAATCTAAACTTAGAGGCTGAATATGCCCACATATACCTACATATAAACTTTAGGCATGACATAGTTCTTCTCTAAATTCACTTAAGCTGTTCTTCCTTAGTTATTGAATTGTCAATTTTGTTTTGGAGGCTTACTTTACCTCTCCCTGTTATTGGCAGCTTGTAATGCTGGTAATTTTCCAACTATTACCTCTGACTTGAGCTTGCTATGTCAGGACTGTGGAACGGGTGTATCTTTTCCAACTGCATTTTTGTTAGTTTGACTATCAAAAGTTTACATAGCCAAATGTTACCTGGCAACAAGCACATGGCATGACAACCACCATGGTGTACTTTGCTAGTTTCAGCATGAGAGCAAACAACAACACAAGTCACAGCCTTTCAATTGTGTGTTTATTTTTTGATTGACACAAGAATTCACAAAAATTCACTCCAGTCCATTTTTTTTATATTTATACTTTCTCTGATGTTATTTAAAGATTTCTTCATCTTGTTACTGTGCTTAAACTGTAGTGGAGAATCCACCTGTGGTCATATTATCTTGTATTTTGGTGCATACCTTAGATTTTCTTTGGGTTAGGGGTTCTGTGTGGGCTTGTTGTATTTCTTTGAGGAAACACTGACACATCTTTGACTGACCGCTGCATTATAGTTATAAATAACGTCACTCCTGGTTCTGGTGGTTGAGAAATGATATAAGGTTTGGAGGAGACAGTGTTACTCCGCCCTCCAAAAAAACTGCAGAATTCTTTGTTCTAGGCCATCGTTTTCGAGAGGATGGAGCAAAGCTGATTTTGCTGGCTGAATAACATTTTTTGTCTCATGGGAACACATTTTGGTTGAGATCCAGTATTAGCCCCCTTGCCTTTGGAAAAACCCCTTTTACTCACATTGCAAAGGAGTGTGAGCAAAATTCAGAAACCTTTCAAATGTTAATAAGATTCATGTGTTATTATGTCAGTCCAGTTTGCCCTTTTGTAACAATACAGGATATGGCATTGTACTGTAATTTAGCTTTGTCAGTTCTGACAGCTTGGAGAGGAGATTTACTTCAAACTGAAAGTTCATGTGAAAATAAATACACAGGTATGTGGGTTGAAACAAGGCTAGATGAGAAGTTAATCTGCTGGAATGATCTGGCATGCCTGTAAATTCCTGAAGTGGCCAGCAGGGCTTTTGATACTGCTGCCATCTGCTGGACTTTAGATGTAGTGACTGAGAATGCTGAAAGTACTGTATCATTTGTCCTGAGCGCCACTATCTGTTCAAATATAGTAAAGCCTTTTCCCATCTCACCTCTTTCACAAATGAAGTCAATTGTCTAATCTCATGTCTTTCTCTCAGTTTGCAGACGTTCCTGTTGGATGGCAACAGTCTAAATGAGCTGCCCAGTGAGCTGGGTTCCCTTCAGAGGCTGAGTTACTTAGGCCTTTCCTTCAATCAGTTCAACCACGTGCCCCAGGTGCTGGAGCGTTTGGCCTCCATGGAGAAGCTGTGCATGGCTGGCAACAACCTAGAAACACTCACCCTGCAGAATTTCAGACTACTCCGTGTCAAACACATTGATTTAAGGTAGGCAGATTATTATATGTATTTTTTTTTTTTTTTTTTTAAATCTTGATTATGAGCTATATAATTATAAATTATTGAGACAAGTTTATAGTTTAGTTTATCTTTAACCACTTTGTCAGGCATCCCTTTAAATCCCTGGTCATACATGGCTCCACTGCACTCAATGACACGTGTTATCCTTCTAATGATAGAAACTAAAACACAAAGAGGAAGCCAAAACACCACCAGGCAGCCAGAGAGCACGGAATCAGGAAATCATTTGCCTGTAGTGGCTCCATCAGGTGTCTTCCCATTGTTTGGAAAAGCACAGAGCTTGAGTGACTTGCAGTATTTTCCAGTTAATACTTCACTCCTGCCAGTGTTGTTTAAATGGGGTCAGTAGGCACATTTCTCACCTGTTTGAGCAAAGATCATTTACTGTTTCTGATGAGGTTGTGGGTTTGGGTGAAACACTCTTAACTGTAGTGCTGAAAATTTCAGTCAATAAGTTTATAGTCATCTGTCTCTCAACTTCTTTGTTGTGCAGATTTGCTAGTTTTGTGTTTAGAGTAAACTTCTAATAGTTTCATTAAAAAAGTAAGTAAGTAAGTTGGAAGTAAGTAAGGAAGAACAGTGTATGAAGACTATAACTGTATAATATTAGATAAATGATACAAACCATAAAAATAAATAGACAAAATATTTTACCTTGAATTGTGTAATAATCCAATTATCCACAACTGAATCTTATGAACTGTTTTTTCATGCAGCAAAAAAAACATTAATAAAGAGTTTATTGCATGTTACTTTCATTTCAAGCTATTAGTTTTGTATTTCTTATCCAGAGTCAGTTTTTATTTTACAACTTAATTTTTTTTCAAGTTACAGTTGGCTTTTGCCAAATTCTAGTTTTTGTTTATGGAACAGAATAATGTACTTGAGTACTTCATGTCTTATCAGTTTTTGCCATAAATGGTATAAGTTAAAAAGAACCCAAGCAAAGTATATCAGCCATCACCCAAGGCATGTTCCCTGCCTTACAACAAAGGCCACAGCCTGTGCAATTCAACCTGATCCAATTGGAGTTGAACCTTTGCCTCCTCCCTACTCCCTCTGTCAGGTTGAATAAAATCTCCAGCATGGTGCCAGATGAGCCTGACCTGCTTAGGCATGTGACCCAGCTGGATGTGAGGGATAACAGGCTGATGGACCTGGACGCCTCAGTCTTCCCCAGGCTGGAGGTGCTTCACTGCGAGAGGAACCGCATCGCCATCCTCAAGGCCAAGGGTTGTTTGCTCAAAGGCATCTACGCCTCCAACAATGGTGGGTTTGGCACGCAAGACTTCATGTTCTCTGCAAGGCCAATCGTTTATGGAAAAAACAGATATCCCTCTCTCTCACATCACTGCAATCTTAGCTGTTTCGAAACTGAAATCACTGAAAGATTCTTAATTATTTTTCTGAACCCGTAACACACAATACACCTCACTCTTTTCTTCTCCTTAATAACTTTTTCACCCCGTGCTTTTCTCACCACATCCATTTTTCTCATCACTGCTGCAGTCTTGTTGTCTTTCCCTGTCACCCCACTCTAAGTTGTCGCTCCCACCCCCACCAAACTCTCCCCTCCATTTTCCATCTACCTGCTTTTGTAATAGGCCGCGTCTGTCCTTGCTGTAGGTTAATGTGTTTGGATTTCTCCCTACAGAGCTACGACAACTGGATGTCAGTCCTGTGCCCTCCAATCTCAGCTGCATGGATATCTCGAGGTGAGAAAACTCCCAGAAGTACACACATGCATATAAAAAAGGCAATGCAGCACTAATTGGAAAAACTATTTTGAAAATGTAGCTTATTTACAGTACATCCTCTTTCTCTGAGTCATACGACAGCACAAACTGTTGAGTGTGAGTCACATAATTCGCCATGAGGCACAACTGCATGGCAGTGTTGGGATATTTGAATGTATGGTGAAACTGAGCTGTATTTAGAGGGCTGTCATTGTTTAACTGTATCAGCACTGACCTTTGACATGACCTATGATAGGCTTCTGTGCTCAGCTTCTCTTTGGTCAATAAAAAAAGGCATCGACAGAGTTCTGTGCTTTGATTTTAAATCCTGAATTCATTTTGAAGCATTTTTTTTTTTTTTTTTTTAAACCTTCAGATAATCTGTTTAGATTTGTGATAATTTCCTCTTTATTTTTTGTCTGAAATTCATTTGTGATGATGAAGTGACTCTACAATATTACAAAGAACAAATTAAAAATTTACATCTAGAACTGAAAATGATGCCTTTTCTTCTTGAGCGTGTGGAGCGTGGAATTCAAATACACATCACAAATATCCTGGTAAATGTTATTACATGTAATTTGCTTTACAAACATAATTTATCATCATCATTATTACTCTCTCTGTCATCCTGTAGGAACCATATGGAGTCCTTGCCAGACTGGCTGTGTGAGGCAAAGAAACTGGAAGTTCTGGACGTGAGTCACAACCTCATCACTGAGCTCCCGGCGCGGTGAGTCTCCCTGTCTCAGTGACTGTAACCATAAGCCTGTAAATGTGGCACAGTGCAACATTATTCTCCCTGCCCTTTGTCGGCCACTCATCTATCCCCCATAGAGCCTCATAAATCATAGAGATAGCCTGTAACCTCCACAGCCTTCGTCCATTCTCTTCCTCTTTATATAGCTTCTCAGAAGGTCAGCTCTTCTACATCTTCTCTCTGTTTCTGTCTTTTCATTTTTTTCCTCTCTTTTCCTTTCTGTTTCTCTTTTCCCCTCTCATTCTCTGGTGTCCTCACTGTCTACAGATTTATTTTTCTACCCAATAAGTGTCAGGATGATGAATTTCAGCTGCAGGCTCCACTATAGGCGCTGCTATTTTCTCTTTTCACATCCTCCTGCTGCACTATCCTCATTTCCATGGCTATTTCAGCCCACTTCAGTTACAGTTCACACAAGCCAATTGTATGTGGGGATGTGTCTCTATCTACCTATCTATATCCGTCTATCTATCTCTCGCTCAGTCTATCTATCTGTCTGTCACTATAGTTTTGATATAGTCTGTGTGTGTGCAGGGGTATTCCTCTTTTTTCCCCCTTTTTTTTTTTCATTTATTTATTTTTCAATGTTGTACTTCTTACCCAACTGTCTGTATGTTCTTCATGCTGCAGGTTGTTATGCAGCAACAGTCTGAGGAAGCTGAGTGCAGGACATAATCAGTTGCAGAAGCTGCCAGAAAGGGTGGAACGCCCTCTGCTGGAGGTTTTGGATGTACAGCACAATCAACTGGTGGAGCTACCCTGCAACCTGTTCCTCAAATCTGACAGGTAGCATTAATCATCAGCAGGAAGTAGTTGGCATCTGATAAGAGCATAAAGAATAGGAAAAAAAAATGCGTAAATGGATTTTTAATCAAGGTAAGGCTAATAAAATAAAAACAAACAACCAACCACTACAAAGCTTTTTTAAATGATGAGCATACAAAAACACATGAAGCCTTATCCACATTCAAAGTAAGTAGATAAGGAAATATGAATACAGCAAGTAAACAAGTATACATATACACATAATATAAAAGTGATAAACAGTAAATAGATTAAATATAAGAGATTAAGTTCAAGACAGACTATCCTAGTTCACAGGGTCCATTAGAGCAGGGAGGATATTTAATATTTAGACAGTATTATTGTCCTATAAATGCGACTGTATGAAGAGAGTGTTTTGATTGGTGTCATAAAGGGAGAAATTCATGCAGAAATTTGTAATTAAAGTGAGTTACCTCATTTTTTATTTTTCCTTCTGAAATAAAAACCCAAAAATGAGTCTGTACCTATGATTTCTATGTTCAGCTTACGATGCGTGAATGCATCAGCCAACAAGCTGGAGCACCTGCCACCTTCCAGCCTGTCAGACGAGAGTCACAGCATCCTGCAGGAGCTCTACCTCACCAATAACCAGCTGACAGACAAGTGCGTACCCATGCTGACAGGTCATTCACACCTTCGGGTCCTGCACATGGCCTACAACCATCTCCAGACCTTCCCAGCCAGGTAAAGAAGTCAGATTTTACACTCCAGTATCAAGATTATATCATTGAAGTTGGTGGAAACAGATGTTTTACATATTTTCTTGACAACTGACAGGCTACTTTTACTGTCTGGTTTTCTGTTGTGTTACACACCTATTGCTTTGTCTTGTTCTTCAGTAAAATGGCCAAGTTGGAGGAGCTGGAGGAGGTGGACCTGAGCGGAAACATGCTCAAGACTGTGCCCACCACCATCATGAACTGCCGGCGAATGCACACTCTCATCGCCCATTCCAACGCTATTGAGGTCTTTCCCGAGGTCATGCAGCTGATGGAGATGAAAGTAAGCCAGCAGCAGTACCACATCTCTAAGAACCCTTAAGCTTGTACTGCAAATGCGTTTGTGTGAGTACTGACATCTTGTCCTCTGTTGTCAGTGTGTGGATCTGAGCTGTAATGAGCTGAGCGAAATCACGCTTCCAGAGAATCTGCCTCCGAAGCTTCAGGAGCTAGACCTGACCGGAAACCCTCGTCTCAATCTGGACCACAAAACCCTTGAGCAGCTCAAGTATGCTGTTGCCTCTCTTTGCGTTTTATGCACGACCACTGTGTGGTTTTTTTTTTAATCAACCTCCATTTTGCACATGCTGTATTCAGGTTTTTCATGCTTAATATTTTGGCTTTTAGAAACAGGCAGAATAGAATCCTCTGAGTGTCTTATGCACCTTATGCTTCAGCTTGATGCAGTGTATTTGATCTTGTTTTGTTGTTTTCCAGTAATATTCGCTGCTTTCGTATTGATCCGCCTCCAACCTTTTCATCAAATGAGGCATCTGGTGGGCCTGCTGTGTGGAGTCATGGTTACACGGAGGCCTCAGGCGTCAAGAACAAGTGAGTTCAGTACAGACAATGATGAAAAAGCAACCGCCATCACAATCACTAAACTAAACCTCTTGAGAATGAGCACTGTTACAGCCAGAAGACTCAAATGAATGGAATATTGAAGAGGTGCTTATTTAAAACATGAATCTTGGAAACGCACGCCAAAAATTGACTTCCAATTCAACACTTTAATGTACAAAACCGAAGAAGGTATTCCAGCAATGATAATGTACATTTTGGTCCCAGATTTGATCAATGGTGGTTCTGCTGTACATTCAAATGAATCGTAGATATAAAACATTGTGTCTAAGGTTATTACATTATACGTGGTATGATCAATATTATGTCTTTGATGCCCCTATTGTTTCCTAACAGAGGACATGCCTCAATGACGTTATGGCCTCCTTTTGTTTGTCATTTTTCTTGTCAGACTGTGTGTTGCGGCCCTTTCAGTAAACAGCTTCTGTGGGAGTCGTGAAGCTCTGTATGGGGTGTTTGACGGGGACAGGAACGTGGAAGTGCCCTACCTTTTGCAGTGCACAATGAACGACGTGTTGGCCGAGGAACTACACAAGACCAAGAGCGAAGAGGACTACATGACCAACACTTTCCTAGTCATGCAAAGGTACGTGAAAGAGGTATTTGTATCTATGCTTTTTTGTCATTTTGTCTGTTGCAAAGTTCTAGTTTCTAAAATACAACAACAACAACAATAATCTGTACAATTAAACCGCCCTCCCCTAATATCTTCTTTTTTTCTGTCCCTCCAGAAAACTAGGGACTGCGGGTCAGAAACTGGGTGGCTCAGCAGCTCTGTGTCATATTCGGCATGACCCCACTGATCCCGGTGGCTGCTTCACCCTCACAGCTGCTAACGTGGGCAAGTGCCAGGCCATCCTGTGCCGCGATGGTAAGCCGTTGTCACTGTCCCTGCTCCACAATGTAGGGCTGGAGGAGGAATACCGCCGGATCAGGCAGCACAGGGCCATCATCACTGAGGTAAAGATCCTCAAAGCAAACCATGTACCAGTGGAAATCAGTGTGGGGTGTATTAATGTTAAAACTATTTTCATCTATTTACTCTTTTCCATAGGACAACAAGGTGAATGGTGTAACTGATTCGACACGAATCATGGGATACTCCTTCCTTTACCCATCCGTCATCCCTTGTCCCTACGTGCAGACAGTCACTCTCACCCCCCAGGATGAATTCTTCATTCTGGGCAGCCGGGGCCTGTGGGACGCTGTCTCTCCCACTGAGGCTGTGGAGGCTGTTCGAAACGTCCCAGACGGCCTGGCTGCTGCTAAGAAGCTGTGTACATTGGCGCAGGGATACGGTTGCACTGACAGCCTCAGCGCTGTTGTGGTCCAGCTTAGTGTGAGTGAAGACTGTTGCTCTTGTTGCTGCTCTGAGCCACCCCAGCCACCTCCCAGCCCTGGCTTGGGCCCCTATCCCTCATCATCCTCTGCCATCAAGGAGCGGCCCTCAGATGGCTCCCTCCCCGTGCCCCCTTCCTCCTGCAGTGAAATCAGCAGTGAGATCAGTACCAGCGAGATGAGCAGTGAGGTTGGTTCCACAGCTTCATCTGATGAACCGCCGCAGAGCTCCTTGGTGCTGTTGCATGATCAGACCCACCATCCTCATCTCCACCTGCACCATCAGGCCCATTCCCTGTCCTTACAACACCAGCAGGCCCACACAACCACCCAGCCCTGTCAGTACCTGTTCCCAGGTTCAGAGCTGCCATCTGCCCGAAGCTGCTGTGCCCTTCATCCTGTCTGCTTAGCAGGTTCCTTCCAAAGGCAGTTGTCTAGTGCCACTTTCTCCAGTGCCCTGTCTGACAACGGGCTGGACAGCGAGGACGAGGAGCCCATTGCTGGTGTTTTCACTAATGGGAGTCGGGTGGAAGTGGAGGCCGATGTGCACTGCCTCAGAGCAGAGTCCTCCTCTTCATCGCCCCAAACATATTTACCCTCGTCTACCAGCCAGGAGCGCACCCTGCTGACTCTTCCTCCACCTCCTCCACCACCATGCACCCCAGAGCCCCTTGAAGAAGGGGTCGACATGAACCTCGGCGAGGCTGAGAATGGGCTGGAGAGGGACGAGTCGTGGCAGGGAGTTGGAGCAGCAGGTGGGGATGGAGGAAAGTTGGCAGGCAAGAGGAGAGTAAATGGGTCAGTTGCACGCCAGGAAAAGAGTCACAACCTTATTGAGGTGGCTGCTGACGCTCCCTCTAAGAAATCTGGGGGCTACTTCACAGCCCCAGCTCAACCTGACCCAGATGACCAGTTCATCATCCCACCTGAGCTGGAGGAAGAGGTGAAGGAAATCATGAAGCAGCATCAGCAAAAACAGCAGAGGCCGCCTGGGACCGATCAGCCCACAGACTACTACGACACCCCTCTCTGAACAGCAACACCACCAGCTTACAGCCTCACCATCACCTCAGCGGCAGCATGCACAGAAACCTACACTGACCAAAGCCGCTCTGATTCTCCCAAAATTGGTCACTAACAAAATGAGTCTCCACAAGAGGCCATAAAATGTACATGAAAGCCTTCCAGCTCTACACAGCCTCATCCTTGGAGAACCATGCACTGTAACTGCTCCACCTGATTTTACCTGAGCAACTCATAGAATAAAACAAGCAAATGAGCCCTTTAATGATACTCAACCCTCTTGAAAAGCCTGTGGACACAGATCCTGGTGTCCATTGTCGTGCCCTTCAAACAGACTGTGGAACGTTGTTTTTACATTAGACAACCAGCTGAGTATGTAATCAACACTAGTCTCTTTGCAATAGCATTAGCTCGCCACAACACTTGTTAATATTGATAACAATCCCATGGTTTGTTTGTTTGTTTGTTTTGTAAGAACTTAACATATCTTTTAATGTGAAAGCAGAGATGTTGCTGAAAGAACTTTTTAAAAACAGAGACACATAATCTTTTTATTATCAGTGAACAATGTTGAATGGTACACTAGTAATACCACACGTAACTGTTGTAGATAGGGCACTTAAAATACTGTATTTCTTCAGTAAATCATGGCTCTTGGCCTGAAAAATGGCATAGAATTTTTTGTAGAAATTTGAAATACTAACTCCTAGGAGTTGCATACTCTTTATGGTGACTCAGTCACTTTTACTAATCTTCTCTGAGAGAAATGGTGATTTTTTTTTTTTTTCCAATGATTGTAAATAAGACAAATGTTGTATACTGATGCTTTTAAAGGAACAGCACACCTATATGTCGGTGAAAGTAATGGTGGGGAGGATAATGTGCTATTATGGAGGTGTCACCCCCCCCCTTTTTTTTTTTTTTTAAACTTACCATGTAGACCCACAAATATGACACACACAAATGTTTATGTGCAATTGCTGATCTGAAACCCCAACATTCCACACAATATAACGTCACTTTATCTAATCAACACTTTCAACGGATATTTGCATGCACGCACATACATGTACACACACACACACACACACACACACACACACAGGGAGCACCCCACAGGTTATATTATATTATATAATAATATAATATATATTTGTTCCACCCCACCTCCCTCCTACAGTAACTGTTATCACCGGCATGACTGTGTCAAGTTCAGTAATACAAATATATCCACATGGAAAAGAGACAACACAGATGTTCCTGTATTTGGTATAATAAATTTTAAATTTGTGAATATAAGTGATCATGTCTCGGACTTGTTTTTAATAATGAGCTTTATGATGTTCAGACAATGATATAAAACTTTCAAAATAATTTATTTTACGTAATATTTTCACATTTCTATATTGTTTTTACATTGAATGACCAGAAGGGGGCAATCTCACAATACTATGATCTAAATTATGTGATCATGCACCCTTAAGCACTTGAGTTTAAGTCTGCTCTACAGGACATTTAGCAAAAACATTAAGCTGAAAAATATTGACTGATTTTTTTTTTTTTTTTTTTTCTTGCCATTTTCTTCTTTTAACCAAGTTGTCATTGGAAAGTTCAGTGTCTTCTACAATTTGTCTGCAATATACATGTTTGCCATGGCAACACTGTTGTCAATAGTGCGTTTCTGATGATTCTTCTTCATACAGATGACAGTGACCAATGTAACCACCAGCATGACTCCCAGTACAGACAGAGAAGTGGCAAGAGCAAGGTTGGTTTTATCCTTGATGGAGCCCTTGTGCTGACACTCGTCTCCATAGTACCACCAGTCATCACCCACCGCACACCTGGAGAGCAGAGAAAAGAAGATCAGGGTGAGAGAGAAAAATCTGGTTTGCAGATATTCTTTGCACTGAGAAAGAGCAAGTATAGAAAGGGATGGAAAATTTGTGGAAGGTAAATACGATAAAGATATTGAAAATAGAACCAATTTACTTGCTTTTATAAGAATTAATCCAATGCATTTCTGAGATATCAGCATCAAATATTTGATATCCACTGGAAAAATATTCAATTCCAGAAAAACTATAAAATGATGATGGTTAATGTAAAGCCAGTACCACGAGGTGGTAAGTTAAGCTTAACACAAAGACTGGAAACATGATCAAACAGCTGGCTTGGCTCTGTCCATAAAGGAGGAACCAAGCCAAGAAACACACAAAACAACATACAACATGTTTACATGTGCCACACATTTCATTGTGTCAAATAACAATTATGATATCACACAGGACCATTCTAGGGCTCAATTTTGATATTAGTAAGTAAGAGAGGACCTTTTACACTAGTTGTTTAGTGTGCTGAGTCAAAAAGTGCTCACCTGCACAAAGCTTTCCCCTTCTCCACCACACAGACTCCGTTGTTCAGACATTCCACATTGAGGCAGAAATCAGGGGATGCGGTGGTGACAGGGGATGAAGATGGTGAAGATGGTGAAGATGGTGAGGAGGGTGAAGAGGTTGAAGAGGGTGAAGAGGGTGAAGGGGATGAAGGGGATGAAGATGGTGAAGAGGATGAAGATGGTGAAGATGGTAAAGAGGATGAAGATGGCGAAGAGGGTGAAAAGGTGACTGGTGGTATGGTTGTGGAAGGCAGAGGCTGGGTCACAGTCAGATGAGACACATCTGAAGAAAGACAGAAAATGGGAGGCAGTTAATTTGATTCAAGTGGAGGAAGATCGACGAATGTGAAATGAAAAGGCAATGACTGGATCGCACAACGAACTGCAGTGTTTTTCTGACAGTTGGGTAGATGAATCATACATGTAATCATGCATCACTGGAATTCTTGATCTGACAAATGTTTGTACAGATGGGAGAGATGAGTGTGTAGAACACTAATGGATAAGAAATTTATAAACAACTTAATGACAAAATCGATGTTTTACTGTGGTTTTACCCTCCATTGTGAGGAGAAAGATGGCGTCTCCTCCCTTGATAAAATCTCTGCTCTTGGCTCTGAGGTGGGTTAGATACACTGGAGTTCCGGCGCCTGGCCCTCGGAAATACTTGGACCCATCTGTATGTGTGACTTCAAAACCCACCTTTTGAGGGTTATCCCAGAAAAAGTAGTCTGAATCTGTTTAAAAGCATGTTGAAAGGGTGTATAAATATAGAGTCACAGCACAATTTATATTTTCATTATTTCTTGTACGTGAAGAACAATTAGGTTAAATCTTTTTGACACTGTAAGTGGATGCACCTGTTGCCTTCATGTTGGGGTCGGTGGTTACACTGCGCTGGTTAGACATGCGCTTTTGGATGTTCGGGTTCTGGTCCATCAGCATCATGGTTATCTGTTTCCAGGGGCAGGGCCATTTCAGTCCAGTTTCCCCCTTACGGGCCACCAGGTGAGCATAGGCCGACAACTCGTCAGGGTAGTTTGCCTTTCCGTTGGGATACAGCTGCATTTGGAAAGTGTAACCCTCCTTAGAGGTGAATGGGGGGCTGAAGATAGATGTGTTTGTTGGAGTGGTTTCCATAACATGGCTGAAGTTCTTCACACGCCATATAAATTCTGGGCAGGTGGTCTCAGAAAGATTGATGTCATCCAGTGACAATCCCCCTGCTGAGGACCCAGCTCCCACCTTGGACCCCTGAAAGACAACGCGGAATTTTTTTTTGATGTCTAGACTCACGTGGTGCAGCTGCCACAGGTCTTGAGGGGGTCCTGTTGAGGTAAAAACAAAAATATTATTTAACATTTTACCAGCAAAATTCTAACAATAGCTCTTGAACTGTAATAAGATTTACTAATAGTCACCATCTATGGTCTTTATGAAGCGCAGTGTTCCATTGGGGTTAGCGTTGTCGTACTCTCGGACATAGATCTTCAGTGTGTCCTCGAGGCTGGCACTGTTGTAGTAGAAGAACTGCAGACATTGATAACCTCTTTTGGGGTAAAGAAGCCTGCTTTCAAGCAGAGCTGAATCCCCAGTGTTGGCAGAGCCAGTACTGAAGTGCATGAAATATCCGGAGCCTAAAGATCCAAATGTCAATTGATTAATAACAAAAACACATTATTTCAATGCATATTGCACAGTGCACAATTGAGGATGTAACAGGTCACTCTATTATATATCAATGATTAAATATAGGTTCACATTTTCACAAGTCTGTCTTTAAACAGCCTTCACATGCCTGCAGGTATATTGAAAGAGCTTTTGGTGAAGACCTTAGTGTTTTGCTGAGCAGTGTAGCGCTATGGTGGTGGGATAATAACAATATGGTGGCAGGTATTTCATACCTAAAAGACATTTGTCTTCATTTGTCTAACACGACTGCTTTAAGATTCTGTTGAACTTTGGGGCAATTTTTTTAATGTACATACAAGTATGTGAGTATTGTCTTAAGGTGGAATGGAATCAGATGTGAACCTATCCTTTATATAATTCATCCATATACCTCCAAGGCTCACCTGTGCATTTGTCCATGTTGGAGTAGTCGGTGTTGGGCCCTCCAGCAGCTTTGGCAACCCTGACCCAGTCTGCTTTGTCTCCTGGTCCCTGGATCATACCACAAATGTTCTCACGTTCAAAGTCACATGAGTCCAGGAAGGTGGAGGCCTGAGCTAGAGGATAATTCGTAGTCAGACAACTGAATGACTTTGAACTGCTATAAAATGATAATGTAATACAACTTGGGCGCTAATTGTTGACTCTTACTGCAGTTGTAGAGGCGATGCAGCTTGAGCAGGTCACTGTCACTGAACTCCATACGCTGGCCAATGACATCGCTAAAGGCAGGGATCTTGGTGACGATGGTGGGCTCAGTGCCATTGCGAAAGGCATTTTTACTGTAGTGCATCATGGAGCCGTAGTCGTAGGGTACACCCAGCGAGCTGGAGGTGGTGTCATTGTAGGTGTTAAAGTTGTGTTCTCTACCTACAGATCAAACATAAAAAAAAAAAAAAAAGTTTTCGGTTTATTTTTACACACACAGCCCAGCCCACAACTGCTTCAAATGAAAGCCGGGAGCCACACCAAAGAGACTCAAGTACCTGGAGAAAACCACTTTATATGCTGACAAAGCCACCAAGGAATCACATTTACCATGCTTATCTCCACTGTGCTAACATTTCAAGGACTGCAGGTTTAATGCTGGTTTTCCTTAATGACTTGTCCTTCAGAACAAGCCAGTTTCCATTTTATGTCACCCAACGGATTTGTGACATTTAACCGGGTCGCCAATAACCTGATTGCAATAGTGCCAAGCAGCAGAGAAAAACCCACAAAGATATTTGTCAACACTGACATGCCATACCTTGTTAACTCAGATGAATTGTCCTCAATTTAAACATTAATTTTTCAGTAAATATGAACAGGAAATTTGAATTAAGTCAGATTTACCAGCATTGTAAACTGTGAAGTCCTATTGTCTGTTTCTATTATTCTGTAGGTTAACAGACAAACAGAATCTTACTCAAGTACCGAATGACACAATCGATTGAGAGGAAGAAGTATTTTCAAGTCATGGATGTATTATTGTATCTTTTCATTGTTTTTTCATTAGTTTAGACCCAGGAGTCGTCACAAAGCCCGGATAAGAGATAATGTGAGGATATGAGGAAGTTGTCGTGGGGGGACTGCAGCTGACCACTGCTGTGTCCCCCTGTCTACGTCCTCAGTGAAATCCAACCGTTCCATTAGTTTTAACAATAATCTTCAGTAGGTTTAAATGGACCAAACCACTTGATGATTTTTCAAGTCTAAATACAATCACCAAAAGTAAAAAGCTAATGTACAGGCTACACTGCAGTTACATGACTTGATTATCACCACTACTAAAGGTAGAACTTGTAGTTTGAGTTAGTTATAGTTTACAAAAGCTCAAGTATAAACACAACAGGGCTTTAAAGGATGAATAAAACCTGAAAATGTGTTAACCACAGATCCAATTTTTTTTGGACGCACTGTGGCACTTTATAAGATGTATATTAAGATAAGAAAAATAATACCTAGAATGAAATGATGAGCACAGCATGGCAAAAAGGGCCATAATATATCCTCTTATAAAAATTGCTTATCAAGAGCTGACATGTCTTTAAAGCCTTGGCAAAGGTTTGCTGACATATAAAAGAACTCTGTACCTTAATGACTTTAATAAAATTGATTCATTAAGAATTTGAAGAACAAAGGTCAATTTATATAACATACTCTGTATGATATTTCAGAATATATTGCTAAGGACTTTTGCTTGTCTATGGAAAATGAGGCAGCCATGCAGGAAAACAGCACATGCTTATCACAAAAGCAATAAATCAACTGCTGCATGAAGTGCTTTCACTGAAGTTCAATAAGAAACCTCTTGAACACTGCCTCGAGCCGGTGAAGTGATTAGAATGTAAATATGGTGCATTTATAATCAGACACATGCAAATAGAAATCACAAAGAGGGAACATCTTAAAGGAAATAATGATATGTGAGAGCATGAACGGTCAGTGTTTAAACTGATCAATTATCAGAGGTTCAGTACCCTCTGAGATGCGGTCCCACATGATGTTGACATAATCATCACGGTCTGCCCTCGACTGCTCATGCCAGAAGCCCAGAGCATGAAGGAACTCGTGTTCAATGGTGGCGATGCGGTCGCAGTTTTTCCCAATGGACAATCTCTGCTTTCCAACATGCCGGTTTCCCACAGAGGAGAAACATCTGTTGGGGAAAAGAGAGAAAGAATAACATAGAATCCACAATATCTTTACTGAAGCACTTTCATTGTAATTATAAAATACATAATATATAATATATTAATCTATCAGAAAGTGCAGCTTGTCGTTCCATTTAAACAGACCATTAAACATAAAAGCCATTCCTGCCTTACCCGCCCCCTTTAAAAATGGAAATGTAATTTGCTTCTCCATTCCAGGGCTTGAAGTCGATGCAGGACTTGAGCCTGTACTGCTCAAAGGCCTTTAAAATCACACCTTTAGCATTGATCTCTGCAGAGAAGATGATAAATCGGTTCTGTTAAAGCTCTGGAAAAATGTCTCTCAAATTTGCTTTTAAGAATGACTACAGTACTCTGTTGTAAATGGGTGAACATCAAACATACAGCATAAGTTATCATGTTTTTACTCGCCCCTTTGTGTTTTAGTGTCATCGCTTTTACTCCCTCATTTTTTGGGATTTGACACCACACCACAGTTTCAAGTGTTTAGAAAATTGCTATAATATTGGCAAAATCAACCATCTCATTTCAAATATTGTGTTTTTGACATTAAAACTTCAGATGTGGAAATGTCAAGTGTGCTCACAAATTCCGTAAAGGTGAAAATATATGGAAATGACCATGAAGCATTGTTATTACATTCCAAAAGGATATATAATGTTTTATATGTTATAGACCCTGCATAACTTTTAGGGTTTGACTTTTTGAAACATGTCATACACTAAAAATCATGCTTGCAATATGGTCGAAACAGTGGGAAGTGATTTAGTATCAGGCGATCTACGTTCGGATCAGACAAGATTAATACATTTTTGAGCTGCTGAAGATGGCAGAAGGCATCAAAGACCTTACACAAAACAATTGGGTAAGAAAGAAAAAGAAAAAAGCCTTTTCTAACAAAAGTCACACTTTTCCTTGTTGACAACATTAAGGAGCTACATGCAGCCATGTGCTTCTTACAGGAGAGTTACAGTCACATAAAACAGGATTAATATATGTGATAAATGTTCTTTAAATCTATTTGTATTCCTCCTCAGTGCTTACATTGTGCGTTGTGCATTCTTACAATCACACTTACCTAAGTCATCTTCCATGTAGTACGGGATTGTCTTTGGCCATCTATACTCATCCCCTATTATGGAATTTCGACTCTGCCTCTGCAGAGATCAATAAAAGCCATTATAAAGACTGGAACAACATAATAAGTTAGTTATGCCTTTACTCATTTTAATTTAATTGAAAACTAATCTAAAAAATGAACATACCTCATCAAGCACAATGTCCCCCTCTACAAGATTCAACCCTGCCTCTGTGGAGACAAAAGCAACTGGTTAACAATGGTCACAGAATAATAATATAGAGATATGAGGATGAAATGTGCACCCCCCCCTTTCATCTGTACACCTTCGTTGATGTCAAAAATGTCAAGGTCCCGTCCACCGTCCACATCATAATCTATGAAAGTAGAAGTAGCCAGAAAAATAAGTTAAAAAGTAAATAATAAAGAAACAAACTTTTACTTGTTTAAAAAAATCACTTACCTTTTACTTTTGGTGTGGCCTAGAAAAAAGAGAATCAAAGCAGAAACATTATTGATTTGGAAATTAAAAATCAATTTCTAGTTATAACAGTAACTTAAACTAAAACAATTTCTCACCAAACAAAGGATAGCACCACATAGTATGCATGCAATGTGAAGAGCAAGTACACTTGCAGGTTTTCCTCCCCCCATGTCCTAAAATTTCCCTTCGTGTGGGACCGTACGCGAGAGGTACTGAGCTCTGACCGACCCTCGGAAAGCAGAAATTAGAGAATGCAGGTAATAAAAAACACATCCACGTGATAGACGAGTCGATAATTGACAGAGTATGGTGCAAATTACACAACAGTTTACTTTGATATCTCCAAAATAATCTTTACACACTTGCAGATTAGACTCAATGAAACAGTAATCTAGGGGGAAGGGGCAACAGCCACACAGCCTGCTCGAATAAGATAATGACACATTCAGGTAGGTAGGTAGGTAGGTAAGTAATATACTGTATCAACCAGCTTTGGGACAAGCAGATTTAAAAATAATACACTGTGACTGTTAGTGAAATACTGAGAACACCTATATGTCAGACAGCAACAGATGGTTTGTATTTTCTTTAACTGCAAATTACATTGAGTCGGAATAAGGCAATATATTTTCTTATAGCTGTTTTAATGTAGGGTGCAGAAGGTTCTGGGTTTGATTCCCAAGCCTGGAGTTTGCATGTCCTCCCTGTGCCTGCGTGGGTTCCCACTGTCCAAATTCATGCATGTTTAAGTGAAATGGTGATTCTAAATTTCCCGTAGGCATGAATGTGAGCGTGAATGGTTGTTTGTCTGTCTCTATATGTCAGGCCCTGCGGCGACCTGTCCAGTGTGTACCCCCGAAATTCTTCCAATTTCTATTTTCGTTAGGTTCAGAGTAAATTGAAATATCATCCTATCCCAGCATGCATTACGTTGAGACAGTACACAGATTGGCCAGGATGCCAATTTACCAGAGGCTTAAACAAACAGACACACAAACACACAGACACGAAACAAACACATTTACACCCACAGGTTTTTAAAGTTGACAGTTTGTCTAACCTGCAGTTTTCTGGAAGAAAACTCACATAGAGTGAGTCAGTGTCCTTCATAATTGGATGCTATAATTGAAGTCACAGCACCAGCAACACTGAGTACAAAAGTCAAAATGTCAACTTATTCGATGTCATCACATCCCCTGTTAGAGACATTAAATAACGTGTGGAGTTGGATTGCACCTCCGTGACTAACACTTTTATTTACATTTAGCAGGCTGCAGTTTCTCCACAAGAGGTAGCTCTTTCACACATAACAATCTGCCATCCAGCCCTCATGGGAAAGGAAAAGGGGCCCATAAATGTTACAATGTAAATAAAGTTGGACAAGTACAACACTCCATGACTTGACTCAAAGTGTAGTATTCATTGTCAAATATTACTCCAGGTAAAGTACACGTGCAGACTGCTGGCAATGACTCCTACTGCTTCTTTTCTTTTCTTAGCTGCTGTTCTCCTTCTGTGTGTTTTGTCTGTGACTTACGAGTTATATATTTGAAACCTGCACCACCTGTTAAAGTGCAATTTCTAGAAAAACACTATCACACTATCTGCTAACCTATATTGAAATAGGTATATAATACCTTTACAGCAAATAATCATCAGACAAATAACCATAGTTCTGTATTACGTGCCCAGTCAACCTTTTTTCAACAAAAAAGAAAAAAATTAGTTACTAGCATTGCATGGTGGTGTTACTCCTTATTTGTAGGTGGCATATATCTTGCATAAGTTATTACCCTCTTTACCTGTAGATGCCACACATCTTCATTCCTACATGTGCACATCTATTTTTAGTGGCACAGGTTTGAATGGCTGAAAGTCAGATCTGTGTCTGAATGATGCTGGCTTTGCTGGTTTTGGATGCTTATATCAGCACAGCTCTGAATCAGTCATACATGCATACAGACCGTTTTGCAGGCGGCTGTAGGTATAGAAGTAGACCCCTTGTCCTGCTCATGGTGGCTCCCTAAACTATTGTAAACAAAGGAATAACAACAGAATTCTACAGACACACTATATTGTGGTTTCATGTACATGTGCTGCTTTTTACAACAAGATTATGTCCATTTATGTCAATAAAAAAAATAGAAGCACCACAACGGTAATGATCCTTCATGTGGTCTATGTGTCAAAGTTCTTTTTTTTGATTAGTCAGTTTATTGTTAGTCTCTTACTTTGAAGCTTTAGTCCCTAGGGCTGTAACTGATTGTGCCCTTGATTACAGAGGGACTGGGACAGAACAGGGGGAAACAATCCAACACAGCTGTCATATTCATGCAAACTTTGGATGCTTTGGTGGTGTCACATTTTATACCTTGGTGATTACTTATTGATGTTTCCTGGCCTCTGCTTTATATTACTTAAAAGATGGGTTCATGGAATAGATGGAACTAATGGAGCTGAACTGATGCCGATACCTTTCCTGTGACTTAAAAGCAACTATGAGATTTCACAGCAAAGGCTATAGTATGTGGAACACCTCCAGGATGTTTACGTAAAGGTATAATGGTATAATGTAAGTATAATGTAGTGAGGGGATGGAACCACGCACACACACACACACACACACACACACACACACACACACACACACACGTGTGCCTTTTTGTGATGAACATTCATCTCTCTTATTATTATTATTATTATTATTTTTTTCCCTGTGATTTATCAGGTCCAAACAATAATATCTCTGATTATTTCCTTTTCCATTCTTCCACTGCATAATATTACAATTTATCACTGTATCATGTTAAATTATTGCTCAGGTTCAGGAAAACCATTTCCCTTTGATATGTTGCCTGAACTCATTTTGCCTTCAGTGGAAAACCCTTGCATGCTTGCAGATGGGGTGAGTCATATATAGAATAGGAAGTGGTAGCCTCTTAGGCAACAGTGACTTAGACAATCTACATGCTGTAAAACCCAATCTACAAGAAGTTTTTTAGGTTTTTCACATTTCAAGTTAATCCACCTTAATATCTAGTTTTTATTTTTTATTTTATACTGCTGATATTCACCCAACTCGATACATTCTTTGAAGAAACAAAAAGCACATCAGCAGACTTACCATCACTCATTGTTTGAGAGTTAACTCCCTAAGAGTTTTACCTCAAAGGCATGACCCATTTTAATGCAGTTAATTTTAATTGAGGTAAATTTTCTGGTTCAATACATAGTATCTGTGTAGTGCAGTGGCCCTGAGGGTCAAAACACAACTTCATTTCAGAAAAACTTCAGAAAACACAATATTCACAAAACACACCAACATGTTTCTGAAAAGGCCATGATAGCAAAGAATTAATTTGGTGTAGAAATGTGGGGTCTCACAGAAAGTGATTTACTTTGCTACAGCTTCCTTCTCCACATTATTAGCTGTTCTACAGGGACCGGGATCTTTTTTTATGAAAGAAACCCTAGAATATGCACTGTGCTTTTTATAGGCTATTTGATAGACTTGAATGTATCAGGTGCCTCCAGGCTAAATCATAGGGCTTTGACACCACAGTGATTGCTAAAGTGGAAATATATTTATGTAAACATATTTTGTACTGCAATAAATTACAGCCGTACCCGAGCTTTTAAAAAGTGTAAGAGCTAGGTGTGGTGCACAAAATCAACCAGACCACACATACAAGTCACAAGTGACATTGAATGAAACAGGTATAAAATAAATGTCCAAATCCCATTTAATTTCATTAACCTCAAAACACAAACTGACCACTGTTTCAGGGTGTGTGGATGGTGGTGGATAATAGTTTAGTCATGCCTGTGTGCGCGTATGCTTATGCATGTGGGAGCACTCCTGATATACAAGTTCAATCTTGTTTCTGCTGGAAGTGGTGGAAAACAAAAGAAAATCCAATCCTCAATTAGGTCACATGTGGAAACAGGTAGCACACACACAGGTGAAGAATAAAATGTTGAAGAATTTATTCTCCAGTTAACGCTCTATACTGAGACATGACATGAATTTGAGCACATAAGACAAAAATCAAAGTTGTTTAGATTTCATTTGATTTATATGCACTCTTTCAGTCTTTGAGAAAGGTAAAATTTTAAATGTGATCTGTATAGAAATATCTGCAGCATTTACAGACAGTGAATGCTTCAGTAAAACCAGCTGTTCCCTTGCAGATCAGTCCTGCTGTGAGCAATATTGGCACAGCAAGGCTTCAACCCTTCGACCACTACATTAATAACTGTCTCACTTTTTTTATTGATCTCATGATCAGAGGATTCATGTATCTGTGTATTGCTCCTGCGTTCTTTTTTTCTAATTGTCTAATTTACATATAGATTAAAACTCACATAACATGCAGTATCAAGGATAAGATGTTTAAGCACTTTTACAATTTGTGGAAAACTGTGATGTGAGCAAATAACTCTCTAATATTGAGGTGAAAATAGAAACATTTTGTCATGTCATCATATTAAAGTACTTAATTAAATTGAGATTTGATTTGATTTATGAGAATTATTTTGTATAAACTGAGTTTTCACCTTCCTCCTCCCCATCACCATGTCAATAGTTTGCTTTTTTTCCTTCGTGAGTTCCCTCCAGGTACACCAACTTCCTCCCACAGTCCAAAGACATTCATTTCTAACTCAAACTTGGCCATGAAAATAAATATGATTTTAGTTTATTTTTCATTTAAGAGCAACAGATGCCTAATTAATGGTACATTAAAAAATTTATTCAAAATAAAAGTAAAAATAATATAGTGCACACAAGCAATACCAGCAAATTATGGTCAGTAAAGTGTTATCAGGGAGCTGATAATGATCCGATATCGATTGCTTTATCACTCTGCCAAGCAACTTTAAAGAATGTCGGTAACCCGAGCTGCTAAAATTCATTTAATTTAATGAAAAATAATTATATTTAAATGTAACATAATGTTTTCATTAACACTAACTACTAACTTTGGCCACCACAAAGCTAATGTTTAAAGAAAATGGAAAAATGTTATGAACATTAACTGGAAATTTGACAATGAAGTTGCAGCTTGGCCTCTGAGCACACATTTCCAAGTCAAATTGAACATTTGATGCCGCTAAGTTTGGCCTGTGAAGTGAAAGCTGGACAGTTACTTTACCTTCCATTTTTGACAACTAAAAAATTAACAGTGAGGTAAATTTGATTGGTAAATTATGATTTTTAAACCAATGCAATATGAAAATTTCAGCATCCTTAGCTGCTAAGACTGCCCCTGAATTGTAATATCTAGATGCAAAAAATAATTGAACTAACATTAGCTGCTAACTTTGGCCATGACAATGTTTAAAGAAAATGAAAAATGACAATATATTAGGTTAACATAACTTTGGACTTTAAACATACATTTCTTTCTTAAATTAAACATTTGGTAACTTTAGCTTAGTTTGGCCTCCAATACTCTGATGTCAAGTAAAAAGAAAGTCACATTAACCTTAGCTACCAATTATGACCATCACATATCCAATACTGATGTGAGATGAAAGCTTGATAGGTACATTACGTTCCATTTGTGCACAAAAAAAGTTAATAGCATGGCAAAGTTCAAAAAATTTAATGAATCTTAAATAACTTCAATGTGAAAAATATCAATAACCTTAGCTGCTAAAATGGCCTTGAAATGTCACTGCTAAAACTATGCATGTTCCGATAATACCTATATCTAGTGCAGCAGTTCATCCTCTAACATGACAAAATGTTGGACAGCAGCTCCCTATTTATTAAAAAAAACAATTACGATACATTTATATTGCAAACAGAGCATCAAACAACAAAGCTTCATTTATTTTCTAATTACTTGCATCTGCAGTTATTGATAATTTAACCATTATGTAATTATCCAAGAATCTAATTTGTAGAAATGATTCAGCAGCGTATGTTTTGATGAGAGTAGAAATATGTGAGTATCTGAAGTCAAAATAGATTGATTGATAGATGTGGAATACAGCAAAAATAAGGCTGGTTAAAATAATTTACAGCAAGTTTGTTCATCCTCATTCTATAAAATGTCATAATATTGAACCATTTCATGCATATTCCTTACTAGCTTCCAATCCATACTCCATTTTGTGGATCGGCCTGCACATTCCTCAAAAAGCCCTGGTTATTTCAGCATATCTGCCCATGGCTCTTTTGTTCAGTACAGTACAGTACAACTGAGAGTGTTATGGAGTAAATGCATTGGTTTACCATGAAAATGGCTCTGGGCCAGAGAAAAATAGAGGATGAAATACAAAGAGGAGAACTTCTGCCAGAGCTGCACTCTTCAGACTGGTTGTGATGATAGTACGAAGAGTGTAAAACATGGCAACATCTGCAGCTTTGGTTTAATGTCTTATATATGTAATAAAGATGAAATATTAGTTATCAAGCCACCAAGGCTGGCTTCATTTCTGATTTCACATTAATACCATTTGTTCTATTTAAAGGGACAAGAAGAGCCTTTCATTTTGCCAGAGGACAGGCTACTTCATTAAAACCAGAATGGATTGTTCTACTAATTGTCTGTGCACTTGAAGGTGTATGCACAAGGAAGATGGATGTGAAAAGGTGAAACATCAGAGGAGTTGCAGAAATGAATGACTTTACATGGACTCTATGACAAACACAAAAAAAAAACATTATTGCATATAACTTAATCATAAAAATAACTAATAATAAATAAATGAAGCCAGTGAACCCAGATTTGGTCCAAAACACCCTGTAAAACAACAAATTGGCATGTTTACGCTCAAGTGGTGAAACAAATATGTCATGTTAATGACTAAGCTTTGTCAGTGTGGTCAGGAAGACTTCATTTCCAATAAAAAATTTGCAAGTAAAACTTTACAAGTAGCTAGTGCCTGTGCATAAAAAACTGCTGACAGTAGTTTTTTCTGTTTTTCTTTTTATAAAATGCATAATATATATATAATATTCTGCCCATTCCTCTCGTCATGACTATCTACAGGATAATGCACAGCATTTCCCCATGAGGAAAAGTATTGAAAAGTGTTAAATGCTCATACTATACACTCAACCGACCACTTTGATGTCCACGCTGTGTTTTATCTTGTCACGGACGTTCATTTCTTCCTACCCTCTGTGGCCATTACAATTAATTCTTTAAAACACCATTACACCTTGAATGCAGCTTTCATCTCAAGCTTTGGCTCAATCTGTTCCAGCCTCTCTCTGTGTTGGTTCGTGTGTGTGTGTGTGTGTGTGTGTGTGCGTGTGTAAATTCGTACATGTGAGAAAGAAGGAGATCGAGTGGCATGCAAGGCAATATTTTCAGTGTGTAATTCTTTTGAAGATGATTCAACTCTGCTTTCAAGCTGTGACAAACTGGATTGTTTCCCAATCTGCCTTTTCTGAGACAAATTCAAAATTAAATTTCAAGCGCCATCTTATGTCTCCTTGAACCCTTGTGATTAGTGTCATTTGTGTTTATGTGCGATTCACAATAGGTAGTTGTAACTAAAAGCAACACATTGTCGCTGACACAATGTCTAACTTGTGCTATTGAAAGGGATGTTTTCATGGAGCAAATTCACAATCATTTTTAAAAGCACCACACTAGTGAAACAATAAAAATTCAGATTTAACCATTTCAACTCCAAGAGCCCTTTGGCAAGCGCATTATTACAAACACACGGTGGAACAAGGACGCTCAAAGAAATTAAATTTAAATTTCATTAAAGATTACAAGGTCTCCAAAGATTAAATATTATAGTATGTCATGCTGAATTACAGGGAAATATGCAGAAGATTAAAGAAAGTCTTGGATTTGAATATTTCACCTGTGTACAGTGTAGATAAATCGACTTATTTAGGCTCTGTTAGGGTGCTGACCTTCACCTTTGCTTTGAGAGAGTTTGCTGTGTATTGGGTGAACAGTAGCCCTGTGGGAGAAAAAAATGGAAGCCAGTAATTAACTCAACAAGTGTAAACATATTTCATTTAAATTACTCATTAATGCTAGCACTAATATTAATTTAAAATTGTGTTACTCCCAGAAATACATTAGAAACAACACAAAGCACATGAATTTACATGCTAATCCGAGTTTTTCCAGTGACTGTCATCCTCCTCTTCAGCATTTCTCCTGTCTTCTGACTTACTCCATGTTTTCTGTGCATTTTGTTCCCTCCTCCAGATTAATCATCATGAAGAATCTTTAGGCAAGAGAAAATTGATGGGTAAAAAAATAGGGAAACACATTCAGTACGAGATCAATATTAATACAAATAATGTATATTCATTGCCTATACACGTACTGTGCCCTAATCACCACACTATGGCCACATGATCCATCCACATTCCTGTTATGACAGTGTGGACCATGGTTTGGTGATTGAGGCCGAATAGATGCTGTGGACCTACATTAGCCTGAGGGTTAATTTCACCCAGAACATGAGGACACACATTTTAAATCATACTCTCAGTGATATCTAGTCGTGCAGGTAGAACATACAAAAGTCTGAGAATGCTTTCCTATTCACTTGAAAGGAAAAAAAGGTTAATGTACTTTAATCAATACAGTCACTACTTAAAAAAAGGATAATGTTGATTGACTTTGAACTGTATTGGATCTCTGTCTTGTTTCTTTCTGTTAATGAAACACTAGTTAAGTCTTTTTTACAATGACTTAAACAGGAATCAATCTCACACAAATGCAACCACTTTAAAATATATAACATTATAGGATTAAATACAAACATGGGATGTTCTTAACGTGTCAGTGTTAAGAACATGTCAAGAAACCCACAGCTAATGCTAACACTTTGAAAAATGTAACGGTGCAGCTAATGTTGATGAGTAAAAATTAAGATTAAATTCAGGTGCACAAACCTCACAAGCGCAATTACTGTCAGTATATATATTCTTTCCTTTTTTCTACTTACTGGTGCCTGTCTTTTGTGAAGAAACCTCTTTATTTAACACCGGGACAGGTTCTCCCCAGTGGTAAACTCAGGTGTCCGGAACTTTTCTTGCGTATGTTCGTCCTCCCAAGCTGTCTTCTTGGGAAAAAACTACCACATTGCTCTGTGATGGGTTTGGGTTAAGTGTGATGGCCCCAAATGTGATAATTGAAAAGATAAAACAAGTTAAAAATATATAAATAAAATTGTGGATGGTGCAAAAAAAAAAAACTATGGCGAACATGTATGGAAGTAATACCGGAAGACAGATATTTTGGTATCAATGCAATACCTATGTCCGGATAATTGAGATAATTGAGATAATTGATATGATTGAGATATATGCATTGAGATGCAACGAGATATTAGCATTTTATTTTGCATGGAAATCTAATCTGAATGGAAATCATTCCTGCCAGTGGCCATCAGACTCTATAACTCTGTCCTCTGAGTGCAATAAACATGCTGATTTAATAATATTAACAACTATGCAATACTCTGCATCACTGCTGCACATTACATGACTTCATACTTATCTGTATATACTGCACTATTTATATTTTGTTTTTGTTTTATTTTATTTATTTTTTACATTCTATCTATATTACATATAGTAGTACATATTTCTAGTTATATTTCTATTTGTTGGAGCGCCTGTAACCAACCAAATTTCCCCTGTGGATTAATTAACTATTCTATGGTAAACATGAGAGTCAGACATTTGCTGGACGTGATTAATCAATGCAGTAGTCTCTATTATTCTATTCTCTTTTATATATTACTCTATTATTACAACTCCCACTCCCATAAGTCTTTGCTCCTGTAACCATCAACGGTCAAAGTGACAACACCCCCCAGTCACTGCAATAAAGTAACATGCCTCAATTCAAAAAAATACAGTAGATTACTGTACTATATGGTGTTTGACGTCACCAAGAATGCCCATGATTCAATTGCACTGGGTGATATACAGTAAATAACTGTAGAAATTACAGAAATATCTAACAGTGTTTATAAAAGAAAAAATGAAATTTTAACTTGGTGTGACCAATATGGATATAAGACCTGCATGTAATGCTGTTGCTTACAGTATATTGCATATTGTATTTAATATATATATATATATATATATATAGAGAGAGAGAGAGAGAGAGAGAGAGAGAGAGAGAGAGAGAGAGAACGTGTGTGAGCGAGAGTTATTTGTATTTGACGTCAGGAATTGATCGCAGCTCAGTTTGGATCTGAATCTCCGGATCCTGATAATGAACGTGTTGTCTCTGTGTTTACACTGACGTACAGTGCGCGAGCGTCCGGCTCCTCTGGGTGCTGCTGAGAGTGGAGGGAACATCTCTGGGGTTTCATCTGGCGGCACAAATAGTAAAATATTGGAAACTTGCTGCGACCTTCATTTGGTCAAGAATCGTTTTACTCGACGCGGATTTGTTCACCACTTATTCGACGAGGTAAGGCGTTTTTAATTTTTTTTTTTTTTTTTTTTTTTTTTTTGTCATTGGATGTCATTAGGCTTTTGAAAGCACACAGTTTACATAGAAGTTGTATCACAGGCGCGAATCAAATCTCTTATAAGCGTTTTTGTTCCTGCTAAAGAAGTAGCAGTGTTTTGAAGTAGCACCTTTTGGAGCCACTTCAATTAATCAACTGTGGCTCCACAGTGTTGTTGGTTTTTCAGTTAATTGTCTGACGTGAAGAGACTAACGGGCCAAGAGACATTTTCACTAATTTGCCTCTGTTATACTGACATATTCATTTATAGACGTCTGTATTGATAAATTTGTAGGAAAACGTATACTCTCCATAGATACTGTGTTTGCATTAGAGGTTACTTAAACACCAAGTCAAACAACAAATGAGCTGATGGGTTAAATTTGGAGCAGAGTTGATATTCCCAAAAATGGTGAAAAAAAAAAAATGTTTTGCTCTAAGTAATATGTCATGAAGCCATTGTTTGGTGTTGTGTATCACACTGTGTCCATGACCTGCGCAGACCACGTTGCAGAAATAATGAAACGCGCTTTTTCTTTGCTGCTCACAAACACAAACACAAGTAACCATAAAAGGCCTCCTCTGGCGAGACCATTTTTTAAGGCAAACATCCTATGTGGTTCAGCAGTTTATAACCAACCTGACAGAAAGATTAAGTCAAATAGTGTAGTGAAGAGAGATTTTAAACACTAACAGTTTCACTTAATACTTTTAGTTTATTCCATCTTGGTGGCATCTTTACAAAAAACATCTTAGGACTAATCCAAGTAAGTAACAGCTGCAATTGGCAGCTAAAACGGCATGAGGTTAATAGAGAGAGGGAGGAAGTTTTGTACAACAACAGACAGTTGAAAAGGGGAGAATGGACCAGTCTGTCTCTGCTCATTCATGTTTTTTAGGTCTGTAAATACAAAGGTGCTATTGGAATGAAGACAGTATGCCAAATCCCGGCATTTCTATTCATGTGAACACAGTAAATACAGTTAGCAGTGCAGTTTTATTTTATTTTTACAGCTGCCTTTTTTTAATCATATATGTTACAGTTTGGCTCTAAACGTCTGCTACAGTGATAGAATCTGAAATGCTGTAGGATTCAGGCTACTATGCATGTAATGCAGTAATATATATGACCACAGGAACAGCACATGATGATACATTTCCCATGTTATCATTAAACCACTTGTTCATTGACCCTCATGTCATCCATTGATGTATGTCGGTCCGCCACCATCTGACTTTAGCTGGTGAAGCAGAATGAAGACATGGAAACAGAGTATTGATGAAGTGATCACATTCGACTTAAATCGCAGTCAGGTAATGGTACTTTGAAAAGGTTCGTACTATCATAAATTTACCAGATCATTTTCACATGCATAAGTGCAACATGTTTTTTTTTTCCCACGTTAATATTGAGTTTCACAACTGTAAGGAGGAATCACAAGCAATTGCCAACAGTGCCGTAGAAGGTCAACACATGTCACTGCGGTCAGCAACACAAGAGAGCTGAGCACATGAAAGCACTTAAGTCTAATCTGCAGTACCTTCAGTTCACTTGTAAAATTCACCTACGCATTACTCAAGTAGCTGACTGTGAGGCAAAATGTTCCACAGCAAACAACCAGTGTCTTTTTCGAATCGACTACTGTGAGAAGCTAAAGAATAATATATTATCATATTAAAATATTTATACTAAAATATATCATATTAACAGTCCATTGCTCCATTGTTTTCAGATGGGGTTGTTAGATGAAGAAACTGCATTCCTCTCCAACATACCCGTACCAGTGGATATAACAGTGGCTGTGGTCTACTTTGTTTTTGGTGAGTAATTGCACAGGTATTTGTAACTAGATGGAAACACAAACCCATGAATGAATTTTTAATGGCTGGACCGTGTACTGAAAAATACTCATGTCTGGGTTAATGTTCATCTTGGTGACAGTTGTAAAGAATCCACATTCGGTGTAGCTGTAACCCACGCGCTGTTTGAAGGAAACCAAAAAGTGTAATATTAAATTTCTTTTGATTCCTTGCTTCCACAATACAAATTTACATTCAAAGCTTATTTCCTCATTACTGTGTTTTGCTCGACTTTAAACTGCTCATTTTGAGTAGTTGGCTTTAATTGAGTATTCAACATGTACTGCCAGTGTAAGTGTGTTTTTGCTGCTGTGGTAATTAGTGTAGTGAGTATGTTCATGTTCATGTTACCCTCAGGCCCAGCCAGCTGTTTTCTCAGTTTCCAGTCTCTATGTTAAGCTAAGATAACTGTTTGCTTGCTTTAGTACCGTAAATCACTGCTCAGATTGAAAAGCGACATCTTCACGTTTAATGTTCTGCAAGAAAACAAATGAGGGCACATACTAAAAAGTTAAACTGTTGCTCTAAAGATGCAGTTGAGTTGCAGACATTTGCTGAAAAGCCAAGACTAATTCCTTGAGACTTTTTTCTATTTTCCCGCAGGAGTATGTTCATTGTTTGGCAACAGCACACTTCTGTATGTATCGTACAAGAAAAAGCATTTCCTAAAACCTGCCGAGTACTTCATCATCAACCTGGCTGTCAGTGACTTGGGCCTGACTCTCTCCCTTTACCCTATGGCGATAACTTCAAGCTTCTACCACAGGTACGACACCCAGCACAGACTGCAGCATTAATATGTTGGACAATATAGAAACAAAGACAAGGTGGCCATTCTCACCACCAGATAATGGGATACTTTCATGTGAAACACGTGTGCTATAATGAAGAATTTTAATAGGTACTGCTTTTAAATCAGACTCTTAAATTTCATGGCTCATTTACATATATATGCATGGTTAGTAGTCTGAGTATCTGTGTGTTCACAGATATGGAGTGTAACGCTAATGCAGCTCTCCTCTTTTCCCTTTCTCACCTTGCCTTTCATTGATCTTTCTTCTCTGTCTTTGCTTTGCACCATCCTCTTTCTCTTTCTCACACCCCCTTGCCTTCCCACGCAGGTGGCTGTATGGGAAAACAGTGTGCTCCATATATGCTTTTTGTGGCATGTTGTTTGGCATCTGTAGTCTGACCACTCTAACCCTGCTAAGCATGGTGTGCTTTGTGAAAGTATGTTATCCATTCTATGGTAAGTCTGCAGAGAAGATATTTTTTGCCCACTGGCTGAATGTCAATTTATCTGTTGAAGAAAACCCAATGATAATCCTTCTGTGAAGCCCTGCTCATTAGCCTTTCTTTGATGACTGACAAGTCCAGGAGCTGCACTCAATAAGCATTACTTGTGATGTTGGTTGATACAGTGCAATGGGGCCTTCTATTTGACCTCAAGAGAGAGTGTTTCTATGCAATGTTTTCAATTTAAGCACTTAAAGACTATTATTTGTTTAAAAAAACAGGTCATTTTAAGTGAATTATTTTCATGAACCTCAATCAATCACTGTAGATTTTCCTTTGAAATGTGAAAAAAATATATGTTGTTTTTTACGTTATTTCTTCACTGAGCTACTGTATGTCCATGGTTCTCAAACCTTTCAAATCCAGTACCCCTAAACTGACACAAATAAGACTACAGTCCCCCATCTGATAATACTTTTGCTGTTAGATACATTGTGTTATTTATGGATGGAATAATAGTGAAAATAGATTATTTCCCTTATGACCTCACTGTGAGAACCACTGCTGTGTCTGACTTCCTGCATATTCACAGAAGCACTCACTTCATGACAATTTGCTGACAGTCACAATATTAGGTTGATATAACGTCAAAAACTGGATCACGGTTTCTTGATTCTGTGGCCTTCTCTTTTCACCCATTGCATCAGAATAACTAGACACCTGCATTCACCCGCCTACTCATGCTTTACCTGTGCATGATAAAGGGCAACTGTAGACAATGACCCCATATTCCTTTAGCACTCCAGCCAAATGACTTCCAAGCTGCCTCTCACCATGGAAAAGGAGATAGTGACACTGGCATTAGTCTTTGCATCTGCAATCACAATGATCTGATCAAAAACACACCAGGTCCTGTCTGCTTGCCTCTGGCTGGAACATGCTTAGGCTGCACTCGATTAACAGAGAGAACGCAACTCAGTGTGGATGAGGGATAATTATCATTATTCGTCTGGATTTATTATTTCTGAAGGAGCATGTTTTTGAAGGTATGGACAAGGTAGTATGGCTCTGAATATTCGTAAGATGTTCAAGGACAAAACGGTGTATGGGGTCTTAAATTGAAATTTTTGAGCACATTTTTTGAATAGCATAATGATGAGGATGGTTGCCTGTATCGACAATAAGAAAGGCTGTGCTTCCATTAGTTACACATTTTGGCTGCAAACTTATAATATGGAGTAATTCACATCAGTTTTATGACTGTGACTGTGTGAGTCTTACTTATATGCTTCATGTATGTAGTGGACAGAAGGTTTCAACACAGAAATAATAATTGTCAGCCACTCAGAGCAGATGTAAACCTGCCAAGTATGCATATGCAAGATTTGAACTTCTCTCAACTTTGTGAACTAAGTGCGTCTGGCAGCATTTGGAGGGGGGCATTCACATGAAGAGACATCGCACTCATGCAACACAGAAAATCAGGTTGAAGTTACAATCAAGTTACATTGACTAATATATTGTATCATACTCTTTTTTTTTTTGGTGAATCAATAAATTTGAATTGTGTCAGAAATATTGAACATAACAATAAAATATTCACCTTATTTGTTTTCACAGGGAACAGGTTTAATTCGGTACATGGCCGTCTGCTCGTTGCCTGTGCTTGGGTCTATGCTCTGTTATTTGCCTGCTCTCCTCTGGCCCACTGGGGGGAATATGGACCAGAGCCCTATGGCACTGCTTGTTGCATTGACTGGCGCTTGTCCAATCGGCACACAACAGCACGCTCTTACACTGTGGCACTGTTCGTCTTCTGCTACATCCTTCCATGCTTTGTTATTGTAGCATCCTACACAGGCATTCTGGTTACAGTGCATGCATCCCGTAAGACGATGGAGCAACATACATCGAGGCAGACGCACATGAGCAGCATCCAGACAATTATTGTTAAGGTAAGAGGAACGTAAACTCAAATTATCACTTCCATCATGTCAGAGATACTATTTGGCTCATATACTATTGCTTTTAAAGGTTTTGCAAGTCTGAATTCTAATTCTAACATTTTCGAAGGATAATCCTCTCAAGCGCCACAAGAAATCACTAGTTTGACAGCTTTGCTTCACTGAATCGGCAGTCCCCTTCACGCTCTCAATCTCTTTTCACCTTTACATGCTTCTTGCCCTCTTCATCTTCCTCGTCTCTATATTATCACACAGCAGAAGAGTATAATTAAACCACAGTGCTTTTTCATCTACATGCAGGTTAGACATACCCACAGACAAAAGTAGTGCTATATCTACAACTTTGGGAAACTCGTCGAAACTGTGTTTACTGGTACAAATCTTAAAACGTTCATACATCCAATTTGTGTAAATTGTTATTTTTTAAAACAAATTGAGGAAAGAAGTATCAATGAGTTAAAACCATATTGATGCCACACCATTAGTGGCTTAGAGTTTAGGGTTCAAGGGTAAATATCAAAGTTATATCTTAGAAACCAAAGCCCTCTAGAGAGTTCCTCTGCTCTGACCTCAATAAATCCTCTAGTGATGTAGCTTCTCATTAGCAGAAATTGGCTCTGGTTGTACTGTGATAGATGAGAAGCTGCCGCTGCCTTAGCTGACAAATGGTTATCATCATATACTCATCTCCATAAGAGTCCCACTGACTCATAAAAAGGGTTCTCAAAAATGCTTTAGGCCTGCTGATATAGAATCTGACTGATTTCGGTCTTTCAGGTTGTGAAGATAAAAGCCCAAACTTACTGAGCCATACCACAGAGTCATAGTTCATTTTTTGTCTCATCATTTTAAAAGAGGAGGCAGGTGATATTCCATATTTTTCTCATTGCCACTAAATGTAATGAAAGGACCAAAATCATCAATGAATTAATCCTACTAAAGCCTAAACATGGTACAGCTCGTGCCTCTGTCCTGTAGACCCCAATTTCTGTGCAAAAACTATTAAAAACACATAGGCAGTAGGTGTAATGTTCCCTCCTGAACATGAATATGGGCCCTGCAATTAATTTTGAATCAGTCCCACATATACTTTGTCTTTCTGCTTCAGGAAGCTATGTTGTGATATTTTAAACATGTAAGTGTGTATTAGCCATGTGTATGAGCCATATTTTAAAAAATTAAAATCTTCAATGAAAACTAGCAGGATTATGGCAGACAGAATGGAGAAGCCAGAATAGGAGACGTACTAAGACATTAGTGGTTTTGGTTGTTTCACAAGATTAGTTGACACAAAGAAAAATATAGAATTACACCAAACTTATCCTTTAGATTTACTTTTATGTGAAGAACACTAAAAGTAGTTGAAAACAGAGTTTCTAAAATTTTGCTCTTTTTCCTGCAAGCTAAGTGTTGCTGTCTGCATCGGTTTCTTCGCGGCATGGAGTCCATATGCCGTGGTGTCCATGTGGGCTGCTTTTGGACACATTGAGAACATCCCTCCCCTGGCATTTGCCATGCCAGCCATGTTTGCCAAGTCCTCCACCATCTACAACCCAATCATCTACCTAATTCTGAGGCCCAACTTCCGCAGGATGATGTGCAAGGACATGGGAACTCTATGCCACGAGTGTCTGAAGATTTTCCTTTGCTTCCAGGGCTCAGTAAGGTGCTGCTCTAAACCGGAGTTCAGGGTCAGACTTCGCACAATCCACAGACAGACCAACCAATTACCCTCATCCAACTCCTCTGCTCAACCTCCTGCGGAAGCATTAAGGGATCACAGCTGTGAGAAGTGCAAGGATGCTTTCGAATGCTTCAGACACTACCCTCAGATGTGTGGTGTCACTAACCCAGCTGCTAATGGAGACTCTTTTAAGGATCAAGACACAGCAGTTCCTCAAACACATAAGCAGAAGACTCACAGTATGTGCCACAAGAAGTCTCTGCTTGCCACAATGTGTGGAAAAAGGACTTCAGAGATAGACAACCTTCATATTAATTTAGAGATGGTCCCAGGGCATGCAAAAGTGGCTTGGCCCTGATTTCTCTCTTAAATAATATAATAATGTTTACAGAATATCTTAACTTATTTTGCAGGTTCTGTTCATTTCAGGAAAACCTATTCAGGAACATATATGCTTCCGAAATGTTTGGGCAGTAGCCATATTATTTACTGAGTTTAAGTTGCCCTCCAAGCCATGACAGAACAACTTAAGAGGATAAAAATGCAGACAGCTTTAATTTGGGAGGTATTTTGTTTGCAACTAATAAACAATTATGTAAACTTTAATATGTTAACCAAGAAAAACAAAAATACAAAAAACTGTTTTAACATTAGCACAGAATAGTGTGATCATCAAGTTTTCAGTCCCTTTGAAGGAGCAGAATACACGAAAATATAAGTGGACCATTTGAAACAATGTCTTCATGTACAAAAAGCAAAAAAAGTAAAATGCTAATGTTTAGAGATTTAAAGTATTATTTCATTCCTATGGCTAATGGTATCCTCAAATTAAAGCTGCCATTTTTCTTTGACAACACACCTTTCTGGACAAGTGCTGTGTAAATACTGTGTGGTGTGCATTGGCATTATTTTTACCAGTTACTGAGTCAAGATGCTTTTGGTGATATTCATGAAATAGTGAGGACTCTCTATTGGTTAATTATGACAGCATCATACCCTTAATGTGTATGTGAGAACTGACAGCCAAGTGCTGATAACAATTCCTTTACAATGGCTGCTCAAATATTGTTTACACTTGACAAATGCAGGAATATACTGTAGATTATGGTGCTTGATCAATTATCTATGTTCACATAGAGTAGAACACAACACTGCTGCATAATTCCATTATTATCCTATTGCACAATATTGTCTTTCTGCCTGTATTATTAGAACTTCAAGCCATCGTTTATTATTTGTGCAATGAAAATAGAGTATTTCTTGACGTGGTTAAGTAACAATACAGAATATATTTATTTCACTACAACAGGGAGATGAAATGAAACAAACAAATATAAACTAAATGATAAGGCTGTAGATAAGTTTATTCATTAGTGGACAAAGACTACTAAATTCATGTTATCTGTAGTTGTTAATGTGTGTTAATCCATTGTATAATATAAACATGACCGGAATGGGATTTGTACTCAGGACCAAATCTATCTTTGACAGGGTTTCAGTTTCTCAGCCGTGGATCAGCCATTTCTTTCAGTTTATTTAAATATCTCTGTTTTACCTCAATTTTTTAAATTCCTTGTTACTGATGTATGTCCTATGTTGCAAGCCATACCGCTTTTGATGAAGAAAAATTGTTAATTAGATTTTATCTATGGATCAACAGGGTGCCACAGTAACAGCAACTTTAAATCTGATAGAAAATGGATTCAATTACTGTCAAGAAAAGAGAAAACCTGCCCACATTTGGGTTCCAGAACATAATCTTTAATCCTTGATGGCATGATGCGATTTATTTTCTTGTGAGAGATTATTGAACTCACCAGGTACAAAAACAATTGCCATTTGATTTAGAAAAACAAACTATCATCACATCTGTAATCCATTAAAGGGTCGATTAAAATGCGATTTCAAGCAGTCTTTTCAATGACAACAGTAAAGGGAAAAATTTGTTTTCCTGGCGAGAACATTTAGATGAGCTAAAGATGATTGTCCGGGCAAACATACTGCTGTTAAAGTTTTTACACTCAGGAATATGAATCTACATTTTAAAGTCAGTGTTTGTGTATTCAGAAAAACTCTTAGTAATTATATGCAGAGCTTTTCTACAGTATAGATTGTAGTTTCACTAAAACTACAATCTATACTGTAAAGCTGACTTTCAGCTGTATTCTACTAGTGCAGCGGATGACTTGGAGGTGAAAGCCCTCTAACTGTGTTCAATGAATTAAAGACACAGTATATTGACATCAGCCAAACTTGAAATGATTTTCTGCATTAATGTTAGTTACTAATACTATACTAGTTAGACTCAAAATGTTAAATAAATAAAAAACACATTTAGAGTTTTAGAAACGTATGTACAGTTTATTATTTATATACAGCCAGTAGCCAAATAACAGAGCAGGATATGAACACAACTCCAAGATAAATGTATCTTGTAATCAAAAAATACTTGCAACACAATACAACCACTCATTTGCTCACAAATTCATAAACTGCCACCACAAACAAGCAGCTACTGGTAATTCATGCATACTTTGGTATTTGGAGATATTATATCCATGACATCACACAACAAATCTGCAGCATTATTATTAGATCTCAGTTGAAAGAAATGGAGTTTGATTTACTAATAAATCCAGCATCTACTGACCCAACTGGACCCATGAATTACAAGAGTAATAAACAATCATTACTGGAACACTGCACTGCAAATACAATTGTTCTTTTGTACAATTTGCATTGGATTTCTTCTTATAACAACCGTTTTCATCCTATTTCAGACTTACTGGTTCTGTAATTGAGTCATTATGGCCGTGTTTGGCACAAATAAATGTTTACTACAAGCCATTTGTGTTCATTATTACGTAAAAGCTAGTCACTGTATTTTATGAAGTTTACAGTAAAATTTCTGAAAGACAAATACTTGACAATCATAAAATATTACTTTTGTAATAATTCTTATATTAAATATACGAGTAAGAAAAGAACAAATTTGCAAAATTAGCAATTATTTTGAAATTGCATGATAACAAGAATATGAAACCCCTTCAATCTCTTATGATTAAGATTCCCACAGTGATTTGAAAGGAACATTTGTGCTTTTACACCATCACAGCTAACAAGTTTGAGTGATAATTTTAGTTACAAGTTACTAGCACTCCATTATCTACCAAAGACCGGGACATAATCACAAAATGTTGGCACATAAAAAAAGTTTTTCTTTTATACAATTTCAGTTAAATTGTAGCTATAAAGTCATTTAAAAATGAGGCAAATCTGTCAGGTGAAAAAGTTTTTTATGAGTTTGAGGTAGAAGAACCACAGGTGTCCAGTATTTTCTGGATGACATCTACCTTTATGTTTCCAGACAGAGCCCGACAAAGCTTCCCAACTGTACAGCCAATGCTTCCTTGCTTCATTTTCCACTGCTCCAGCATTTGGTGCACCATCTCTGGCAGGCCGTCACGGTAATAGTCGTGGTCTATGGTCTCTATCTCCACGCTCGTCAGACTCAGAGCTCGTGCACAACGCTTCCATTTGGTCCCGATGTTTTCCCTCAACAGATCCAGGTGCTCCTCAGTCACAGCATGGTCCTCTAAATGACACGGTAGATAAACATTTAAGGTTAGTAATAAACAAGCAGGTACATGAAATTATTTCAATTGCCACACTATTTGTTAAACCATATATAATATGCTGTTGCGGTGAACTATATTAAAAGTATGTGTCTGCACTGCTCATCTGACTTGCATAGAAAATTGCATATAGCATTTAAGCCTTTGACTGTGTTCCTGCTTATTAATTACTAACTATCAGATCTGTAGCAATTTGTGGATAATCTGATTGAAATATAAAATTATAATAATAATAAACTATGTTGGTAAACAATTTCAAACAACCAGATAAAACAAGGGATTTGGAGATTTTGTTTTGTGATCTTGCAAATTTTCATGTCTTTTTCTTTTGTCATTTTATCCCAAAAACACTTAGAACACAAAAATTTGCTGGAGGATTCTTATTAATGACAATAATTGTTAGGTGCAACCCAAAGAACAAATAATCATATTTGCAAAATGAGCAATTTGCAAAAACAATGTGCTGTGTATCACATCTGTTACAGGAAAAAACAGCAATATTTATTATTACCATATTTTTGAATGGCATCTCTGAGAGAGTTACCCAAGCTGTTAGCAGATGATGAACCAAGGGAGGGGTCGTAACCTCTGATGGTCATCATGTTGTTGTTTCCAATCTGGATCCCACTGGCATTGCGAATGTAAACAGATCCTGGAAGAAGCACAAAGCAAACTGTCACTCCAGTATATGAGAGTCAAAACACTTTGCTTGTGAAATGCTTTATCTCATACCTGGATCTTGTGGCAAGCAGCTCTTGGTAGAGCTCAGGAGGTATCCAGAAGCAATGTCAGAAGCAGATGTATCAGACACTGGGTAAACTGGCCAAGACTGCTGGCGGTCGTAATGGGAATGTGGATGTTGTTGGTTTAGCTGTTGTAGTGAAGGGGCGCTTGAAGACATTGGTAAGTGTAATGAAGTAGGTATGGTATTGTTCATGGAGTCAAAGAGGCCCACAGTAGGATGACACCATGCTTCTTCTTGGCTGGTCGGCTGCACTGGCTCAGCTTTAGTCCAGGAATGGACAGAGGATACAGGAACGGAGGGTCTGTCGTGTTCTGGTTGCCTTGCAGTGTGATCTGAAATGCTAATGTGGTTTGGCAAGAAAGGATTTGAGCTTGTATGTTGGCGGCAGTTAAAAGGGTCAAGCTGGTTCTCACAGTTATAACTACCACATTTGTGGTACTGAAGCTCTCGCTGCAGTTTCTCATCCAAATCGGAACTGATGTTAACCTTTGCATCTGTCTGAATAGACTCAATTGACAGCTCATAATGGATGTCATGCAGATCCTCAATGCTGGCTTCAACTGGCACAGGTACACTTCTGTCTGAACTCACCAAAGGAGCTGGGCAATCTGCAAGGTGAGGAGAAAAGTAAAACCATAAAGCTACTAGAGTTCTTTTGACCAATTTTTGACCATTTAAAACATTAAATGTCATGCAGCATGCAAAGGTGGGCATCAGTGTGTAGATTTCATCCAAGCCTTTAGAATTGCTCACCTCCTGAAAAACATTCATAGGTGATTGATAAAGATTTCATCTTCTCAACTAGTTCATCCGGGCCTTCATATAATTTCTGCAGGAAAAGAAAAGATCACACCGAGGGTCATTATATAAAGTATATTTGTATTTATTTCTCTACATTTCATGATCAAATCCACTGCTGCTTGGTGCCTTCACTGTACATGTGACATTTTTGCATTAAATTCTATATTTACCCTCAGATGAACTAAATCTTCTTTTACATGTGGATCAAGATTTGCTACGTAGAAAGGACAGAACAGATTGTAGCCCTCTGCAAAAAGATGGAAGAGGTAGGGGACAGGGTGACAAAGAAGAAAGTTTACATCCTGTGTGAATGTGCAACAAATTGACAAGCACTGGTGCACTGATGAACCATGAGCCTATGGGGTTAATATTTATCGTAAAACACATCAAATTCTAACTGTATGATTTGAAAAAAATTATAATTCAGCTATTACCACAAAGCGATGTTTTCATTAGCTGTCACATAACCTGTCATTGGCTCGCTCACACACACACATACATGCACAAAGAATACCCTCAAATGTTGGTCGTTGCTGTGGATCATGACTCCAGCACCTCTTCATAAGATGAATTATTTCTGCTGGAGTGTCAGGTGGTATGAGGTCCATTGCTGGACGGTCCCCGTTACGGACACACTGGCTGATATGGTCATCACTCCTGGCATCTGAACATAAAAAAGAGCCTTCGGTTGAGGTTTACTTACCATAGTTAGGAGCCTTTTTATATTATGTTTTGTCACTAGGACTTCAGCATGTTTTGGCATTCCAACTCACTTGCATATGGCTCTTGCCCTGTGAGAATTACCCAAACCACAATGGCAAAGCTGTAGACATCAGACTTCTCAGTGGAGACTGCGTGTATACTCTCCAGATGCTCAGGGGCCATGTAGCTCAGTGTGCCGGCACCTCTCACCCCAGTTGATTGGCCTATTCGACTCCTCCTGCGAGACTCCTCTTTTGTGAGTTTGCTCCATGTCTGGAAGGTGGCCAGGCCCAGGTCAGCAATCTAGAAAATAGGAAAGAAAGAGTGCTTAGTTTAGCATGATTCATGTATGGATCATAAATGTGTCATGGCTCTTAGTGTACAATGTACCTTGATATGAAAATCCTTGTCCACTAAAATGTTGTCAGGCTTGATGTCTTTATGTATGACACGTCTCTCCGTGAGGTACACCATCCCTTCCAAAATCTCTAAAATGATTCTGCCCTTGATGGATACTGGCACAGAGACCTAGGATCGGGGAGAATTTAGTTATATGAAAATACCATGAATTATTTAAGTTGGCAAACTATGGGTGAAAACTAACAGCACTAAAGATGTTAGACATGAATTAATCTTTCCCTTTTCAGTGTAACTACAGATTTTAAACTTGCTGACCGTTTCTAGCATGACCAACAGGTTGCCTCTGGGGATGAGTTCCATAACTAGTGAGCAGTCTCTATCCTCCATGATCACACCCAGCAACTTCACCACTCGCTCATGGTTCAGACTTGCCATGATGTTCCCCTCTGCCAGCAGTGACTTTTTGCTCTCCCTGGAAGGTATAGCAAACATGGTGAGAACCAGATATCTGCCAGATAAGTTGCATAACTTGCATCATGTTGACTTTTATAGTAGGCTTAGGGCCAAGATGTAGGGCTGCATCAATCCCATCCAGTGGCTCAGATATCAGCAATGATGTGACTGATTCACATAAAATACACTGTAGCTGTCAATGTTCTTATAAAATTAATGGCTTCTGCTGTTAGTTACAATGGCCACAGAAATAAATGATGTGCTGTTATACTACACAGAAATTATTACAATTATTTCCACACAGTGACACACAGAGCACCACAACACTTCATTTAAAGTATGTAATGATACATTTGACCTTTTTCAATAAAATTAAAGCTCTTGCACTCGCGTCATGTTTTGAATCATTGTTCAGTCCACGAGGTTTTGAGGAGATGGGCAGTTAACGTAAGCATTAAGTTAACGAAAACAAAAAGGTGTCGACTGTAATGATTATGCTATTGTTGAAAAACAAGTGTTGAAGTTACATCAACTTTTCAGATGAATTAACATGTCTTGACTCTATAAAAAGGAAGTCTTTGGAAATCAGTGCATGCTTCCTCTTCTTCTCCTTAGCACTCAGACATCAGGGACACCCATTCCTGTGAGACCAAACTAGACTCACATGTGTTCTGTATTTCATCTGTGTCATATAATAATAATGGCAATAACAAAGTGACGGGCGGTAACTAATCGAAAACAGGAATCAGTCTCTCCGGGTTGCATGAGGAGCCTGACTGCAGTGTCCTGCCTGACACATGATTCAGGTTAACATTAGGCGGAGGGGGAAAACCCAGCTAACTAACAGATCCACAGGGGACTTACTCGTTGCGAAGAGAGCCCGTGTACATGGTCTTCAACACCACCTGGCCGAGGGTTACATGGTAGCACAGATAAACATCTCCAAATCCTCCGTAGTCCAGAGGCTCTTTTTTGATGAGGTCAGTCGACCTCATGTGAAGTGGAGACTGTGGCGCCGTGGCCATCCCTGTTTAAAAAAAAAAAAAGGAAAGAAAAAAAAAAGAAAATGAAAGATAGAATAAAACAAACACGATAAAACCCGGTCGACACCTGTAAACTAATGTAAATGCGTCTTTTTGAGCCTATTTGAATGACGGAAGTGGCGACTAAACTACAACATCCAAAGACACTGACTGTAACTTTAAGCTAACGCCTAACGTCTCCGAAACTTTTAGCAACGAGACAAACTCTGTCGTCGTAAAGTGAACCACCCTCGTCCAAAATTACAAACACTGTAACAACAACGCGCATCGGTCGCTATCGAGGTCGAGGAAAAGTGGAGTGAAAGCTCACCTGAAAGGACTGAAAAATCCAAGTAAGGCACCTTCCTTGTAGTTCCGGGATTTCCTCGACGTCCTCCTTCAAAACCAAAACCTGACAGGCAGCATAAAAACTACAAACAGCCATAAAAGTCGATTTCACTAACGGATCGGCTGGTCGAGTCTGCGTTTGGCGACGTGGACCTAACGCGCAGAACACGGGAATCCATAAATGCGTGATATGACATAAAGATTAAGATTAAGAGAAAGAGAAAGTATTTTGTCCATTTTACACAGAATTGCTCTGGAAGAGGAGCACGGCTCCTGTCGTGGGGCGTTGTTGCCACCTACTGGTGAGATGCATCGTTGCAGATTAAACAACCACAGCCAGACTGAAGCTCTACAGGTTTGAGATTTGATGGCGACACCTGCATTTGGCGAAGCTTTGTCTGTCTTTTTTCCCCATCCCCTCTCCAAACAGTTTTCAGATGTGTTTAAACAGCATCTGTTATCTGAGAGGCCAACGCTTTCACAACACCTAAAGAACGAGGAGGCAAAGTGGGTCATACAACAACAAACCAATTTCATATCATTTCTACTAAACTAAAGCTGCACAGTTAGATCAGTCAGATCAGTTAGGATTATGCCTTAGCCTGATATTTTTTTTTATTATTATTTAAAAAAAGAGAGAGAGAGAAAAGAGAAAAAAAGTTCATTGATAAAACAAGGTTCTTGTGAAACTAGAGTGGGAAACCACCTGAATTGTAGCCTCTGACAGCGTGGGCGATGAATGACACGTAGGCCTACATTTTAGGCAGCCTATCTATGAACACCCACACTAGAAATTCCTCCTTTTGCACACTAAAGCCACAACAAAGCAGTATCATATTTACCTGTCTTGTATTGTTGCACTTTTTTTGTTTACGTGTTTGTTTGATTGCTTTTTCCTTCCTCTTGTTCATGTTCATTGCTGGTTATTTAGACATCACATTGTGGCAAACTTCAGCCAGAAATAAAATACAGTATCAACTTTATTACTGACAGTATGAGTTAGGTGTTCGACTATTAGTTGCAGACACCGTTTTAGACTAATGAAAAGTCTTAAATCTCACAACTGAAAATGAGAAGAGGAGATTGAGGTGAGAATGTCAGGAGGACTCATGAAGGAACATGGTATCAGACTGAAAAGCAGTTAAGTTTCAATACGTTTCCAGTTCCCGTCAGATACAAGAGACAATATTACCTCACAAATCTGCTACACCTCTTCCCATTCAGGCTGTATTCTGGCAGTCACATGCTGACCCACATGGCACAAAATAGATCACCAGGAAGTTAAACCAACTGGCACCTGTGGTGCAAATGTGCGGCCTGTTAAAATGTGTCAGTGTGGGGCAGTGGGTAGCAGTGCTTCCTGTTGATGTTGTTAATGTAATCACTACCAGTGCCAGGTGCCTTCTTTTCTTGGTAAAAGCACCAGACAATGTAGCGACCAAGGCAGCCCTCTTAAATACCTGGTTTTCAACTCAGCTGCCTTCAAAGGAGATGTTGAGGTTGGAGATGCCTCCTCAGACTTGATGGTGCTGCAGTAAAGCAGTCAGGGTACCATTGTCTTGTATTCCCTGATGTCCAGGTGGTGATTTTCATTAGCGGCACAATTGTTGTCCTGATGTCGCTGCCTGGCGGTTGTGTCAACTCTTCCAGTGGTGTTATCCAGGTCCCTCAGGCAAGGGTGGTGTGTGAACAACCTTTTCCAATGGTGCCATATCACAATTGATGCTGTAAGGGTTGAAAAGGGAATAATCCAAGCTGCAGGGAAGGAGATCCCTGGTAGGGGGCGAAAGTGGCCGGTCCTCCCTGTCGCCTCACTACCAGTGGAACTGTTTCCCAGCTGCAGGCAAGGTACAGAGGACCTTACTCACCTCTACTTCCTACTCACCCAAGTTGTTGTTTTTATAATATTATTATTATTATTAATAATAATAATAATAATAATAATTCATAATAATAAATTTATTTATATCAACAAAATTCGCGTTTTTGCATCTTCAATTTCAATCAAGTTTATATTCCAACCCATTTCATGGCAAGTCTTGTATTCCAGGTCAACTATGTCTGTTGGCTATATTCTCATAATATTTCCAAAGGGTTTGGTTAACTTCGCCTGGACATGGAGACAGTCAGTTTAAAGGGTTTAGTATTTGCTGTCACGTGGCCATTGGGTTGAAGGTATTATTATTCCGCCATCATATTTGGTTTGGGGCCGCACCTGAATCCACGCGCACGCCACAGAAGTCGCCCTTTACGCCAGCAAACTACAATTCCCAGCATCCATCGCCTGGGAGCCTGGGCACCAGTGTTCGGCTCGCTCGGACGCGGAGCTTGCTGCCTTTGCGCCCCTTGCAGCGGGTTTGAAAGAGGACGCCAAAGTGCGAGACTTGAGCGGTTCCAAAACAACGTGGGATCACAGCGCGGCATCGCTTTGCACCGCCGTTGTTCGTTGTTGTTTGAGCGGGGCTGTCAGGATGGGCAATGGCATCAATAAGGTACGGCTTTCATTTGTTGCGTGCGCCGGAGTTCACACACACACACACACACGAGTGTCCATCGGTGTCTGGAGTGGTGATGAGCAGAAGATGGGCTAGTTGATATCTTTGTCTTTGAGATGTTTATCAAAAAATAAATAACTAAGTAAAGTTGCGTCCTCACAGTTGTTCGAGTCATTCAGTGCAGACGTGTCCTATTCAGAGCAATTAAACACGAGCCTTCTGAACTGATAACACATTTAATGTCTTCTTTAGTAATTTTCCTGGACGCCCCCCCCCCCCAGTCACGTGATCTGAGGCGCTAGTTTGAACCATGGGGCATTATTTCTATTTGTCCCTTCATATTTTCACAGTGTCATTTGGATCAGCTGTTTCACGCTGTCTCAAGCTGTTGCACCACTTCATGATATCATTGATGCTTTGGCCGTGTTCTGCTCCAAATGCGTACTAACGTTATTCTCTGTTCTTACAGGTCCTGCCTGACTTATATTTGGGAAATTTCAAAGGTGCGTGCATGTGCATTTTATGCCATCTTGCTTTTGTTCTTTTGCAGTTGCACACACTCATGCTCTTTGCTTGTGCTTATCAATCGTTTGTGCCAGATGCAAGAGACAGAGAACAGTTAGCCAGAAACAACATTACACACATCCTGTCCATTCATGACAGTGCAGCTCCAATCCTCCAGGTGAGAACTCTCGCCCTCCTTAATATAACATCTCTCCCCTCACTGTGCACATCTAAAGTTTCTCATTCAATGTTAAGCAGAGTGATTGAGCAAGCGAGGCTGAACGGATCCGACTGGCTGAGACCCCTTTGGTGTATCAGTCAAATGCATATGAGTTGAGCTCTGGCACAGTCTGTAAACCAGTCTGTCAGGTTGATCAGGAACGTACCAACAGTGCTGCTTGGTGAGCAACCACTTGTCAGTCCTTAGTGAGTGAACACTAAACAGGGGAGTTTCTTCCTCATGTGATTCTTGGAGTATCATGAAAAATGCCTGTCATCACCAGTTGGTTTGGACAGTGTGTTGAGTGGTGTACTCGCGTGGGTTTGAGAGTAGGCAGTTGTTCTTGTTTCAGCCAGTGTGGACATGTACAGTCTTTCTTCATTATTTTTTTTTTCCCAAGGTTATTGATCTTGATGTAAAGTTTCTTTCATAGCTGCAAGAACAAAAACAGCTTCTGTTCATCATTTTGTGATTTAACAAAAGAGAGCATGTACAAATGACTGCAAATGAGCTTCTTTTTTTTTTGTCCACCATCTGCAACATACACACAAATTGTGGTAATTACTTCCTGTTGTTTATTGATTTGTGTTAAATGCATTACTGGACGCTGCTGACAGGTAACTAGTATACTTTGTCCCTCAGGAGATGACCTATCTCTGCATTTCAGCAGCTGACCTGCCCACACAAAACCTGTAAGTACTGAAATGTGCAGCACAGCAACAGCAACAGAACAATGAACGGCTAAGGCAAAAAGAGAGTACCACATCCATTTGACGCTGCACTGTGTGGGTGTCTGAGGTTCATTTTCTTCAAGCTAATGTGTAAATGATATGCTTTCACAAGCTCAACATTTAACTGTGAACTTATTCTATGACAAGACAACAGCAACACGTCTTGATTCAGGTGTTGATGTATGCTAACGGGACATGTACATCATCAGGACACATTCCCGCAGTTATTTTTATGTAGCATGAGAGTGGTGCATGTATCCTAAAGGGATACCCTGGTTTTTACACACACACACACACACACACACACACACACACACAAACACACCTTTTATGGCCTAATATTCAGCAGGAAGGAAATGTCAGCTCACGTCTGCAGTTTTAGCATGATGGTTAGTGCTGAGCCTCTATTTATACACACAACCCCCTTCAAGCACTCTGTCATACATATGAATACACTCTCTCACACACACACACACACACACACACACACACACACACACACACACACAGAGTATATGCCCATACCCATACACATGTCACCCTTACAGCTCCAGTTGCCTCATGCCATTTACTATAGGTTCAGAGTTTGTGGTGTTGTTCTGTTAAGTGAAATATGACACTAAGTCTGTCAAACCTGAGATGAGCACGCCCTCAGAATGAAAAAAGAAAGAGCCCGACAAGTCAGGTGCAAAAATGTACTTGCACACCATGTACAAACATAAAAAAACTCACATGTTCACAACCAGTCCATTGTAAGTGTGAAGGCAAATTAACAGCACAACGTAGCACTGTTTTTTTTTTTTTTGTTTGTTTGTTTTTTGTTTTTCTCCAGTTCTTGTTCTCATTTTGTGGTCGTGAGTTATTATAACAAGCATTTTCTTTATGCTCCACAGGAGTCAACACTTTAAACAAAGTATAATGTTCATGCACGAGTCTCGCCTCAAAGGAGAGGGCTGTCTCGTTCACTGGTGAGCACGAGCAAGATTGCTTGTTATGTCTTTTACCTGAAAAGGAAGAATCAAGGTTGATTCACACTGGTTGTTGAAATGAATGTGAATTAATGAAATGCTACTAATGGAACTGAACTAAACAGACTTTCTCAAACTTATTATCTCAATATACAATCATAGACATGTTAAATTTAAATGTACAGTGTTCATCTAGAGTTGAAAACAACTGAACCAAGTACACAAGTGAAGCCATGTGTAACTCCTGCACAGATGAGATAAAAACGATAAGCAAACGCCTGTTCTTTAACTTCCTAAAACAGAGTCACCACATTTTGTGTTTGTGTAGTATAGTTACTGTACATATACGCACAAGGGAGAATTATATTTGTTTATAGAGAAGATTTTCTCAGAAATGCAAGGTAACAAGTGTCTGTTTCTAAGTTTTGCTCTGATAGGTATCGCCAACACAAATATTGTATAAAATGTATTAAATTACCATCTTCATACAGGCCCTGTCTTACCTCACAATTTCTTATCTTATTGTCTTTCTACCTGTCACTATCTGTGGTCTGGTTGGTCTTTCCTAGAGTGCCACCTACTGTAGATATTTAATCTGATATTCATTACTGGGAATCTTGTGTTATGTTCTTAATGTCTTGCCCACATACAATATGTTTACATGCACATCATTACCCTGGTTATTTAAATTTAGCATATAGATCATTTATTATAGATCATTAGTACAACTTTTTTTTAAATGTTTTTTTCTTTACTGCAACTACAATGTAACTAAAGTAGTGGGCACACTTGTGAAAATGATAAGAACTCTGGATAAGGTGTTTAAATGCCACACTATCCTGGTTTCAAACATATTAAGGTTTTTCATAACCAGGATATGCTGTACTGTGAATCTGCTTTTTATGTCCAGTGCTAATCATGTAGTGTAATAGTTCAGTCTCTTGTATTACCCTCTTGTCCTCATGAAGCTTGGCAGGTGTGTCCCGCAGTGTAACCCTGGTAGTGGCTTACATCATGACAGTGACGGGACTGGGCTGGCAGGAGGCACTGGCTGCAGTGAGGGTGGTCCGGCCCTGTGCCGGGCCCAATCTGGGTTTTCAACGCCAGCTCCAGGAGTTTGAGGCTATTCAAGCTGATGAGGTCAGTTCTTCACAGTGACCTTGGGAAAAACTGAATAGCAGAGAATATCTTTACATACTCAACAGATAAAATTTTTTTTCTTTTCCTGTAGTTCAGAGAATGGCTACGGAAGGAATATAAGGACAACCCCTTCAATGATGAGGCTGATATTCGTGACTTGCTTGCCAGGGTGTCCAAGGTCAATGGTGAAGAGGTGGGAAAACAAGAAGCTACCCCACCTGGAGGTATCTGATCAGAAATGTTGAAGAGATCTTTTGTAGCTGAGTCTGGAGGATAAACCACTGTGTGGTTTGTCTGTAAGTCTAGTGTGCTTTGGAGTGCACTATTGATCCTCTAGATCATATGGATTTAGCATTGGTTGATGTTTCTGGCGCTTTCTAATTTATAAATGTTGTGAACTGTGTACAAAATCCTACTAATAAATGGAGAAGTCTCTGTCTTTCTGTATGTCCTTCTATTGTCCTTGACAAGCACTCATCCAATTGACTTTAAACTTTGCGGGTGTATTACAGAGGTCCCCAGTTGTTGTTGAGACCATAACCCTAAATCTAACCTAACTGTCCATTTATTTTAAACTGATGCTATGGTTAATGTTTCACAGTCATAGACTCTATAAAAAGGTCAAGGTCATATCTTGCCAGAATCACCTACATACATTGGCTGAACAACTCGCCAAAGTTTTCTCACTTTTCTTGACTTGCAACAGAACTGAGTAGTTGATTAGCAAAATTCTAATCCTGGGTTTAGTTTTTTGGCCACTTTAGTAGATTATTACAACACTTGCATATTAAATCACGACTGAGAAACGTGAGATACGGATGAAGGAAACATTTCATACCTGTGGGTGCCATTGATCTGCCTGAATAAACTATGAAGACCAAAGCCCATTGCTGCTCCAGAGCCTGCAGCATTGAAAGAAGTCTTTGCAGTAGTGCCTTGTGTGAAGAAGTACTGTATCACAAATTGCTTATGCCAGATCTCTAGTTACAAAGTACCATAACAGCAGCATTATACACAAAACGCAAACAATCTAATGCAATGCTACAGAACGGAGAACAAGTTTGAATATGTCCCAACTAACAGTCTCTAATGCATGCAGGAAGCAAATCTATTCTGGTTAACACGTAGCCACGTATTTTGTTGTTTCTGGCTCAACATATCCCCGTTTCTGTGGCCCAAGTCCGGCCCACATACAGCTGTGGGATGCTAATTCCACAGGATAGGTAGACTAAGCCCCAAATGTAGGCCAGACTTGGACTGGCAACCCAGGCATATTGGGTCAGAAGTGATTAGAGAGTTAGGTCATTTTGCTCCCCATATCAGCGATATGACCAAAACTGCACACTCTGCTCTTTCATCCAGTTACTATGTACCTGGCTGTTGAAAAGACTTCACCACTTGCTGGTCAGACAACAGTATTGTAGTACCTGAAGGCAGCATGGAGGTGCAGTGGTGAGTACTCCACAGTCCACTAAGTGGAGTGTCTGTATGGGGCAAAATTCTGTAAATTACAAAAGCAGATAGATATTTCTGAAATCCTCTTGACCTCATTGACATTTCCAATTAGGTAAATATATAGTTAACCTTGTGATTCCATGAAAAGCTACTCTACTCTACTACTTTGCTGTAGTAGTGAGACAAAAAATGGAAGTTTCTCACTATCAGGAAGGAACATTTTTACTTCAATGTTTTTTTTAAAAATTGTCTTTTGCAGCACTGCAAATCACCATGCAGGAATGTAGTTGAATCAATTTAAATTTTTTTATTCACTTAAGATTAATTCATTTCAAGATAATTTATAATCTGAAATTCCTTGTGAGTCTAAATTGGGAATTGAAGTGAGTAAAGTGAAGTGTTTTGTGAGTTTGACATTCGGTGGGCTGTCATATTGAAGGTGATAAGACACAGTATATGCTTCTATGCTTCTATTCTATGTTTACATCTCTGTTTCCTGGTTCTCTTCCTGTTTGTCTGATGTGCAAGGCAGGTCATGCGTAGTGGCATCAAAAACACCAAGATCATGTTCTTTTCACACTCTCACACTTTTTTTTTTTTTTTTAACCTTAAAGCAATAAAAACACCATTAATCTCACCATGTTAAGATATTACAAACAGTTATCTCATATACATGTTTTCCCAGGTGCCCAGATTGCTGGGCATGTGTATAGCCACTGGAGGGCAGTAAACAAAGTACTGTTAAAACAGATATTCAGATGCAGTATTCTGGATGGACTCAACCATGTGTTTCTTCTCTTCACATTGGGTCCCCATGTCTCATCACTCACCCAGTCAAATTCATTCTTTCCCTTAAAAACAAAACTTAAACTTTATTGTTTCCAGCCAGAAGTTATGTAAGTGGAAAGTAGCTAGAACTCACATTGTTTTAGAAACATTAAAAATATGTGGGAGGGATATTTTGTGATGGTTATACATACAGGTAATTGTTCCATTCCGTCCCAGTGTCTGCTCAGGGTTTCACAAGAGGGATTCCCCACTGCAGCACTTTGTGTGGGCGCAAGTTTCACAGAAATGAAGACTGACTACTGCGCACCTCCTCTTGAACTTCTCAGAGTCTGCGAGGCTCCTCCCTATTACAAATCAAGATGTGATATCATTTAAGAATAAGACACAGAGAGCTTCAAAACAGATTTCAGCGGGGGAGCTCACATGATCAAAGGTAAGAGATACCTCCTCGTAAATGAATAAAGGTGTTTTCAACATTGTAATAAACAAAAATGTATCGATCCACCCAGTAGTTTTAGATAGGTCTCATTCAGTATCAAGGTTGGCAGGTAAAATTTAAGGATAAAATTAACTTGTTGAAGTTAAAATTTTTACATTACACATACACAACATTATAAAATGCACAAAAGCATGCAAAGTTGTGTTTAAACATTCTTGTAATTTAAATGTAATTACATGCCATATCTCCATTTGCGTATGTACCTCAAATATGTCACATTTCTTTTTGGGCACTTCAACCCCTACACTTACACTCTTCACTTGTATACCAAAACACTTTTTTTGTACCAAAAGTGTCAAACGCATCCTGAGACAACTTATTAAAATGCATTAGAAATGACTGCTATTGTTCAGACTCAAGAGTAAAGTCAATGGGGAGTTCAACTAACTTACCCCAGCAACTCTTTCATTAGTACAAGAAGTGTTCTCGGAAAAAAACTGATGACACTTATTTTAACAAGTTCAGGAAAATTAGTTCATATATTCATATAGTTCATATATATATGTATATATATATGTGTGTGTGTGTGTGTGTATATATATATATATATGTGCGTGTGTGTAACTAAACAAGCATTGTTTGATTTGATTTGATTTGATTTTCAGACATGAACCTGGATGAGGACAGTGGCTTGTCAGTCAGTTGCAGCAATGGGAAACTCAGACAGTGGCTGATTGATCAGATTGACAGCAGGAGATATCCTGGCCTAGTTTGGGAAAATGATGAAAAAACAATTTTTAGAATTCCATGGAAACATGCAGGCAAACAAGATTATAACAGAGAGGAGGATGCCGCGCTCTTTAAGGTCAGACAAGCCCACCTATTTTCTTACACTGCATCTGAAGCCTCTGACAGCAATGCTCCAAACATTACTGTATATGAATTAACCTTAAAAGGCAGATTTGGTTGTGAAGACCTCTTTGTTTTTTTCTACATTTGTGTAACATTGGTCTTTTTACACTGGAATTGATAAAGAGGAAGTTTGATTAATCAATTCAATGACTGTTTCAGGCATGGGCAACGTTCAAAGGAAAATATAAGGAAGGTGTGGACAAGCCTGATCCCCCCACATGGAAAACTAGACTACGCTGTGCCCTCAATAAAAGCAATGATTTTGACGAGTTGGTAGAACGAAGCCAACTGGACATCTCAGAGCCCTACAAGGTTTACAGAATCATTCCAGAGGGAGCCAAAAAAGGTAAGTATTTAAATATTGACCATGCTAAATGCAAAAGAGCTTTTTCCTAAGTACATTAAGACATCTACGTATGCAGTGTTAGATGTTGCAAGGTGAGGTGAGGACCAAAGCACTTTATTGTTGGTCTTAGATTGACAAAAAGTGAACTTTAAAACTGTCATAGCAATGGTTCATTTACATATACAGTAAACTGTTGCATTTCATAAAGCAAGTCACATTGTTTATAGACGGCTGCCACATTTTTCACATACATGTGCACCACCGCAGTTGATTCTATTGAGGCAGGAAGCACAAAGGAAGCCAAAGCATGTACCAAAAAGGCCGTAGTGCTTTTTTTAGAGGGCTTCGGTTACTAACTGCAGGGTGCACATAACACAACTACACGACCTCCAGCCTTGCATAACTAAGTCTCTACTATAGTTTTTGTCAAAGCAGAGCAGTTCTTTGTATTTGAGCTAATGCTTACTGTTTGAACAAGATTTATATCAGCATTTGACTGAGTCATCTGTTGCATTCACTCAATCACCCTATCACTTGAATTAAAATAGCAAGATCTCAACAGTGCGTGAGCACATTCACAGTTTACACCTTCCGAAATGAATCAGGCTAGTTATGTCCACAGGATCGCATGTCATAAATGTTTAGGTTATAGTTAATTTGTACAATAAACTACATTATAATCCTGTATTATTATAGATTTTATTTCCTTGTTTTTGGAGGAAGAGCTGTTATTATATTATGCGTGCTTTGCTTCATAGCAAAGCATGGCCAATATTAAGGAAATGTAAAATATTTTTGGTTTTGGACATTTACAGGAATGAAGATGAGCAGTATGGAGGAGACATCATCACATATGAATGCCCTTGGATTTATTCCTCCATATCCATCTCTACACAACCAGGTCAGCATGTTTTGTGGCTGCTGTGTCTTACAGAAAATGACATCGATGACATTTTCTCCTACTGACCAATCTTATGCTCCCTTTTCAGGTACCGGGCTACATGGTTTCTCAGGAGAGACGAGAGTGGAGGGATTACTCACAACCAGAACAACAACCTCTTCCTCCTCAGCATCAGCATGGACCACATGCAGAGCTGCAGTATGGCCAGTGCCACTACCCATCAACAATCAGCCGGCCTTGGCCTGGGTCTCACTCGGAAAATGGTAAGATACAGCTATAGTCACAAAATTTAGAGGATATTCACACAAAGAAAAATTATGACAATAACTATGACAATAATGTTTGATTTCATTTAGTCAAATGAGTTCTAGATTTGCAACATTTTGATTGTTGTAATGTATAAAAAAATTCAGTTTTTGTAAATATTTTCCAAATAATGGCATCAGTTTCCAACCACCAAACTTTGACATCCTGTCAGTCAAGGCAAAGTCTCATTCGATATCAAAAGAAAAATCAAGTCTGAGATAGTAGTATTAGCAGTAGAGACAGTAGTATTATTTAATTGTATATAGTATAAAATATAGTATAAGATTATTACCTTACTGATACAAAATAAAAAAGAGCACTTACAATTAGACAATGCTTATGTGTTCTATTGTGCAATACTTCTATATCTAAATGGAGGCTTTAACAGGTTATATGGTTGTGTCACACATATTTGTTTATGCGGATGGCCTGGTTGTTACAATTAGGTTATTGTTTTGTGTGAAGCCTGTGCTGCAATCCACAGGCACATTGTTGGCCTGGCACACTTTCACACATCAGTACTTTGATATTCAGCACTCCAACTATGGCCATTACTTATTTTCTTTATTTTGTGCAGGTTTTCAGGTCTCCTTCCAAACCTACTTCTCAGAGTCGCAGCCACCCATGTATACTGTGGACCACACCAATTCAATAACAGGTAAACATTCATCTTTGGCAAACTAAGACACATAAATAGATACTCACATGCTTATTTTGAAACCAATTTTTAATTTATTTGCATTGACGTGAGTAATAGTAATAATTACTGAGGATTAATTTTAATTTACACTTTGGGGTCATTTCAGGGTCTGCATATAATTAAGATGTGAAACCAACATATGATGCTGATGAGGCTTCCTACAAAATATATCTGCTAAATGCTGACATCTTTTTTCCAGATTTGAGGCTGCATGTGTCCCTATACTATAGAGAGTCGCTGGTGAAGGAAGTTACCACCACCACTCCAGAAGGGTGCCGGATCACTTCCTCATCCTCCTTCTCCTCCTCCTCTTCCTCTCCATCCTCTTCCACTCCCTCTTCCCCATGCCCAGAGGACAAGTTTCACAGTGGGGCAGAAATCATCTTTTTTCCATTCCCATACCCTGAGTCTCAGAGGCAGGGTGCTGAGATGCTTCCTAACGTACTGGAAAAGGGGGTGCTTCTGTGGATGATGCCTGATGGGTTGTATGCTAAGCGCCTGTGCCAGGGACGAGTATACTGGGAGGGACCTCTGGCTCCTCATATGGATAAACCCAACAAGCTGGAGAAGGAACAGTCATGTAAACTGTTTGACACCCAGCAATTCCTTATTGGTGAGCATGAATAATAATAATGCAATATTTTTGCAATAAAAACTATTCATCTCTATCCATATGTACATAACAATATGAAAGTATCGAGTAATTCTCCATTACAGGTAAAACTCCTGTTTAATTTTTTTTTTTTACAAGAATATAGAATTATTATCAGAAATATATATTAATATCACACTACAATGTAATTTTGAGCAGATATAAGGATATATTGAATTGTTTCTCAATTTCAAGTTCTGAAAATGCATGTAGAAATTTTCTGAACACTGGTCACAGAGGTATTGATTCAGCTTTACAGTAATTTATTAGTCCATAGATTGGGGTGTATTGTATTCTGAGCATTCACAGTATCTTTCCAATGTTTGTACAGAAGGTTGGAGTCTAACATTATGACAACAGTAAAAAGCAAACATAGATCTTATATAAGACACTTAATATTTCATAATTTGGATAGAATATGTGAGAAGAATTACTAGAATGCACCAATGCTGCTATAACTGTTTTCAGTATGATGAATAATATGGTTATGTTGATAATGGCTGTGATGATATTGATGTTAATGGTGAAGGACAGCCTGCAGGTGCTTTAGCTCGGTAAGTCCCTCTTAAGGTAGCTCAAAGAAGCTAGTCACATTCTCAGCAGGGGGCCAAAGTATGTGGAGTCCCCACCCACCTCCTGTGGGCTACCAGACATTGTGACAAGATAGTGTTTTCATTTCACACCAAAATTTCCACTATCTTCATCAGTTGTTTCCAGGAAAGGTGTCTTAATTAATTAAAATGTGAGCAATGTGGGGTTTCACTGTTAATATGTAGTGCTGGAGTGCTGGAGTGTATGGTAAATAAGTTTCCTAATGCATCTCCTTGTTTCTTGCCCTTTGTCTCTCAGAGCTCCAAGATTTTGTCCATAATGGCCGACGTGTACCAAGACACCAGGTAGTGCTATGTTTTGGAGATGAGTATCCCGACCCACAGCGGTCAAGGAAGATGATCACAGCACAGGTAACCATCCACTACAAAACATTGCCATGTAATTGGAAGTAGTTCCTTAACAAGCATATGATCTATTAAATTATCATGTGGTTTGAATTATTTCGAGTGATAATAATATGCGAAGTATAAAATATGCTACAAACGCAAAAGACAATAAGATATTTACAAACTGAAACAATATAATTCAACCAATAATATTAAGACACATTATACCATAGAAATATCATATCTCTATGGATACCTTTTTAAATTGACACAAACTACAAAAGAGCTAAACTATAGCAAAACTAATTTAACTGCAGGAAATGCAAGAGGGCAAATGGTAAAAATGCTAACTGGTCATAGTTATAGTCATAGTTAGCCTTAACCAAAACCAAAGCTAGATTTACTCATCGATTCATGTTTTTTATTTTATTTAGCCTAGATTTTACTTACAATTGAAATATATACATTTTTGTGAACATACATGTCAGTTAGGCTAGTTATACTTTAACGGGATGAACCTGTTGCTAAATTCAGCTGCTAAAGCTAACATAATTAGCTGCAATGACCCTCAGTAACTACTATAACTAATATGATTTAATTTAATATAATCTATATTCAACTTAAATATTAATAGTAGCAAAACAGGGCACGTTTAAAAAAGGCTGCTGCAGGGATGATAGATATTTCTAAGCTAAACTAGAAGTTAGCATCACCCTGGTTCCTTCAACAACAAAAAAACATGACATTCAATGTCACAACAACCTCTGTTGTTTCATTTAGCTACTTCAGAGCAAGTGCCCATTTGTAAGATACAAAAAGCTTCAAAAATCATGAGTGGTATTTACTTTTTAGTATTGACTGAAATATTTTATGTCACAGAATAAAATGTAAAACTGTCTTGAGTTTGTGGTAACTACAGACTGAGATATTTCTAGCATCTAACCAAAAACCAAAAATTTTGGGTCAAAGGAACCAGAAATGTAAAATGCTAACATATTTCTATAATTTAGGACTCAATGACTTACACAAACAGGTAATAGACATGAAATATGAAAGAATTGAAATATATGAATATTTTACGTCTGTAATGATTATAATTTTTAGGAAAAAAATAGGAGAGGCATAAAATTAAGGCATTAGGCTGCAGTCTTTGCTAAACACTTTTTTTGAACCTTTCTCAGGTTAACTGTTCTTTAGGTGCTGTTCTTTACCTCTGTAGGGGACACAGTGGGATAAAAGGACTCCGCAGTTTCAGACATATTTAATACACAGACATAATTTAATTTTAGGTGGAGCCAGTGTTTGCCAGAAAACTGGTGTACTACTACCAGCAGAACAATGCCCACTACCTGCGGAGCTATGATCACATCCAAGAACAGAGCACATCTCCAGCAATCAACTATCCTTCCCAGAGACCTCTACAACATATTCAGGAGTGACAAGCGTACACACACACACACACACACACACACACACACACACACACACACACACACACCTGACCGTTTTGTGACTGCAGTGCCCTGTACTGTAAATTGTAGACACATGCATGCTACTCAGGGGTATTGATGGGGAAGACCCTGTTGTTTTCACTTGCACACCTATGCGTTATAGTCTTTGTGTCTGGGACTTTGGGGTAAAGTCTTTTTTTCACTAAAAGTATTATTGTGACAGTGTGAAGGATGCGGTTTGAGGGTGGGGGGTGGGGGGCAGAGGGCAACTGAGACAGGAAGTACTAGCACAGGTGCACAGGAAGAGTGGCCCCTAAGACAAAATACTGATACACCAAAGTAATAGAACAGAGTGTGAATGAATACTGTATTTTCACAAGTAACGACTAACAATGTCATTCTTGCACTCACATTTTGAAGTGTTACTCACGTGTTAGTCAAGACAATCACAGACTTTCCCTTTTAAACTCACTTGACAGAACTCTTTCTGTGGTTCAAAACTTCTGTCATCTATCAAAAAATGTACACTTTGCAAACGAACAATGTCAGTGCTGAGACCTCAAATCTTTTCACTGCAAAAAAATTTTAAAATACTACAATGCGCACCCATGGTCTAGTGGTGGAGAAAAGGAAGCTGTTATCACAAATAGTTTCCCTCTTGGTTGCACCATGTGTTCCAGAATGTGTTTATAAAAATCAATTTCTACTGAATCTGAATCTGCTTTTAAAAAGATCTGATTCATTTAAATTACAACAAAATTGTTCAACAAAGTTAGAAAAAGCAGTTTATAGGTACTTATCAAGATAAACAAATTAGTTTGATTGAGGTGGATAAAGACTTAATTCCTTGTGTCGACTTTACATAGAAGGCAATTTATTCTGTTGTGTTGTATTTTTAGGGTCACGGTTATTTCGATGCTAATTTCAAGCCATTCAGTGTTTGTTCACATTTTCTAATAACTGTCAGCATTATAAATTAAACCTGTGAATTAAGCTATGAATGCAGATAGTTATGGAATCAATAATAAGGAAAGTATATTGTAGAGTTGTAGAGAACTGAAGAGGCACAGCACAGGATTAAGTACAATAGTAGAAACAAAAAAGGTTGCAGACCAGCGGCAAACGACACATGCTCAGAAAGCAGCTTGGGGCGCAAGGCCTGTATCACCAGAAAAGACTGCAGATGATGGGTGGTTTTGACACGACTTGACAGTAGGAAGTTGACTGGAAAAATCACACTCATCCTGTAACTTGTAAGGAAACGTCCCTGTTCCTCTTAACCTGAAACTGGCGGCCTGACAAATGGGAAGGAAAACTACCTTGGTGGTTTGTGTGCAGCTTCAGCCAGGGAAGAGTTCTCTAGTTCCCATGCCTTAGACATTGTAGAGGTTCACTGGCTGTAATGTCCACTAAAATATATTGCAAGAGATCTACTGTCCGTTGCCCACTAAGGAATGTGTATATATATATATATATATATGCAAAAGTAAGTGGTGGAATTTTTCATTAGGTTGAAGTCCTAAAGGCTGATACAGCAGTAGGAGGGATAAAGGTTGTGTTGTGTTTTTCTACTGTGGTCCAGAGTTTCGATCTCTGCATTTACTTCCTTCACACTTAAACCACATCACTTTCACAATGCCTTCAAAAGTCTGACCAAAATCACAGGCGGGAATGTTTTCCTTTTGTGTGTATGTGAACCATAAATCCTTCTACCCCCTCAAACATCCACTTAGTACCTCTGATTGTTGTCTGCTTGATGAAATTTTTGTTTGACATTTGATTCAGTCAAATCAAATCCTAATAGTGAAAACGATACCAAGTCAATATACAGTGTGCTGTGTGGTAAACAATGTATATGTGTATGTGTAGAAAAGGTCCATGTGTGCATATGTGTAGGTGGATACATGTGTGTGTCACAAAGCTGCAGTATTACTGTTGTCAGAAATTGACATTTGTGGACTCAGGATAAAACATGTGACTCCCCCACCTACAACATCAGTGACTCAAACACAGACACGCACACAACCATTACATTACAGTTACAGTAAAACATTCAGAGCAAGCTACAGAGGAAATTACAAAGTGTACAGTGTACAGTCTGAAAATTTTCTTTTTGAGAATAACAATAATCAGACTCATCATTGATTAATATAAAACTGCCAATGAACTTATGATTTATTTCAAAATAAAAGTATTAATCTTCTGTGAAATGTCTGCTGTGTTGTTTTGTATTTGGGCTCCCAGGATTTGCAAACAAAGGGTGGAGGAATGAAAGAACCATATTTGGTTACAAAAAGAAAAAGAGCAAAAAAAAAAAAAAAAAAAAAAAGAAGAAAGAAAAACACATTCACACATTTGCCATGGTGTTTCCCCCTCTGCAGGAAGCCACATCATTTGTAGTCAGGCTTCAGTTTATCCGCTTATGTGACACCATCTAAGCCCTTCACTCGAAGCTTTGGAGCGAACTGTTAAGTCAACTAATTGCCCAAACATCGCTAAAAAGGTTTTACAAAGAAATGAAACCACCATCAGCATATTAACTGTGACCTTCTCCACGAGGAAAGTGACGTGATGTGTTAGTTCCAGCTTGACTCAATGACTATGAAGAATTTAACTGACTGGGCTGGTAGTGAAACGTAATATTATATAATACAGTTTAAATCCCAAAACTGTAGCTCTTTGAATATCTCTATCTCATTCTGTTATTACTACTTTAACACCCTTCACACAAGGATTGTCTCATGTTTTAGGAGTTTTCACTGCAGAATTAACACTTCATTGTATTCAAACATCATTTATACTTTGACATTGAACTCAAATGTTCATTTAAAAAAAATGAATTGCTACATATTCAGAACACAGTTTACAAAGAACTTTACCTTGGTTCATTTATCTATTTATTCATAAGTGATATGAAGAAAGAAACAAGAAGAGAAAAAATTTCACAAAAACGTGTCAGTGTTTTGCTGACATCTGCTGGTTAGTGTAGCTGTGTTTTATTGTGGCGAACAGAAGCACAGATTATCCGCTGGGCCGGTTGGGACCAGTGCCAGGGGCCTCCGTCCTCTAAGGGGCCTCCAAAACCCCACTAACTGCGGCCTCACCCTGATTTGCTTTTTTTTTTTTTTCTTTCTTTCTCAAATTATAATTGAAATAATAATTGAATATATGTGTGTGTTGAAATGTTTGTAAATAAAATAAATAAAATACATTTTGTCTGACGTCTGGGTCTGTGGCGTGGTGATGACGTGTAAGGTCAGGTGGTCACCGTGGGAATTTAGCGGCAAAATCCAAACAGGGGAGGAAGACGTGTCAGAAAACATAAAGGAAAACAAACCTTAGTGCGGTGGAGCGGCGAAGGGAGACGAAATAATAAAATCATATTACAGGAACGCAACTTGGGAAAAACATACTATCTGTCGCGACTTTTTTACAAACAGTGGACTTGCTATCATTAGCATAGAACATTAGCATAGAACATTAGCATAGATCATTAGCATAGGGTATTAGCATAGAGCCTGGAGAGAAAGATGCTAATATGAAAGAGGACGAGGACAGTAGCGAGGAGTCGTGTCCGAAAACTGCAGCAGCCGCTGTCTTTGGCTCAGAAACCGAGGCAGAGAGGGAGATACGACCCTGCAACAAACACCTGTTCGACTTCCCAGTGGCGAAGGTAAGTTACAGGTTTAACAGGCCCCATTTGTCTATTAGGCTTTAAAAGCTAACGATCGTACATTATTATGAAGTAACCGACGGGGCTGTTCAAGTTTGCAACAAGACAAAGGTATTGTTAGTATAGTATCAACAACAACCTGACGTGCTTTTCTACTGTCCCGTCCTCAAACTGTGTTGCATGGCTTGTGTGTCATGTATATATTTCCGCTTTCCAAAGCTGCCAAATGCATCTTTTTAACATGTGATCAAGAGCAACATAACGAGCATTGCGTGTTAAATTGTGTTTTTGTGTGTGTATGTCTGCTCTGTATGTCTGCATCAAAAAAACGGCCCTGCTTCGTTGCTTCGAGGCGCTGGTGTGTTTATATGCATTAGGTCCGATTGTCGAAATGGTTTGTTGTTGCCGCATTTTTGTACTGATTTCTTGCTGTTTCCTATTGGCTCTGCATGACACGTCTTCTGTCTAGTGAGAACAGATGTGAGTTTTAATTTAAAATTTGTTTAATAGCTATAATAGCAGTAATAGTGGTGCGATAGAGTGACGTTAAAACAAAAATAAAGATAAATTAGTACAATTCACAAATAAAAATGATGATGATCAAGTAGAATAAAAATACATTTAATAGGTCCAATGATAGTTGTAAAGCTATACTAAAGAAATGAAGGTAAAGTATTAGAAGACACCACAAAACAGACAAAATTGATAGAGATAAAAATATGATAATATGCCATTCATTGATATACCATGGGCTAATGCATTTTTGTTGTTGTTGCTGGTGTGGTGTAAATCCTGTATGATTGAATCTACAGGTATTTGTATTGATATTGTTTTTCAGGTTGTGATCATAGATTGTAGTCAGTGTAGATCCTGTATACGCTACAGCTGTTTCCAACACATAGTAGGTCTTCCACTGAGAACCTTTATTCAAAATTGATGTGTGTGTGTGTGTGTGTGTGTGTGTGTGTGTGTGTGTGTGAGTGTGTGTGTTTGTGTGTGTGTGTGGAGAGCAGAGTGGGGGCCTCCAGGATTTTATGCCCAGTGGCCTCAGCAATCTGAATCTGGTTGGAGGAGTTTTTATTCTTCTTGAATAAAACAATGTTTATTTTTATAGGAAATTTATGATTCCAATATTTAAGGAAAAACCTCAGCCTGAGAATATACCTGTGGTAATTTTACACGACTCAGTTAGTGACCCTGCTATGTTTAGGGTCAGGGTTTACTAAGTGCCCTCCCAGCAGTTGATGACAGTGCAGTTTAACCCTTGTCTTCACAGGCTGATCCTGCTTGTCGACCCCTGGTTAGGAAGGTGTTGACCTCATTTTTTGCTTTTACATATTTTAACCCTCAGACAGACAAATTCTATTATTTTTGTTATCTTAACCTATTGTTATAGTTAAACTAATTTTATAGCTATGATTGACAGGAGGCATGAGAATTTCTCCCCATCAACAGTAAATAATTTTTTTATCGTCACAATTAATCAGCTTGAATTGTTTTCAGATGTCTGTGTTTATCTGAGACTCCTCAAATAACAATGTACTTGACCCATTACATTACGATGGCAGGAAAGCAAAAACAGTTGTCGGATGAGGAGCAGCAAAGTAATTGAAAACAATCAGATGACTTCGGAGACGAGTGTAAACAGATAAGGGTTGATAAGCAGAACAATATGGTGGGCTACCTGGCACTAATGCAAGAGCTTAGCTGTGTGTTTAGTTTGGCTGGCTACTGGCAAGGAGATAAAGGGAAGTGGGAAATGCTGATTTATTTATTTATTTTTTACATAAACCAGATTTCCACTAGGGACATATTACACACCAGGAACACAACTTTCAAGTTGAAACCAACTGAGTGACTGTGTATAGATGTAGGTGCAGTAAAATGAATGACCAGCAGGGAGTGATGTCTCATTGGTTGGTCGCTGTCTGTATTAGCTGGGGAGTGAAAATATGAACCATAATCTGCAGTCATCAGTGCATTCAGAAATTGTTTGATCTCTCCTAATGGCCTGGGAACATGATTCCCTGTAACACCCCTGCCTCAAAGACGAGCATGCATCCACACATGGAAGTGCACACACAACCACATACACACAAATAATTTGACGAATTTCCTTAATTCATTTGGATTCATTAATATTGCCAAATTGCACTTTCTGGATTTTCTGTTACACATTTCCTATAATTAAAAAAAAAAAAATTCTTCTTCTTTAATTTTTGTGTCTCTCTAAACACAGATACTACTTTTTGTGTGTCAAGTGACACGCAGCCCCAGTGCTGACAGAGAGACAGAGGTGGTCATAGTGACAGCTCATGGCTCGTGTTGCGTGAGAGTGACTCGGGCTGTTCTCAGACTCTGTGTGGTCTGGGTGTGTGGTCTCCAGCTGATGGGCTGGGAGGAGGACGGGAGAGCCCTGTGTGAGTATATGTGTGTGTGTGTTCATGCATGTGTGTGTGTGTTCAAGTGTTTACTTTATCCAGAGTCAGGACCAGGCTCTCTGCAGCCATGGCTGGACTAGAAAGCTCTGCCTTCCACCACTGAGCAGACCTGGTCTGAAAGATAAACACACATTGCCACCACTCTGACATGGCTCATCTAAGGATAATTTTTATCCATGTGTACACTTATGGGACCTGTAAGATCTTCAGGTTAGAGGGTCTTGGGGTAGTGTGTACTTTGTGAACCTATAGCCATGTATAGAGTAATTGTTTTTGTGCTTTTCTTAATAGTATTGGATAAGAAATGAACACAATTTCTTCATCTTACCTAAATTTGTATGTATATTTATAACTTTTCATATTGATTTTATCATTTATATTTCTTTTTTTCCCCAAACAATTTCTCCAATTCTCACTAGTCTTTTAGTGCTACTCTGGGAGCCACATTGGATTTCCTAAACCCATAATGTGTATATTTGATAAATAAACCTTTGAACTTAAATGTTGCGCATCTCATTGTGTAAGTCATTTTGTAATTTTTCCATTGTATGTTGAATGAATCTAGGTTTTTTGATTTGGTTAATGTGTAAGCTGATTTTTATGAAAAATAAAAAATCAAATTTACCATTTAGGGGTTTTACTTTATTTTTAGTACTATCTTATTCCATTTGATTTAATCTGCAGATGGACCCAATTAAAGTAACAAGGGCAACACAGAAAATTGAAGGGTAGTACCTCTAGATTAACTTCAGATTCACAGTGAAAAAGATTAGACCTCATATAACCTCTATACTCTTCCCTCACACACACACACACACACACACACACACACACACACACACACAAACATGTTCAACCATTGGGCTAGTCTACACTCCTCTCCCACTCCCACAGCGATCTCAGGGGAAGGCTATGTAATGCAGTACTGCTGAGAACGCGCCATGAAAATATAAATACAACCTCGCCGCATTTCAACCATGTAAATAAACAGGGCCACCCAAATTTCCAATTAAAGCTGGTGTGGAAGGCAGGAAATGGGGTAGACAAGAGGAGACCACACCCCCTTCTCTGCTCCACTCCTGAAAAGAGTCCAGATCCAGGTCTAGGTTAGGGACATGGGACAACAGCAGTGCAGACACAGTGGAGAGCAGCACCCCTCCATCGGCTGTTTCACACATCTCCCTCCAGCTCCTCTGTGCTCCTCCTCCTGTTACCACTTATGGATGTGACTCACACTAACTTCTACAGAAATTCAGATATGGGCATGGAATGAATACATGGGATTTGATACTTGTACCTATGAAATCGCTATAATCTTATGTACGTTTTGTCAGTTCACGTCTCCACCTTGCAAAGATTTCATTTAGTTAATTTTGAGAGACCAAGGCTTGCACCAGCTTGCCTTATCGGTCCCATCAAGGTTATGAAGCGATTCCTATCTGGCTGAAATGAGCTATTCTTGCTGTATTCTGCGTCTTCTTGGATCGGCTAGGCATCGTTACCATGCAGCTAAGCCCCAAGACCACCCAGGAATTGGGGTCCAGTTGAGCAAGGCAGAGACAGGGTCCTAGTTGTGATAAGAAAGACAAGCCTTTTCTGAGGACAGATGGTGCTTTGATACTGTAACGAGGTTTGCCTGATAGTTTTTCCGGATCAAAGTCTGATGGACCCTCCTGGCACTCAGACTCAGACTAGGTCAAGCTAATGTGCTTGTTGGTCACTGCTGCAGCTGTGGTCAGTCAGCAAACATCATGGGGCCTATTAGTTAACATAAACACACAAATTAGTGTAATTACCCCAGAGAGTCAAAGAGCTGTGTCATGAAAGTCACTTTCACTCCAGATATGGCTGTAAGGCACACCATCACATTTCTTAATGACTATAATTCACCCGGAAAGGGCAGTGCTCATTTAGATAAAGCCTGAGTGAAGGGCCTGAGGTAATGGTTTATTCTTGCTGTGTATGTATTTATGTTATGAATAGTTGGACAACCTTGACACAGTGTCCTGTTGAGTTATACTTGTAGGGTGCAAGACTTAACTGTGTCCTGTTGTCTGATTTTGTGTTGGGGAAGAACAGAGATTTGAACTTATAACACTGGTCTTAGTCATGCTTTGCTGGCATCACCAAGCAAATATGAGCTTCTTCAAGACCATAGCAGCCAGTAAGTACATTTGTACACAATAAACAGCAAGAAGATAACAAGGGACCTAATTTCAGTTTATTTAGCAGAATAATGTTGTATAGCTTTGTTTTCTGCTCGAATTTCAGCAGAAATTCTAATACAATAAATGATGTCCTCAAAATCTGTGTTGTTAGCTTGGAGTTGCAAAAGAGGGAGAACTAGAAAAAAGTCAAATATGTCTGGTGCATTCACTGTTTTTACTCTATGGCTACTAACTCATGATGAGGAAAGTTTAATGTAACAGTTACTATTCCATGTGTTGTTGTGTAAATCATCATTAACTAATCCTCCATTTACTGTCTAATTGTTTTAAAGTGTGACGCAGGCGATTTGTGTGATTGCGTGTCTCCTGATGGGTTTAAAAAGAAATACAGATACTAATGTGGATTGTCAGGAGTAGAGACATAAATATAACTATCTAATCTATAAACTGTAAAGCAAGTATCTCTGTTTCTCTGTCTGATAATTACACAGTAAAGAAACATTTTCATTATTAGCATTTTTGTGATGTTGGTGAGAAAAGTTATTCTGGAGCTCTGCTTTGGATGGCACCATGTCTTTGGAGCAAATCCTCCTCTGTCCATCATCCATTGTTCGCTGTTTATGTTTGATTGGTCTGTGACTGCAGTGTCTCTTCCCTCAACAGCCACACAGGAAACCAACAGTATAAACACAGGGCTCAGGAGATCCTCTCTTGCCTTGACTCTGAGCTGCAGAACCTAAATCTAAACAGACAGAGATTCATTCTGAGAACATACTGTCCAGCTCCTCAGTAGAATTTTGACCAGCCTCTCATGAGATTAAAAGATTTGGAAATATTTGTTCCATCCATGTTAGTGGCTCTGCAAGGCTGCAGTGGCTGACGCTGCAATCCCTAGAGCCACGTGGCTAGCATAGCTAAAAAGCTAAATTGTTCACATCAGAAGTTGGGCATGGAGACAATTACAAATCAGTAAACTGTGTATCATATCTGAATGCCCAAAAACGAAAGCTTTCATTAGTCATGGAATAATTACAGTCTGTGCTATACAGTCCACTGAGCCTCTCACTTGCGTTATGTTCAGTTCAGGATCCAGACTGCTGGTCCGATTTCAGGATATGGGAAAACACATAAGGCAGCATTAATTCTTAAGGGCACCACTGCAGTTACATTCTTTGAGGTGTAAAAATGAAAAGGACACACTGAAAACTTTACATCAATATTGACCTTCCATTAAATGAGAGTTAAAGCTTTCTGTTCTGCTTAAATGTTAAGCCTTCTGCAAGCCCTCTGGGGAATGTATTTTTAACAGCAGCATGGTTTTAACAACCTCGGTTAGAACAACATGCTGAAGAATGGTAGAGCAGGGAAACACCTCAGTTTTGGATTAAATGGACTGGAGAACATCAGTGGGAACAACATCAAGGTGTATTTGCCTGGCAAATATTCATTTGCTGTGTGATAATAAAGATTAGTGACAAGCTGGTCTGTCAATAGAATATGAATGGACCTCTTGTGTGCTAGGCTGCAGTTGGAGTAGTGTTTAAGTCTGTCTAGTCTAACTTTATCTCTGCAATAAATTGTCCTGAAAAGCAGAATTTTTAGGGTTGTGACCATATAAGGCGATAATATGATGTAATTCCACTTAGTGTAAATTATGAAGCCCAAATAATTTCACATTTCTTTCTTTCTACATAATATAAAATAGAAGATGATTATAATTTGAGGCAGCAACATGACAGTACTACTGTAAATGCTACTTTATTTATTTATTTTTTTTAGATGAATAAATGTTATTTTGATAGATTAAGCACAAATGGCAGACAACCTAAAATATATGGCCTCCATGGATGTCAAGAACAACAATTTATGTTGTTTTTATAATACATACTTTATCTACTTGGTGTGTTTTAAGTTACGGTTTTGATATTTCAATAAATTAATGTGTACTTTAATTTAATTTGTTTTTTGCAACCCAAACTGTTCTTCACGAATGAAAATGTTTGCAGAACATCCCCACATGATTCAAAATAATTCACCCAGAATTTCTTGATGAGCCGAGCTTAATTTTAAAAAGGAGAGAATTCATTTAATTTGAAGTCTCAACCTGGATACCCAATTAAAATGCTTTTAATTGAGATTTTAAACCCATAGTAGCCACCATTGACACTACCATGAATTATTCTCAAACCCTACTATTCATACTTTCCCATTATATTTGTTTTGACTCGCTGGAACCTGATTGCTGAGCAGCTTGCAACATGAATTATTTCACAGAATCTGTAACATTTGGAATTAAAATAGTAATTCTATTTGCATTCATATAAAGCAAGCTTGGACATTTTTTCCTAATGTCATTTACCCCTTAGTTTTAGTATATTGATTCATTATGATTATTCTTACATAGTTGCTTATTATTATATTCTATGTAAATTGCTCAAAACAACACATTATTAAAGTGACTTATACAGTCTGGACTGTATACATTACGCTATCTGTTTCATGATGTCCACTTTTATTTATTGCATCTTTAAGACTCTAACAATATAGGTCCTGAATACAGTTTTCTGTTAAATATTTTATATCATATTTCAGAACTATTCACCAATACATGAGAAGTCAGTCAACAGTAGACAAAATCACTGCTGGGTCATTTAGGAAAAAGTCAGTCAGCAGAAGTAATTTTTAAAAGGTGTATTATTTTGCTAATAGGTGTATTACTAACTAAATATAAAAAAACACAAAACTATTTAACAAAGAGCAAATGTGCAAACCACATTTACATATTTACACTACACATTTACAAAAACAAATCATGTTGCTTTTACTTCCATATTATTTTCAGCTCAGACACACTGAACCATCTTGTCCCTTGTGCCCAGCAGAGGGCATGGTTGAGCTCACTCAAGCATTTTTAAATGACATTTGGCACACTGTGTGCTAATGTCAATAGTTCAGTGAAAAGGTGTAAGACTTTGATGTAATGTGCTTTGCTGGCTTCCAGAGAATGACTTGAACTTCTTTCCCAATAGATATACCCTATAAGTAACAACTATTACAAAGTATGGGATGTTTAACCTGCTATTACAAATGAAACCAAAGGAACATATCAATTTTATTATTACTGTACACCTTATTTAATCACTCTCAATGTTGCATTGTGGTACTTTGTATGTGTCTGTGTGTGCAATGGCATTAGAGTTGGACAGCATCAGACCTTTGATCCTCCCACTGTGTGCCTGTTTTGCTTTGGCACAAACAATTCTTATCGGGTGACACAGCCACTCCTTCCTTTAGCACTTTCAATTCAATTCAGTTTTTTTTTCAGTTGTACATCGTGACGAATTATAACATTATCTCAAGGCACTTTAAATATCATCACCTTACAATATTACAGAGAGAAACTCAATAGTGACAACATAGACTCACACAGTTTGACATGATTGTGGAAACTCATTTCCAGTCGTTCTCTATTTTTCTGACATTATACAATTTTCTTCCATACCTGTGTCCACAAGATTTGCCAAGTCCTTTTACAATGACCAATAGCTAAAGTCTCTTTATAAAATGTGCAACTTTTCTGTCTGTGGTTAGATAATATTAGCTCATCAGTGTGAAGAAAAATTACAAAACCAATCATGAGATGGAATATTCTTGTGGTAACATAACTCGAACCGTGGACTTTGTTTGCAGCTCTGACTATAAATCATTCACTTTGAAGCTTTTATCGTTGTGACTGTAACGGTCATCAACACCTTCTCATTTGCAGAATACTTTTCAACAGGGGTCTGTACTAGATAATGTACGAGGTGATGAGTACAAGCATGTTTTCCTCTGAAACATATTCTTAGATTAACGGGATGACTCAATGTTTTCCCTCACCTTGCCTGTCTGCATCTTTCTCTTTATAATTTCTCCAGCAGAGACGACACAGTATTTTTTTTTTTTTTCTTTTTTGTAATAACCAATATATTGTCTTTGGACTCTGTTATCCTGCACAGTAAGGCTGTGAACCTTAAATGGGTTGTCCTACACTACATTTTTCAGGAGGCAATACACATTTGTCAAGTGAATGTTTCAACATGACACTCCCTTGATGCAGATGAAATAATAGAAGACGGGATAAAGGCTGACCCAGCATGAGCTGATGAACCAATAAACAAACATCCATCAAGAAAATGTTCACAGAAACATTGTAAGTTTAAAGTGTTTTTTCAGTGTTGTTGTACAACATCACATTTACCTGCAGGTTATAGGGTTATATGGGTTATAGTTATTTTATAAGCCAAATAAAAGTAGGAAAAAAATTTGTTTGAAATGATCCCATAATATCTTGGATTATTGCCAAGCTGCTGAGCTTTTTTCGATGCGATTCATTGACCAGAACAAAATAAGAGCAGTGAAACATAACTAAGTAAATAAAGTGTGTGAAATAATAACAGAAATATATTACCGTACTTTTCCACCCAATGTGAAGTCATTATCAAACATAAAGAATTGACACTGCACCTAACTTAAACATCAATGTTACAAACAAATGCTTTAGAAAACTCCACCCTCTGAATTAAATATGCCATCAATTTGTCATTAATTGGTCATTCAATTAAGCCACACCATCATTCTAAATAGAAGCAATCGTGATCAAGCTATATTTTAACTCTCTTCCTCCTTTTCTTTGTCTGTGGGGAGTGACAGTTAGTGATTTCATTTCAAGTTGAATTGATTAATAACACAAATTACATTTAACAGTGAATCATTTTTATATTTCTCACTTATGCTTTGAGTTGGGATGTCAAAGAGGAAAGGCTAATGAAATTGTAATGGACTTTATATTTTTATATTTAATTACCCGTCACATTTTTAGCGGGGTTTACAAGCTTCATGTGCCTTCTCTGATCTCACTCTTTCTCCCTGTCTCTGTTTCTCTTCATTCCCATCTCAGCTGCTTTTTCTAATTTGATAAAGTAAAAATCATCTTGCTGAACTGAACAAACATTGCTGATTATAAGTCCTGGATCGTATGAATCCCATTAGTAAATACTTTGTCTAACAAGTAGGCGTTTTGCTTTTGCGTTGACGACTTTGATTTGATTATAACAGGGATAATTTAGGGATCATTAAGATGGCATTGTAAAGTGGACATTATTACTTAGTACAACTTTAATTGAAAAGAAAGTAAAGATGCTTTACTTCCATATCTGAAACATTTTTATCCCCCAACATCGTGTCGCTTTTTCATCTTGTGAATTCCTTGTCTGAGACAAAGAGAGACGCTTTGTATGTGTCACTTCAACTCTAGAGGGCCCCGTAGTCAGAGGTGGAGACCACTGCTGTGGCTCTATAGCGTGACTGAGCAGAACACAGCTGTCAAGAGGTGTAGACAGGCCTCTCTGCTGCTCTCAGCTGTGAAAACAGTTAAAAAAGGGCCATTATACACACACACACACACACACACACAGACACACACACACACACACACACACACACACACACACACACACACACATACACACACACACAACAAATGCGGACAGAAAGATTTATTGCTATATTATACCTTGTGACTTTTATCGGTTCATGTAAAGATTGATACATTGCTTGACTAGTGTATATGTAATTTTCTAATCTGAAGGTACACCTTGTTTTTACTGATACAGGGGTCATTGCTGGTCTTTAAGGGCGTGGACGACATATTACATTATGAACTGAGTCTAACCAGGGCATGTGCCTTATTAAAGTTCCATCATATGGGTTATAAAGGGAATGTTGTTTCACTATCCATTGTTCCATAGAGTATAATGGCCCCTCCATTACTCGCCAGTATCAAATGAATATGCTTAAAGTTTAACTAAGGAATAGCCCAAATCGGGTCATTTGAACAGGTTAGCAAGATTGCCTGATATAAAGAGAGGGAGAGGAAGAAGTAAAGAGAGAGAGTAGAGAAAGGTATCATTAATTTGTCATCTTATCTCTGGTGTTCTGAGAAAATTTAGAAAGTGTGATCACCTGAGACCTTGACAGGCTATTGTCTTGACATGCTCATACATTCATTCAGTCTCTTGATTATTTGACCACTTGGGGTAGTGGACTAAGATTTGAGTGCAACTCTCACCATATAGATATGTTATGTTGAACGTGTTGGCAGTTGCCTTACATATCCAACAGACAGGAGCAGTATTAACACTCATTTGAAGTAATTTCCAACCACAAATGTAAACCCTCAAAGATCTGTTTTGGTCTCCACCATCTCCTGAGGAAAATATTTGCCCTTTTGCTGCTAAAGGCTCCACCATGCTCATCACCTAGTTACTTACTGTGTGGTGTTTGTCTATCTATCTGAATGACCCCTCTCACATCACATATGGTACATTTACATTATGCTATAAATCAGAAGAAAAAGCAGACTTTGTAGACTATTCAAAAAGCTGTTTCTTACAATTTCAACATGAGTTCTCAGCAGGCATAGCAGAGTCCATATTTTTTTATGATGGATCAGTAGTTATCCCCACAAGATCCCTCCATGGTTTATCTGAGCTATATAGTGGGGCAAGCTCAGCGGTCCATGAACTCAGGTGGGCCATGCATAGGACCAGTGTCTATCTGGACCTGGTGGGACATTCCTGTATCAGGAAAGCTTGGCATGGGAGCCTCAGGCAGAGCCAGACACAGGTTTGTTTATGTCCTTAAGCCCACATCGCGTGCCAGACAGGAGTCACCCATGTCAACACCAATCCTGAAGTATAGAATTCCCTTTCATGGAGACATTAGTCACTACTGTTTACTGTAGGCACTGTTTGTGTGATTACTTTGTGCCTTACTCATCAGGATTATTAAGTAAGCTTTAAAATCCCAGGAAGAATAACACAGAGGCATTTCAGGGCTGTTTGTATGTGTTCCTCACTGCTTCTCCTCATATTCTTTGGATATGGGCCTCACCCCAACTGACAGCTTTCATTCAAGTAATGCTACTTTTATTGTGAAACTATTCCACAGTAACCATCAAAAACATGTCTGTGTCAAACAGAATACAGTTTCTTAACTGACTTCAAAGTTCACACGGTGCGCACAGAAAAAACTTGCACATTAAGATTACACTGGCAACATAAATGCCACAAATGTAGCTTTGCATGCTACGAGGGTGCGTTTAATGTCATCAAACCTTGCCAAAATCATAATGAGGTGTTTATAACTACAGTTCGCTTAGTGTCTTTTCAGTTCAACTAAGAGCAGTTGCTTAGCAGCATGTGTTTAACTGTGTATGTACTCAACCCAGGTTGAAAACAGTAATAAAATATCATTCACTGCCCAGGCACAGCAGTGATTAAAGTTTCCAAAGAGCAGTTATTACATAGACAGCAATGCTGTACAATTACAGGCATCATATTTATGGGAAGAAAAAAAAATTGCTATATACAGTAAATGTTTTTCCTACTATTCAAAGTCTAGTGTCACCTTTTTACAAATATCTAAGGTATAAAACACCAGTTGTGGAGAAACAAATTTTTACTGTAGGCTACCACTGAGCCACAATCTTTCAGTAATTTCTTTTACAGGAAAAGTCTAATTTGTTGCAAATGTCGTTGTAGTAGGCCATCATCTCTCATCATCAATTATGTTACTATCCATGTTTGCTGAGATCTGTTAACACAATGACTTTATTCCAGTGAAATTCAAAGGGGCAATGAACACAATCAGTGAGCCAATAAGAACTACTTTGATAAATACTGTATATAAGGAGGAGGCTTGTTTAATAACTGTTTTATCATCTGGCTGCTTGTGTTTATGACTTCTTTTAGAGATACTTGCGAATTTAGATTCAGATAACAAAGCATGTTTTCAACCATTTGAGCAGTCCAGCTGATTTGTCCCAAACAATTCAAATCAATGTAACAACTGTACAGATGTCAGATGCCAAAGCAAGGATGTACATAATTATCAGCTAAAGACCTAAGTGCTACATGAACAGTCACAAATGATCTTATTCATAATGTTATTTTTATTTTTATTATAGTTTATGATTTGCTCATCTTGAAGATCCTTGTGTGACACACCTTGTAATTGGTTTATTTGTTTATAATGCTAACTGATTTCTTTTTTTTAAATTTTCTGACCTGCTCATTCATTGGGTTGTGAAACACTGACATTAGTTTGGAAAAGCGCTGAAGAGAGAGAAAGTAACTTTTAAAGACAAAAGACATGCACCTATCTTTTTGATGTGACTTAAACACTTTAAAAAAAAAAAAAAAAAGTGGTTGTACCTTGCAGGAGTTTTAAAATGTATTCATACAGCATATCAATATTAAACCACATATTGTCAGACAACTGATAAACGAATAAAGGAAGATGGCACTACACTATTGCTGTATACAAAACGATAATCCCTTTAGATGGTGCTTATTTTCTGGGGATGTTTGCGCTGTGGCACAACAGAAGTAACAATGTGCAGCCAGACAATGCTACCTGTTATGTGATATCAGCCAAAATCAACTTCTATTCATCCCCATGCATTTTCAGTGCTCTTTTTTTTTTTTTTTTTTAATTTAATTCCCTTTGTGCTCTTCTTTTCCTCTTCTATCTCAAAACAACACCCTTTCCCATTATATCTGAATCATTTGCTTACGAAGGGAAAGCCACAGAGGATTAAGAAAAATGTTTTTCTAAAGCTGACCCTATGTCATGGTGAGTCATACTTTGTTTATGGTTTTCTGAATGGACATTACAGCCTCCTACGCTCAGGTTGTCCTGGCTGATTTTCCCCATTTAATCTTTCACCACTTCAAAATCTCTTCTCCTTTACTCTTTACTGGACTGAACTGAATTATACTTGTTTATAATGTTATAATAACTCGTATAACCGTTTTACATTTTTGTTTGATTTTCACTCACTATGGTTACACAGTTTGCACCTGTGTTGTGAGGAATTTCAGCTATTCCACCAGTCCCTCTTGTAACTTGATCGACTGTGTTAATTGTTGGTTCTCTCAAGTGTTTTTGGAGATCAACATTTTGTACCACTGAGGGCATTTGAGCTTTTAATTGCTGTTTTTTCTCCAACTTATTTTTGGAATTGGCTGTTCCACTAGGCAGAAACCTACATTGGGAGATTATATACAATTAATTCACCACCAGACAAACAGAAAGGTGTGTCCGACGTAGAAAACAGACAAAATGCCAGTGTCCAATGTCTCTTTCTACACTCACAATGTCATTGTATTATGGCCCTTTCCTTGACTATTTTTATGCCCTTTCACCTCATTGTTTGTTGTTTTGTTGGTAGTGGTTGTTTGATGCTGCATGAGGATCAGATTACAAAGGCCTTGTTTTGATCTCGCTCCACAACACAGCAGGCTTGGAATGACAAGAGGTCAGTGGACGGGAAGTGCTTTCATGGTGCCTGACTCTTTGACTCTGGCCCTCCATTGTGTTTATGGGCTAAGTTCATGCTTCTTGATGGAGTTTCCAGATTAGGTACCAAGCACCGTATCACTTTGAGAGACATCTTTGCTTGTTGCTGTTCCTACGAGTAAGTCACAAATGTTGCTAATGAATGTGGTGACACAGACACAAACATACAAACCTGCAGTGTTGAAGACAGGTGTTGATTTCTGTTGCTCACCATGAGGTTTCTCTTTTTTTTTTTCCCTGTTAAAAGGGTTTTTTGTTTCGAGTTTTTCCTCAGTCGATTTGAGGGTCTAAGGGCAGAGGATGCTGTTATGATGCTATGTAAAGCCCTTTGAGACAAACTGTTTGTAAAAATGGGCTATACAAATAAAATTGCCTTGCCTTGATTTATAGAAGAAGACCATTCAGGAAGTATAAGTTTTATTCAACTGATTATATGAAATTTTGCAAAAAAACGGGCAAAGATGTGGCCATGTTGAAATCGGGCATCACAAAAGTGTAATTTCCTTTCCTCTCCTTCAGACGTGTTGGCATGTTCTTCTTTTCTGATGTCACTGTCTGGGTTAGACAAACCGCAGACCCCCAAAGGATTGACAATCCCGTCCTTCAAAGAGACTGAAATAGCAATTACAATTCACCCAAGCTCTCTGTCGACCTCATCATAACCCACCTTCCCTCCTCAGACCTGACAAACACTGGGTGTAGTAAAGAAAACATCCTTTCACAAGTTGTCCCACTGCCAGTTTCCTGAGAAAAGGTGGCGTACCAAGTCTCTCGCAGAGTGTCACAGAACCTGAACTTCCCAGTTTAGCAACTACAGCTGGTGAGTCATCATAGTGGGCTGTGATTCTCACCGAAGATTACATACAGAGAATAAGTTTGGTGAATAAAACAGACCAAACAATATTGTTTTGCAGCTTTTTATAGCATACGGTAGCTTTAACAAAACAGATTTACTTTGCCTTGACTCTGGTGTTGAGCAGAAGAAGAGTTTAGTCTGCCCTGAGGTGACTGTGTATGTTTGCTTATTTTTTGAGGTCATGTGTATGTGCTTTCCAAACCTTTTATGTCTTCTAAATGCCCTTTGAGGGCATGTTCATAGCATAAATTGGAACAACCAAACTCTTGTGTGTGTGTGCTAATGTGCTAATCCCTAGTGAGTCTGTGACAATACATGTCATAATACAGGTACAATGATCATCATCTCCTCTGTCATAACTGCAAATCAGCTCATAAGTTATCTTTCCTTGTTTTGGCTCTTTGTTCCCTCAAGGTTCAACATTGTTGAGATATTTTGCCTTCAGTGGGTGTGGTATGTTTGCATGTCATTGCTCCCCAGACATATTTGCTCCTATTGACTTTCCTCTTCAAATGAAACCACCGATTTCAGTGATTCTTTGAAATGCTGCAAAATTTCATCATTTTAATTATGGATGTGTCTTTAAGACCTTTAAGACAGGTAGCAGATAACAAGAAACTCTCTGTGGCTATATCTAACACGTGTTCTTGTAAATACATTACATGTAGCGATGGGGGGGTATGGCCACACAATATGGTCAATTACAATTATAATATCTCAATAATTTAACATTATTAAATTAAGGGCAGTATTTTATTGCTCCACTCTCTCTCTCACTCATAGACACACAAACATATTGACAGCAGACCTGTCTGTCCGTATATTGCTAAAAAAAACTACACTGTATACTTTTTTCTTTGCATTATAAAGCAGGGAATTGAGATCCGATCACAAGCGGTCACTGGAGACACCTGTGGGGACGCATCATAAAAGTCAAAGCAACAAATGCCACAACAAACTCTATGTAGAAAGGTAAAGCTAGCAGTAGCAGCGATGCAGCCACCATACACATGCAAGTCAGTCATTATTTTCCAATGCTTTTTTTTTTTTTTTTTTAACTAATTCTTCCTCTGTCTTCAGTTTCAATCTCTAACCTCACTTTGGCAAACACATAGATCTATATTAGATATATATACTCTGCTCGATCTATATTGATCGAGCAGAGTGTCTGTGAGAGGGAGACGCCCACAATGGGGAGCAAGAAGAGTGAATTCAGCTGCAAAGCAGTTGATAGTAGAGACAGGGCCAGCGCTTGGCTGTTTGTCTTTGTCCACGAAAGAATCATGTGATAAAAGTGTGATGAATCAGGGAAAGTTATGTTGTGAATGGTAGTAGGGAGAAAATGTGAGTGTGTGCATCATAGTTTCCAAAAGTTGCAATCCCAGAAAATAATAATAAAAAATGAATAATTCAAACTCTGGAGTGCTATTGGTGGCAGGCGTAAATGTGGAAAGGGTGATACATGCAATGAACCTCTATTAGTGTGGCTGTAGCCTGAGGGATGAGTGAATGACTCAGTGGTAACTAATATTCTGCAAATTAAACTCTTATTAGGGAGCCAGACAGTTGTTGAGAATCAACCCTCAAAAATTATAGCATTGAGGATACCGGGTAATAAAAACATATCGATCTGCACCACCAAGGAGTTTTATTCAACTCGCCAGACCTTTGGTTCAAATTAAATCATATTTTATTATTATTATTATTATAATTATAGTCTGGTTTCAACCTTACCCACATGAATCAGACTTGGCTCATTTTCAAACACACATGTTCACCAGTCATTATCCGGAATGTTTATATAGACGACTGATTTATGTTGCTTTATCTGACTCGACTGATCAGATAGATGAGGAATGATTCATGAAATGGGGTGGAGTACAGCCTCTCACGCACTTTACCGGCATGGGGTGATAATTGTGCAAGTTTGTCCTTGCAAAATTCTTTTGAAGGCGCACTGCCCAGATGGCCTAATGGCTTGACCTAAGTCAGCCTCTAAATGCATCTGCCAGGGTGCTCAGGGTACACAGAGTTATTCATTCGCAACGAGGTGAGCAATCACTGACGTAGGTGAACGATCACGATTTCAAATGCAGCCCGTGCTGCTTTCTCGGGTCTAAACATTTGTAAAGATTACAAGGGGATCAAATTTCAAGCACAGTTTACCTTCTCCACATTGTACACATACCACACACCAAGACGCATACTTTCTTTGCTGGAGAGTCAAAATGTCCACATGCACTGAGAGAATTGATTTCGAAAATGAGAGGAAAAGGGACAGGAATACAGTCAAATATTAATTCAATTACAACACTCTCGGGTGTGAAGGTGCTGCATGAAAAATTCAAAAATATGTTGTTTATATGAGTACTGTGACCACCCTCTGTCTGTCAGATCCTGACACAAATTCATGCTTAAAATGGGTGAGACATCTTGACTAGTGACATTCTTTTAAATTAGATCTCCAGTGATGTCTGCGGCCTGACAGACATCACTGGAGACAACACGATTTTCCAAAGATTATAGGTATTTAAGGTGTGCGATAGTTCTTCAATTGACTAATGAAGAAGTTCTTTTTAAAAGCTTCCAGTAATAGTTTAGTATAGTACTTCGACAAGACTAATCAGTCCTACATGAAACATGAGGAACACGAGAAACTGATGAATTGAAACCTTATCATTTCTCACCTTTTGCCTCTTTTACTGTCATTTTCAAACCATTTTTTTAAATCGTGACTCTTGCAAATATTTGTTCTGTGATTTTAATTATATTGACTTGAGAATTGCCACCGAACAGAATTGTTTACAGCATTTTGTTTTCAATGTGAGCAACATAGTTGCTCTTTATTCCTTTTTTGTTCAGTAACAAAATATTTCTTGTGCTCTAAAGAAATCAACGCACCCTGTGAAAGTAAGTCAGTTGGTCGCACGGTGTAAAATGCGGTGTGGAGACTTTTTTCTTGTCTTTAAAGTAACAGTTGATTGACGATCTCACTAATAAAATAGTTAGGTCAAGCAGTGCTAACCCCTAGGTTGGAACATATGAAGATAAAAGCTAACCTAGTAAAACTATAAAATGCACCATACATCAATACAAGATTGTGTCAGAACACCCACACACCCAAAAATTATTGTTTTATATGCAACAATACAAACTATGATTGCATTTGTTCCATTGATAGTTAACGAATGTGTATTTTTCTTCTGCTGAGAAATCAAGACCATGAGGAAGTAATGTGGTTCTACCAGTTGTGGCTGTGACTGATGCAGGTCATCGATGAACGATTACATCAGTTATAAAACAGTGAATGAGTTGAGGGATCACATGGTTAATATTTTCAGAATACCAACAAAATAAAGCATATCAAGCATAGGCTTACTGCAAAGTGTTCATTTGTGGTGATTTGTGCTCACAATCACTTTTCATGGAGGATGAATTTCAGATTTGGAATTTCAGGGGAATGGTAATCCCTAAATTGAACCTAAAATAAATTCTCCCTTATGAGTCTGCAGCTTTGCTGTAAGGATGTACTTGGGCAAAGGAGCGATTTAAGATAACTTCCAATGTCAGCATGCTAACATGCTCAAATTTAAAAGTTGATGCATTGTGGACAAAGTATACCATGGCCAAATGTTAGTTCAGTCTTGAGCATGTTGAGAATGTTGATTTTACAGGGTTTGAGCCATAAACCAGTGTTGGACAAAGTCAAATTTTAACCTGATTATGTCACTATATGCGTAAGCCATCAACAAAGTCATTGCTATATATCCTGAGAGGAGTGAATGACCAATTGTCAATAAATATACCAAATTTGCACCCTATCCATAAAATAGTTGTTCAGACTTTTCACTCAAAAAATCTGGAGATTATCAAAATCATTAGGATAAATCCACTGTTTCAACCAAACTTAATGACAATTAACTTAATAGATCTGAAGTCATTTCACCACTAAAACCAGATTTTTTTTACCTTGTGATGGCACAGAGCCATTGGGGTTCATCCTCTGGAACCATAAATGCTTGTACATTATTGCAACTTCTTCACTAGTTTTTGAGATCGATCTGGACCAAAGTGGCAGGCTGACTGACCAACACTGGAATCCCTCGAACCACGCTGCTTACCAGAAAAGGGCGGCTGTTGTAGTTTCAGAATAAGAGCTTGGGTCTGGCGCTACTTGCAAGAAACAGTGTAAACTTGTGCTAACATTGAACAGAGGGCCGATCTGATGCAGCTCTGTGGAGGGGCTGAAAACACAGATGTACGGACTGCAGCCGAGATTGTTAATCTCTTTAGGATGGCAGGTAGGAGCAGGCTAATTCACCTTCAGGAGAGTTTGTGTGTATTCAAACTGTCATAAAAGATCTATTACTGCTGTCAGCATGTGTGCAATCACACTCTTATAAAGGCTGCATGAGGAATCAGTACACACAGAAAGGCACGCACGCCCATACACATGTACTTCTTCCACACTCGTCAAACATGCTGTAAACATTCCTCATTCACAGACATTACGAGTAAACTTGCACCAGGTTTGAGGCATTGCACTAAGCTCAGGTCCAGCTGAGAGAACGGATCCAGAACAAGTCTGGAAGCGTGTGGCTTGGAAATAAATATCATTAAACTCAGCTGTCAGATTTCATTTGGCTCTAGTGAGAACGCCGCCATCCATAAGAGCTTGGCTATCCTCCACGGGAGGGCTGTTTTTTTCTTTCTTTCCTCTTAAACACGCACACATGCATTCTAATATACTAAAAAAAAAAAGCACCTCTCACAAAGAAACATCCACCCCCCCCAACGCACACGCGCACACACATGCACACTCTCAGACCACCTGGGAGATCTGTTTATGGAATCCAGCGGGGACCACACGAGAAACAGACGTCGCTTTTATTTCACTTTAAGCGTCTAAGATCTAAATAGCCTCATTCATTTACATCAAAAATCTGCTTTTGTCATTGGGGAACAGGAATCGCAAAGTTATGCTGTGATCACAGACAAAGACCTGCTGTTGTAAACACACACAAACACACTGGAGTGGGGTTACTGGTCTGTAGCTAAATGCACGGCAGTAAATATTTTTTGCAGCTACCTTGCCTTGTGGTGTTTTACAGTGACAGCGTAATTAAATTAGAAAAGACAACCCTGGTAACAAAACCAACAAATACATAGTATAGCAACAAAACACTAAAAATAAAGGTGATGAAGTTTATCATTATCCATGATCCACAGCACATTAAATCTTCTTGGCTAGGTGGTATTTGCCCTCTGATTGACTTCTATTCGAGTAGGTGTAAATAAGGTGTGTGCTGGTAAACCTGTGTTGGTTTCGTGCAAAGCCAACGTTTTACAGGCACTCACCTAAAGGGAGTTCCTCCTCCCATTTGCACGCATGGCCCTTTGTTGTCTACGCTGTGAGCCTTTTTTTCACCCTGTCTTCTTTTCTCTCATTTGAAAATAACCCAAACAGGTCCTGTAGACGTAGTAACGGTGATATTATCTAAGCATACTTCACCTGAAGGGGATCCCATCACAGAGATTTTTTTTTTTTTTTTTCCCTGCCTGCACGCATGAGGCCCCGGAGGCCTGAAGGCAGGCAAAACAAGTTGAGCATGGTTGAGGCAGGCTAAGCCCTGCTAACAGCTTTTAGATTAGTTTTTGAACAGGTTGCTGAAAGTAGTCAAATTGTTTGATTTAAACACCCAAAATAGAGCGGTTGGTTTTTACACATTAAATAAAGAGCAGATAACACTCTTGTCCTATAATGTGATTTTTTTATTTAAAAAAAAAAAAACCTAACTTTTGTTTCACTAATCAGCTTAAGATGATGTTGCACTTCAGTCAAGCTGTCAAAACTTGAAAAACAGACTTCAAATAGACTGATTAAAATGTCGATAGCATCAGAGCTCACATCAAGATCCCACATGTTGATTTACGAAAGCAGCCTTAAATGTTTAGGCACAGGGCAGCAGAGCATGGCCTCACGCAACTGTTGTTCTTGGAGATACAGGCTGTAGATTACTGGTCAGTCATACTGGCATACAGACTTGTTTGTAAAAAGGAAAAAAAAAATCACACCTATTCTAACCACAGTTAAAGCTACTGTTCACATTTAAAGTCTGGCATTCACTCGCTACCATTAAGCAGCCTTAATGGATAAGTGGAAAGAATATGTTATTAGGAGTGTGATGGCTCGTATTCAGAAGAGTCACAATTAGACTTTTGGTCTTGTTTACGTAAACCACACAGCCAGTCATGATGATTATTACAGTTTGGGATTGGCAGTATATCATTTTTTCACTTTCATTTTTCATTTTTTTTTAATTTAATTTTATATATTAATTCTTTTTTTTCTTGTGATATTTAGGCTGCAATCAGCCAAAGAACCCAAATGTACTCTGGATACCATTCTTTGTTTTGTTTTTTTTTTTTTTTTGTTTTTTTTTGACATTCCAAAAAAAGGAAACATCCTAATATAAATGCATAAATAAATAAACTTTTGTGTGGCCCCCCCATTGCAAAAGTATTGGAACTAATTGAGGACAATGCGGATTATGTAAAATTTTATACAATGAAAGTAATGAGGTCTCAGATTAAAGAAATAAAACTCAGTCCTTCAGTTTCCAGTTATAATGAGAAATGTCATAATGTTTATGCTGTCTGTTTCACATTTGTTCCTCAAGTGTCAGGTTGAATATAACCAGCTTTGTATAAGTCACCATGATCAGAGAGGGAAATGAGGGCAAATTGTTGAGCTGTTTCAGTCACAATGATTCAGCCTAATGCTGTTTCCACGTGACTGCTGATGCTGACAACTTCAACATCTGACCAGTAACATGCAAACAAAAGAAACAAACAGATGGGCAAGTAGATCTGCTGGAGTCTTTAATAATACAGGGTGTGGATGATATCAAAGAAATGAAAGTTGACTTTGGATAAACATATTTCTAGTTGTATAATATAGTCTTTCAGTTTACACAAGGCCATGACTCCGTGTAAGATCCGCCCAGTTACCTTGATATTTTAATTCCAAACTTAAGCTGGTCTTACAGCTGTGCTTTGATCACTGCGGTTGCATATGGCTTCAGCTTCCTTTTTGAACATGACTGAATTTTACAGAATTTATTTGTTGCCATTGGCAACCCCAAGATACTGACATAAGAAGAAAAGGGAGAACATATTTCTCCTTGTTTACAGCTTTGACTTGTTACTATTTTAGTTTCAGTGTGCGGTGCCATGTTCTGAAGCTTTGAGCACGAAAACAGATGGAAGCAAAATTTTGTGGGTCAGAATAAAAAGGACCTGCAGATGATGAAGTAGTAGTCCTTCACAAAACAATATATGGCCCCTCACTGACCAACCTACCTGTCGAATCTCATGTTTTATTTTGTAGTTCTTTTTACGGGTCTGTATAATAATAATAATAATTCAGTTGACAGTTTTTAAAAGTCACTGCAGTGCAAAATATTTTGTTGTAAAATATTAGGGTCTGGTGCACAGGCAATTTGTTGTTTCTTCAAGTCAAAATGAAAAAAAAACAACAACTCAAAAACCATTTCTGACTAAATTGTAGTGACTTGTAGCTATTTAGTTGTTAAATTCTAAGAAAATGATCAAAGTAGAAATTATACTTACTCTGGACTCTGAGCCACTGTCGTGTGACGACGTTAATGGTTTTGTAGCCGTGCTGACCGCTGATGTGACTCTCCGCTTACATGCCAGTACTCAACAGACCATTTATTTTTTAACTCTTTCACTGTCATCACTTGGAAATTGTTTCCCCCATTTCCTATCTCGACCACACTCAGTGTTGTGTCTTTTGACGTTACCCACTTTATGTCTAAACATGAGAGAGGAGTTAAGGTGTTTAAGAGGTGGACCTGTATGTGTGGCTCTCATGATGTACACATCTCAGCTTTTGCACCAAACTATACCCCCACATCTAACGGCTTAACCTGGACTCCAAGGTGCCTGTAATGGTGTTACTATAGCTATTGTTACAAGTTGGTCTCTGCTTTTCATTGATGATGATTTCACTAAAAATACAGCTGATGTAAAGGATGTTACACAGATCAAACTTTTGAGTCATGAATGGCGACCTACTGTCACATAATGTAGTGCAACCATAGGCCATATGTAGAAATGCATCCTCGATAGGTATGAAATATTGGCAGGATATATAATATATGCTCCATATGTGTATTCTCTAAATTAAAACTGTAAAAAGTGAACAATGTAAAATTCAGTCATGTCTGGAAAGAGAGCACATCTGTAGCAGGTTATAGATGGAAAATTTGATCGTGCTAGAAAAAAAAATTATTCTGAGCCTTTAACAGTGCAAGTCTGGTTTTTGAACTGGTCCCCAGTCTCCACATGAAAGTACAATGGGGGAAAACTGCTATTCAATACATTTTTTTCTTCCCATTTGTTTGACAGCTCAATTGTTTCACCTCTGAAGTGACATGACCAAGATAGAAACTTCCCAAACCAGGAAAAAGCAAGGGCCTGCTCGCTACTTTTCTTAACTCTGTAGCTCTAGAGATGAGAGAACTAGAACTCTGTTTAGTATCAATTTCAAATTTGTATTTCAAAGATTACTTGTTTTTAAAGTATTAAGAAAATGACACGAGTTTCTATGCAGTCACACCCAGAATATCACACAAACAATATGTACATCAGGCAAGTGGGAGCAGATATACGTGAAGAAACATGTGGAGCCAAATGTACATGAAGAAACAGACTACTGCAAGCAAGTCTGATGATGACTAAGAACACACACGTTCGTGCAAAACCATAATGCTCCAATTAAATACTGAGACACTGGTAACGTGGTTTCAAAACAGGCCTGTCAAAATACTATAATTAGTGGCTGATGAAATATTTTGAGGTGGGATGTATTGTTCAGCGATAACAAACACACGGCTGCCTTAAATAGCATGAAGGAATGCATGGCATCAACATGAAATGCTGTTTCTATTTTGAACCACTGAATACATCCCTTACTGTAAAGCCACTTCACGCTCTCAGCAGCGTAATCTCTTGAAAAACATCTGAAGATGCAAAGCCGTCAGTTGGAGTTTGGGAGGTTGACACCCTGGCAGGGTTATATTTAAACATCTTGTGTAACTGTTTACATTGCTGAAATGCTAAGCAAGGTTTACATATTTGTCTCATATTTAAAAAGAAAAGGTCTCACAATCTGTCCTGATATTTAGGACAATAATTTATTTCTAAAATTATTACATTAAACAGATTGATATTGCAATGAAAATGTACATTAAAAAAACAATTAATCAAACAGTATATCAAATCAAATTAAAAAATATATAATTATATGCCTAGTTTATATATTATCTTTGCAAATGGATTTTCTATTTTCATAAACAATAAATGGTCTGCTTATGTTCTTTTCATGTTTAACTACATGAGTTAATGGGCACATGGCTTTATTTTCAACATGTACCTATTTTTTTAATTTCATCAATTTATACATAGAGGCTTTATCTTGTCAACAGAATATATTGTTTCATTTCTTGTTTCCTATCCTACAGTGCATCGTAATTTTATAATGATGCAAATTCTACAGTCACGTTTCAAGCTTTTTGCATTTTCCCTCCTGTTCTGTATTTAGCCAGAGCTTTGTTCTTTACACCTGCAGTTAACTAAGAATATTTATTCTTTTTCCTTGTGCCCTCCAACAGATGACTGGAAAAATATTTTCCTCTACAAACAACTAGACAGAAGGAACTTATTAGAAACAATGGGCTTGTGACTCGTGATGTCTCTTTCATGAGTTACCGCGAGGCCAGCAAAGTACTGTTTAACTGTGCAGGACTCCCATATATTATGTGCCACATACACTAAACTATGAGTTCTCTTGAAGCTAGTGAAGGTATGTAGACGGATATAACTGTTCTATACTGTGTTTATAAATATATGCATGCAATTTGTAATGTTGGTGGTTTGCGGTTCTTAGGTGTTAGCAAACTGAACTACGCTGCAAGAATGAGGTAACTCTAACAACAACCAGGGTGTTTTTCACTTCACGTCTGCATCTTTTACTTTGAAGCATTTTCATGTCTTACAGGTGTGTACTTTAAAAACCATGCAAATGAAAACTCAAAGGCCTTATCTGATCTAATGTCTGCAGAAAAACCCCTCGCTGTAATCAAACCTCCTCATAAATCTCACAGAGCTGATGCTGACAGAATCAGACAAAGGATGAGACAATAAGAGCAGTAGCCTCTAGATCACAGTATTTATGACAGTATATCATCAAGTGAGGAAAAGCATATAAACACATGTCCAAATTAGGGTGAATGCATTTAAATCTACTGTCTAAGGTTAATATGCCTTCCACAAATACACTTACAATACTTGCAGCATATGTCTTTATATTATATATTGGGTAGTAGAAAGTACAAGTTAAGCTAAATGAGCTTATTCAGTGCTGCTTATGTGGAACATGTGAACAATATCTTTATTTCAGTACCTAATAAACTAACTAGTTCCTTGATCAATGATAGATAATTACTCTTTTTTTTAATCATTACTCATACTTTATTGATTAGTGATAAGCCATTATTAAAAAGAAATGTTAGGATGTCTGAGTTTTGTATAAACTCGTTTGAATTGTTAATAATGCAGTTGTAATTTTTTTTTCGTAATTCATAATTCAACCTTTATAGTTCATAAACTTTTAAGCAAGTTTCTGTTGTAAATGTCAAGAAATTGTTAAGATGATGATTTTGGTCCATGCTCCATCCCATTGCTACATTTAAATGGTCAAATGGTGATTAATTTATTGTTGATTCTATAACAATTATTATAGACAGTCTCTAAAAAGTGGTGCCTTTTTTTTTCTTTTTTTTTTTTTTAAATCGCACACCTTTGGCACTATACAGAGGTCACATATTTTCCCTTCCCTGTGAAACCATGACAGATAGGGCTGTTATTAAGTAGATCCTGATGTATACAAGAACTCGATGGCCCCACAAGCTGCTACATGCAGTGAACAGAATGAATACATGGTATTTGAGCTCCTGTCATTGTGTGGTTAGCTTACAGGAATCCATCCTTGACATGCCACCTTTCAAAATAGTGACTTCACCAAGGATTGGGTGTCATCCTCAACACAAACAGATTATTACCTGAAAATCAAAACATTCATACCAAGCACAAACATGTGTAACCCACATGCAGAAAAAAAAATGCCTTGAAAATACAGTTTGCAGAAACAAAAGTTAAACCACTTGGCGCAGAGACAACGTGTCAGAGGTCATAGTGTCAACAATGGTTTTCCCAGTTGGTGTCTGAGGATCATTTTTTCCATTTGACTGTTTGGTGACAGCAAAACCAAGGATAGCAGTGATTTGGTCGGATAATTTGCAGGAAATGAGAGTAACAATTAGCACAAAGATGGGTTGCAGAGTTCACATGACTCCCAGATGAACCTTATGTAGGTGGAGGAGGAGGAGATCCGGCCTGTGGAGTGGCACCAAATCAGAATGAATCGCTGACATAAGTTATTAGAGGCACAATATAGACTTTAGAAGTATCTTCAATGGGTCTCCTCACCTGTTGGCCTTGTTTCCGTTACTGAGCTGCTGGAACCACATCACAAATGACTCAAAAGTCTTCCAAAAACCTTTAGGCAGTTCATTCAGGAAGAAAATAAATCACAGTTAAGTAATTTTCTCAGTGAATCCCCTACACTGGCACTGAGCAACAGGAAGCACCAGACCCACTATTTGTCTTGAGAGGTAAAAACACAGTAACACTGGTTTCTATTTGGGCCGTTAAGATGGTGTGAACATGTCAAGTTCACACCTGAGCAGGGAGCTTTGATGTGAGGGATCTTGGCGGCACCTGTATGTATGTATCCTGCTGACAGCATCTTGCTCTCCTCACAGACTCGACTTACTACACCCCAATGTAGCAAAGCAGAATTGTTTTCACTCTAATGAGGATGCAAAGACTCTAACTGTATGTGAAAGTATTTGGGATGTTTCTGGCTGTGTTACAGTGCTGCCTCAAGTTGACAAATGATACTGAACTACCTGCAGGCACCCCACCTTCCAAATACAAAGGAAACATACGCCACCTGGTTGTCTCAGGTGAAACAGTCCCAAGGTGTTTGGCAGATCACATATCACAGGTGAGGCAGTCATAAATCTGCCCTGTGTGGTGATTTCAGTGGATGTGATCTCTTACTAATGTCTAAATGCTTGAATTCGGGGTCGTGATTAAACGTTTTATTACGATCCACGATTTTATTATAGACTCTCGTCCACGCAAGGTGAAAATGTGATGCTCCAAAACAATCTAGCCCCTCCTCCGCGGGGTTGGTCCTGAGGTGAGCCGGCTATAAACTGCTGCTCACACAGACTGTAGGTGAGACGGGCTTTCAGTCACCTCGCAGGTATGACAGCCAGCGAGGAAAGGGTTGGGTCCCGTTCGAAGCAGTCTGCGTCTTGACGCACGCCAGTGGCCGACTTCACTCCGGAGGACACAGCGGACAGGTCTCGCACAGCCGCAGCGAAGGCGATCGGGCAGCATGAAGTTGGAGGTGTTGTGCGGGAGCCACTACGACATGAAACATTTGGAGACGTCTAGTGACGCAGAGGGGAGTGTGCGCTCGCCTCTGTCCGCCGAGGAGGAGCTGGGCTCGGATGGGGACTGCGTGGCGCACAGCCCTCCACCTGTTGCTCCGTGCGGCGGCAGCAAGTCGAAGCCGTACACGCGAAGACCCAAACCCCCGTTCTCCTACATCGCGCTCATCGCCATGGCCATCCGGGACTCCCCGTGCGGGCGCCTGACTTTGGCGGAAATAAACGACTATCTGATGAAAAAGTTCCCTTTCTTCAGAGGCAGCTACACCGGCTGGAGGAACTCTGTTCGGCACAACTTGTCTCTGAATGACTGCTTTTTGAAAGTGCTGCGCGACCCGTCGAGACCTTGGGGGAAGGACAATTACTGGATGCTCAATCCACATAGCGAATACACGTTTGCCGACGGGGTGTTTCGGCGCAGAAGGAAGCGCATCAACAAAAGGTTCAGCGGCGCGGAGCAGGACGTGTCCGAGGACGCACAGGAGCCGCAGAGCACCCCGCGGTCCGCAGCCGCCAACAAGACTGATTCATGCGCCAAGTTCACCAGTTCATTTGCCATAGACAGCATCCTCAGCACACCTTCCAAGAGGGACTCGAGCAGGGAGCTTTTCCCTCTCCCCCCTGCCTTCGCCTGGCCACGCTACACTGAACCAATGGCGCCTCGTTCAAACGCACCTGCCTCTTTTCCATACGCTAAGGCACTGTGCCATGTGGAGTCCTGTGCTGCTGCGCATGCGTCAAACGTTTATGGCGTTGGGCTGCATTCACAGACAGTCTTGCAGTATCAGAAATAAACTCTTGCTTGATGATTAAATATCATCCATGTGCACTGATGGTGGGCACAGAGGAGGGAGAGGACCACAGGAGGTTTCCCCACGTGTGTCGGATTTGACATTGTTGTGCCATGGTGTTACTTTTTTTTTTTTTTAAATACCATTTCCTTTTCAAACTTTATCAGACTGTGTATTTTATTTGCAAATGTTACTGACCATCATTTTTTGTTTGTTCAATAAATGCCTTGAAAACATATGCACTTTGACTGTTTTTTTTCCCCAAACTGTGCTCTAATTTAAAAAAAAAAAACAAAAAAAAAAAAAAACAACATACACACACACACAAAAGCCTGAGTCATGCTGATCTGTTTTCTATTGTAACAACTTTAGAGGAGTTTTAAAGCAGCCACAATGGTTCCTGTGGAGCAAAATTATAACAAACACCTGCATGAAACATAAACACCTGTGAAATGCCAGTGTTATTGCTCATCTGGTCTGATCTGATCATGTGACTCCACCCTGCTCTGTTGGGATGGTTACAAGTGCACCAAGGGCATCCTGTCTGTATCTATATCTATATATCATCTATATAGATAGATATATAGGCTCCCCCTGGTTATATTGTGTATAAACAATAACATATATATATATATATATATATATATATATATGTTATTGTTTATACACAATATAACCAGGGGGAGCCTATATATCTATCTATATAGATGATATATAGATATAGATACAGACAGGATGCCCTTGGTGCACTTGTAACCATCCCAACAGAGCAGGGTGGAGTCACATGATCAGATCAGACCAGATGAGCAATAACACTGGCATTTCACAGGTGTTTATGTTTCATGCAGGTGTTTGTTATAATTTTGCTCCACAGGAACCATTGTGGCTGCTTTAAAACTCCTCTAAAGTTGTTACAATAGAAAACAGATCAGCATGACTCAGGCTTTTGTGTGTGTGTGTATGTTGTTTTTTTTTTTTTTTGTTTTTTTTTTTTAAATTAGAGCACAGTTTGGGGAAAAAAAACAGTCAAAGTGCATATGTTTTCAAGGCATTTATTGAACAAACAAAAAATGATGGTCAGTAACATTTGCAAATAAAATACACAGTCTGATAAAGTTTGAAAAGGAAATGGTATTTAAAAAAAAAAAAAAGTAACACCATGGCACAACAATGTCAAATCCGACACACGTGGGGAAACCTCCTGTGGTCCTCTCCCTCCTCTGTGCCCACCATCAGTGCACATGGATGATATTTAATCATCAAGCAAGAGTTTATTTCTGATACTGCAAGACTGTCTGTGAATGCAGCCCAACGCCATAAACGTTTGACGCATGCGCAGCAGCACAGGACTCCACATGGCACAGTGCCTTAGCGTATGGAAAAGAGGCAGGTGCGTTTGAACGAGGCGCCATTGGTTCAGTGTAGCGTGGCCAGGCGAAGGCAGGGGGGAGAGGGAAAAGCTCCCTGCTCGAGTCCCTCTTGGAAGGTGTGCTGAGGATGCTGTCTATGGCAAATGAACTGGTGAACTTGGCGCATGAATCAGTCTTGTTGGCGGCTGCGGACCGCGGGGTGCTCTGCGGCTCCTGTGCGTCCTCGGACACGTCCTGCTCCGCGCCGCTGAACCTTTTGTTGATGCGCTTCCTTCTGCGCCGAAACACCCCGTCGGCAAACGTGTATTCGCTATGTGGATTGAGCATCCAGTAATTGTCCTTCCCCCAAGGTCTCGACGGGTCGCGCAGCACTTTCAAAAAGCAGTCATTCAGAGACAAGTTGTGCCGAACAGAGTTCCTCCAGCCGGTGTAGCTGCCTCTGAAGAAAGGGAACTTTTTCATCAGATAGTCGTTTATTTCCGCCAAAGTC
>CM076662.1:12712746-12860165 GCA_038496675.1 Rachycentron canadum
TTTTTTTTTTTTAACGCACCGGGCACTTGAATGCCCCAGTTATACTGGCACGACATACAGGAACACATTGTCAAGAAGTTTGATTTTATTCTTATATTTTTGAAGGTCTCATGGCCGTCGAGTTTCCAACCTTCCCTTTAATCTGAATGACCAGGGGTAAAGCTTCTCTCTGTCGCAGGTGTGTTGGAAAGAAGTGAGTTTGCTCATATAATACATCTAATACGTGGCGTTTTTCAAATACAGCCCATAGAATCATAATAAACACATGTCGGCCAAAGGGAACGCATTCTTTTTTTTTTTTTTTTTTATCACTGAATAAATTAGTATGTCTGACCATCTGTATCAATATCAGGAGCGTTGCACATGTAAAAGAACGACTTGTTAACTCTTCAGTGGATTTAATGCCCTGATAATAATAATAATAATAATAATAATAATAATAATAATAATAATAATAATTATTATTATTATTATTATTATTATTATTCAAAGCACACCATAGTTAAACTATTGGACAACATTGAAAAAAAAAACCTAAGTAGATTAGACAAGAAATAAGAACAATTGTGTCGAGATTTTTTATTTAGTTTTTATTTTTTCTTTATCATTTGTAAAATGCTCACAAGAAACGCCGCTTATTGCACAGGTGCAATGGATTAATGGGGCTAAACTCAACATATATTATTTATTATTCAAATGAAGAGAATTTCAGTTTCGGAGGATTGCTGATCCCAATCTCAACCAACTTGAACTCTAACTTGTGACATGGCAGCGCCACTTCAGAGCCGTCCAGCTACTGCTATTTGAGCCACAGTAGCAGTTGTCTGTGTCTTTCGTGGGTCTCGTATCATTTTATGATGCAAGGCCGCCACCGGGCTGTGAAAACATCAACAGCAGACTGACATAAAAGTCTGTCTCTTCTTTTAATGCGAAGACATGTTTTACAACACATTTAAAATTACAGACAGGCTCCGTCATCTTCTGGTTACAAAAATATACACAAGAATTAAACATTGAACCTTAAGCTTCAGTTTCAATGTGATAAAAAGATGAATAATATAGGGTTATAAAATGCAAGTGCAGACAATACGTTTTTTCCTTTTTATTCTAAAGTGTTCCTCATCACACAATACAAGAAAAATAATAATAACTGAATAAATAAAAAGAACATAAATAAATAGAGACATTAACTCGTGGGTGACATATATTACCCACATTCTGTGCTATTAAATATCAGCAAAATAAACTTATAAGAACAGAAAATTACTGAGACATTAATAAAGACATCATTTTGCAATAAATGCAAATTCATTTTCAAATTCAGTTTTAAGTCCCACTATATGGGCATCTGTATGCATATGTTCAGTAGGTTGACATCATCAGTTCCCGCCAGGCTCTCCTTTGAACCTCACATCTTTTAAGCTTAGGGAGGCGGGTGTGTGGGCGTCACCTGCACCAAAAGAATAAGGAGACAGTGCTGGAAATGACCCATCTCAGTTTTGGGTCCTACGGTTCCTCAAAGGAGTGACTCACCATCCAGAGGAGGAGATTGATGAATTGGGCTGCAGAGTAAATGTAATTCGCAAACAAGGAAAAAGTGGCTTCACACAAGAGGTGAAATTTGATTATAAGAAGAGGGGAGGTGGAGGGGGGTGTTTGCCCGTGTGTGTATGTGTGGCAGCTAATTCCTTAAAGAAGCCCTTTAAGTCGGTGTAGTGCTCCACTGAAGTAGAAAGATTATGAAATCACTTGTGTATTCGTGTTTTTTTTTTTGTGTGTGTGTGCGACCATGAAAACTGTCTGCAGCAGACTTACCCTTGAATTATTTCCTGCTTATTGCTTTGTCATATCTTCCCTCTTCTGCCTTCATTGTTGTTTTGAAGTTCAAATGGCAGCAGTGATTGTGTAATCAAAAAGAAGGCAATGTTGAGCAGAGTTCTGTGCTCTCTGGGACACTGAGACCACACTAATCCAGAGTACTGCAGTCCATTTATTAAAAACAGATTCATCTGATATTTTTCCTCTTACACCCATCAGAGATGAAAATATCTGATCACGTATTAACTCTGTCAATCATATGGGGAGGTCAGTAGGTCATGAAGTTATCTGATGGAAAAATTATGAAAATTCATAGCTACTACACAAAATCTGAATGTCAACAATAACACATCCAATTAGGGAAGATGTGTGATACTTTCTTGCTTTAGTTGTTGCATTAAGTGCCTGCAAATTCCATTGGCGGTTTCAATCATATTTCTATTAGTTACGTGATGACACTTGTTACCCCGATTAAACATTATTTCAAGCTTGAAACGCGAGCAAATGTCAAACATCGATTTCCCTGCAGGTCAGTTACAGCATGACTGATCGACTTTGCTATGGTTGCAGTGTTATTCACTACACTGTGCTCCTGAAAGACTGACGATGACAGTGTGTCTGGGTGTGCATGTAAGAGAGAGTGGGGGGGCAGAGGGAGCACCCAAAGGCATAGCTCTGTTCAAGTGACAGTCTTGCAATCATGCATGTCGCTCCACGTTTCACCTAGATTGTGATCAGCCCATGGAACAGGAAGTGGGGATTTACCTGCAACCCATCCCCACCACAACCACCACACACACACACACACACACACACACACACACACACACACACCATGCTGTGATCAAGGGTGTGAGGTGAAACACAGGCTAGAAAAGGAAAAACAAAAGAAAGAATAACACTGACCTAAGCCACAACTATTGCAGATTTTCACAGTTTCTGAGGAAATGCACAAGTTAATTAAAAATACAACTTGTGTGCAGATGAGGCAACATGTATTCACCACATGGATCCTATTGGCAGCTTTAACCTTGAGTGGACATGTTTCCTGTGATTTGAAACAGCATCAACATACAATATAAGTCTGTTAAAGCAATGAAGTCCACCATGTGGAACAAAGACAAAACCTTTAAAAACATGGCAATGAAAAGAAACATTTAACCTTTTTTAACAATCTTACAAAATACCCAACATACCAATGTAGAAACCAATACAACAATCCTAAATATGAAAACAATATGCTCTTTGCAGTGATCTAAAATGTATCTCAAATGTCAACCGTCTGAGCCAGTGCCAATGAACAAACTGGCCCCTGACCTCTGAGAGGAAAACCCTTCCTCCCAACAGACTTTTTCAGCTGCCTATTGTTTACTCTTCAGCCAGTCAACTAATTTTGTTTAAGTCCTCCTTTCTTCATTTTCATGCATGGTTGTGTTGTGAAGAGCTTTCAAAAAATCTAACTTGGAGGTGAAGAAAGAATAAAAGATTACACCAATAACTTGAGTTAATTAAATTTGATCTGTAGACGCCAAAAGAGAGAATTGGTGAAAGAAAAGATCAGAGAGGACGGGGTGACAGTTCTCAGTTGTTTCAGATGTCAATCTGTGGCAGTTATGGCCTTTTGAAACCCCCCCTTTTTTTTTTTTTACCTTGACTTTAGGAGCATCCAAAAAACCCATAGACAAATCTGGACTTCTACACTTCGGGCTTTACTGACAGTTTGGACTAATTCAGTTAATATCAGCCGTTCTCTGTGTGTGTGTGTTTCTGTCGGGTGTGCAGGTGTGAGGTCCTCTCCGTCTGGCGAGAGGCATCCAGATGGTGTTTGTGTGTGATGGCGAGCAGCAGCGATACAGCGGTGGTTCCTTTCACAGATCAGCACTCATATCTCTGTTCCATCTCCAGGGTCTCCACTCATATAAACATCCCCAGTCCAGGGGCCTCTGATGTTTCAGCCATTGTGTTTACAGTGAGAAGTCAGGCAAATACGTGAACTTTAAGACAAAGAGAACAAGCATGAACAATGGACGGAGGGGTTAAGCGCTTGAATTAGTTCTGCTGAAAAATTATACTCGTGCTTACAGGCAGAGAGATGATTTTTTCTGATATAGCATTTATTATATTATCAAAACAAACTAAGACATGAGAGTCACTTTTCTTACACATTAGCATTATGCTCTGCACCCTTTTTGGTCTGTTTGCCATCCTCTACACACAGTGGGAAACAAGGGCAGAAGTCACAAAAGAAGTCACGTTTCAGTGCTCAGGGCCTGTGGCAACTGAAACGAAGAGTTCAGGAAAAGTGGAATGCAACACACAAATGTGCGCTCATAAATGCCCACTCACAAGCCTTACTCATTCTGACAAATTGTCTTTGCAACGAAGCAAATGAGATGTAGCATTCACTTTTGAAAATGGAGCTTTGTCTGAAAATAACCTTGAAAAAAAATAAAATAAAAAATAAGCATGCACATTTCCAATCAAACCCAAACCCCATGCAATGCTACAACCCTAACATCAAAGCATGCTCAAAGCGATTGTCTCCCCCCTGATCCTTTTAAACTGCCTCTTTTTCCAATGTAGAAAAATCCCCTTAACATCAAAGAAGGAGACAGAGAAAGTAATTTAGCCTTATCTTAATTGAGCTGCAATTTTAATAATGATCTTACACATTGGGACTTCGGAGGAGAGAATTAGCTGCAGGCTGCAAGACGGGAGGCTGGCTTCCCTGCTCTGTGCTCCGCCGCACTACTTTGGTTGTCTAATCTCAGCTCCAGACACGCCATTGGCCAGTGATTTATGATGACCTAATGTTTTGTTTACTTCATGCTCATAACAGGCAGGCAGATTGCATAGGGCACAGCGTATGGGGAAACATGAAAGCGCTGGGGCTGCTCGCAAGGGCTGCAGTCCCCAGCAGTTCACCGAAATAAACAGCCCTGTATTTCAGCCACCTGGCACAGCACCTCCTTCAAATTGAGGGCCAGAGCTGCCGGCCACTCCGAAGTTTAGAAAAATTCCAGGCTGTGTGTTTCATTTGCTGTCATGAGGCAGCCATCAATCTTCAGTGTGAAGGTTACACACTTGATTTAACCTCTGGAAAAACATATTGACCCCTCTGTTCATGCACTTTCTCAATAATTGACTTGCTTTTGCCATATGAGAGGACAAACACATGGAGTCTGACAACTGCTTGACAGTGAGGTCAAGAGTCCAGTGAGTCAGGCCACTTTTAAATGTCTTGGATTTAGCTTCCGTCTGTGCCTTTCTGGTACTTAGCAGAGCAATTGAGAGGGACTCGGACAGTCCTGGTTGCATACAGGAAATGCTGCTGCTGCTAAGGAAAATAAACACAAATGTAGGTTTGTGTGAGCGGTTTAAATGACATGATAATGCAAGGGTGTCATAGTGGTTTCCTGCATTGGTAAAGGAGTATAAGATCATTACAAAATGTTCATGTGTGTAATATCCTTAAACCTTGTATTCCTCCCAACCTCACCCTGCATATCTGATCTGAACACAGTGACTCAAATGTTTTTTCTCTAAAAGTAATGAGAAATATTTGTGGCGTGATGTGTGTTAGTGGACAGTAAGGGCAGGGAGACAAAAGGAAGCAGAGGCCACCTCGGCCTGTATGTCCACCCGCTGAGGGGCGATACTTAGTTTCGCATTTCTGATACAGGCAATAAAACAGCAACGGCTCAGTGTATTTACTTCCAGCTTCATTACGGTTGACGGCTCAAACAGAATCTTTGCAGCCTCAAATACGAATTGAATTAAATATTTTCCCTTTGTAGTGCATGAGGCACTCAGTCATTATGCTGACTAATATTACTGCCATGCTGGAGCCGAACTGAAATGGTTGGACTTTTCAAGACATAGTCCTTCTACGTTCATGACACTGCTTCAAAAATATGTTAAATGTCATGTGGAAATACCTAAACTGATATTAAAAAGTTGAAGTAAGAGGCTGGTTGGGATTATGCTTAGATTTATCAAGATATATGTTAGATGTGTATTTTACTTTGTTCACTATCAAATGAAACTTTTTAAAAACAGTATCAAATTTGTTATGCTTAGACAGTATCACCCTCAAACAGCACACCTTAAGATGTATTAAAATACATTTTATAAATCAAATGAGGTGAAAAATCCAGAGAGAAGTCAAAGATGGAAATGTCAGATACATCAACAAAACACCTTTAGACACATATCAGCAATCTTGTAACTTCAACTGTTCAATTTTATGTGTTTCTGTTGTTTACAACACTGCCTAGAGGCCTTGCCTACAACTCCCAGAGATGGAGATGTCAATAGTGTAAATATTTTTCTCCTTCCCTGTCTGGCCATTCAAAATCCAATTTGAAAACCCCATCAGATAGGCATTTCCTCCTTCTGCACCAGCAACCAGAGCAGGCGACTGCTACATTCTTATCTTATCGGTAGCAACAATCTTGCATCTCGTCGTGCCCAAACAGGGAGAAAGAGAATCATAAAGAAAGTTGTATTCTAGCTTCTACCTCTGCCACAAATAAAGCACATACTGAAACCAATATGCAGCTTCTTTAGCAGTGGACTCAGATTGGATATTGGCTTTTTGACAAGCTTAAGAGCATAGAGTAAAAAACCCTCTTCTTGCTCTTAATACTCCCACAGCTTCCCCTTCTTTTTTCTTCTCTCCTGGCACGGTGAAATGCATGATAAGAGCAGTGAAGCAAACTGTGAGCTCTGTCTGGGTCTGTACAGGAAGCACAAGGGAATCAGTGGTGTTGTCCATCAACGACAGCTCTGCTGCCGTCAGAGCCTAGAACAATGGCCACAGACTCCCCTGACATTGGGAAAACTTAGTCAGCCAGCAGACTCACTAACACAGACAGAGGAGATTAAGTTAAAAGGAAAATGAGAGAAAATAATCCAAAAATTGCACTTACATGCATCTGAGCACACAGGCAGATTTATAAAACACCTCTATTGTTTCTGAATAAAAAAAAAAAATTCATGTCACGAATATCTCATTCAAGATTTGCCTGTAAGCTTCTAAGACGCGAGTCATGAAAGTGGGTTGGAAATTTCACCCATTGAGTCAAGTTACAATTAACCCTTTAATACCTGGGTACCTTTGAATATAATTACTTTTACTAAGTTTGTGTCATTTACTGGGGCAAATCCTCTCTATATCTGATGACTGAGACAGAGCCGTCAGCATTAGCCTAAATTCTGCTAACATCTACAACTAGCTTTAAACTGAGTGTGGGAATTCTACATAGTGGATGTTTTAGCCAATAATGGGGCACTTTTAAACACAGCAAATATATATTCTTGAGATTAAATGTTAAGGTTATATTAATTAACAATGTGTTGATAATTTACTATTGCCATACAAATGAACGGGTTAGTTAGCTTTACATGCTAACGTCTGCAGTTCATTTTAAATACATTGTTTAGACAATTCCTTACAGTTTTGGTTATGGAAAGATGTATAAAAATCCCTTTAGATACCCAGTCCCAATCTTATTACAGCTCCCTGGACATTATTTCAGCATGCATAGGACTCTATAAGACACAATGAGCTACCATTGCTAAGCAATTATGAATCCATGGGCAATCACTGTTTAGGCGAATGGTCACTTTCCACTTTAGGTAGATATTACTTCGGAGAAATGTTTTAGGTGTCGAATACACATTTTGGTCAAAAAGCATTGACATTCCTGCTATGGCTGTCTTTACACAGCAGGAAACCTAACCCGATCACCCAGTTGTAAAATAAAGGCTAGATATACTATAAAAACAAACAAAGCACCGAGGCTTGTTAATTTAATGCCATGGCATACATTATTGTGGGGGAAACGTTTTTCGCTGCCAACATAAATACATTCCAGCCTCACGTTGCACATACTGGGGATGAAATATAATCAATAATGCAGTAACTAGTGTAAATAATGGCCCTCTGCGCAGTTGTAATGATGATGGATCTAATTGCTTCTGTACAGAAATGTGTTCAGGCTTCTGAAGCTTAAAAAGGGGGAAACGTGTGGGTAACCAATGGGTAACATCCCCAAAAGAATTTTTACATGGAAAGTAGGGAAAACACAAAGCCATCTATAGACCCCTTTGACACATGTACAAGTCATCTGTCCTGGACAGGACACAGAGAGTGCATCCTTCAGCGCACACTTACTGCAGGGGAAGTTGGGCCCTGCGGCTGTTATATGACATCAGCACAGCAAAAGCGACACCATTTATCACCGACCACTGAACATGGAGACATTCATAACATCCTGACAGGAAAATCTTGTGGAAAATAATCACTTGGGCTTTGATAACAACTTGGCTCCTTCTTTTGCTCCTTATTTAGACAGTGTCCCGTTTGAGCTTAGTGTCCTTTATCTGTGACCTTTATTCATTTATTACTCATTCCACTTGCCATCATATTAATCAATGGTTGAATGATTTGTGATTTTTCTCTTTAGCTATTCAGTTACAGTTTAAAACAGTAAGATCTGAACCTGAAATCATTACTTTGCCTCTGATTTCTTGATATTTAATGATGACTTAAGGTTTAAAGCTTTCATGTCAAAGGTTGGTCAAGTTATTATGCACTTAATGTACCGGTGATCATGTATCATCATCCATGGAAAGACACTTATCAATTTGATATCCACATTATGGCAAACTTACAAAAGAAGAAAGAGGCGATGACCAAATCTTTCCAGAACACGCTCATTTGGGTCCAAAGGTTAGTCAAAGCCTTTCCCGTTTAAGCAAGGCACGGAGTCTGCAGCAATCTGTAACTGACTTGAACTCACTTTTGGTCTCCCTTTTGTGCTGAGGTGAGAGAGGAGCTTTTGTCACATGTCAGAGGAGCATGGACTGCAGCCAAGCCTGTCCGTGGGTCTTCCTATTTTGACACCCTAAAGCACCTGCCCTCACTGAAGCATGGCAGGGAACGTCACAGAGAGAACAATAGAGAAAGGGCCTCTTTCCAGCCACTCCTTGCCGGCTGATCCGGCACTGACAGGCTGTCACTCAAATCCATTAAGGGTCATTGTTGCTTGCTCTACCATACATCTACAACACATTGTAACAAGCCCCCTCCCCCTCCCCCCTTAGGACACGCCCTAATGGACCCTGCCACTTTTACATTCACTTTTTCCTCTCCACCATCTCTCCTATTCCCCTCAGAGGTCAGAAGAAGGGGATATCCCAGAAGGAAATGCCTGAGCTCTGAAGGAGGTGCCTCATTTCATTTACCATAGTCCTGGGTGTTATCGCACTTATGTAATGGAGTGTTGGGAGCTAATAACAAGATGTAAGAAGAAAATACATCCCTCCTTATCTACATTAATCCTCTTTTTAGTTTTTCTTTCTTTCTTCTTCATTGGAAAAACATTTACTTACATTCATTTGGTGAAAGTCAGAAACTAAGGAATTTGTTAAGTTACAGTGAGATTTTTCGGACAATAAGAAAATGGAGAAACTCTCCACTGATACATGTCAGTAGATCGATATTGGAGCAAGAAGAACAGTTGGCACCAACTAACTGTTTGTGTTATTATTGAACTTAATCAGTCAAAACTGGCAGAAATATCAGCTGTTTCTATGCGGTTAACATGATAAGATCTATTTAATGATCCATTCAGATCTCGCTTTATATAGTAGCACTTAGTTATAATGCACACGTCTCTTCCTATCTGTCTTTCACCATTGAGAGGGTATAACTTATCAAAAAGGAAAGTATTTCCTCCTAGAGCTTCTTTGTTTTGAATCTGTTTATAAGTCACATGTCACCATAGGTGCATCTGTTCATTTAAGTGCCTCATTTTAAACAGCAAACCTGTACTTCAAGTCAGATAACAATGCAAAATGTAATACATTTAAGGTGATGATGGGTTAATTGAGGGTGGCAACTGACAGTTGGCAAAAACCCATTGCTCAAGCAATAATTCACTTGCTTCTGAACTTACTAATTAGTGTCCAAAGCTATGGAATGTTGTTTGCACTGTTTTTACCTTAAATCAAACTGCCAGTCAAATAAGGGCCCTGAAATAACCCCTCACTGATTGAGCTGTAAATTACGTTCACAGAACAGGTGACTCTAAATCATGAATTGAAATGTAAATGGATGTTTTCTTATCTCAGTTACATGAAATCATCTACTGTATTCTTTAGACCACACTCAGAAGAGAAGTGCAACAAGAAACCATGCACCTAGACTGAGGACTGCACAAGCATGCATGCATACTCAAGTGTGTTCGACCATATCAGCATTCCAACCCCTAGCTTGGATGCAAGAAATGATTTAAGTCGCTTCCTCTTGATGAATGCATGCCTTCACTGTAGTAAAATGAGGGGGTGGGGGGGTATGAGGCACCTGAAGCAGTGAAACTAAGGAGACAGGACGTTGTGGTGATACTTCACGTGGCACCTTGTTCGTCTCTGGCGTTGTGAAGACAGATAAATCTCTTTTTTTATGGCAACTCCATCATCAAGCACAGGAGATAGTGTGCCTGCTGCCATGGTGATGTCGACTCACCCCTATCGCTGCACCACACAGGCCTGAAGTATAGGGAGTTATGTCTGACTGCCTGCCCTCCGTATCCATCAAGAGCAGATGTGAAAGGACTGTGTGATAAAGAATATCGCCTTTTTGGCTGAAATGGGGTGTTACCATGTGTGCTGCTGATGAAACATGTAAAACACATATTTTCTCTATAAGGGTAAGGATGAAATTATATAAGGGTCAAAGCACACCAAAAGCACTAATGTGCCATAGTAGTCAGGTCTCCAATAACAATGAATTATTTAGAAAAATGAAGATAAGATTGAATAACATTCAACACAATATGAAAAAATTACACATGGGAGAGCAAAAGTACAAGGCCCCCAGCTGTTGAAATTAAGAATATAACAACCTATAAAAAGTAATTTTTAGACTTGAAAAACCTCCACACATAATAAATTGTAGTCTTCAGGATTACACAACTCATGAAGTGGAGTAAATGGCTAACCTCAGCAGCTATCTTATTTTCCATGTTTAACAGCTGAATCACATCAATATCCTTTTTTTCCCCCTCCAAGGACAGGACGTGCAGGGAAAAGTAACTCCTCCAATGATCTACTAATAGCCCTCGGCAAGCTTCAACCTCAAGGCTGTCCATCATCAAGCTACAGTTCCTGCCTCTGGGTTAATAGTGAACGTGCAGATAATGTCAGTCAGTTTACCAGGCCCAGTAAAGCTGTCACTGCAGCTTTACTGGGCCTGTTTGCTTCTAGCTTTTTCCTGGCAGCCTCAGAAATTTGAGGTTTTACAAAATGTCTTATGTCCCAGGTATAAGTAAAAAGTAAAACAAGTCCAAGTAAAATGGTATTTTTTCTTGTAATTTAAGAAAATGCAAAGTAGAAATGTGGGTTAAAAAGGGTTGTGTTATTTAATGATTAAAATCTCATACAAAGAAAATTCCACTCAGCGCAGATGTTTGCATTTTTGTTTTTTTTTTCTTCTTCTTCTTCATCCTCAAGATCAGATTGCTTTTGAACTTACTAGTGTACAAGAAGTTGAAGAAGAAAAGTGAGCCTGTAAGTAAGCTGGAATAAAAAACATACAATGTGAAAGTAACACAAAGAGGTTTGCTTAAGATGCCAAGATAATATCAAAATAAACCTCTTTGGCAGGTAAAATCGTGAATGTGCCAATAAATTTGCTCATAACTATGTATCATGTCAAAACACTGAAACCAATTTTGTGCTGTTGCTCAAGATGAATATTTCATCTCTGCCTGATGAACAGCACAAGCTTGATAAATAACAATAATCGTTGAATTGCAGAAATTTGAAAGTGGCCGAGCAAAACAGAGCCCATCCCAAACTTTTGAGGGGAGTCGTAAACCATGTGAGTGAAGGAGATGATAGCAGGTCGCCTGCCTCATCCATGGCAGCTGTCAGCCTTGGCTCGTGGTTCCCTTCTCTGGGTCAGAGGTCATCCAGCTGTGCCCCCCTCCCCCTCCAAGTAACCCCCCCCCACATACACACACACTTCTTCCCCTGACGCAGCAGATGTGGTCGGACCACCATGGCGAGGGCCTGACCACATCTGGCTCTGATTACAGCCAGACAATCCAGCTTTATCAGCCCCATCCACTTTGCTGAGTTCTGCTACACTCATTCTCCCAGAGGCGATGTGTGACACATTCTCAACTCACCAATACCAGCTTCACAGGGTGATTCATACAGTCTGTAAGTCACCTAGACTTGGTTATATGATGCTCAAGTTCTATTTTGGTTTGAATATACAATGCATATAATGACTTGTCGAACTTAAAAAGTGACTCCAATCAACGCATCACTCACATTTCTTATCTGCTTCCATAGTAGACTTTTATGTTCTAGTGCCCCTTATTTTCTCAAACCTTCCTCTTAAGGAAAAGTGATAATTCTCTGCTTGTCAAACAAAACTGAAGACTAATGATTTCATGATATACTACTGTTTCTGAGGATTGCCGAACGTTCATCGTTTTTTTTGGCTGTTAGCGAGTCTGTGTTTAAGTATTTGCCTGCACTCAAACACGTCACTTCAGTCAACAAATCATTTTCGTGTCCCTGCATACATGCCACTTTTGCTCTGATGATCAGTCATGTGATCTGGATGAGAAATATGACACACTTGCAGATAGAAATCCCAACATCCATAAACAGGGGAGTTTGAGAAAGGATTGTGTTGCATACAGGGACTACTAGCTTCAGTTTATTTTCCCAGGGTGCCTTTCCCATTATTCCCCACCCTTTTGCCAATGAAATCTCTATAGCCCTTAGTTCCTGTGGTTACATTGGGATATCTCAAATCACTTCAAACAAATAGTTGAGAGATGAGATGGAATTCCACAAATATGAAAATATGAACCTGAAATTGAGTCTACCATGATAATTTCATGAATACTAAGTGTGTGTGGGGAGTTGGCTGGTGCTTGTTTAAACCATTATGTTACCATTGGATTGCAGCAACTAGAGCTGCTCATCTCCCACATCCAAAGTTACATCTACATTTAAGTCTTAGCCCATCTGCTGGATTTTACACACAAATGCGTCCACACTTTATGCCATGTCACATTCGTGCCATGTCTTCTTCTCGGGGTGGTTATCACAATGCTTTAAACCCTCTCCTGTCCTCCTGTCCTTTCAACCATCATCACCCACTTAAATCCCACTCAGCCCTAACGGCAGCCCAGAGCTGGGCCACTCTCTGCAGGCTTCCACATGTCAGGGGTCCCCATGCGGTCCACTCGCAGGGACACAGGCATGTGCACTAAAGCTGTCACCGCCCTCTACCGCTGCCAGAGATGGAGGTTATCTTCCACACAGAAGTCCCAACTGGCTTGCTGGGGCTGTTTGATCTTTAATACTGCAGAATGATTTTTGCTTCCCCTTTGAATTGAGATTTCCTGGCAGGTATCTGGATTCATCTCACGAAAACATTCATCGATCGAAAAGTTTATGCATTTTTTATGCATTTGGCAACAAAGCTGTACATACCACCGGCAGCAACTCTTGATGAGAGCTTGGCAGCAGTGTAACTGTAGTTCCTGTCTTACTAGTAAGCCAGACTGCTGTTGAGACCCTGGGTTTATGGCTCCTATCAGCAACAGGAGGAAATGGGTGAAGTTTGTTGCTCTTGAACTGTGAGAACAAATAAACAGAATGCTAATTAGAGAAGTTCAGTTGTAAATGGCCCCCCACTGATGGTGAAAGCTGCCAATCAGTGAGGAGGGTGCTTTGCCCCTTTATTACCAGCAAGGTGATAATAGCCCAAAAGGTTCTTCAAATTTGGTGCAGTAGCTTTGGATGCAAATTTCCTTCTTGGTGCTTCAACATAACACAAAAGTAGGTGCATCACTGTACCCATAGCAGCACCTCTAAACCTTGCTCAGTGGGAGAGGTAACTTCCTGGTGGTTCTGCTTGTGTCCTGGCCACTGGCAAAGAAATAGCCTAAAACATAATTCCCTCTAAAACCACCATAGATATAAACAAAACATTTATAATGTGTTAACAGGTGAGCTTTCGAGGTGCTGTTAGGTGGATTTTATTACCTTTTGACAGAACCAGGCTAGCAATTTGCCTCTGTTTCCAGTGTTTATGCTAAGCTAAGGCTGTACCTTATCATTTACTGTATCTACAGTTATGGGAGTTGTATTAATTCTTATTTAATTCTGTGCTTGTAAGCAAATAAATGAATATTGAACTCTCCTTTTAAAGGCTTACATGAGTTCATCAAAACTTTTGTTGCAGCTTTCACACATATCATTTTTCATTTCCGAACATGACTTCAAGATTATTTGCATATGACAAATATCACAAGATGAGATAAACTTGTGTAGCTCTGCAAATCATTCAGCAACAGTGTGAAAGCCAATTTGCACCAAATTGGTAATCAGGGTTTACTAACACTCAACTTTTTCTCTCCTTTAAAGTGGAAAATCATTCAAATCAGACATGCTGCCAACTGGGTTAGGTGTTTGCTACTTTTTAGGTGTCATCAAAGTGACCCAGTTGGTTAAACCTCCAACATGTGTGAGAGTGTTTTCTTTTTGGGGGAGGAGTGAAGGTTTAGGCGACTACAGGGAGCTAATTAGAAGCTATTCTCTAACTCAGGGCCAAATGGAGCAATTATCTGGCCGAGTGAGTAGATAATTCCCTCCCATTCATCTCCCACTGTCAGGGTCCCACTACCGACCAACCTGCATTGAGGATTGGATGCAGGGGCCAGTTGAACCTAACCTCTCTCTCCTACTCCCTCCATCCCTCCCTTGTAAGTAACCCACTGCTGTCGGTGGCCAACATGGAGGATCGCCAAGCTGATCATTTCTCTCATGGTTGTCACATACCATTGCCAACCCCCAATGGGATTTATGACTACCACATCAGGTTCAGTCTGGTGGAAGAGCTATCTTTAAGGGATGATTAATGCAACAGCCTGATAGGCTCCATGCTTGACTCCAAAAAAAGTTGCAACTTATGGACTTGCTGATTGAATTAGAATTAAACACAGGGTTGGCAAAAGGACAAAAACAAAAGCTTTGTGCTGTGTTCTGCACGGTTAAATGCACTTTGCAAGGATTACAACAGGTGATAAGTTTGTTTTCATTCAAGTTCAGTATTTTGGAATGCTATGTGAGAATTGTAAGCTAAGATCTTCTGCAGGGGAGTTGCAGACCTCTGTCCAAAGTTTAACATTTCACTGCACAGCCAAGGTTGGTAAGAAAGTTCATGCCGTTGACAGGAGTTGCCATTTATTACCACGAGTATCTCACTTATAACCAATACAAAGAAGGCATCTTTTCATCACGTTTCCCATACTGAAAAGGAGTGTTGAGAAAACAGAGCTAAAAGACTTCACTCATGCAGAACTTAAGTACCATGAGTCATAGGCAACATGTGAACATACAGTTGTTAGATGGGTCCCAAAACTAAAAAAATAATGAGAGTTGGGTATAAGTAAGCATGTGTTAAAATGCATATACTTTTACTTTGTTTTATTTCATTTGGAATGTGGAGACAGTAGTAGATTTTTTATTTAATTTAATTTAATTTTTTTACTTTTTGTCTGATTTAGATTGCAAAGTCAGACAAACACAGATTTCCACTAAATCCATTGTTTTGTTTGTCACTCATAATAATGAAAGAAAAATCACAAAATGCATTCGCATGAGATAAATTTTTGCCAGCTCTTGTGACTTGATATCACATTTTTCTCACACATCTGCAAAAGTCTCTAGTGGCATCAGATTAAAAGACGCCAGGAGATTTAGAAATGTCTGATGCTGCTCTTAATGAAATCTGAAGAAAGCATCAGGCTTTCCCTGTCCTCCCACCTCCAGAAATACACGCCCCATCATACCTCAGTAATCTGGGCTGTCAGATGTTGATGCACAAGGGAACTTCTCACTTCACAGTCAAACGTCTGTGTGACAGAGCCACTTTTGAAAGCCTCTCTCTACAGTTCTGTCGCTCACTTCCTTTCCTTCCCCTGCAGCTGAGGTAAGCAGACGGGGTGAGAGGAAAGGGGCCGAGGCATCCGCATGACCTTGGAATTAGTAGAACTCCTGGGACAGCACTTGCTGGGTGGGACTCCATTGGCAGCTGCTGGGTTTTTTTCCTCCCGGGTGTACAAGATTAATGCATGCATTGGGGGCATGGAGGTGCTGAGGCCGTGGGGGGTGTTGGGGGTGGGGGGTGGGGGGTCAGAGCAGGACTGCTTTGGGATAGGTCTGTACACTGTGGTGAGTAATCATAATTGAAAGACTGATGCAGTTATATATCTTGGTCCAGATACTATCTTGTTGAAAAAGGTCAGCAGTGGAGATATAGTACATTTTGGACTGTCTGACCCTTGCATCACACTGCTGCACAGGATCTGTGTACTGCTTCCTGCGAGGCCACACACACACCAAACACTCTGGAGACAGAGAAATTCTCCCCTTTCTCTTATGTATTATTTTCCTTGAGGCAGAACAGTGATCTATTCACAGCCCTTTTATACTCTCTGGTTTGAAACAGTGATTTTGCATATTTTACTCATTTACTACAAATCAAATCATGAACCTTGTGTTGTGCAACGTTTATCAGATTGGTTTGTGTTTAAATGTCAATGTTTCCCATTCATTTTGAAACAAAAACCAATTAGCAGATGCTTGAAATATTATCATGCAAGTAAAATTGATGAACACTTGACTTAATGGATCTTTAGAAAGTTTCACATATAAAATTTTTACAACATGCTGTATTATGTATGTACGACTTGTACAAAATTCTGGCATCATTCTTTAAAAAGGCACATGAAGAATATAAATTTAACACCTGCATATGCGGTGCTTAAAATATTGTACCTATCTAGAAGCTACGTTGGATGGCCGTGCGTTAGGCGATGCCCTCAGTAACAAATCTTGAGTAGTCATTTTCCCAGAGCTCAGCACCCCAGGAGGCACTTTTACCTTCAAGTCCATCACAGCAGCAATTTCAATGGAGCTTCCAGACCTCAGCGTAGTTCAGCTGCTTAGGCAATCAGCGCTTTTTTTTTTCTTTTTTATATATATTAAGGAGTGACTGTGGCTGTGCGCACACGTGTGTTTGTTTGTACACTGAGTTTGTGTGAGCATGTGGTGTGTGAACTTGTTGTAGCGTGATGCATATATCATATTAGTGTGACATAAATCTCATGGCCTCAGGTCCTAAGTGTCAAGAACTTGGGCAAATAAATACTAGATATAGAAGGTGTGGCTTGACTGACGTGTCATCTGCTGTCTGACTTCTGTATGTGTACTTAGGCCACATATACCTATTTATCTAACTGTATTTTGATTAGCTGAACAAATGTAGAAAGATAAATGCTGAAACGGTTGGGTCTGTCGCACAAGATGTATATTTATCCTGGCACTGTGAAGTACTTTATACCACTAATCCTGGAGAGTTTTCATATGTAAACAGTATTTGAGATTATGTAAAAACATTTTAGGATTATGTAAAGGAGCAATTAGTCAGCAAAGCTGCTGCCTCCACAGCATGCGCAGACACAGACTCAGAGTGGCTGCACTCAACAAGCCCTTTCATCTGGTATTAATTGAGACATTTCATTTAAGTTTCTCTCCTCTCACATGTAAGTTTGCCTGTCTTTCTGACAGGTGCTGAAACAGGAAAGCTACTACACGTTCTGACAAAGCGATCGCGTTTGCTGTCGTCTCCATAGTCAATGATTTACTCCTTTTATTCCGTGATTTCTCTTGTTATTTGAATTCCCACTGACCTCATGACGTAGTGTGGAATCAGGGTATTAATCGGGACTTAGGCCCAGCCTGTTCCTGGCCTCTCATCTTGGGAGTGCCTGCAAAGGTGCCCGAGCAGACCAAATCCTGGCTTCATTTCTCCATATGAACTCATTTCCTTGTGGTGGTTCTCGAGTTCATGGTAATGTAACCTGAGGAGAGCATGGACTGATGGCCTCCAGGGGATGAAAGCATCCAAAAGCCTGAGAATTAACCCCTCAGGTCAACTGCATTATCCACCTCTATTTATAGTTAAACTTTAATTTTTAGCGGGTGAAAAAAGGCAAAAAAACAGGATTACAGGGGTCGCAGCAAGAGATTTGCAGTTAATTAAATCAATCGTAGCGATTGACTAAATCTGTGGCTTTTTCTCCTTCAATACTCTACCCACTTAGTGACATCTTAATTAGATTACATGACTACATTTCACTATCAAGTGTTGTAAGAGAGCCCAGGAAGGTTTTCTTTTTTTCTGTCCCAGTTCTGAGTCTAAATCCCACATTTAAAATATTCATACTAGTAATCTTTTTCAATTATAGAAAAACTGAACATTCAATAGCAAGTGCTATATCTGGCAGATGATTTTTTTTACTGGAAATCTGAATTTAGCATCGGTGTATGATTAATTGATTAGGGTCTCTAATCAGTTCATTTGCCCCCTCACATCCACTCTCATATTTGTTGAAGAGGTAAACAGTTTCTTTGATTCTCTCCAGGCCATCCAGGCCATCCAGTCCTTTCACGCACTAGTGGGGCTTTTTTCCAAGTTTTCTTTCAGTCCCAAGTAGTCTAGACACATTAAAAGCAGATGTTGTCTAGTATACTACTTATATGATCAGGAAAAATGTTTTATGAATTGACTATTATTGATAAAAAAAAACAAAAAAACTGACGGCAGCTTTGCTGGAATGTTAACATCTGATCTCCAGCAGTGTAAACTATAAACAGCCACATTGGAGGAAATTCACTGAAATATCTTGACAGCTATTCCGGCATAATAAACATATCTTAAAATATTCTGTTTTAAACCATTCCTCTAAATCTTTTTGAACTCCCACTCAGCTCCCATTGGGAGGAAGTGGGGCAGTCTGGCTGCTTATATTTACTCGAATCTTAGAATAGCCTCAGTTACAATGATAGTAATATCAAAATTTAGTTACATTTGGATGAAGTGTTATTCTGCATTTAAGGGCATGTGCAAGTGTTTGCTTGGAGGCATCCATGAGTGAACTAAATATAAGCAAAAGTTTTCTTTGTCCTAAATACTGAAGAAAGACAATCCTAAACACACACTTCAACATGCAGATGTATGGTAGATCTTAATCAACAAACAAATACAAATCACTATATTTTGGAAACCACACAATCTTGCACACTCAATCACTTTAGACTCAGACTTTCATTAGATAAAAGCACTGGCACCATATAATATGTAAATTTGATCCAGTCATAGGGCTTCAGCATCACATACCAGTTTCCAAACATGTTATAATTTTGTTTGGGTATATCTAAACACAAACATGCAAAATCAGGGGACAGACAAAATATTTGAAAGGAGCGTTGTATGGAAAGAGTCCCTTTAGGGAGCAGGATCTCCCTTGTCATGCTGATCCTGACACATCTTTTGTTTGTCACATTTCAAAAAGTAACATCTCCAGATTTCTAACCCTGATCTCACTTGATAAATGATTGAATAGTTTAGTCATATTCAGTTTGTCACATGACTCATTATTCACATTCACATACTGTGCTGCACAATGTACACACTGTATATGTTGCAATGAACATGCTTACTAGTATTTCCAAAACAGCTAACGAAGCAGAATAGGATGTATTTAGAAACATGTAACTTATTGACCAGTCACAGCAGGAAAAGCACAGATCAAACATGAATCATGGTCTTTTTCCATTAATGTGTGCCAGTAAGCAATGCCAGGAGGTGAACATTTGCTTTACCAGTGCCCTCTTACTGGCACAACTACATGAAATACAGCCATTATTGATGTTATAACTTACACCTGTGTTTGTGAAAAGCTGCACTGGCTTCAGGAGAGAAAGGACTGTCTCCCATTTCAGACAGCACGCAATTAATGAATGGTTATTGAGTAGAAAATGAAGACCAGGTGACACCTTAAATGAGAAGACAGATGATCATCTGTTTGAGTTTGATAATGACTAAGTAGTAATTGCTCCAACAATATGGTCTTCTCCTCGTGTTGCTCCAATGTTTCCCGCCCATCTCCTTTCCTTTACTTTACTGCAGTTTGCAGCTGCCCCCCCCCCCCCCCCCACAAACCCCATAGTAATGCAAACCCCTGCTCAGAGCACAAAGGGAGCCTGTGTGAGGTGTTCACCTACCGCCACCCCAACCCCCACCCCCACCCATCCCTCTGCTCCCACCCCAGCCAGGTTCTCTCTTTCGCTCTCTCTCTCTCTCTCCCCCTCTCTCCCCCAGTGTGGCTGATGTGCTCCATTTGCTGGATGATGGACTGAGCGGGACAAGGCAAAAGTTCACACACCTTTCCTGTTCACATGGCAGGGAGGCCAGTTTGACCCCGCTGAGCTGCTCAGGGGCCACCTCCCATGTGCCACTGCTGGCTGCTGGCCCTCCTCCATGCACTACAATTTGTCCCCTCATTTAAGGCCGACCACGCCTCTGTTGTCCTAATGCCATAACTGCTCTCAACTGTGCTCGAGCTGCCATTTCCTTGCCAGGGATGGAGAGGAGGGGGCAGGGTGTGTGTGTGTGTGTGTGCGCGTGTGTGTGTGTGAGAGTGAGGAGTTTCTTTGTACGAGGTCAATAGTTTCTACTAAATGAACACACAATGAACATACTTTGGTTTAGCTAATGTACCTAAGACAAAAATACTAGGTCAAATTCATGAGCTTGTTCTTTTCCTTTAAGACCTCTGCCGCAACATCCTGTTAAAGGATTGTGGATTGCAGTTTGCCAGGGTCACAGGGCCACAGTTTTCAAAAACAATTTCCTTGACAGTGTGAAGAGTGAGACGTCAGGTAAAGAAGCACAAGTTTGCGTCTTTAATCGGTTTCATATTCAGCATGTCTGGATGAGAGGCTGCAGCAAGCAAAACAAATGGCAGAGCAACTATGCTTCCTCTTTTCCCACAATTCAGCTGTCTCAGTGAAAATGATCTGCCAGTGACTGAGCACAATTTGGCACCCCACCCGCCACCTTCCCCCAGCACACAGAAACCCCCCCCCCACACACACACACAGACACACACACACACTTACTCCCCCTTGCTATGAACACACTCCACTTCAACCCAGAGGAATTCATTTTCTAATTTTCCTTGACTGAGAAAACAATACACATGCCTTAACAATGTTGACATCTCTAATGCCTTAAAACGCAGTAGTAATGGAGCTTTGATTGGTAGTAAGTGGATACCCGATTACAAACACACATAGGGAGCTCCCTCACTGTACTGCAGACTTTCTGACCTCCACTGAATAAATATATTAGAGGTAAAATGAAGTCAAATCCGTTGTGAATATACAATGGATGTGTTAACCTTTAACAAAATCTCACACTGAATAAAGTAGATTACATTAAGATATGATAAATATATTAATATTGTGGATTGCAATGATAATTTCAAATAGTAAAATCCTTGTGAAAGTATAATACAATCCAAATTCTGATTTGATTTGGTTTTCTAGATTCCTTTCTGTTTGTGGTTGTACACTAACTATGGAGTGACACATTTAGACTTTATATGTGATTTATTTCTATTGCAATAAAAAGGTCAGACAAGCCTGAAGCACTCATCTTTGGATGCACACACACAATCTGAGCTAACAAATTTGAGCTGGATGATTTTTCTAACTTGTTTCATGATGTGATGAGATTATTTATTGACAAATCAATGCTTAAGCGCTAAACAATCTGGTTAATAAACATCAAATCCTGCCTGTCAGAGCAGTGGTTTCATTCACTGTAAAACAGGAGATGAGAGGAGATATAAAACAAGAGATTTGGCTTCATGAATATAATTATATCACGAGACACAAAATGGTTGTGATCTCTTCATTCATTCATTCTCTTCATGTCATTGAGTTTTCTTTCCTTTTTTCTTAAATTACCACTCAGTTTTGAGTAAATTAACATAATTATTATATGTGTTGTCATTTGTCATCATTCGTCTTTTTATATAAACATTTATCTTGTAAATGTCCTTCATTGAATCTGTAAAATGGTTGTAGTATAACATTATGAGTGCTTCATTCAGCTCCTAACTCCAGTCCAGTTGTAGACTCATCAACAGTTAAAATTTGTCCTACAGCTGTAAGTGTGTTTGTGCTTAGTGATTGAGTTTCAGTATGTGATAGTCATTACATGTGTCTGTTCCCCATCTGTTAATTCTTCACAGTTCATTGACAGGATCATTTTCAGTTTTGTCCTCTTTTTCACAGACGTCCTCTGCCACTACTTCTTCACGTTCAATAATGCTATCCTCAGCAGGGCCGTAATCCAAGAAGAAATCAAATGCCTCATTCACAGTTTGTCGCTTGCTCATTGTGGCGCTACCACAGAATGACATGAGGAAAATAGAGCAACCCTGTTTGTTGACCAAAGTTATGAAAACCAATCATAACTGATCAGTGTAGCGACATGTCATTTGCCCGTTGGATGAATTGGTTGTAAAAATCTAGTTCAAATTTCAATCAAATTCTCATATGTTCAAATGAATTCAAATAAGTGACATATCTAGTATAGTCAAACACCTGCAGTGGGGTTAACCTTTTCATTTTCATGCAAACATCAACCAGACTGATTTTTATCACTGTGCACTGCATTGATGTTCTGCATTGGCTGCTGCATGTGCATGTAATGAGAGAGAACATCGTTTGGTTGTCCAGCTGAAATTTAACACCCAGCATATCTGGCACAGATGCTGATATTGTATTTGTCAACTGCAAGATGACAGTTGTCTTCGTGAACTGAAGCACAACCCCTTGTCTTTCTGCTATGAGGGTTTTCACCGTTCTCAGGTTACATTTTACAAGCTTCCCATGACAAGTCCTTGTCTGACAGCACTCATTAACCAGTTTGTCTCCCATGAACACCTCTGTCTGTTATAAAGGCTAATTGTTAGCCAGGTTAACAGCAGCAGCAACCTCTCCTCCTCAGCCAGGTGATTCATAGCTGTTCACATTTTTGCTTGATACACTTCACACTAGTGCACCTGTCATCTCCCACTTAATGAAGAAATCCTGTTTGTATACTTTATGAGCACTTTGACACTTTGATGGCTCAATCAGGCAAATGAACATCCAACTTTATTTTCATTTCTTGATAATTAAAATCTTAAATTCTTCTTTTTTCACCGACAAAGTCATTGTTTGAGCAGCTAAGCAGTTTGTGTTTGTCAGAATTTCACCCATCCAGTTGTACTAAATAATATGAATGACTGATAACACAGACTTGTTGAGTCGGTACCTGAAGTAGCTCGATAGCATCATGTCCTGTGTCCAATAAAGTTTAAGCATAATTGTGGCTAATATGACTGGTTTTGCATATCAGTGTAATGTTATCTCATAAAGGAAATGGTACTGCTATCATTTAGCGATTATGAATACAATAACCTCTCTATACTTTGTCCTACTAAATGTTAACAAAACTATGAATGTTCAGTCCAGTGTTAAAAGGGAAATACAGTTATGCACTCTCTTGGTGAGAGCTAGATGAGAAGATATCACTCTGATACTTTCATGGTAAATATAAAGACAGTTAACTGAGCTTAGCATAATGACTGGTAACAAGGAAAAGAGTCAGCCTGGTTAAGCTAAGCTAAGCAGCTGCTGTCTGTATACATTAAAAGACAAATGTGACAGTGGTGTTGACCTTCTCATTGAATTCTCAGCAAGAAAGCAAATAGCCGTGTGTCCAAAAATGTCAAACTGTTAAGGGTCAAGCAAATCTCAAGTCTTAAGGACATGCCTGGAAAATAGGGCAAAAGTTGAGCAGTCATTTAATAGTGTAGTAATTTTAATTTATTTGCATAGTCATGTCACAAACCACTCAAACACAGTCATAGTTAGTGATATGAGACTTCAGTCTGACCCTCGAGATATGATTTCTCTCCCATGTCCATGATTCCCTGACCTCATCATGTCCGACTCCATTTATGTGTAACCATAAAATCATCTGTTTCTGGCAAACTGGCCACTGAGTGACTTATGCCTGGCCAGGCAGCCGAGAGGCAGCGAGGAAAGCGGTCTAATACTGGAGACAGGCTAGTTCTAGTTCAGCGGCCCACACACACAAAAAAAAAGACCCCTTCAATCATTCCCATGGTTCTTATTCTGGGCAGCAAGCGTGGTGTCTACAGTTTCCCAGGCCCCTCCTAAAAAATGACACATTCTCAGACCAGATGCTTGAGACAGCCAGTACAGAGCTGTGATTATTAGCAGGGCTCTCTTTTTTTTTTTTTTTTTGTCTGAGAGAGGGGGCAATCTATTTTTAACCAACGATTAAAGTTTGAATATCCTTCCACCCCTTGAGCAACCACCGCTGCCAGATATTGCAGGGTTTCAGCCCAGACAAGGGGTGTCTGGAGGGCACGGCTCCCAGTCAGACCAGCGCGACAGCACTGTGCCATTAGAGGCAATGCTACATTTACTTCCTCTCACTGCACATAACCCACAGTTAAATGCAAAGGAAGGCTATCGATGAGTGATTGAAAATGCTGAAAGGTTAGTCTGGAGCTTTGCGAAGGCTTGTGGCTGCCTTCTTGTTCTTTTGTTAGGCTCTCATGATTGCCAGTGGCATTCCAAGAAGCTATATTTCCCATACATTCCTACATGTTAGGAGGGGGCTTTCTGCAGTGTGGGCTGTCAAGAGCAACATGCAGATGACAAGCTGGGATTGAGAGTAGAATGAGGGCTGTCAAAGCTCTGCTAGATCTGATGAAGAAAGATAAATGCTTACAGACAGGACAAAATCATGTCTGCTGCACACAACAGGCAGGAATCATTGTTTTTGGTGCTTGTACTTACTTTGAAATGGGAATTGATTTGGGAACCAAAACAATCATTCTGCACTGCCTCTGTGATCTGATTTTCTACTTACAGTTGCTTGTTGTCATGAAAACATATGGTGCCATGCACATGTAACATTGGGAATATGTGTTTGCAAAAAAAAAAAAAAAAAGTGTTTTATCCACATTTTACTGATTTCATACAAACTGGTTGCATGGATTTAAAATCCTGCATCCTGAGTTTTGTGTGCTTTCTGTACAGCAGGGGGAGTGATGGGGATTTAGTTGTGAGGTCAGATAAAGTGCCATTACAGTGCATCAATTAAATCTTTGTCAAACCTGGAAATGTGGCTGCAGCACAAGAAGCGCTTACTTTACACAGCCGACCCATATTCATTTACATGCTGAATTTGGCAGATGTAAAAGAAAGGCCCATGGTCAGAGCTTTTAGTTCCCACGCGTCTAATAAATAAATAATCTTAAAGAGACAAAAGAAAAGCATAAAACTGAGAGCAGTTTTATGGTTAGACATCTGAAAGCTTATCATGTACAGACAGTCGGCATCCACCACACAGATTCCAGGAGGCAGCCATAACTCTAGGGTCCAGCTCCAGTATCAGCTGAATAAGCATCTATGACGAGGCTGATGAATAATGTGATTATCAGTGTACTGCACCCACAGCATTTGCCAGAATCTTAACCGTCACCACATCTGCCAAATGCTTTTAAGATCAGCTGGGTGCACACATATTTTATTTAAACTGTGCCTCATAAACAAATACAGGTACAAGTTATGCAAATTGTTTTTGCATGCACATGTAAGCGATAAACCTGCCGTGCTATGTCGCTCTAACGATGGCTGTCTGCCAAACAACTAGCAAGAATTTCTCTTGCTCCTCAGACTTCTGCAGGCGCCAGCCACCGCTGCACTGGAAATGTCTTCACCAAGGGGAGGAGAGGAGAGAGACTATTTTAGGAGTTTGCCTAAAAATATTTCATAAATAATGACAGGAATGAGCGCTCAAGGGTCAATGTGAGTTTGTGAGTCACTACTAATCCTTGGAAAATGTATGTGGGGAGAGGTGTGTGTTTCTGTGTGTTCTCACATTCATTGTTCTGCAAGGAAGGCAAATGGAAAGAACATGCAAAGTTCTACTCATTCCTTTTTTCTCTTAGGCTCTCTCTGTCTCCTCCTTGCATCGCTCTTTCCCTCATCTCTCCATCTCTCTTGGGGAGGAAGGCTCAGAGTTTCTCAGGAATGTTGACTTCTCTGTGCCTCGGTCCCTTGGGGGATGTTGGTCGGGGTCTTGACCCCTCTCCTCCTGTATCCCTGGAGCCTATCAGCTAACTAAGTTAGCATGAGATAACTCTTTGCTCCTGGCCCCCCAATGCTGCCTCTTTTCCTTCCCTCATTTTCCCTCACCCTGAGTTAATATGAGACAGGAGCTTCATTAAAGGGAGGAGAACATCCATCATGCTACTGTCTAATCTTGGCCTGTGGCAAAATTTGTCTTTCAACCGCCGTCCTCCTCACTTACACTCTGTGCCCAGACACTGATGAAATCTCCTTTGCTAATCTGTTATTGGGAAGTAATGCCATCCACAATTGTGGCTCAAGCTCAAGCTTTCATACTCTGACATTTTCTATTTCATGTATTTGTAAGTTTAACTAAGCAATATGTCCGATGTAAGAATGGTAATTATTTTGTGAGTGACCACACACCCAAACTTAAAAAAAAAAGTTAAAAACACAGTTGTATAAAACTGTAGCACGTGCATTAGAGCTGATGCCCTTGCTGCCCAGGTCACCCCCCACCCCCACCCCCGTGTGCTCTCATCTTGCCTGGAAACGGCTGTTCAGCTCGGCAGCACAGACAGGTACCTTGTGGAGCACTGTGTTTGTCATCACATTTGTACGAGTCAGTCACTTTCATTGTATATGTGGTATGATGTGAGTTTACATGTCTATGGGAACTATAGCAAAGTGGCAGCACAGTCTTTGACCAGACAAGACACTTTTATAATTGTTTAAAATTAAAAGTAAGAGCAGATTGCTCCAGAGGACATTGGAAGCATTTGATATTTATGTGTTATTTTTTCTTTTTATGTTGTGCAAATGATGGATTAATCAGTTGCGAGATTATGGAATGTCCATTATTTTTGGAGTTCAAGCCATTTCAGTCTGGAAGGCTAAATGAAGAGAGCGAAAAGTGCTACCTTTAAGGGCATACGTCAACAATCCAGTTTTCTTCTGAATTTCAGGGGCAGAAATCAATTAAATGTTTTTTTTATTTTACACAACTAAGATTTCTGACTCTCAGCATTGAATGACCATTGCAATCAAATAAAAAACAGCAAAAAATGCCAACAAAAACATTTGAATGCTACAGCTGCATTTGCTGTTTCTCCTTCGTTGTACTTTGTGCAACTAAAGGAACTGCAGAGCAGAACGGTCTGCTTCCTGTTTACATTGGCTCGCACATGCTCAGTGTACAGAATGGTCATGTCTGCACATATTTTCAGGTGCGTTTGTATGGATGGAGATTGTTTTTGAAACCGAGCTACAACTGGGAGATTGGTTTGTTTAAAAATGATGTTTTTAAATGAAAACCTAATAGCATGGACGTCGCCTTAGTTTGGATGACAACAGATAAGAAGTGATCCAAGTGTTTATAGCTGATCTGATATGGCCACATTGACCACCCATCAGGAATAAATATATATGGGGATAGGCACTCCCTTATTCAGTTATTGTGAGGCTGGACTGGATCTGACAGAGTTTACTGGTTAACTACTTTTGCAAAGAAGGCACGAGAGAATCAGATAAAATTCTGATTAATACCACTGCTCCTCAAAGGCAACTACGTCAATGATAATTGTTGATAATGTTGATGAAGGTCTTTGTTAATTGCTTTCACTGAATTATAATGATGATACCAATAATGATAATATAGCTATTTATGATTATCCATCCTACTTTACTGATATTAGCTACTGGGATTCAGAGCTGATTAGTTGTCCCATGCTGTGACCTTTCCACGTCATGCAGACATTTATCAGAACCATGAGCTAAAGATGACTCTGATCTGCCTCCTGTTTGTTGTGTATTTTCTCAAGCCTTTCTTATTTCCCTGTAAGGTCAGTAACCCTGCAATTTTCTCCCACACACTGGAGAGTATTGCCTGGCCCTAACACTGGTCCACCTCTTGTTCTCCTCACCCCTTGCATTGCCTGGGGTGCTGCTTGAACTTAGGGACACACTTCGTCCCTCAGTGGGAGAACTTGGAACCAGGAGGAAATGGACTTTTTCCCAAGGTTGGGACAGGCAGTGCTAGAGAAAACATGAGGATTGGCTTAGAGGAGGAAGTATGGAGATTACAGGGGCTAAAAAAGAAATGGATAAATGCTGTTTGAAAAGTATGTCACTGCAGAGAAGATGTTAAAGAATGTGTTTAGTACCGTCATGGTGACTTGAAAAGAGCTCGAGGGTAGAGTTGCCTGACTCGAAGGTCAAAGTTTGAATGTGGAGCTTCAAATAAGAGGGGCATCTATGAACTTCTAACCTAAAATCTGGATTTGGTTATTCTGTTACAAGTTATTTTGCAGCATCATTTCTCAGTGCACTCTTGTTGTACCATGCTAAATATGAAACCACAAAATACTGGCTATTATTTATTATTTACGATTTACATTCTGGAACTGAAAAACAAAGGAAATGGACAAGTCCATACCTTGTTTAAAACGAACCGCACAATTTTCCTCCCCCTAACTTGAGCCATTTATTGCTCGTCTCTTAAATGAACTAGCTGCCTGCAGACGGATATTACTCATAACTCCAGCCACTGCCAAGTCCTGGTCTGAGGGCTATTAAGGTGTTTAAAGTCAGCCATTCATATTTGTGCTGGATCGCCTCTCTATTTTAAATATTCCCCCGAAATTTTCATATGAAATATAGCCATGGAGATCGTCTGAGAGTCCACTGCATCATGCCTTACCATCCTGCATTACCAGATATCATTCAACACCTTGCATATTATACAGTCAAATTATAGCTTCATGTTTTCTTGCAGGTATGGCCTGCTATATCTTGCTTTTGAGCTGAACAAGCTGATTTGGAAGTTTACATGTTGGCCAAACTGTGGCACTAAATCTAGGCAATTTTTGCTTTAACCAGTCATAGTCTTTGGCTGCTAATGGGCAGTTTTGCAAGAGCTACCTGTATCTGTTTACCCGGATCTGTTTGGCCACTAAAAACAAGACTGTATTTTATCCATCTCACATTTTTAGTGCACTTCTAGCTCGCACTATGTTGTTCTACATTTGAGGTCTTGGTTTTAAAAGTGGAATTTATAAAGGAAACACAGTGCTCTGTGTAATCATGCTTATACCTTCCAATCTCATGCATAAAGCAGAGGCATAGATGTTAATTTCTGAAACAACCATGTCCAACTTGAAACACCAAAAGGCTGCAAGTTTTCAGTTTAATCGCTGGACCAGGTGCTTGCGCTCAACCATTCCCCTCCTGTGATTGAGGGTCTACTAATCAGCGAAATCAGCTGCTGTCTCTACTCTGTATAAAAACCTGTATGCACTTTAGACTTGAGCTCTTCAGCAAAGTCACCATCATACCCTCTGAAACAGAAACACTTTAAGAATGATGAGTTTAGGATGTCGTAGATTCCCTCAGCGTTTAAACTCCTGTGACACACTGCAGTCGAAGTTCAATAAAGAATTGAGTAAACCTGGCTTTTGTGTGCTTGTGCAGAAAGCCCCCTTGGGGGTGCTTTACCCTGGAAGACTCTGTATATGAGAGGCTGGGGTGTCGTCCACACGGCTTGTGTTACACCGGGCCCCTGTGACCTCAGAGTCATGGGGCTAAATGCAAAAGTGACAATGTGCATAATTGCCTGCTAAAGATAATGGAGTGCTGATTGAGATCAATGACTTTTCCTAAACACAGAAGCAGTGTAAACCAGCACTGGATTAATTCAAGACTAAAATATCCAGAAACACTGAACAATAGGTAGCCTGAAATGCTCAGCTGACCCAAAACAGCTTCCTAAACACCAGTGTCAATCACAGCATACTCACATTCACACACTCACGCTTGAGAGCTCACAAAGAGGGGGAGAGACAGGCATGCACACACACGCACATTCACAAATACTACAGAGAAGTAGTGCCTGCAGGAATCATGCTCTATCTTACCGCATGTTCAACACAATACACATCTTTTCATTAGAAAAGTAGCCAAAACACAATGGTAATGTGTTTCTATTTTAATGTGTAATATTATTCCAATTACATTTTACCGCTGATTTTCAGCTGCCTGTCTCTCGGAGGAACTGGCTCCTAGGGGCATGAGATACCAGGCACCATAACTTCAATGTGAGAAAACTAATATTATCACTCTTGTTTTTAAGATAGCAATTTTAAATTTTGCATTAAATGGTTAATGGAAATGCACAGGTTTAAATTGAGCATATGCACACACAGGAATATGCACAGACGCACCCATAAAAATACATGGACATACACAGGTTCGCACATGCATCTTTTGCTTAACACCGTGCTTTCAATGTACACAAACACAAATAATTCTGATTCATTTTTTTCCCTAAATTGTTTGCTGTTTGTGCGAAGCCATCCAGGTTGCACCGGATTTCTGGATTTTCTTAGCCACATTGTGATAAGTACCTGCTCCTCATTGTTCAACCACTGTTTTTTTTTTTTTTTAATACAATTAAAAAAAATGCATAGGGTGATATCTGGTAGACTGTGATGGCTCCCTTGAGGTGGCTCCACTACCAAGCAGGACCATGGCGGTGCAGCTAGCCCCTGCTTTGAGGCTGCGCTGAAAATGCATGGTGTCACGTTAGCTTAGCTTAGCTTGTCTTAGTTGAATAGGTCCAGCAGACCAACCAGATCCATGGATAAATAGGAGACTCAGATGTGGTTCCCCCATGATAGACTGACTGGATATGCTGTTAAAAGTGTAAAGTTCAAAAAATTTGAACTGCAACCGCAGCAGTGAAGTGTAAAACCAACAGAGCTCGCAATTTCAGAGGCAGTTTATGTGCACAGTTAACTGCTCCATCCACAGTATAACAATAGGCACACAGAAATTCTGTTGGCGATCAGGAATGAAAATCATATATTACCAATCTACTGCACACACTAGTGTACAGAGAGGTTGTGGTTTAGAAGGTGCACGTTTCAGTCACTCAGATATTTCTGCTTAATTAGTAACCCAGGTTTTCTCCATAAGGCACAGAGTGTTCTGGCATGGTGGTGGTAGTGGTTCTCTTGAGGGGAGCTCTGCTAAAGTGAAAGCATATGAAAGAAGCAGGGCTCCCGTGTCATGTTTAATGAAAAATATTGTAACATGTAAGCTCTATAGAGAGTTATAAAAAAAAGCCATGTCACTGTATTGATTTGTAGGCATTTTACATAAACGTAGCTCACGATTGCACAGGATTTAAATTGCACATTTTTATGTATGAAAAAGACGAGATTGAGAGAAGACGTGGCCGCACGTAACTGCAAGACTACAGTTCAGGCTGGCACGGATTGCATGGGAGGCAGGCCACATCTCTCTGGTTATGAGAAAACATACACACAACAAAGTCCCACAACAGCATCCATCTATCCTCATCACACACAGATAGCTGGCTTCAAACAAAGTATGAACAAGAAGGACCTTGATTAGGACTAATTTATGACAGGAAAAGAACCAGTGACAGACTGAAGCAAAATTTAGTCTATGTGGTACGCTGCTGATGGGGGCTTAAGTGAGGGAGCTGGAGCAGGGCGGGTATAGTGATGCTTTGATGTAAACAAGATGAATATCTGGCATGTTTATGCTTAAATTTGGTGCCTAATTGTGAGAAGATTGGTTACAAATTGAAAAATGAAGATCAGGTGCAGAGGCTGGGAGTAATACTCACCTTACTTGGAAACTGTAGATGCCTAGAGTACATGCAAACATTTAATCTGAGTGACCAGGATCCTGCAGGTCCACGAAGCTCGGCTGTCACCTCGACCCTCTTTGTCAGGCTGGTAGGTGTTTGTAAGTCTTTTTTTCTCACCAGCTGAATGTGTGCCCATAAACTCTGTGTTAATGCATTTTTGTCACATATTTAAGACAGTCGTAAGAGTATTTATAGAGCGTCCGTAGTGAGGAGGGGAGTGGGAGTCCTATAACTTGAGTTGCTCTGCTGCTGCCCGCTGTCCTAGGAGAATAAAAAACATCTTGTTTTCATTACCAGGGGGTCAGGGGTGGGAGGAGGGCAGAGGAAGGAGGAGGAGTGGAGGTAACAGTTTAATGTATATACATATATGTGTCTGCATGTTTCTGTGTACATATATGTAGAGTAAAAGTGTGGTGTATGTAGCTGTGCACAGAAGTACTGCCATTAGCCTTGTGGGAAGATGGTTCAGAGCCTGTGTGGACACGGATAGAATAAAGAGCTGATGACATCCAGATGACAAACACCCCCCCTTTTACAAAGAGCTGCGGTTAGCTGACATGACATAACTCTGCATCCAATTTTGTTTCTCCTGTGACGGCTTCCTGCTTTAAGGTGTTTGCAGGACAGCATGTTGCGTGATTACTGTGGTAATGTCATCAACAAGTATATGACTTGCCTCTCAACCACAACCGACTGCACACACACAAAGCACAGAGGAACAAAACCTGTGCATACATCACGGCGCTCACCTAGCTACCTTCATTATCAGTGGACTGCTGAGCCCTCTTCAGGTCCTGTTTCTGCAGAGCTGGCTCTTTCAGCCTCTTAAAACAAGACTCACGGGCAAGCAGCGTTTATGAAACATTAATGCTGATATATGCCACTTATTTTTGAGAATCTTGCTCCCTAATTCTCCAGACTTCTGCTGGCTTGTTTGCGTGTTACGAAAAACTATCTTCTTGGGTGGGAAATTGGTGAGCGAGTCATCCTTGTTGGGCAGAGGAGGTGTACAGCTGAACAGACGGAAACTGGCAGAAACTTCTGCATACATTATGCTACTCGCTAAAACTTGCTGTCAGTGGAAAAAAAGCAGCAGCCAACTCAAGTTTCAAGGGCAGTGCAGACACATTCACTCCATTTGCATGCACACATGTAAGTTACCAGGTTATAATCGGCCTTTGGCAGTTACCTGATTTCTTGACCCTCACAAGTGAAAAACCCAACTTCCACAATAAGAAGATTAGTGAAATCCTAATAGCTGACTCATTGAGAAAGCTGATTTCTTTTCCATGTCCATGCGCAATTGGATTTGTAATCTGCTTTATATGTATATAGTATGTGTGCATATATGAGCCTGAAAACCACCCAAGAACAGTTGGGGGCGCACACAGTTCTGTTTATACTGCATTGGTTGTCTATGCAGATATCTTTACACATGTATATTCAGGTATACACTCCTCGTTGGACATGGATATATGACAAAATATACATTACAAGCACCCTTGTGGCCTCCACAGCCATGGGACTCCAGACTTCAGAGAAGGTTTCTCTGTGCAGCACGATGACTATCAGGATAGTGGCAGTTTGACATATTAATTGCATTCAAAATGACTGAATTCAAAGTCAGACCAAAACTGAACCAAAGTAGCTTCTAAGTTGGCATAGTCTGTAGCTTTCACTGCATTTACAATGAACAGGTTATTACAATACATGCAAAACCTGGAGCCTGATTTCTCAGCATTGCATGCACATGTACTGAATGTGTTCAGCTACACGGACTGTTCAGATCATGAGAGGGATTACCCAAAAGGTTTGTGATTAAAATAAAAAGTGTGACTGGACCCAACAAAATAGATGTTTAATTAAGTGACATGTTCACCATTAACTGTATTTCTACTGGTTTTAGGTAATTTACTTGTCTGTCTAAAAAAAAAAAAAAAAAAAAATCAGTCTGTCAGTCAGTGTTTTCCTAATTTTAAAGAGGATTAGAAGAAATGGAGTAAAGCCATCAGATAAACTGATGTGTCACAAAAGGTGTTTATCTGAACTGTAAAGTGTGAGATCCTCTAAAATGACACACAGACACACACCCTACCTGTAACCACCCTCTGTTAGCAACAACATGGCAGATAGCATTGTTTCCTCTCCTTCCTATGGGCTTGGCTTTATCACTTCACGTGTATTTATAAATGTTAGTATCTATTCATACAGCAGGAGCTGTGAGACACAAAAACCCTGCTGTCTTCCTGAAACAGTTTTTCCTCTGCCCTTATCACAGTTGGCTCATCCACTGTCACAAACTGTATTGTATTGTACTGTATTGTATATTTTGTTTCAAATGTGTTTTTTCAAAAAGGGGTCTCTGACTAACCTGCAGGATGTGTGTGCGGGTTTTGCATGAACGATCTGGCCAAAATTACTCACTGCATGTATGACTTTAAAACCTTTAAATGACAGATAATGAGATTCAAACAACCCAATTGCTTTGAGGAGAAAGAACATGTAGCATTTTCAAATAGAACAGCCTGAAGTGTAGATAGATAGATATACTTTTATTTTTCCCTGGAGGGAAAATTAAGTTAAGTGTAGCTGAATTAAATATAATTTGATTTCCAAATTGTAAAATAATTCACTTTTCTTCTCATGTGAAAGCACTTGTCAAAAGAAAAGCTAAAAGTGGCTGTAACAGTAGTAAAATATCACCTCTGTAGAAATTAACACCAACTTCAAAAGATTTAAAAAAAATCTTACATATACAGTAGTTGCAAAGGCGGCACAACTGGTGTCTCCATCCTCTGAAAGGTCTTTGAACACAGCGGCAAACACATGTAGTGGAAGTGTCGGAAACAGGTGCTTTGTGGCTCAGGCAGCTCTCCCTGTTTGATATCCTTTATAAGAAACAGACGGTTAGGGCCGGGCGTGTCCATAAACACAGCAAGCACAAGCCTGCGGGGACCACTGCGTGTCAGTTCCCCCTGTGCTGTTAGCTGGTGAAGAATAGGGCATTTCAACACATTTATTGTGAAGAAGTATTAAGCAATTACCACAGAAGAAGTGAAGAAGTCAGTGTCGCAGCTTCATAAGCTAATTAAAATCTGCCCGCCTCCCTGGTCTCACATGGTGTGTGCCCTTTTGCGCCGTTTCTGAATTAGCCTGTTTAGAACTATTAAACTCATTGTTTTCTAACACACAACAACAAGGATCCCAAGCTGACACAAAAACATCATCATCATCATCATCATTGTGCCCATGTCATTGTCCTGAACTTTGCTTTAGCTATCCCTTGCTTTTTATTTCTAACTCTGTCTGGCTGACAGTAATGTCACATATTCCAAAGTTTATTGGACCCTTTGCACACACATGAATGTTTAAACTGAATCTGAAACTGAATTAAGCAACTTTTGCAAAAAAAAAAAAAAAAAACAAAAAAAAAAAACATTTTAAACATTCTCATCTGTTCCCAGGAGCGACAGTATAGTACTAATCTCCTGTCAGGAGAGTCTTCATCCAGAGAGAGACATCAAGGCTGAACGTCACTGAAATGCTCCCCTGAGAGAAGCCGAGGCCAGAACGTACTGACGTGCCCGACCTCCACCCAAATGATGCTGGCACAATACAAATAAATCGCTTCTGATGATGTGTTAATCTGCTCTGACAAACCGTCTCGCCTCTGAATTAAGATGTCATTTTTTATCACCAAAGTGACACCTGTTTATAATAGGAGGCCTGGAATGACTTATGTGGCTGTTATTCTTGCCTGTGAGCAGGGAAAGTAAGGGGAGCTGGGCTGATACGTGTGGCCTTGTATTTCACCATCTTCAGAGGATGGTTGAAATGAGCTCACAAGGGAGTGCCATGAAATTTTACTATAGAAATTAATTCATTTGAACAGTTAAATTGAGATCGCATTAAATGTGCAGATGCCTCAGTTCCCACACGTTCCTCTCATGCTGTTTTTCATAATAAAACCTCATATCGACTTATTAAACGTAAAATTTAATGCGTGTGAGAAATCCCTTCAATGATTGTGTTCAGCATGCTTCATTTATCAGTACTTGGCTTGGTTAAGACTTAGAGACTCAGACTGAGACTGAGAACACAACACTTAAGTTCATACACATACTAGCACACAAAGACTGCTGCCACCGACGTCATTGATCAGAATCAGCTTCCTGTGTAGCTGAATGCTTCGGCTCTGTTGCTGTCAGACTAAACTGTGGGGAGCAGGCGCATGCAGTCCAGATGTGAGCCAAGGTGTCCACCCTCTCAGGCTAATCAGATTGATTAGGGGCAGTAATCTGGCGGGCTGGCACTGGACTCTGCACTTCATGAGTCTGAGCAGTAAGAACTCACAAGATGGTTCGATGTTACACAGTCCAGAGCAGCTTAGGCCTGCCCGCTCCTCCAGCACACTGACATGTGAACGGTTAGGTTGTGTGGGGTTCTGACTATGTTATTGTGTGTCTGTTTTAAATCAAAGTCACAGACTAAAAAAAGACCCAGTCACATTGGGTATTCTCAGACCAGTTCTAAGCATAATTTTTATCCTGTTTTTTGATGTAATATTGAAATAATTCTTGCCTTCTCAACTTGACTTCCTTCCATCGGATGAAACTGCCCAAAACTTCAAATCAAAGCAGCAGCATATAAGAGCCGAGCTTATAAACAGGCGGAGCAACAGGAGGTCTTATTCAGCTCCGGCCTGAATTTCAGACTTTGAATCCAACCCATTGAAATTATTTGAGAGGGATGTGGGAACTGAGATAGTGGTGCTGACAAGCTCACTCAGTGATCAGAAAAGGAAATGCTGCTCTGAATGACCTTACTGTTACCCTTAACAACGCCACAAAAGTCTCCTCTTTCTGATACTGCTCTGGGTCTGAAACATCCAATTCAGTCCCATCCCAGGAACTAGCCTTCCTCTCATTTCCTGTCTGCGCTACAGCCGTCGCCTGTTTAAATTACGCCCTAGTACCTCCCCTGCACATAGCTACCCTCTCTCCTGCTGTCTTCCTCCTCTTTCTCTCTCAGTCTAGCTCTCTCCATCCCTATTGGCTCTAACTGCCTGCCAAGCTATGTTTTTCTGGCAATATCACCAGACACTAACAGGGTAGATTGCTGACTGATTCCCTGCGAGCTCTGGGGAACAGCTGATAAAGACAGAATACATTGTTCCTTGCGTGAAAATGCCAGGAGGTTTTTAAAAAGAGTCGTTCAACATTTTAGGAAATATATCTATTTGAGCTCTTGGAGAAAGTTAGATGAGAACATCGGTGTCAAAAAGGCAACCAGTGGAGATTCCAGGAAGTTTCTTCTCCCAGCCAAGAAATAGCCTGGCACATAGCCCCCTAGTATAATGGCAACAGTCGATGCAACTTCAGTTTTGTATGGCTGGCAGGCACTTTTTTTTTTTTTTTTAAACTTTGGACAGAGCTAATGCTAGCCATTTGTTATACCATGCTAAGATAACAGACATAAGCATAAGCTGGGCATGGGATGCACAAGAAAAGGAAAATTAACTTGATCATTGTAAGTGCGAATAATATGCATTGTACAATTATACAAATTTTGAGGTTTCACAGCATAAGAGATACTTTATCCTTTTCCTCTCCCACCTACATCCTGTGGACACAAAACACCAAGTCCATAACATGTAACTGAAATAAGAGTTAATTTATACATCCATGACAGAAATCCTCCTCTCCTCTATCTGACCTGGTATACCCAGCCTCCCCTGAGACGCATATTAAAATTTCATTACCGAAAGCTATTTTTGAAGGTATTGTCATCATCTTTTAGTGAGCAGACCATCAGCTGGAGCAACACTACATAAACAAGGTGAACCTTATGAAAAATAATCAACAATGTAGCTATAAAAAGGTCAATTTTGGAAAGTGTGAAGAGATACCGGTGAAAACCCAACGCACTCATTGCCTCCATGATTTAACCACAACATCTCTGAACGCAGATGTTATCACCCAGTTTCACTGCACACATGCTTCAGCCTCTATGAGATGGACACTGTTACTTTAACAAGGAATGATGTGGCTTTTAATGAAAGTACGAGAGTTCCTTAAGTCCAGACTATGTGGCTAATTCCCAGGAAGGCTGTTAAAAGTGAATTTATTGTACTCGTTTACATTTCAATACATGTTCCAGAGAAATCAGGGAATTATAAACCACAGGTCTATTTTTCTCCTCTCTGAGTATGCACAAATGTGGAGAAAAATGCAGCCAGTGTTTTACATCTCCCCCATTGCTCTGACTGCACTCTGAGGACACTGAGGGGAGAGTGTTCTACTTCACTGCTTTCCTCCACACATCTAGCCTCTGCAGTAATCCCACACACATACACATATGAGACATATTCTGGTACATAACAGCAGCAGTCAGTTTAGATTCGACACAACAGAACCTCCTCTACTGCCTGGCCAATGTAAAATTATTATAATCTGTAGAACAAATACGGTAAAGTTATGTCTGAAAGTCATGATATTTTATGTAACCAGTATATTTAATGTGGATTTATGTGCATATGTGTGTACATAAATGCCTCCGCAAACGGTTGTATGTGTATACAGGCCCAAGCAAAACACAGGGAAGGCATGGAGTTTTAGGATGGATGATGATGTGTAGGAATCATATTCCAGTCAGTCTCTATAAAGAACTAACACATTAGGCAGCAGATAGGCAGTTCTCCCCACATAGCATTCGGCAGAGACCCACCCTGGTCAAGCCGAATGTGTTGGTCCCTTTGCTCAAACTACCCACTGGCTATGGCTCACTCACTGGTCAGTGAGTCAGGCACGGACAAGGTGACCAGTTGCCAACAATATCAGCTTTGCATATTTGAACCATGGAACGACAGCAGGGGGTAACACCGTGAACTTGGATTTGAACCTTAGATCCCAGAAATTGTGCAACATGATGTCAGTAAATTGCACGCAGCTTGCTCCTGTTTACAAACCTGGTCAGTGTGTGTTCATTTTAGTTTCTTTATGCCCTTTTGTCTCGCAACAGTTTTCTCCTGTTTAAGAATTTTAAAAAGGAGTATAGTTTGGTATTACATTTCAAAAGGTCACATCCGGTTGAAGGAGATGTGTCCAAAATAAGACTTTTCTGGGGCAAGCATGTAAAGCTGGACAGACCTGTTTTTCTAAGTCCCATTTTATCATTTTGGATAATAAAAATCCTGCCATACTTATCTCTTCAAAATATATTCACAAAATATATTCACATACAACTAATTTCCTTTGCCTAAGAGGAGGTTGTGGACTAAATATAATTGCTGCTTGAATATTTTTTTGCAGTTAAGGAAGAGTGATTTCTATATTGTGTTGTAGGGAGGTTGTAGTGAGGGGTTCAGGGTGAATGGTTGGCCACAAAGCACAGAACTTTGCTCACAGGGTCCAGGGTTAGTGTCGGTCTTCCCACATGTTGTTACAGGAGGTTTAGGCTCCCAACATCCTTGAGGTTAGGGAAAAGATCGTATTTTGATTAAATATTTAAAAAGTGAATGCACTCTGTCTCATACTTCAAGTCAACGTTTTGCATGTGCCCACAGTATTTTGCGTTGGCGGTGAGCACTTTGCAGATATGTTTCATACAACAACCCTGTCATAAAAAATGACTTTTATACTCTACTAATCTGCAGCAGCAAAAATACCTAGAAGCTGCTTGATGCCAACACTGAACGTCATTCACTCATGACATATTTCATTTTTTTCCCCTACAATATCTAGTCACAGCGACTTGATCATGATTAAATGAGTAGGTTTACTAAAGTTAGGGATGTACTGTGGTCATGTTTACTACATTGATGTTTAACCAAAACCACAGTATTTCCCTTGAGCTTAACCTTAAGTTTTTTTCCCCCTAAACTTCATTCTCCTATATCAGTATATCATATATAAGTCCTGTACTTTTTACACCCACTATTCACAGTAACCACCTCTTTGACACAGTCATACATCACAAGGCATTTAATCTTCCCTTCAAAACACAGGGAAAACAAATAGCATTAACATAATTTTGTAGAGGTGTAGGTTGAATATAAAAAGAAAAAAAATTTTCATCATACATATTTTGTATGTAATTTTTTTTCTAAATCTAAACAAAAACAGCTTACAAATGGAAATCTGAATTTATTATCAATAAAACTGACACATATTCAATTAACAGGGGTTTTGCCACAGCCTTGCTTGTTCTGGGTTGACCAGTAGCTTACAGAGGCTAATGTTCTTCTTTATATACATGACAATTGTTGTATAATTGACATTATATGACTTGATTTGAGTTTGGGGCCACAGTGGCTGCTATTTAGTGAAAGTTATTAATTTCTTTTTTTGCACCATTTGCATTTTTTTTATTTTGACAGTAAATTCCTTTTCACAATCTCTACATTAAACCAAACATGGATAATTCCGTGCTCCACAATTAAAAAGTAGAGAATTACTCAGGGTATAATATTCTATATCATTGTGGTCATATGGGAATCGCTCTGTTTATTGTTGCCTCTACAAATAGGACAAGAATTCATTTACCAAACCCTAACATATGATTATGCCGTTGTTCAGCAGTCTCTACAGCCTACATGACTTATACTGTAGCAATGCAGGTCTTTTTACCACAGAGAGCAGACAGCCTGACATGGTGGCCAATAAAATCAAAAGTACAACAACCCCTGTTGGGTTTCATGGTCACATTTGACATCAATCACTGATGTCCAGGGTCAGCAGTGCGATTTTTGTCTGCAGGACTCCTCTGATCACTCCCTCACAGTCACACTGCAAAACAGGCCTCTACATCAATACTTCACTGGGAGGGCCCTTACTGGACATGAGGCCGTTATTGCCAGAGGTAGAAAGAAAAAAATCTTCAAGCAGTAATGCCGTTGGAGGTCTCTTTAACAGTGCTCCGAAGCCTGCAAGCAGCAAAAGGGCAAAACCTGCAAGTGGGCTTTTTTTTTTCCTGAAGAAAGAGCGAAAATTGTGTTGACTTTGGAGTCTCCCTTGTTTCTCTTCATCACAGGAGTGAGGGGTCCAGTGATTTTTATAGGGCATGCGGCTGACATTTTGATTTCGGCAGTGTACTTTTGACTTTGATGTCAGCCCCTGCAATTTTCCCAGTAAAAAAAAGGTTGTGACACGTCGGGGTGGTATGTGCAATATTTACTGTATTTCTCTCACTTTACCTTACTCTTTGTCCTGAGAGATTAGAATGGAAATGATCAGTCACTGAAACCTCTAAATCCATACTCTTACCCACAGAGAGACACACTGTGTCTTGCCTTCCACTCCCCTCCCTGACCTTTTTAGTTATGTGGTCCATGAGCAACTTTCTGAGTCACCTCAGTAGCTTAAGACACATTAATATTTGTTTTGCCTGTAGTCACACACTGGAGTCATTCCATACAAACACATGGGGAATTCCCAACATGCATTGTGAGAGTACAGCAACAAAATCCATATCTACATCACTAGAACAAGAATAAAGTGTGACTCCTGCTCCAGGAAGTTGAAATTGTAAGCCCACTGTCATACATTAAATAGCCTTCTTCTACAGTCTCATAAAACCTGCTACAGTTACTTATATGCAAGATTCATAATTCAGATTTGACATGTCACGCTGCAGTGCCAAATTTCTGAAGCCATACCGTGCCATGTGTTTTTGTTTTTCTTTTCTTTTCTTGCGCATGTGAAAGACCATTTGGAAGCAATTTTTCTTTGTTAATATGAGTATTATTTTAATTGTAGTAATTATAGGTTAAACTGTTCGACCACTCGCAAGGTGCTCACCAGCTTTTGACAGGACAGCTTGACTTCTCTCAGTCCACTTCTCCTCTCCTTTACTCCTTCTTTTTCTGAAGAAATAGACACTTCAAATCAATATTATAGGATTATCTATATTATTATTCAACTTTTGCATTTGTTCATTTGATCATCATGATCACTGCCATAAACCATAAAATGACATTCATCTAGTCACATTTTGGCTTCTTTTGTAGAGAAATAGCTGCACTTTTACATAGTCTGCACTGTGACAAATCAGCATATGCTGGGCAACAAATACTCCAAGGAGACAGTTATTGAGAGTTCAACAGGTTGCTGGCTAACCTCTTTGCGGTTTCCTCTCTCTGTGACCCCTAAATCACAACGGAGATATAGTAGTCCAGCTTCGAGTCTGGTAAAATTTAACCTTCAGCGGACCTTAGAGGTGGGTGGTACAACACATTTCACTTATATGAAGCCTTGCTAAAACTCAATTATGTAAAAAATTTTCATGGTTTATGTGGAATTATATGAAAAATCATCTTTTTCTCAAGAAAAACAGTCTGCTTTTTGTTTGCCCTTGCTACCAGAGAGCTGCATGAAATAAGAAGCAAATTCTTTATTTGCTAGCACCAGCCCTGGAGGCTCATGAAGCCCCTTTTAAAGAAGGATTTTCAAGAGAATAGTTTATATAAACTATATTAAGGTTTTTGTGAGAAAGTGAAAGTGGTAATTGTCCACATTCCAACAGTTTCAATACATAAACTATGGAACCGTCAGCCGTGAACCACCCAGCTGCTAGCAATTTGTGTAGCAGATAATAATCAGGCTACATGCAAAACAGCGTTCCTCTGTCAGGCATTAAGGCTGTGGCCCATGCTGTAAGGGATTTGAGACATTTAAAGGAACGGTTGGTTTAGTTTAAATAACCTTGGACAAGAGGAAAAACTAGACCTCCTCTGGCCACATTAACAATCTCACTCCAAGAGCAATCCAGATTATTTATCAAGATGAACCAAAGAACACATATGGCATTCAGGCAACCTCTCATATCTTATATATTACTCATCTATAGTGAATTTGCAGAAGCCAGCAGTGAATATTAATCATGGATTCTAGTCTTAGAAATGATCTGAAACCAATAGAATTAGGCTTTTTATGGAATGGCTTGTTTGTCAGCTCTAATTTATCAGATGTTATGGTGTGTTACATTTAAGAAACAGAGGTGTTTATAGGCAGCAAGCGATTTATCACACAAGACCCAAGAGTGTAAACAGAATAATAACACAAACACGTCTAATGACAAGTTCTCAGAAGCAGCTATGGCAAAAATCTCAGTGTCTTCACCACGTGCAGACACGAGCAGCAACTGCAGCGTCTTGCTCTGTGATTAATGCCCCTGCTCTTGGGGTCCTCTGCAGCACATGGTCACCTCATGAACAGCTGGGTAAGATATTTGATTGGTTGTCAAGCAGGACTTGTAGACTCTACCGTATGGCTTTTCATTGGTGCTCTATTCTTACATGAATGATCTAGTTTCATTTGGATCAGATGGCCCCCTCAGCAATGCCCTCACAGCAATTGAGGTTGCTCTAATATTTCGATGAAACTAGTATTTATGCAGCAAGAGAGCTGCCCCAACTACATGGGTTGTAAGTTTTATAAGGCAAGACATCAAACTGCCAACTTTATAAACCGATATACATTGATCAGTCAACAACTTATAAAATTTCACACATTAATTGCTCACAAAGTTTTATCTAAGTCCATCATTCATCTTGTCTGTAAACTGATGAGTGGTTGTCAAGTAGCAGCAAGCACCATCTGATACAGAGGGAAGTGTATCAGGTCAAACCAGAGCTGCCACTGATCTGGCTATTTCCCTCCGCTCCAGTGCTGCACCAACAGGTGCTGCTTCAGTCGCAGAGATTAGGTGATCAGTGTCCTCAGATTCCTTCCCACTTGGAATGTCCCATATGCAGAGGCATCCTGAAGGGGAGGTTAAGGTAAGGTGGGCAGCTGGATGAAAGGGTGAGGGTGAGTTGTTGAGGAATGGGGGTAACCTTTCATGGCAGGCGGTGAGTGTAACAGATAGAAATAATAAGTTGATTAATCGTAATAACAATTGAATAGTGAATAGTTGGATAATCAATCAATCAATTTCTACTGATTTGTCATGTAAAAAATACCACAAGTGCCCTTGTTCTAACTTCTCATTTTGATAGTGAATTGATCATTTTGGCATTTTGGACATTTGATCTAACAAGATTCAGTATGACAGCTTGGGCTTTTTGTAACAGGCATTTTTCAACATAATCATCAATATTGAAAATAATTGTTATGTTTCAGCCCTGAGAAGAACCATGATGCTAATCTAATAATCATTCTATGTTTCTGTTATGAAGACAAGAATGCATCTCTGATACACGTATGTAATGATATGAATCACTCCCCTTTAAGATACCATTGAATTAATTTATCTCTTATCTCTCTGATATATGTGTGCCCTGAGCTGTGTTTATTGCTACTGTAATGTTTTTTGTCTCACATTATTACTTAATGCAAATTGCAATAATTGTATGGTTAAAGACTGTGATTCACTACATGAAGGGCACATCACTTCCTGCATTGGCCCATGGAATCAGATTGTCCAATTATGCGGGCTCCTTCAAATGCAGATTTCTTTTCTTGGGCAATAAGGCCTCAATGGGTGGTTCATCCATGGTCTATCCCAACATTCATTGTTACAAGACCAAAGGGCAACAAGAGCGGGACTTAAGGGTTAAATCTGAAAAAATGCTTACTTAATGTACAGTCATCAGTTATAAAATAAGCCTAAAGTTACTGAAGTAACTAGCTTGTAACAGCCAGGCAACAAAACATTTATGGTACTTGAAATGCTTGTCAGTATGATTTGTCATTAGTTGTACTAAAGAAAACTTTTCGCTAAGGAGCTGACATTAGATGTTGCTAACCAGTCTAAAAGAAAAGCTGTGAACTTGACATCTCACCACATGTCCTTACTTGCCAAGAGCTGTATCCATCGGTGGAAAGCCACAACAAGATTTACTCATGTTTTCTTTTCTTTTCAAATCAGTTCTTTTCTTTTTGATTGAATGCAGTTTCTCGTCGTCATTTGTGATGGAGATAAAGATTGCTTTCTAGGCGCTTCATCCAACTCTACATTTCTGATACCTGGAACCTGCCCAGTGCAGTGCTGTTAAACCAGAAACACTGTGGCTCCAAAGCACCCGGAGATGACAGAGTGAGCTGTAGCCCCGTTCAAAGTCTTAAAAATACAAAATCACTGATCGAAGGTCAAAGTTTTTACAGGAGCGCCTCTCACTCTCTCCCATATGTGCTCTGTAAGTGCATGTGATGACATTGCTCCTTGCAGTTGCGCGTCATCAGTCCAAACAGAAAGGCCAATTCGACTGGCTGATTGGTGGCTGTGAAAAATTTTGTGTGTTTAGTGCCCATTTTAACGGGTTAGTGAAGACACTGCCTTCTCACACAGGCAGTGTCTTCACTAACCCGACATCTTGGCTGCGTCGCATTCTCAGGAGATTCTGCATCTGTTAACCTCTACATAAGTAAGTTAACGGTGGGCACAGCCAGTTACACAAAAATTAAATCCTCTGAATTCTAGAAAATCGGTTCGGTCTTCGCTGCCATTGACCAAAGGAAGGTCTTTGCTGACAAATGGATGCCATCCCTGAATTAGGGTGCAGCTTTAGTATAATGAATGTCGTAATTAGGAGAAAGTTGGGATGCGTGACTCCCAAAACACAGGATACATGCAGGATTCATACAGGAGAATACTATTTGTATTGTTAACCTGTCCTTGAACTAGTAATATTAACCCAAACCATGATATTTAACCAAACCTAACCAAGTAATTCTTTTGCCTAAGAGTACGTCCACCCTACTCTGGGGTTTTTAAGACAGTTTTGGAAATACTGCTGGCCCCATTATAGTTTGAAAACTCTAGGGTTCCATTGTAGTAAAGAGGTGAAAACAGAGACCTTTGGAAATCCATGGTTGTTCCCTGACTGGACCTTATCAACTTCGATTGTGACCTTATTGTCTTTGCTATCAGTTGTGCAGTTAAATTCTACATTTGAATGCTACACCTGTCTCTACTGTTCCTTGTTTGTGGTATTTTGTGTGACTAATTAACTGCAGAGTAGACAGATCTGCTTCCTGTCTTCGCCGGCTTGTGCATGTTCAGTGTATGGTTGTTTTAAAACACAAAACTAAGTTGCAGGTGGGTGAAAATGTATCTGTGGTGAATACACTTGGAGACATGAAAACTATGTAATAATGAGCAGATAGGGATGGAAATCTAAATACAGAGTAAAGGGATATTCTGGTATTTAGTATGAGTTAAATTCTGGCTGTCAGAAGGGTTGACCATGGAGACAGTGACGATACAGTGAGGGTACTGGAGGGTCATGTTTAGATGGAGTTGCAGGCTGGGTAAAGGGAGGTCACACATGCTTTGTGTCCCCCAGGGAGTCATGCGGGACGAGACAAGAGTGGTGCCTGCGTTTGAGGTGCCTGGGCGCCACACAGATGAGCTCATGAAATGCTATGCTGTCCGCCTATCCAGGGTTGGGGCATAGAGGGTGAGAGGAGAGGGCATCCCTACCATCAATCACCCAGTGTGAAGTCTGGACCCACTGCTCCCGGATCAGCCCAACCGGCAGGAGGAACATGGGGCCAAGGCCACATTAAAGGCATTGAGTGTCCCTCCTTCCTCATTGTGAGAGGGTGGGGATTGAGTCAAAGGAAAGAGGCTGAGGGGGATAACAACCAGGAGGTGTGGTGCCACGTAACTGGAGAGGTGTAGTTGAGCATGGAGACAAAGTGAGGAGTCGAGACAGGGGCAAGGGAAGGACAGGATCTGAGGGAGGGCGGCCTGTGAAACTTGAAGACTGAGGCAAGGATGGAAAGAGACAGACACTGTCAGAAGCCCAGCTTACAACAAAGCTTAGTCCATGAACTCATCACCTTTGGTCACATGTTGCGAAGCTTGGAAAAGAATGCTCTCTAATTCTTAAATGTGTCCATGCTTGCTCAGAGCCAGGAGTCAGTCAGGAGTAATTTCAAGACCCTGTTATGACTTAGTGTTCTGGGCAGGAGTGTGATCCATCCATGTGTTGGCAGCAGTTACAGACTCTAGGTGAAACGGTCTGCCGGCACTAAGGCTCACGCACAGGGTGTCTGGTGTTGACAGACAGGCAGCAGACACACCAGGTACCAGTCAAAGACCATCAGCAGGCAGTTCTGGAAATTCATTCGAATACAGACAACCCTTACAACACTAGTCTGCAGTGGTTAAAATTGATTATTTGTGATGACTGAAAAGCATTTTCTTTACAGTATCTTTAAAAATGTATGAATCCAACAATATGATAGCTCTTTTACCAAACTTGAACACAAAATTGTACTTAGCCCAATCAACCATGCGAAGTGGGCAAAAGTAAAGGAAATTAAATATTCCAGGTAAATCTTGAAAATTATATCTGTTACAGAACTAAGAGTGTGAAAGTTTAATTGTTAGTTAGTAGTTGGGCCAAATCCAACATTTGTTTTACAATTTCAGAACACATGCTTTGTATTTACAAACCCGCCATTGAAAAATTCATGTTGATCACACTCCTCCCGTCTTACATCTTGTCTTGGCCCAAACCGTACAGTAAAACCTTACATGCTTTTTTTTAAAGGAGGGTGCACCTGTGATGCATAAATCTGTAAGAAAACTCCTAGACTAGTATGTTACATTTCTAATAAGCGTCACCAAACAGGGAGGGGGGTAAGTGAAAAAGAATGGCTACTGTATGGATTTGTAATAAGAGCCAGCTGTGGATGACCATGTGGGCTCTGCGCCTGGAGCATGTTGCTGGATGATTTGAGCCAAGGAGAAGCTGGCAAGCCCATCATAAATTCAGCTTTTTGGGTATGGTTGCTTTTTTTTTTTTTTTTTTTTTTTTTTTTTGAAGCGGTTCAAGACAAGCAAACTGCCTTTTAATTACTGAGAATTCCCTCCCGAGCATATAGCAAACAATCAGACCGATGCAGTTCTCTTTAAGGACCAGATCTGTGCACAGACAGTAAAAGTTGATGTAATCTCAATGATACTGAATGCCATGTCATGCAAATATACATACGCATTTGTGCACCTGACATTTAATTTTGTCCTTTCTGGTCATATACTGATACAATACTACAGAACAGAAATACACTGCACTGAAAATACAACAGAATAAAAAGAGCACAGAACAGTCTCCCTGGTATTCTGTTTCAACAAGTTTCTGAAGCTGCTCCAGAAAGCATCAGCCCACAATCCTAGACCTTGTAATAATTCTAGGAAATAGGATGGCATTTTACAGTGCTAAACCTGCCCCGAAAGAATTTGTCTGTGTCCTCTGCTTAAATAATTAAAGCAGCAAAGGTCTGAAATAAACCATCCAGCTCCATATTTTCTTCTTCTCTCTCAGCGCCACAAGCAAACATGTGAAAATGTGTGTAGGTATGAAAAGAGAAGTAAAAAAAGAAACATTCCTGTCTGGGCAATCATTGTGAGCACTACATCATGTTTATTAACGGTACTAAATCAGAGAGGGGAGCTACAATACTCTTGAGGAGTCTCCAAAATGACTTCGCCTGGGTGAGCACACTGGTGCGCATTTGAACTATGTAATAGGAGGGATGGGAGACAGAAATGTTGTCTGAAAATTTTTATTCTCCCTCCTTCTTTAGTTTAGTAAAAAAAAAATCTTCACTTTTGGAATTTCCTCTAAGCTTGGTGAAGGCGAAATGGTATAAATAACCATGGACTTTCTCGCGCTTATCCTGTTTTGCTGTTGTTCGCTTTTCCGCAGGCTAGGACAGTTTTCTTTTTATTATCTTGTAAAAGATTGAAGCCACAATGAGAAGAAGCCAGTCGGGAAACGCTCTATATCCTCCAAACCCTCTACAGCCATACTGTCTTTCCCTCCCTTTCTTCTCTTTCTAACCCTGAACCATAGACATTCAGGGCCCCCTGCTCTCTGTGTGGGCTTTCAGCTGGGTCCAGGACCCAGGCAACCAGGGAGTAAGTGGTAAATTCACACACATGCTCCCCGAGCCCCACACTTCCTGCTCTTCTGCAACCCCATTGGCCCCTGTGTTTGTAATTACCACTGTGAGCAAATGCACTCTCCCTTGGATACAAATTGCTGATAAGTTTCTAAAACCCAGTTCACTTCTAGTAGTCATTAGCAATATGATCTTATATGCCCACCCTGGTGCCTCTGAAAACACAAACTCCAAGAGAGTGAGACTTCATGAGGGCTGGCTTACAGTAATTGTTTACATAAATGCAAGTGATATCATATGCTTATGTTTTTTATATGACCTTAAAATGAACTGTGTTCAGTATTTTCACATAAAACTTTATTTACATATCGGCCCCTGACTTGTTTTACCAATAATACTTAGACGTGAATAGACATGAATTAAAAAGAACTTGATACATTAAGTTCCCAAAGTCTGAAGCTGCCCCTCCATGTGTCCCAATCCACGTCTGGGACCTCAAGCAAGGTAACAAGGTGATACAAATGCACAACTTTGGCGACTATCTATATTTTATCTATAATGAAATATAATGTATAGTATTTTAGTTTTAGTAGTTAGTGTCACTGACATTAAGAGTTCTTTTCAAATAGACCTGAGATAGCAACTTATTCAATAGACCAGCGCTTCTAAGGCCAGACAACTGACAATCCAGTGAAAAGTGAAAATCTACAGGAGTACTACTTTACTACAAGAGATAATAATAAAGTTTTAAAATCTCCCAGGGGAATTAACTAAAATACCTCCTCAATGTAAGAAGTGCATAGCACCTGAAACTACTTCTGCCAAGGTAAAAATGTACATATGGAATATCTAAGGTTATGGATATTACTGGCACAGTACTGTAGTTAAATGAGAAGAGATGTGAAGTGATGTAGAAGCTTTAACAGCAGAGCCTTTATGAATGCGGTCATTTTGGGGTCAAGTGTTGAATCTGCAACATATCGAGTTTGCTGTCAAACTAAATTTTCAAGTGTTTGTATGACTTACTGAGAATGACATAGCCATGATCTGCAGGATTACCAGAGGGGTTGGTGTAAAGAAAACTTTATCTGCATTTAAATTAGGTCTATGACTAAGAGATATTGAGATACTGATAAGTTTGGCCCATTGCTACATAAATTAAACCAACGTGTCACCCCATTATTCATGGCGAGCGGATTTAAGAGTGAGATCTACCAAAACTTGTGTTGTCGAAGGGAAATACTTACTGTGTGACCAGCCACAGCCCATGACCTCTGCCTTTGCCTATGAACATACTGCAATTCACAGATCTCTGGGTTGTGATGGTGATAGAAACAATGTCTTGGGTTTAGTAGCAACAAGGAGAATATCCTGTCAAGGTTTATATTTGACATAGAGAGCCTTCCAGTTATCTTCCACATTATCTTCACATGCACCTGTTCTTTTCCCCGTGGATGGAGATTTGTATTGACAGTAATGGTTTTTATTTGAGGTTTGGTGAACCATTTGGACAGTGTGCTCTTGGTGGAGTTTGTTTTGAATGGTCTTAATATTGCTGCTTGCTTCAAAGTTGTTTGAAACACCAGAAGCACTGACAGATTGGGGAGGTTTGCTTCCAGAAACCACACTCTGAAAGTCTGCGTACAGATGGGTGACAAATGAATGGAAAAACCAACATAAAGTGTCTTAGCAAGGTGTTATTCCACCTTAATCCTCCAAAACAGCTTCATTGCTTCCTTGCCATAAATTCTCTGGGTCTCTAAACTCAACATTTGACCAAAAGATATTTTTTCCATTCTGTGTTTTAATGATGCTGGTGAAGACCACTTTTTTAACAGATTATTACATAATCCCCCATAGGTGTTCAGATGGGTTGAGCTCTGGAGACTGTGAAGGCCGTTTGTGGTGGATTGATGAAATGTTCAAGCATGAAGCCTGTGAAGCCATCTCTGTTCAATGTGTTAATTCAAGACAAATCATCTCCACAAGCGTCTCCACAACTTAGCTGGAAACATTTCAAGTCAAAACATTGCCACAGTGGAAACAACAAGAAAGGCCCCATCTCAACACAAAGCTAGCACATCCCTCATTTTCATCAACCATAAGTGCTTATACCCTGCATTAATTCTGATTATACTCATTCATTCAGGTTTTTCCTTTTAATTTATCACCCATCTGCATATCTACATGGAGACATGTGCCTTGGTTTGAAAATGGGTATAGTTTGTGGCTACAAACTACCCTTAACATCACATTACATTAAAGCAAAAAACTTTCGGAAAAACTCTCTAATCTGACAATGGCGCATCTGAGACACTGTCCAGTTCAGTCACACAATCTTATAGTATTTGAAATGTACAATAGCATTTACAAGGGATGAGGAGGTGAAAGGTGCACGTTAGATGGAGTGACGGCCTACTTGTAAGACCTCCAGGCTGAGTGATGCTGAGTACTCTTCACCCGGGCAAAGGTTCACTCCGATCATCTGGGCCAATCTGTTCCAGACCTGGTAAATGACACTTTATTGGATCCAGACCTGACAAGGGCTTTGTGTATATTACATTACCAGACACCAGGCTCACTTAAGCGTCATTACCTATATCCCTCCTCCCACCAAGAAGGGGAAAAAGGAGAGTGAGAGGGGAATAGAGAGAAGGCAATGTAAGTCTTACCTCAAGCCATACACAGAGGGTGCTTTTTCCTCCAGGTGAGGCCGATAGTCAGCAGTCAGCTCACCATGACACGGCTCTCTTTCTCCCTCTTTTTCCTTCCCCTTTCTTCTCCCAGCTCTCTGTGCTGGGAACCCGTTAAATATAACAACACCAAAGTCCACCCTGGAACACCCAAGACGATCCTGCCCGCAGGGATTTTTGGGGAGATATTAGAAACACACCAGAAAGGTCACCCCACCCTCCTCTCTTCCCACACTGATGGAGCGAACGAGCATGAGCTGATTTAAGAATCACGAACTTGTGCAGATGCCCTAGATTTTTTCACTCAGGTTTGTTAGTGACTGAACCAATACATAAACTCTTGTGAGCAACTAAAACTAATTACACACTTGAGTGATGCGTGTTTATGACTAATTGGTGGATAAGACCCTTATATTTGACCTCAAATTAAAGATTGACTCCCTAAACTGAATTAAAGCCATCAAGACTGTGAAGCTACAGTAGCAGCAACACTCAGAATAACGTCTTAACTACAGCATGTTATGGTGGGAGGTTTCCTGTGGCTTGGATGCCTTGCAGTAGGATATGTGCCATAAGTAGTTGGTGGATTTGGCTAAATCTTCCTTTATTCAGATGACATACACACGAACACCCATACCACAAATTTCTGGCAGGCACTACTTGCTCAAGTTTCCGTTCGTCGCTTCTTAAACTACAGACAGGTGTGTCTGTGGCAAGCATCTGCAGGAGTGACTGTGTGTGTGTGTGTGTGTGTGTGTGTGTGTGTGTACCCATTAGTGCCTGTATGTGACAATGCTCAGGTATATATATATTCCCCAGTGCAAGCTGAAGACTCGGATTCCTAATTTAACATGTGGTCATTGGGTTACAGTATAAACATGCAAACCCAGGGAGGAGCAATTCATAGTAAAATGATTTTATGAGATATGAAGGCTGCATCCATTGCTTTAGCATTTCAACCATTGTCAAATGGATTACCAATATGGATTTACAGATGACCACACCCTCTTGACCTTTAATCGCAGAGACCGCGATCGCATAGCAAATGGATCTATTTTTTGTGCACCAGGAATTTAAATGACAATCACCTCCCACGGTTTCTCGGTTGCATCACCTGCCAGGGTACAAGGACGGGGGACTCTGCACCAGAAGTTTGACCAAAGATATATGTGTCTCTAGGAATGATAACTGAAATGTGCACTCACAAGCGTCAGTTAAGATATATGCGCCACAAGGATTACTGTTACAGTAAGGGCCACAGCTGTAGCTTCCTCAGCAGCCAGAGGGAGGTTGAGAAACCACATTATATACTGTTTGCCATATGTAACATGAAAGCTGCACCATGTAGGACATTAAAAGGGATGATGTTATTATTTTTTGTGCTTACACCACTTTGGTTCACTTAGTTTTCTTATGTGATAACTGGGTATTAGGGAGAATATATATAGTAAATGGTGTCGTACATGGAGAGGTTCAGCTTTTGCCCACACATGCATATAATGGGATCATACATAGGTCTTAGGATGTCATGCCTTTCAGCACTGGAAAATACTAATAGTATTTTTTTTTATTTTTATTTTTTTATCAACATAAGCTTTCTCATTCATCACTTTCTAAATGACATCACTTATTTCTGCTTTCCTCCTCCTTTCAGTCATCACTCTGCTTTCCTGTTTGTTTAAACTCTGTTCATTACAACCCACTGGTTGTACGGGTCACTTTGATGCCAAGAACTGAGAATACACAATGGTAAGTTTGCATTTTTGTTAACATCATTGAAGAAAGAAATTTGGCAGACCGGGTTTTTCCTCTTACTACAACTTTAAAAATCTTAGACAACACAACTTTATTTTGATTTTTTTGCTCTTTAATATAACTGTCATATTTGCCTCATAATAAGATTACGTAAATATGAAATATAAGATTACGTATATATATAAATATTATAACAAAAAAATAAAAATATTAAAAATATTAACAAAAATAAATGAGCAAAAAATTTATTTTCTGATAATCTCAGTGTTGCATTTACCCACAGTAAAATATTTCTGACGACCACTTTTAAATGTAATAAAAAAAACAAGTTTGTTATTCTGCCCTTCATGCGTCTATCCATGTCTGACATCGTGTGTGTGTGTGCGCGCGTGTGTGTGTGTGTGTGTGCGTGTGTGTGTGTGTGCGCGTGTGTGTGTGTGTGTGTGTGTGTGCGTGTGTGTGTGTATAAGAGAGAGCGAGAGAGAGAGAGAGGTGGGGGGTTAGATGGTCATGGAAGGCAGCTTGAGCTACACTGTTCCAGCTCATTAGCCATGATTAATCGGCATGTGAGCTTTCCCATGGTCCCCTTTGCCTGGTTGGAGACAGAGCTCACCTTGGAGGGCACAGGGAGTAGGCTTCTACACCACCACCGTTAACACTCTGCCACATGTAAGAACGACTTGTATACATTAAGCTTTACTTGTCTCAGATTGTATTTGCTTACACTTGTACTGCTTCTGTGGACGTTTTTACTTTCAATTGATCATTGTCATAGATTCAGATTAATATGAATCTATGACAATGATCAAATACTGTAAAAAATGTTTTATTATATTTGAAGTAGTATCTTGTAGATTACTGTCTAATTAGAGAGAATTTGAATTACAGTTAAAGGGAGTTGTTATAGCAACAATTCAATGAATATCTTTAATGAATATCTGGCAGATGTATCCATGTGTGTAAATACAATCTAATTTTAAATGTAATTTACTGCTCATGTACAAATGATTAAGAAAATCATAATTAAGAAATCTATGAGGGTAACTTAGACAAAGCAGTTTTTATTTAAAACAAAAAGAAAAAATAGAAGGTAAAAGCTAATAAATAAAATAAAACAGGTGACTATAATGTGGTACAAATATGATGTTTATGAAATACGCAGTCTATATATTATACTGACCTATGTATTTAGCATTACTCTCATTCATGCTATGAGTTCCCACAAGATTGATTCCTTCAAATTAATTTACATTAATTTTAAAATATCATCACTATATATCATTGCAAATATAATATGAATTAAGATTTGTCATGACAACATTTTACATCATGGCTCTATTTAACTTGCTATATTTGAAATATTCTACTACTTAAACCTTTTGAATGTAATTTCCAACTGAGATTAAAATCCAAAAACAGCATTGTAGACAAAAATGTAAAAAATCATTTAATGCCATTTTGGATGTAGAGGAAACCTACCTGAGGTATTTTGTTTCTAAATATCTGAGCCCATGTAAACTCCACTGATAACAATCCCTGAACGAGATTGTAAAACCAGAAAAAAAATCCAGCAGGTTTGTTCACGCAAAAATATACACTGATGTAGGTCTCCTCAATTAAGACATAATAAATTCAGTGAAGCCTTTGTTTTTTCACTTATGTTCTCTAATCCACCGATATAAGAACCATCTGTGTAAATTCATGCCCACAGAGGATGGACACTCGCTGTCTGCCGTGTACTGTATCTGCTGCGCACAGCCATGTGGAGACTGTGATGAACTTTCAGTGATTGGCTCAAGACTTTCCTCAGGGCATCTGTCTCATCTTCATTCTGCCCCTTACACTTCTCCCTAACGTAAATAAGTCTTGTTTCTGTTGGGTCCCACAGCACCCACACACACACACTTACTGATGTAACAGGGGTTTTTTCACATGTATTAGTGGGGAAGTTGTGTGTTTTTATCCCAGTTGTGTAAATTTGAGACTCTTACTCTTATATTTGTATGTGCACTCATAGTAGCAGATGGTATTATAATCCCACTTAAAGAAATCAAACTAAAGTTTTGAGTTATGAGTTTATTACATTGTTTACTACACTCTGTTAGTAAGCAATGTTTTTATTTATTTATTTATTTTTAAATTTTTGGTTCCTTTGCTGCTGCAGTAATTAAACAATATCAAGTGTTTCTTTTACAACATAGTTAAACATCATATTAAAACAGGGACACAGAACAATATATCTAGAAACATAACAAAAGTAATTAAAAAAATTAAATCTCTATTAAAAGCATGTCTAAAAATATTTTTAGGAATGTACTTAACCATGGTTGGTCATCACTGCCAAATATGATCAACATTAAAGCTGCCCACTGACCACACATGCCCAGAGCAAGCACATGCTGAACCTTGTTTCAGTTTTGTTTAAATCCGCTGTTCCAAGATAATTCAGACACAAATATGCTTAAAGCTGCAGAGGTTTCTTAATTTCCTGTGTGGGCCACACACAACTACACAGATCTTTTGGCTACAGACAGCACTCTGAAACTAAGACGGACAATCTGCTGTCATTATTTTTACTGTAAAAATAGATTTCTTCAAGGGCTTTTGTCTCCCACTTATGAAAAGTTAACAAAATAATTAATGGATTAATTTAATACTCGTTCCTCTGTGCACAGCAATTTTCTGATGAATATAATTTTTCCCACAATCTCAAAGTGGGGGAATGCCAACACCATGTGTTTTACAGATACAAATAAAACAGCGTGGTATCTGATGAAATTAGAGTATGTGATTTTCAGCATCCAGTAAATAAGTAAAGTAATTTTATTCTTCACCACAGTTATGTTGACTACTCATCTTTGCATTTTCTAACATTAGATGAATACCTTCCTTTTGTTTTTATTCTATGGATGAGTAAGTGAGGGACCAGTACAGTTCACGCTTTCTTGGCACCTGGCTGGTCCTGTGACATAGTCCCCATCTTCTCATTTCAGTCAATTAGTCAGCAATTCATCAGCACACAGCCCAGGTCCAGGTCCAGCCTTCTGAAACCCAGCTCACACAGGACGGACCCACTTGCCCCATAAATGCAAGGAACGTGCTGAGAAGAGAAAAGCAGAGCAGCAGGAGAGAGGCCAAGAACCTGGAATTAAACGGGGCCACCTGATCCACACCAGCAGAATCACAGCCAGCCAAACAGAGCGCTCATTGTCTGTGGCAGACACCACTGAGCTCTGCTCTTTGTCGCCCCCCTCCCACCTCCACACACACTGTCCTCCAATGTAGCTAGCTGCAGGGAGGAACTGTCGACTTTAAAATATATTTTCGGGGTTGGGTAAAAAAAAAAGCTTGTGTCTTCAAAGTGCCTCATTTAGACAATGTATGCAATTTTTTAAACACTTAAAGTTTTGTTGTAATTTGAAATAAGGATCATTCCTTTGACGGAAAGAGCTCAAATGTTTACCTCAACAGTAATGATAGATTTTCCTCTTGTAAAAGGTACAGACCTTCAATCTTCCTTAATTCCTCCAACCAAACGTGGCAGTACATGCACTAGATATAGATACAAAGACACAATTAGAGAAATACTGAAAAGCATACACACACACATACTGTGACACACAAACACAGATACATACACACATGTAGAAGGGAGTCAGCAAGCAGGGGCAACTGCTGAATAATTCAGAAGTGGAAATGCATGATTGATGTGGGACATTTCATTTCCACACCTTTAAAAGGTGCCTTTTAGCTCAAGCTCCAAACAGGCCAAGTGGTCTCTGCAGTTCAAAGCCTGGCATGGATCTGGCCTTCCCAGTCATGCTCTTTGGGACAAGAGTGGCTTTATTCTGTGGCACGGGCACCAGTGGTGGTGGATGGGATTCCACACCTGTGTTTGCTCCTTACCCAATAATTGAGAGCTGCATGCTATTTTGAGCTTGGAGCACAAAGTGCTTCACTCATGAGCAGCTCAGGGTGAAGAATCTTGGCTCACAGTTTGATGTGGCTGGAAAACCTGAAGGCCTGTAGATTAGCCCGGCAGGGTGCAGCTATACTCAAGAACATATGAGCTTGAAAGACAAACATACTTTAAATGGAAGATCTACATCATTGTGACTGATGCATTTTTAGCATCTTATTATTTTTAGCAAAGTTTAGTATTAAATATTTTGTATGTGGATTCCAGATGGAGGAAAGGCAAATTCATAAAGATGACAATATTTTTTTTGCAATGCATTATTTCCTGTTTTGAAAAAAAAAAAAAAAAAAAAAAAACAGAACCAGACATTTCTTGCAGTGGTGGAAGATGTATTAGTATCCTTAACCTACTGGAAGTACAAATACCTCAAAGCAAGAAAACTTTCTACCAATCAAATTGTATTAATACATTAATATTAACAGCAAAATGGAAGTGAAGTGTCAAGCAAAAATGCTTATTATAATGGATTTACTTTACCTTACAGTGCAGAGCAGAGGTATCCAGATTAACAGTTTCAGGTATAGATGGGTCTGGGTCCTACATTTCCCATAATGCAAGTATCAGTTTGCATTCTACTTGCATATACTATACTTATATACAATCACAAATGAAATAAGATGAGCATCAGTTGTAGTTGTCTTAACTGGTAACTACAGCTGTTAAATAATGTAGCGGAGTGAAAAGTTGACATGTGGTGGATTATAAAATAGCAGTTAATGCACATATGAAAGTTCTGTATAAATACCTAAAAATTTCAGTATAAGTATAATAGTATAATACTTCAGTAAATGTCCTTTACCATCAAAGGAAACCTACTTCAGTGTAGAATTATTACATGTGTTTTGCCAATGCTATAAACCAGAGGCGTATGAAAATTCATAGACAGGCTTAAGAAGCTGACTAAGTAACGATAGACAAAATGGAAATGAGCAAAAAGAACAGTGAGCGTGAGCCAACGCGCTGTTACTGAGCTAAGTCAGTATAGTGGAGGGTCAGTCCAAGTGCAAGGAGAACTCCAAGTCAAAACAAACACTCACTTTGGCTTCTGACGGGACGGTGCGCTCACTTTTTCCCACAATTCTCCCGAACAGCTTAATTCATAGTCACACAAACTAGGTGGTCATGAAACTCATCACAACAAAATGTTCCAGATGTAATTTAATTTTCATGAAAATGTCCACTTTTCCTGCCATGTATGTGATGCATGTTATATATTTTCACAGGATGACAATGATAGATTTAGAGCTGTGTTTCGTGTTTCATGACAGCTCTGGACTGCCAGTTCATTATGATATTAATAGGGAGGGTCGAAAATGTCAAAACATTCCTGAGTTGTCAAGCAACCCTGCCCTAGTTAAACCTTTGAAAAAAAAAGAGAAAGAGATGTTGTTACCAACTAAGAAAATCCAAAGGGACCCATTTTTATTTAAAATGTTAACTGGCTGACCAAGCCAGCTGGGTAATTTATTACCAAGAGACAGGAATTTTGACAAATCATTCAGCTCAGCAAACTCGGCCATGGCAAAGTTCAGCAATTAGGCTCCTATGTAAAGAAAGTCTACTCCTCTGCATTGGGTGTACTGGATTTATGTGCGCTCAATAGCTAGCAGGCAGGTTCAAAGCCCTGTGTAGGGGAGCTGAAGCTTGACACATGGGGAATTTCACAAATATGGTGGAACACACACATTTTGCAGTAAATCTGACCAGAGAATAGTGGTCTTTTGGGGGAAGGAGGTGGTCAGTGAGGGGAGAGAGGTGGAGTGTTGAGTGAAGGCATAGCTAAATAATCAACCCGTGATGGGGGTCAACTATTCTCAAGTCATCTGTGATATTCAAGAGGCAGAAGAAAGGATAAGAAAGCAGGGCGACAGTGATTTTTTTTTTTCAAAGCCTGATTGTTAAATAATAGAATTCGCAAGTAGCTTCTAAGGATTTTTTTTTTTTTTTTTAAACCCTCCTTTTTAAAGATGCAAACTCCTAATACAACTCACACATGTTAAATTTTGACTTCCAGTCAGCCAAGCCTAAACCCTCTGTCAATATTTAGCTTTCTTTTAATGGGGTGATTTTATGCTACTGTCTGACCATCATGGCCAATGAGTAGCTGCTTGCTCAGTGTCATAGTGAGTGTACCTGAGAATAGTTGTGGGTAAACCATTACAACCTGGTAGTTCATAAAGCATTAAGTGATAGACATTCTGGACTTTATGGTTTTAAAATACACAAACTCAATTTTTTCTACATATTATTGGAACAATTCTTCTTTGGTTTCCACATCAGCAAACCATTTATGTTATAATAAACCCACATTTTAATGGGCATATTTGCTGCTATAAATCCTTTGAAAATTTTTGTTTTTAAACAACTGTTGTTTGCATAGTTCTAATTTCTAGGCTTGATCTTTACATAAGGAATATACTTGATGTCATAGTTATTTAAAGACCTGTTAACATCTTTGCAAATGTGTCACAATTCTGTGATCAATTAAATAATCCCAACAAACAATAAAATGTGATTTAAAGGTACAATGAGTGAGTTTTTACTGTCCCACTGCAATAAATGACCACAATATACAGTACCTGCAGATGTTTTATATGGTTGTAAGATCAATACAGTGAGCCATTGAGTAATTTGCCAGGTGTTGATATTTTTGGCATTGAAAACTCGCTTTCTGGCCTAAATAAAAAGTTACACCTCCACCACCTGCTCAGATTTCAACTGAGGATATCCTGAAGAAGAATGAAGAATGAAGAACACAGTTATCTAAATATCTGCAGAATCTTAATCCAACATTTATTTTTTTCAAAACCTAACCTGAAGAATAACTGCATGGTGCAGACAACAGCTGCATGGAAATCGATAAAACAGGTTGAATTTAGTGAAGATATATTTGACAATTCAATAGCTCGAAAAATAAAAGCTTTTACGACAGCTTTCCTTCAGTCTGTTTACATTTTTTTGAACAGTTTACTTTAGAATTACATCACATATAACCATTAAAATATGAAAAAAAAGGAAAAAAGGCCAAAATGATATTGCATCCCACAGAATGTATAATTTGTCAATGCTTTCTTGTACTTGCAACAAAACCAGTGCAGACTCTTTTCCAGTGACCTCATGAACTAGTTTTTATTCCAGAAAGGGCATATTTATAGAGCATACAGGCACGACAGCTGGCATAGAGGGATCACACTGTGTATACTCTAAGAGATGAAAATTGAGCTTGACCTAATGCAGCTAATACTTATCATTTAAAATATGCCTTGATCAGCTCTGGTTCCAGTCCAGCAGATGAGCTCAGGGCATCCCTACATTTAACAGCTCCAAGATGGGGAAAACTACTATGAGCTGATATTTTATTGTTAACAAAGCAGTATTTGGCAACCAGATGTCTTTGTGTGGCTTTATTTTCTGTGTTTCATCTCGTACTATGGTGCAAAACCAGAAAATTGTCCATGTTGCAACTAAGTGACAAAGGTGAACGATCATATTTGCACTGTTGCTGCTGTAAGAATCAGTTAGATGTAAGTCATCTTGTGTACTCAGGAAGAAGCTCATTACCTAATTCATTCATTCACTTGCATATAATAAGACTATGTGCACCCTAGTGGTTGCTACTAGCAGTAGCACAGTAAAACTGGGCATGGCCACATAACTTTTTGCAACAGTGCTGAGCTGTTATTAATGCTGTGTCCTTGTTAAAGTGAGCTAATACGCCAAACCTTAATTTAATCTAATTACATTAGATTTTAAGACATCTGGCACATTTGTTTTAACAAATGTGTACAAAGTCTTAATCTCAACTGTGTTGTATTTTGATTGTCTAACATACAGAACACAGACAGGCAGGTGAAACACAGATTCATGTCCTGGCTCCTAACTGTAAAACCATGTACGGCTCTAATGTTGTGGACTATTTTCAGAGAGTGACCTCTTTTTACCCTTCCTCCTGTAATGAAGACCAGACATTCACAAACGCTGTGTGTATGATCTTTCTGCACACACACATACACACCGATGTAAACAGAGAAAAAACACAGAGACCATTTACCCTGGGATATACATTTTATTTTCTATTTCATTTGATTTTATTCTGCTTTCTTTCACTCTTGAACATACGTTTTCATATTTATTTAGAATTAATTGTCTATATTAGATATTCAAGTGTTTTCGAATATGTCGTGTGAAGCCTCCATCTTCTGAAAAAATTCTTCCTCGAAGCACAGGAAGCGATGTTTTTAATTTATTTCCTGCATCCACAATGTTTTGAGAATGCAGAAGTAACAGGATGGTAGTTGCAACTACATCTGAACAGACAAATTAAAGGACAATAGCAGAAACTTAAATGTCACCAAAAAAAAAAAAAAAAAACTCAGAAAACAAATGCACATGCAGTGCAACAAATTCTTAAACTATTTGCTTGCTACCAGGGAAATACGAAAATAAAAAATTAAAAAAGGTCTTAATTAAACTTGTGTTTGCAGTAATTAAAGACATTACAATTACAAAATGAATTTTATTTATTATTCTTTTATTTCTTATATTGAACTTTTTTGAGTGGCTACTGCTGAGAAAGTTTGAATGCAGCAGAGTATCAGTATGTGCTCAGTTGTTTGCATAGCCTATAATAGAAACAACGATATGGTAGATGCCATTTAATGACTCATCATCATTTATTAGCAGATAGTTGTTGGAGGCAGTTGACAAGCATTAAAGCCTTCACACATTAATTGTTTATTCTAGCTAAGTGTGCAGAGGCGTGGGCCGTTGATGGTAATCATGTCCCTGTTGATGAATGACATCTGTCGGGAGACTTTAAGGTTGAAGATTCTGCCAAAGTCTCCGCCAAAAGAAAGCGGGGAAGTGATAGAGTTGGGGGAGATGAAAAGGAAAAGGGATCATAAATGAAGTCCGGGTTACAAAAATAATAACTACACGAATAACTCCAGTTTAAAGGAAAAGTTTCCCACTAATTTGTCCGAAAGGACCAAAGCTTACATCACAATGTTAAGTGGGTAAAAACTAGCTTTGAAATGTAAAAACGCTGATCGGCTACTTTTTAAGTAAACACTAACTGTATCTATGTGACGTCCACGTTGATGTTGAAGCTTCTAGTGTGAGAAAACAAACTACTGTCTATGGCATGTATGTGTGTTTGTGTGTGTGTGTGTGCTCCTGTCACTGCCTGAACACTGTTTTCTTTCTATCGCCGCTCTCCGCTCTCTTTACTCTTCCCCCTGTAATCACCTTCAGAGAGATGCAGCATCACAGCATCATATCCTCTGTGCTCAGATCTTCTCAGTGCTATTCACGCAGCTCTCTAATACATTACGGCTGTCAGTAGTGTATCTGTTACATGAGCATTAGCTTTATGTTGATGGGGAGCACTGGGGGCTTTGCTTATAAATACACTACAATCTTGTTATCAGTTAAAAGCAATTGCTGCAGGGCTGCAGTGTTGTTGACACTGATTTGCTAATAGACCGCTTGATTGTGCCTATAATTGCACAATTCTTTTTGGGAAATTTGTGGGATTTATTTGACCCATAACATACACTGGCATACGCTGTAAATGTTCTGAGTGGAGAGATAATCTAATTTCAGATAAGATGGCATCCAAATGGCATGGAAAAAAAAGGTTCATGAGAACTTTGATGGAAAAAAAACCAAATATGCCAAATTCCCTAATCATTTACATCTTGAAAAAAATGTGGACTCAGTCACACACACACAAATCACAGCCTGGTCAGTGCTATGACCTGCGGCTTCAGAATGATGTCACATGAGTTTGTCCTACTCGCTTTTATCCCCTGCAGGGCATGAGCAAAGAGGTCAGGGCTGCAGGACACACACACACACACACACACACACACACTCATGTCTGCAACAAGTTCTCAGCCAGTGTACAAATCTTGGGAGTCGACGTCAGCCGTCATTTACTTGTCAGGGGTGGAAACAAAATAGATGAGAAATGAAGTGCTGAGACTGGCCTGACCTTGTGGGATGATTGGCGCCTAAATAACTGGGGCTGAAATTGGGCATTTTACACCCTGGCAGCTGCCCAAAACACAATTTGTCCCAGTTTAGAGGACAACATGGCCTGAGAAGCATGCCACGTCAAATAGCAATTTCCTGGGAACTCTCAAATCCTACTTCATTTAGAACTGTGAGCAGAAATATAGTGTTCATCAGAAAATTACACCAGATCAGTGAAAGTTAGTTAGTTTATTAGTTCATTATTTGTATCAGTACTGAAAACTTACTGTATGTTAACTTATAACTGTGCAAGTATAGTTTTTCGTTTAAACAACATAAATATGAAGCAGAAGTATGCAGCAGGAGAATAGTACAATAATAACAGCAGCAGGCCGAACTACGCTTAAAACCAGATAATAAGTGTTTTTGATAGAGCGGTGTAAGACAAAGTTCAGGGGGTTAGGTATGTTCCACCTCATTTGTTATGGATGTGGATACTACAGTATACAGGTATGACTTAGGTATTTGGAAGCAGCAGGGAACATGGCCTTGGTTTTACTGGAAAAGCTGGAGATTGCCAGGCACCAAAACCAAAAGCTTTGAAAAGGAATAAATTATCTTTTCTTGCTGAAAGTTAGAGAAGACATTTGCAGTTTTTGCACTTTTTCCACTCTTTATGCTAAGCTAAACCAGTCAGCTGCTGGTTGTAGCTTGCAATATGTTGTGTTCATCTCAAAGTCTTGGCAAGAAAGCCAATCAATGCATTTCCCCAGAAAGTATTCTTTTAATTATTTTGTCCAGTGCTATTGTCCCATAGCAGGGTTCCAACACTCTGCAAGAGATTGTATCAGCCACAGGTATTTTTGTGCTGCTACTGTAAGATATACTCTGCGCCCCTTACCTCAGTAATTTTGTTAGTTTAGGGGCTTAATCCAGAGATGCACCTCAGCAGCATCTGCCTGGGTCTGTAGGGCTTAAGACTCTGAGCAGGGATCACTTATAATGGAATCCAATCCCTAGCTGTCTGTTTGAGAGGGCTGGAACTAATCGATCAGAGGAGAGCATCTGTGAAAGAGATGTTCAGAGAGGCAGTTTTGACTGCGCTGGAGCCAGAAGGGCTACTGTCTGATGCCCCAGTTCTGGCATTACAGCAAAGTATTACCACTTGATACGCTGGTCCAGCTGACTTTGATGCAAAAATATGGTGAAAGGTGAAATGGTGAAGCTGGCACATTTCTATCCCGACATCTAATTTTGTCATCTCTGCTGTCTTAAGGAGTTATGAATTCTTCCCATCTACCTTTAATCCTCTGTCCATGTCCCTCTCCTTTTCGCTCTCTTGCATATTTTATATCAGTTTCTGCGTTAAGTCCTTCCCCTCTGAACTCAATCCCCAGTCTGGCCCTCTGCTTGAGCCCCTCAGCTGCTGGTCTGCTCTCACACTAACCCCCTTGTTTATATCGGGGACGCAATTAAGTCGAAGCCAAGTAGAGGAGTCCCAGAGAGAGAGGCAAGAGTGCAAGCTTGTGAGTCAGATTTCAGCTTCTACACTCACACACTCCTCCCTCTTCTATTTCACTCTTTTTCTCTTTCCCTCCTTCTCTCTTGCTCTGCATCTTCCCTTTCTCTCTTTTTCACTCTAAAAATGCAAACTGTGATTATTTTTCTTGTTGAAAACAAAAGAAATTAAACATGAGACATTGTTTCAGTAATGCCCGATAAAGGTTTTTTTTTTTTTTGTTTTGTTTGACTGAAACTGGTTCACTGGAAGAGAAATATCTGACTTGAGATAGCCTGATGGGCAGCCGAAAATGGCTAAAGCAAGACATTACCTCACCAGTGTGTGATGTAATTTTAAATAGATATTTATTTATTTTAGCATTACTCTGTGCACCCAAATGTCAATTATATGATGTGAATAATACATTATTTTATGCACATTTTTGTCAAAAACATTTAATTTAATCACTTGTTTCACTGTCTACAGCACGACTATAATTTCTTGTTTTTTGTCCTGGAGGAACTGTATGAGTGCCGAGTTCACGTTCTCCACATGTGTGGTCCAATGGCCCAGGGGACCTATCCCAGAATCCCAGACACACGTGTGCAGGCAGAAGCAGTAGTGCAATGCAGAGTAGATAAACAGTGCTCTCACTGGCCACTGCACACACTCCACATCTAAACAATGCCAAGTTAACTACTTTGAGGGAGCGTATTGCAAAAGCAAACACAAATAAAACCATGCTCATTTTAAAAAAAATCATTTTGGAAGAAAACTTCACCCACACATGTATATTTCTTAAGTTTTGCTTGAGTCATGAACTGTATAAATCGTATACACAGCTCTCGCGTCTGCTGGTATTAAATATGTATTAGAGCATAATTTCTTCCTGGTTGAATTAAGTACAAGCATCTTGATTGTTCTGCTTAAGCGTTACAAGGCAGCAGTGCAAGTCTGCCTCACTTTCGCAGGGGAGATGCAGGAGAAACTCCAGGGATGTGTGCTGCGTTGACAGACAGGGGGATAAACAGAGGGATTGTCCCTGACCTCCCAACACCAGTCTGGAGGAAGACGAATAGCCCCCCAATGGGCCCTGAGCAGATAAAATACACCCTACCGTCTTCAACACCAGGTGTGACAGCCATCAGGGGTGGCCTATCAGCAGGAGGCACAGAGAAGGGGAGGTAAGGGTGAGGGGGCACATTAGGAACATATCAGCAATTACTCTCTGGGTTTATTTTTCTTCCTGCTTTAACGCCTGGATACTAAGTTACATTCATCCTGGGTGTTGATTGCATCTTAAGATCCAAGTGAGAACACTTTGCAGTTATTTGTCGATTATCTGATAATACACTGAAACATGTTAATGTTGTGTTATGGTATAGCAACCATTTAAAAGCCTTGCAGTTTGTTTATTTGTCAGAGCTCAGTTTTTCTTCTGTGAATGCTATGTCCATACCTTTTCAAGCTTTGGTGCTTATCAAGGGAAGTTCAGCTCCATCTTCGCTGTTCGTGCACCCAGAGTTGCAAATCAACTTCTTTATGTAATGGAATTCACAGGGTCGAGGACATGTTTACCTCTTTTTCCAGGCCCATTAGGCACCAAGCGGCTATATCATATCTGACATGAGAGAATGGCCTCAATCTGTTTAAGCCATGATCTCTGACTGCCTGCCCCACATCTTCAGATTGGCCACTACAAGCAGAGATATGAAGAAGGATGATAGTCATTTATATGTCTTGAACTTTAAACAATAAAGGTGTTATGGGTACAGGCATCCCACAGTTCAGACAAATAAATGAGCTCCGCTGTGTGTAGTTTTAGCTGCAAAGCAGGACAAAGGTTTTGCAGGCACTCACGTGACCACAAAGAATTGTTAGAAAATAATTTGGAAATTTTAGTCCATAAAATGACACAATTTATTTCTTGTGAAACTATATATGCTAATTCTGTCAAAATAGTCTTTTGTGCATTCTGAAGTGTCAAAATGATCTGCAAAAATAGAAGAAAGTGGTTGTGTGCAAGAAGATCTCGTGTGAAAAAGGGAAGCCCAGACCTCTAATTTCCTGTGTGAGCATTTGCCGTAGAATGGGACGGCCAGACCGCTCTGCGGCTATCAGGAATCAGCCCAATAGTCCCCTGAGCCACCCCTGCCCTTGCGATACCCTCTCTCAGCCCCCCCCTTCCTCTGAGCACAGGCCCCAGGGCCACTGTGGGTTAACCTCGCTCAGCCGTGACCAGAAAACAGAGTGATATCTTACTCATCTAATCCCCCTCTCAGTCATCATGCAATAAAGTATGCTTTGCAACCCTTGACCTCACCAGTCAGAACAACCTCCCCCCTCCTCCAGCAACACAACCCTACCAGCCCCCACCGGGGGACCAATAAAAAAGGGAAAATGTCAAAAAGTTTGGAACCACAATTAACAGCTTCAGCGGCATTGTCATCACCAAGATAGTGAGTTTGAAACACAAGTGTCACAAGTTAAGTCATAAACTTTCCATCTGATGTGATAGAATTTATGCTGCACACTTTGTACACTAGAGATACAGTGTGTAAATTTATCACTGTAATGTCCCACAAAGTTTTCTTGAATATTATACTCTTTGTTCAGCAACATATAAAACCTAGATAATCTAGTAGAATAGTGTGTATAGTAAAAGTATAAAACCATCATCATTTCATCATTTCATCTTAGATGGAGATGAATTTGGAAAAGCAGAAATAGAACATCAGATATGCTGAATTTATAATTTGAATTTTTTGAAGTTTGGTGATGTTTTGCCTTGTTTCTATATCCACAAACTTGAATTTTTGGACTTGCTCTGTTATGTTTTCTTCTGATGGTTCAGTCCTGACAGTTTCACGAATATTTAAGCCATGGAAGAGCTCCATCTGTCACTCATCTAACATTATCTATGCAGAAATGTAACTGGGCTTTTATTTCTGGAACCTAGATGCCCAAAATAACTTGCACATTATTATTCTTTTGTGTATCCTATTATTTCTCTCTAAAATTATTCCCTGTACACACAGATCTCTGACTCCACCTTTAAAAGACTTGCTATACTGTACCCTTTTCCAGATGGTCCCCACATTTTCTTGACCATTCAGATGCTTTGGACAGATGCAGATTTAAGTCGACAAATACATACAGCAAATGCATCTGCTGAAGCTCCACCTCCATCCTGCCCTTTACTCATTTTATGAGGAGTATCACAGGAGAGAGACTTTCTGACACTGGGGGCATGTTGAGCACAATATGACCATGTGACAATTACAAGAAAGACATGGACTCATGTGGAGACCTTTGAGTGTCGATTTATCTGTGTCTGTGTGTGCTAGTGGCAGTGTGCCTTGGAAGATGCTTACACGTTACTGTAAGTTACCTTGCGCATGCAGATGTTGCCAGACAGTGTATGCATGTATGCTTGAATGTTTGTGTGTGTGTGTGTGTGTGTGTGTGTGTGTGTGTGTGTGTGTGTGTGTGTGTGTGTGTGTGTGTGCGCGCAGAGAGAGAGAGAGAGAGAGAGACTAAAGCTGCTCACAGGGGTTCAGGGCTCCCTTGCTCCAGCACATCTGGGCTTTATATCAGGCCTTTAATTAATCCTGAGTGAAGGCCAGGCAGTGACAGGATGACTGGGCAGGCTCCAGTCCAGGACAGGGCCTGATTTATGACAACTGAGCTCCAACTAGCATTGATTTATTTCAGACTGAGGAAAAGGGAGAGTATAGGGGGTGTGTTTAAGGGCATTGGTGAGTGGACACAGACACAGCACTGTTAAACTGGGAGGACAGAGACACAGAGGTTGAGAGTGACTGAGAAAGGTGAGAAACCAAGTGACAGGCCAGGAGTGAAGAAAGGGGAGTTTGTGGGTTTGTGATGCTTAATTTTAAAGCCAGGCTTTGCGTACAGCTGAGGCTTCCTCCCATTGTTAGTAAGCGGACAGAGTGAGACAGAGAGAGGGACAGAGCGTGAGAGAGAGAGAGGATGGATGTGATGTAGGAAGGAGAGATTACGAAGGCTGAAAACCTCTCTTCTTCACAGAGGTTATGTTCCCTCCCAGTGCTGTCAGAGTGACTGCTCTTACTTTATCTCCCCACACAAGGAGATTGTAAATCCTCCTCTGCTCATTTGACTTAATCATGTCAGTCATCTGAGCTCGGCAAAACACAGGAAAGCATGTCCCATTCACTTTCTCACCTCCCCAAGGCCTCGTTCGTTGGACAGCAGAAGGAGTATATAAAAAGCATGTTCTTTTTATTATCTAATTCATGCATCAAGTAGTCACAAATGGCCCACAGTGTCATGGAATGTAATAGCTGTGCGTGTTTGCGTGTTTGTCTCTGTGTGTGAGATTATATTGTTGGCTCTTAACTCTTGTCGCGGTCTCTTGTGTTGTGGAAAAAATGTCAAGTGTGACTGAGATTTTATGAGCCTCTGTCGCCTTGTGTCCCTGATATGTTTCCTTTTGATAAGGACTCAACTTTCACACCAATAGACAGCTGAGACACTGAAGATTGCACTTTAAAGATATATGGGGAAAGCCAAAATATCTTCTCCCTATTGTACACAAAATACACATACAGTGTGGTTATTCGCACATGTGCTTAGTCACCTTGAAAGAGAAGGTGAAGTTTTAAAACTCAGTTTATAGCTCAGATCTGTGTTGTTAGTTTTGGCCTGATCACAGCAGCAGGGTGAGTCCTGTAAAAAGGTCTGTAACTGACTGACTGATCGACTGAGTGACTGGCTGATTGAGCTACGCCATTGGTCAGTTATGACTAAGTGATAAGGTTACACCTCTGGTTCAGGCAGCCAGTGCTGGAATTTCTCCGTTGGTCTTTGCAAAGTTGAAAGTGAACAAGCAGCGTTGACAACTAAGTGTCTGTGTTGCTAGATTAGCTGACTTTTGAGGCTGTATTAAAATACTGTGTATGTGAGTACATAGACTAGGTGAGAAGCAAACGGATAAAGGGCTAAAAGCAGGTGACACTAGACAGAATGCAAATAACCAAAGAGGCAGTTCAGCCATACACTAAGTTTTGACCTTGTTTTTCTGTAACTTCTATAAAATTTCAGTGTGTAAGAAATTCAAGTTAAAATCAGCATCTGAGAGTATTACTACCACTACTTTCACTAGTGGGCTCATTGAAGTGTTCTAAAAACATTGAGACTTACATCTTAAAACGTTTCTTGAATCACTAATCTCCTCGTTGCCATTTTGCCTGACTAGCAGCAGCAGTGTGCTGTGATTAATGGGCCTTTTTAGTGTTATCGTCTAGACGTCAATTCCCAAAATACCTTGGGCCATGAAGACACATCATTGTTGTTAGAGGGCTGCTGCCCCCACCCCTGCCCTTACTCATTTTAGCATTAATGTTTATTTCAAAATCACAATATAAATGATAAACCAATGAGCTCATAACCAATATAACAGTTTGTGTCTTTTAAAATTGTTGGATTAATTAATGAATTGTTGGAATTAATTGGAAGTTCACACATACAGGTCATTGTGTAAATGTAGTTAGTATACTGAGTAGAGGTCATTGGTGAATAAAAGGCAAATGCCAGAAAATCAGTTCAGGTATTTTTACAGCTCAAGACATTGTAATATTAGTATAAATTCAAACTATGCTTACGAGCTAATATTCCTATAGCTCTTTGTTTAATAACAAAGATGGGGTTGGAATCCCACATAAAGGTGTGTCTGGGTCATAAGAAAATTATTTGTTGATACAATGTAGAGACTTCTTTTCCAGATTATTTCAAATTGTCAAAAAAAAGTAATACATTATTGTTTCCATGTCATTTTTAGGTCTGTCCAAACTCTTGAAATAGTAATATACTATCAATCAATAATATACAATCCATCAGACATTGGGCATCAATTAAAAGTCAGAAAGACATTGAACTCTAACGACTCTAAGGTCAGACAGACATTATGTTTTGGCGAAATTGACATTCAGCAGACAATGGGTCAATATTTTATGCCAAGTTGGCACCGAAATGAGACATTTGAAATATGTTGGATTATCGTTACTCAACAACATGTCATCAATATTCTAATTAATCAAGTACAAAACTTTGGTCAAAACCTGCATTCAATCAAATATCTATGATGTTGGTGGCTATTGGCTACCAGCTCAATCAGTAACTTTTAACAGTAGTGACTGAGAGCATCATTGTCACCTCACCCTGATACACAGTGTACATTATGAAACCTAGACAGAAAAAGTAGCGAAAGCAATCATTATGTGACAGCTGTGTGGCAAAAATCTCCTAGTTGTAGTATCTGCTCTCCTAGAAAAAAATATTCAACAATTTTAAGTGTGAAAGCCTTGAAAGGGCTTAAATCAGATCCCCAGCAGTTGGTTGGAGAGTGAACTCAGTATTCATGGGAATCAGGAAATACCCTCACTGCAGAGACCAGCATGTTACTGCCAACATCTTTCAGTTTCTGCAGCAGTGCTACAATAAAGTTATTATATTTGACTGGTTAAGCATATAGCCTTCAGTGTCAGAATCTGAGGAGGTCACAAATGAAATAAGAAACTACAACCCAGTGGCCACAACTTGAATTGCTACATTATAAATTTGGTCGAGAAGCCAGCAGGGTTCATGTTGTCCCAAATCTTCCCGCCAGCACTTCACCGTTGCCACAGGGGAAACAGACTAACAGAGTTTAAGATCTTGCCAAGAGTAGAATGAGCCTGGGCTGTTTGCGAGGTCGAGCCTGGGTCTTTTGAGTACTGCAGACTCATATCTCCCTCCCTATCCCCTTCCTTCACATAGGCCAGAGATGGCCACTTTCAGTGCACCCATGGGAAATGGAGAATTCAGGCTGCCACCCCCTAAGAGCATATTTTTAAGCAAGACCTCTTTTTTTAGTCATATAATCTCTAATAGCCTATTCCAAGGAATGTGCTTTTTATAAATAGAAAATGCCAAATAACAGTTAGATTTTTTAAGTTTAATCTTGTGCGCAAATATCCTTGTTTAGACTGTGGGGGTTTGTTAAAGTTAGGAGCACTATGAATGCCAGCAGGAAACTTAAGAGATCCTTTGGGTAAATTTTAGGGATTAATTTTCAAGACATTCAATAAAATGGATCATGACACCCTGGCAGTGTCAGAACACATATTGAGATAAAGCTTGGCCTAGATTCATTCATCCATTAATCATGAAACTGACTATTGTCTCAATCTTTGCTTTGAACAGTAAATGATGAGTCACTACACAGATGTAACAAAGCAAAGCAGGCCTGTTCAGTTTTTGGCTCCACATATGCAGTTGTAGTACATCCTTAACCTCTCAAAAGCCAAACATACATACATAAATAAGTAATAATAATAATAATAATAGTAAATAAGATATTAAAAAGTGTTGTGTGCCTGCTTGTAAGCAGCTCAATGTAAGCTGCAAATGTTAGCATGTCTGACTAACTACCTTATAGCAACCTAACCCAGAATTACTCCTAGGGCTTTGGAGCATTTTATATTACATTATTTTATGGGTTACAGTTTATGTTAAACAAAACACATTCATGACTATCATGTCTGTTACGTAGCAATTTTATAGTGTGAAAACTATCAGCGTTTGGGCTAACTTAAGCGGAGGGAGAGTTATTTTTGCCAAACACAAGTCCCCATTATTTTATCATTGTAAAAGCAAAAATATGGGCTACTCTAAATATCGGAGCTAAATCTAAACTGTGTCTTGTTCGACCATTTTTTTCTAGCTTCCAAATGAGGTAAGGGTAAAGTAAGAATAAAAATTAATCTAATTGCATTTTATTTATAATGAAATGTACACTTCTGCCTTGCAGCCACATCTTTGACTTCAAACTTTTCAAGGTCGCTGACAAGGATTCTTACTTTTCACATGGAGGCTGTGGTCACTAGCTTGTCTATCTTGTTAGCTTTAGCTTACACTAGCTAGCTTAAAGTTGTCAGTTGAACTGACAAATTTCATCTTTGTTTCATATTTGTGGTCCATAAATATGAAACCTGTTTTAATTTACTTAAGTGTGAAATCAAAGACAAACTGTTTTTAAGAAATTATATTCTAAGAACTGAGATTTCACTAGAGGGCAACAAAATGTAAAATCTTATTTACACAGATCATTATCTTCATTATCATATTCATCAGAAGATTCTTCATCATTGTCTACATTGTCATTATCGTTACCATCATAACCATCATCATCCCTACCACCATCATAATTATCCACAATGTCATCACTATTGTCATTAGCTCACATTAGCTCACTCATGGTATCTGGTGTTCATTTGGTACCAGGCTATATAAATAGTTGTTCTGTTCCCCTCAAAATTACAGAGATCATATTTCTATTTAGGTCATTTTTACATGCTTGAAGAATTGTGTAAATCACATTTAAAAGGCATATACACCTCATTATACCACTGAAACTCTAATTCAGCAAAGTGCACTGGAGAATATTCAGACCTCATTTGTGGTGTAAACATGTCTTTACTTATCCAGATTAACTCTGCAGATCAGATTACCCTTTTTTCCCCAACGTCCCTCAACAGTACCGTTAAGGAAACCAATTCCAGTATCCCAAAGCAACTGGTTGCCCTACAATATTTTCTCTTAATTAGATGCGTTTTAAGTCATTACAATCTATTTCATTCCATGCTCATGTTACAGCAGTTAAGCATTTTCTTGTGTATGTTACAGTGAAGTGCGCTTGGCCTGCTTGCTGGACGTCTAGTGAAGCCCAAGGCCACAGCGAGACCCGTCCATCAGTGGCAGTTATTAGGGGAGACCACCAGTGAACCAGGGCCATTTGATGGGCCTAATAACAACGTGAATGGGAGAGCTGAGGGACAGGAAGTGCAGCCAGACAGGCCGGTGCTGAGAAAAGCACTTTTCAGTGAGGGAGGCCTCCTTAAAAAAAAAACAATGACAAGACCTATTTCAGCCTGAAACACTCCCATGGTTTACTTCCAGATGACAAGCCAATGCTATAACTTGATGCTTTTGCTCAGTCTGAACAAAAATGGTGGAAAAGGCCTGGAAAATAACTGGAAACAGAAGTAATATTGATAATAATTGAAGCTACACCAATGAGTAAATAATTTTCTCTGTCTTCCTCTTCTGTAATTCAGTTGCTTGGTTAGAACCAAAGCCAGTTTGACAGTTAAGATTTGGGACCCCACGTGTTTTAACTGCTGATCAACATGGGAGGCTTTCGCTTTACAGCCTGGGGTTTATTGCGCGACAGCTTAAATGTAGCTCAGGTTTCTTGCAGGACTGTTTCACTGTTCTGCTTCTTCTCTTTGCTGACTGGAGTGCAAATGGGAAAAGAGGTATCATGGCTCAGGGAACCACTATGACCTCAATATAAAGACAAAATGACAATGGGATTACCCTGATGTTTGACCCAAAAGCAACAATAAACTTCAAAAAACCCTTATGATTTAAAGTCATAACAAAGGCACATAGTACAAACAACATAGAGAATCTGATAAAAACAATTCATCAGGGTTTATTTCTTAAAAATCTGACCTATACTTTATATATCACCATGAGTACACAACAAACCATAAAATACACTTTCTGGGGGTCATCCTGAGTGAAGTTTAAATAATATGTGGCAATAAATTCCAAAAAAGCTCATATTCGTAGATATATGAATTGAGCGGTTTTGCACCTTGTGTCCATATGTGTCCAAGCTTATAAATCTAATATTTTCAGTTTATGTAACCTATAAATATCAGTACTTTGCAGGCTCATTTAACAGTTTATTTCCTGTGATGTCTATGTAAAAACACAGAAAGTCTGACATCAGACGTGTGAGGCATGGAATACCTCCTTATCTGGTCAAATGGACCAATGGCTGAGACAGATTTACTGTTCAGCATAAAGGCAGTGTGGAAACATGAGACGTTACACCGGTGTTTTTCAATCACTTTAAGCACTGTAATTGCACAGAAGGGAACAAGCAGCAAAACGATACTCTAAACTACTGAGGGAGTCACACTTTAGGAATTCCAAAGCTGTCATTCTGAACAAAGGTTCATTCAGCTCTTGTATATGTGACACACAACTATACTGAGCATTTATTGATTGTAAATATCAAATATTGGTGTGGAATTTCCATTACAGACGATAATAAAAATCTGTGTTGTCAATATACATTTTCATTTTCTTTGTTGCTAAGGCTTCTGGTTTGTAGGTAGTGCTCCCACTATTTGTTATATCTGGGGAGCTCATTGGGTTGATGTCAGGTCTGCTATGAGAGACTGAGGAAAGATGAAATCAAATGATGCTTGGCCAAACGAGGAGCCAAACCAGCAGCCATAAGGCTGACCACTATCATCTACCATAAAAACAGACACAGGTTTTTATTTACCATGAAACCTATGAGACAGAGACACTACAACTAACAAAAACAAACTGAGAGTTTTCTGGCATTTTCAGTTGATTTCAAGTTTTCATAAACTTGAAAACTATATGGCACTTTAAAAAACTGGATTTCAACATTTTGTATCTTTCAACACTGTGTCTTGTGCTGATAATCACTGAGCAATCAGAGCCAGTAAGTAGATGGCTCTACAAAGCTCCCTGACCATTTCCCATGGTTTGTGGTTGATTGTGGCTGAACAGCTACGCACGTTTGTGCTATTGTACTGTTTGAACTGTAACTATAATAAACAGTCTGTTTATTGAGAGACTATTTTCATGTATAAATTAGCTGTTCTAGAGTACTTACAGGATAGTGTATAGCAGTCTGAGTCAAACACACTGACCATGTTGATGGTGATGAAGGAGCATGTGGTCTTAGTCTTTGTACAATAGTAGCAGGATGACAGAAATATATCACCACATCCGTTAAGACTAATAAGTTAAGAACAAAAAGAGAAAGGAAAAACAAATACAAGCACATCAATTTTGCAGCCAACCATAATTCAGTGAAAATCTACCACCAATGAAAACAGCAACTCTTGACCCTTTGACCTCTTTGAGATAATGGCATTTAATCTCTACCACCCCCTTTGACATAAATTGTGTATTTGTCTGACCATTCTTTGTTTCCTGTGCAGCATTACTATCAGGAACAAAAGTGGGTGTTTTTGGACCTGCTGAATTCTGGGAATTTTGAAGTTGTTGTCTGAGGGTCTCAGCAGTTCTGAACTCCCTCTTGGCAGAACTTCATAAGAGGACTCATGCAGCTCAAATATTTCGGCTTCAAATGATCTAGAAAAACACATTCCCACTGAGTGGTTGTGAAGGATGGGGTTGTGTGTGTGTGTGTGTGTGTGTGTGTGTGTGTCAATCTGTGTGTGTATTTATGAACTCTTCTCTTTTAAGACTTTATTTGTCTATAACTTAACTGCCGATTTCAGATGCTCTTCCAAAAGATTTATCTGGTATACTCTGATTATTTTGTTCATTAAGTGAACCCAAACAAGCTCTTTTGCTTCTGATGAAAATTTTGAAAATTCAGATGGAATGAAGTCATAGACAAACAGATTAGAAAGCCGTCACAACCACATAAACTGGGGGCAGTCGTGAGAGAAAGAAAAGTCAAAGCTATGCATTCTCACTTCCATGATCCTCACCCAACCGCACAACACATTTGTATAAGGTCAATATCAGCCTTTGGGCATCTGGCCAAAGAAAATTGGATGGAATTTAAGTTTATCAACTGAAAAGTTACACAAATGGCTTTGTGAGGCGGGTGTTGGGTGGTGAGTAAATCAGGAACTATATTGGTGTAGGTTCTGTGAGACCACCCTGGCTTTCGAGATCCTAAAGCCTACCCACAGGCCAGAAAACAACCAAGCCACCCAACCACTGAACTCCCCTATTCCTTACTAGAACAAAAATCAAAAGTACATGTGCAGCTACAAACCAGAAAGCAAGCAGTCTAATCTGCACACTCTGGCTGCTAAAACAAAAGCGAACGGCAAATTTGCAGAACAAGGTGACTGTGCTGGAAAAGATTTAAGGTAGTACTGGTTATATTAACTTTATTTTCTTTATATTATCAATTTTGTAGAAGAAAAGAAAAATGTGTCTGAGTCAGTTGTCATTAACTATAATTTAGACAATAAATGTGTAATTTATTTTAGAATTACATAGTTTAAATAGAATTTGGCTTGTGGACCAGGATAAAGTGGGTAATAATTAATTGTCTTTATTGCTGATTATTGGAGTTTTCATTATGTACATTCTTTTTGGAATGTGAAAACAAAACAATTTCAGTTTGAATATCAAACTGATCACTGCTAAACATTATATCAGCTTTAGTAGTAACTGTTGACAGTGTTTTAATCTTTGTATTTAGATTATCTAAAACTGTTATGGTAAATATGGGGACATAGTCATATAAATATTGTTTGGTTTTTTTTTAGGCCAATGAGATCAGTACATACACATTTGGTGCATTCATATCATGTTGATTCAGGACTGTGACATCTGTTGAAAACTTTGCCCCTTTAATTTTGCATCTATATTCTAAAAAGGTGATTTACGAATCCTAAAGATAAAAATTTAAATTAAAAAAATATTTAATTGAATTTTATATTTAATTATTTAATATTTACATACAGTATCCATAAAGAACTACTCATATGGTAGTATATGTATATATTGGTATAGTCAAATATTGTAATTTTTTCATTTTTTTTACATTAACAATCTGATCCATCTCCAGATCCAAAACCACAGAGATGTGACCCCCAAATGCTTTATACATTGATCAGCATTTATCCACATGCAGCAGATATTTTATGTTTAGAATCAGTTATTTTCAATGTGCAAAAAAATTAGCATCTTTGGAGGACTGGAGGACCTTTCAGTTGTATATACAATAAATATGTGCGTGTGTATGCACATGGATCTATGTTCTTCTTTGTCTGGGCTGTGTATCAGTTTTGGAGCGAATAAAGATGCTTGATGGTAACTACTGTAGAAATAAAGGGAAATCCGGAAAATGTAATGGTCCATGGATATCACAGGTCTACAGAAAGAAGACACGGCTCATTTTTCTGTTTTTACTCCTCCAAAGCCACACTACTGAACTGTAGGTAGTCATGACCCCTTACATATTTTAATCTTTCACAATTCCAATATAAACACATATATTGGGTGCAAATACAAAAATATCATATTGTATTGGCATTTCTGCGCAAAATAAAATAAAATGTAAGTAAATAAACCGCACCGTTATGGTTAAAATAACTAATATATGTGCACTATATTATTAAGATAATCTGTTTTCAGCAGTGTTTTTAAGCACCTCTTGGCACTTAAAAGTTGTTTTACTTTTTCTCTGTTCACTGGTTGTGTTACTTTGTTTCTTCTATAAGCCTCTGGTAGCAGCCATAATCATGAAACAAAGGACAAGCTTTGGACAGGTTTTAAAGGGCCAAGGCAGGAGTGACCCAAATTTAAGTATTGATTGGATTCATGTAAGGATTCAGAAAAATGGCATTTCTCTATTATAAAGCAGAATCACAGCCCATTTTGCAACCAGGTGCTGTAACAAAAATACAGGTGTGGACCTTAGAGAGCTCACAAAATTCATTCGAGGAGCCCTTTACTGATGTTAAATGTCTCAAGCTGCAATTGAAAGTGCCAGCCCCATGTTGACCGCCTCCCATGGGTAAAACTGGGTAAACAGGCCCTGTGCAAAAACCAAGAGGATGAAGTAATTTCCTACTCATGTGGGCTAAGGAGTCTGGCAACTGTGTGGCACTGTACCTCCCCAGCATTTCTGGAGACAATGATGTCATGCCTTTTACCTCAGCCCTACAGGCTAAGTGCTGTAAAGTACCAGTGAGGCCACAGGCAGGTGACTCTTAGCATCATAGTGGCCCCAGCTGGGCTGTAATAATATCCTGAGTTTTCATAAATACTTTCCCTGAAGACTTGTATTTCTCAGATTGAGACAATTATGTGCTTAAAGTTAAAGTCATGCAGTATTGGCTCTCCTAATTTTCATGTTTGACACGTTCTGTTTGTGAGCGCTAATTGCAGCTCTTAATAAACGTTACTGATGGTGAGGTGTGAATTTGTACGCGCGCATTAAAATGAATAAATTTGAAAACAGCATTAACATTTTAAAAAATGTTTCCATCTGCATTAACGCACAGGCAAAGTGAAACACCAAAACAACAGAAAAAAAACCCACTTCGTGCTTCTACAAATACCACTTGTGACAGTGACATCTTCAGCCCAACCTTGGGTAAGGTTCCATTATGTTGCCTCTTTTTTGTCAAAAACCTGCATTTTCAGCTGCCAAAAACACCATCTCACTGTGTCAGTTGTAGCCACATATAATGGGCTTTGACACTTAAAGATGTGCATCACAAAGAGCACCTGAGTACCTGAAATAGACACATGCTTCAAGGATGTTTTTTTTTTTCCTTTTTTTTTAACCTCTGTTATGTTTTTGTGGTTGTGGCCATCATTTCGACTGGTAATAACACTGAACTCACCAAGTTAATTTGTCAGATCACCACACCAAAGTCCGGTGAGGCAAGGAATTCAAGAGTGAAACAATCATCTCAAATGTACATCACAGTATATGTCCTGATTCAGCTTTAACTTGGAGTTCTCACCATAGTTTGCATATACTCTTTTTTTTGTTGTTGTTTGTTTGTTTGTTTGTTTTTGCAAGAAACTATTGTCCCTTTTGCTTTAGACCACCAAAATTAGTGGTTCACTTTGTTTCTTGCTTGTGTTGCGACAAGTCCTCCAACACCCCTGAATACACCCCTTAAGAGTGCATTAGTGGTTATGCGCCTGCTGCTGGTACACTATTTTATACTGACAGTTGCATTACTTTGACTAAACTCTATTTCCAAGAATTGAGTTGATGTTGTCTACTCTGCAATGTGTGCACAGATGTGACTCCAGTGTAAAATCACACGCACAAATCACAAGTTGAATCATCAGGCTGGCCTGATCCAAGCAGTTCTGCTATTGCCATTATTTACAGCGGCTCCACTCTGGGTGCAAAGTGCTTCTAATAAACGGTTTAGGGTTTCCTCATCTGCTCGCTGCTTGCCAGCCGCTTTACAAAAGACTATCAGACCACTGACAGTGAATGAGGGAACTGGACCCTTTCCGGGGCAATATATGTGTATTGGATGGGTGGGCAATGGGAAGTAGAGTGGGTAACTGCCATATGAAACAGATGCATTTACTTATATATATGCAAGCGCATAGAGTATTAATAACAGGCAAGCCATGGCATCCAGGAGTGAAATAAGAGAGCTATTAGGCCTTGTCGAAAGAGCGCTTATGTGGACACAAGCCAGGCGATAATATTTCACAGGTAAAAAGATGTCCACATGATAATAACGCTCACTAGCAGAAAGGATGAGTGGGGGATGAGTGAGAGGTCCCAGGCCCACTCCTCAATGGACCACCTCCCACCCCCTCACTCATGGCTGAGAGGAGATACCACAGGAGCAGGGAGGCTGTTATTCTCATGGCTTCCAGGTTCATCAGCAGATTCTTATCATGCCTACAGACTCGATCTTAACTCCAGTTCATTGGTACATACGCCCCAGAATTCCTGAAAAATGCTCATGTCACACAAGGTCACGTTTAATTAGTGAGGTTGTGAGAGATGAGAATGAAGAGAGGGAAGCTGCCATATACTCTGAACTTCTTAAAGAGTTGAAATTTTATCTCCCGCAGACACTTCACTATACTGTAGTCTGTCACGTCTCATATCGCCGTCATGCACTGCCATTAGTGGTGCATTTAGCCAACAATGAATATGAAACCTAATCGCCTCTTTGGTTTTATCTCCTTAGAGCATCAGTTGGCTATGGAATTAGAGGTTTAATATTTGATAGCGCTGTTGTCAGCTCCATTCTTGAGAACTCTGAATATGTACCCTTTTTGTATTCTTACTGACAATGTCCACAATTTCCACAATTTGTACCTCCATATGGTGCTTCGTTGGCTGCCCTCCTCCTTCACTCAAGTTTCTTTCTTGCCAAGAGAAAAATACCAATGTTTTTGTTTTTACAGAAATTAAGTTAGCTTATCTTAGCACAAAGGCTGGATATAAGCTGAAACAGCTACACACTACATGTCTTTTTGACATTTCCATATAAGACGTTAGTTAGGGATCTAGTGATCTTAATAAGTGCTGGTAAGTGAGTTTTTAACTCACTCATTAAACAGAGCCCAGCTCATTGTTTCCAGTCTGTGCAAACACACGTCAATCTTCACGTCCAACACTTATCAAGAATTGACTTTTTCCCCAAAATGTCAAACCAGGAGGTCTAGCCTTACCAGTTTAGGTATTGTCTAACTAAATGGTAGCAAAAAGAACAATTAAGAATTTGTTTCCCAATGAAGCATAAATGCTTATAATGTATGAGCTCAGAGTAGTTGTCTGGTCTATCAGCCATTGTTTTCATTAATATACATATAACACCTGTGTGAGACACTTTTCTAAAATCTAATTTGAAGTTTTGCCTGAGCAGGTCTGTAAATCAGTAGATTGCATGTAATATTAATTGGCTTGTATTTTTGTTTGGTGATTCAGTTGTGTCCACAGTAAAAATTTTTCCAGAAATTATAGTAATGTGTGGGGTGGAGGGTTTTGGTTTGAATGAGTGAGATGGGATGAGATGTCCAGCTGTCCTCCCTGCTTGCCGTAGAGAAATGGAGAGGGGCAGAGCCGCCCATCCAGCTTTGAATTAATCAGCTGCGTCTGACTGGTCAGTAAACTCTAGTTCACTAGCTTAAACTGTCAGGAGTAGAAATGGGAGAGGAGACGAGGGGGAGGAGGGCAGAGCAGGGAGTGAGAAATGATCAGGGAGCTGATTTAAAACCTACACTGTGTGCGATCATTATACTGTTTCTCTTTTATTACTGTTACATTCTCAGTTCATAGGAAATAAACAATAAACTCGCCATATTGATTGCTTAAATCACAATCTAGTACAATAGCAGTGATCCTTTCATTTGTTTGGACCTTGTTTTAAATTAGCAGCTTATATACTGTACATTATTAGAGTAATGAGATGGAAAAATAAAAACATGTTATGATTGTTATGATGATGTTCCAATTACAACCAGTTTTATTGAATTTAAACATCTGGTCGAACATTAGATGAATGCTTGGCATCTGTAAAGACATTGGCAGATCTTATAAAGTTCTAGTTGCTACAATGCATCAGACTAAAATGTCACATTAGCATCACACTGTATAAGTAATCCATAATATTGTTGCTATAAGAATGCTTCTTACCTGATCAAGAGGTCTGGGACCTTTAAATGATATGTGAGCTGCTGAAAAATCCCCCAAAGACCTTCAATTGTACGAAACCTATGTTTGAATCAGTCCTCTAACTCAACTGGGCTATAGGCCGGCCTATGAACCTCCCAAGCATGTTAGCCATGCACAGTTCAGTAATGCGGTAAAGACAATATTATGGTGTCTGAGCAACGTACTCAGACAAAGAAAGCTGATAAATACTAAAAGCACTTCTACCTTTGCTGGAAAAAAAGTGATGTTCAAATCAGGGGTTCAGTATAGCTGCAGTTTGTTTTTCAGTGGCTGTGTCTGAAATCCCTCCCTTGTTCACTCAGTCATGACTCCCATTATAACAGACACTCGAGAGTTTATATATCATAAATAGTAAAAAGCAGCATAGTATCAGTACTTAGTTTATGTAGTTACTAATGGCGTAGAACTGCACAATTGTACATTTTTGCATCTATGAAATGTGATACATTGCATTGTGGGATTGTTAGAGAAAGTAGTGGACACTTTTCCATGTTCAAAATTTTGAGATTCAAATAGGTTGGTGGCAGGTCAAAGAAGAGCCTCTGTCCTTCACTTGCAAACAAAGATATGAAAAACTATTACATATAAAACATATAAAATTGCCATCAATAAAGTGGCTTTAAAGCAGCTCAATAAAGCTTGAATTCAACAAGCAGTAGATGCGAGAAAAGTGAAGCCATGTTAAACAGTCATTAGTCACATATAGTCAGAAGACATGCATAAAACATTTGTCCTGACTTGAAGTTACTGCGTAGTTAGACAAAAACATCTATCGTCAAGTGAACTCAGTTTATTTTATTTAAAAAAAAAAAAAAGTGAGAACAAAGATTATGGGAAAAACTTTCACATATGAAAAGAAGAAATAAAAAGAAACAGGTTGGTTAAAATTAATGCTCCATGAGTGCTCAATGAATATGGAAGGAGAAATTCTAATGTAATAAAAGTCATATACAAGCATTTTTTGGTTCACTATACTTTTCAGTGATTAACTATACACATGTTATTACTTATACAAAAAGAACATGCAATTTTCTCATGATTATGTTTTTGTTTCACAGAACTTTTGTGAGTATTTTTTTTTCTGGATATGTGATTTGTGGATTATTGAATTTCTGTAACAGGAAACTAAAATATATGCATTATTAAATATATAATTAAATATGAATAACTTTAAATACCAACTAAAGAATCTGATAGATGTCTGTAGAGCATTACAATAATGCAAAAAGCTCATCATTGCATTAATCCTAAAATCTTGATTGCATCATGTAGTATTATAATTATAAACCTAAGAATTAGGACCATCCTTATGTCTTTTTCACCATTTCCAGCCCGCCATCCTGCAGCCCTCCATGCTAAAAGAAGGAATGTGTAGATATGACTGATAACAGAGGCGGTGAGTTGAGTGAGGAGAGGAGCAAGAGCTTAAACTGCTCCTTGTAATAAGCAGAGCTGTAAAACTGTGTCAGAAAAATGTTGCCCCTCGTTCTTCTTCTCTCCCCTCCCTTTATTCTTTATGGGTTTGTAACTGCATTTGTTACTCGTTTGATGGGCTGGGAGAGCCATCTAGACCCTGGAGTACAAGATATTATTCTTCACTCACCCCCTCGCCCCTCAGCCCTCGCAAAATAACAGCCTCTAGCCTACTGTTTAAAGTCTCTCATCAGAGGGAGTGAGGGGGAGGAGAGCAGAAGGGGTGAGAGGAGGGGAGCGAGGAGAGGAGAGGAGCAGAAAGATGTCTCCATAGCTCTCCTCTGAGGAGATCAAAGTAGACTATTCCTTCAACCCTGTGGCACCATAATGGTTTGGTGGAGTCAGAGTGAGAGCCCTCGCTGCTCAAGATGTTGTAACATGGATGATTAGTGACAGTGTAATACTTTGAACATTCTCCGTACAAAGGGAAAACCCAGCTGAGCAAGAGGCTTTAAACTTTTTTTTTTTTTTTTTAGGGGTGGGGGGGGAGTATTGAGGACTGAGATGTAAAAAGATATCACATTAATTTTTCCCCTTTTCTTATGCATTAAGGGGATAAAGGACAACAAATAGAGTGTGGGAGGCAGCATGCATGCCTGTCATACTTTCCCTTATTAGAAAAAGGAAGTCTGGGACATGTTTTTCAATGTCTCAATGACACACATTTTTACAGGGAAGTGTAGTTATTTGAGCCACGCATTTATATCCACTTGTTCAGGGGGACATTTTTCTAAGGACATTTACAGTTTTAGTCATCTGTAATTCAAATTATTTACCTATCATGAGTTTCCAATAATTGTGACCAGTGTAACAGTTTGTGCATTGTCTGAGATGTAAATATGCACAGTTTCTACACTTTTATAGCTCACCATTAAAACCATTAAGATAAATTTTATAAAGTATAACAGAGCTGTTAAAAAGAGAACAGAAGTGCTGTGTTTTCACCAAAAATATAAAAGTAAAAAGTATGCAGCATTAAAACAATTCCAACAAGTACACTTACAGAAGTACTTGAAACAGAGCAAGTAGCCATTAAATTGATATTTCAAATATTTCTAAAGACTGAAGAAACAGAAGAAAGCAAAGAACAAGAAATAGAAGCAATATTACTCAGCAATAACTCCATCTCTGATTTCTTTGTCCACCCACATGCCAGTCCAACTGGTGCCTGCCTTGTGACTTAGTCCAGAGTCTTGTCAAAATCTCCAAATTCCCAGGTAATGACTTAAGAAACATGCTTTTTCAATGATTACTCACTTAGAGCCTTATATAGCAAAAAAAACACACAGTGGTCTTTATGATTCCACTGCAGTGGTATTGAGCAGCCAGTGCTAGAAAACATCAAAATATGTTGTGTATTTGCTTGATTACAAAGACAAACTAAATGAGTTTGGCTTGAGGATTTGAATTGTTTTCACTCATTTGGTGAAGAAAGTTGGAAGTCAGTGGGTGGAATGCGAAAACCACTTAAACATAATATCTGTGTAAACTGAGCTCCATTTGCTCTGTCAAATCTGAAATGATTTTTTTTTTTGCTTTTATTCCCTCTGTACTTTCTGTACGTTTTACTCAACAAACTCCTTCCCTTCCTCATTTTATCACTTACAAAGAGGCACCAGGGGATCGCAGCTTACTGACAGGATAAATCGAACAGTACTTAGAGAAAACGAAGCAAGGAATTGCACAAATTTTGCATTCCATACAATTATGTAGCTATTCTTGTGGCAGTGAAAATGATTATTCTGGCATGAGAGTTTGAAGAAGTCCCTCATGCTTTCCCAAAACAAACTTTATTCTGTCTCGTTCATTCATTTTGGCTGAAAAATCACTCCACTTGTGCTGTTTTCATGAATGCATAGTCTGTTCATTAAAGCGACTATAATCAGTATTTTTATGAACACTGGCTCAAATTACTATGTATATATGAAAGGGGTTGCTCATAGAGATGATCCTACAGAGAATTATCACCTCACCCTGCAGTTCTTCTTAGCTCTGCGGAGCATTTTATGTTATTTCAGCATATTGTTTTACTTTTTTTTCCTGCAACTTTACTGTTTTGGATTAGTTTCATTGCTGTCATCAGTTGTTCAGCAACAGCAGGCATCTGTTTTCAACCGAAAACCTTTGGTATCTCCACTTAAAGCTTCTTGCTCTGCACCAAATGACAAAGTAAATAAGCTGATGAATAAGAGGAACATTCAACTCAAGGAGTTGGTGGAGACCAAATCTTAGCCAGATGGACAGTAAATATCGGTCATTTGTCAAGTTTACAGAAACATAACTCCAGCACATTAATATCACTCTGTGTCTACTGGTTTCTTGTAATTTATGAAGGTGAAACTTAGTAAGGAAGAATTTCATACTGGTTCATACTGCTCCCAAGCAACCAATGCAGATTTAAATTTGACATTTGACTAACCTTTTGATGAAAAAAGAGCATGGCAGAAAGAATTAGATTCTTGCCAAGGTTTTATGCTGAAAATGATACATCATAATGTATAAAACAACACAAAAAGGAAAAAACATCACCCACTGGACTGAGGTCAATTTCAAGTTGCACTGATATTTCTTGATATATTGTAAAAACACTCTGTTGGACCTCATCAAAACATCTCCATCGCTTTACTGTTTTATTAGAAAAACAGACCCAGTTTATCTGAGCAGCAGACTGATACGGTCACTGCAAGGCTTAAAATACAGACTATGTAATCCACTTATCTTAAGAGGGCTTTGCCTGCCTCACCTGCCTGGCTTTTAAGAAGAACAGGAAAGAGGGAGGGAAGGAAACGCTCACCTGGCCTCAGGCAGCCATGACAGAATGAACCACTGCACTCTGCTCCACAGCACATGAAGGGCACTCAGCGCTATTATCACACGTTGGATCACTTCCACAGGTGGAGGTGTTTTGGTCGCTTTATGGTTGCAAACTTCAAAGCCGGATGTTGTTCTGATATTGTCTTTTTGCGTGAAGTGCAGACAGTTGTAATGTGTGATGCCGTGAGTGCACGTGCATGTGTGTTTAAAACATCTGTGCCTACTCAAGAGAATTCCTCCTTTTCAAGCTCCTGACACTTTTCATTTAATTTAAAGATATTCTAAATATTTCTCTCAGAAATAAACAAGTTTAAAATAAGTCAAGAAATGAGCCTTTTATGGCTCAGAATAGACTTGTCTCTTTCCGTGTGGCTTTCATGTTAGAGGAAGTGCAAAACAATCATATTGTTACATTGTTACATTTCCTTCTCTTGCTTTGAAAGCCTCACATTGATCTTTATGAGGTCACAGACAGTCCTTTGGGCTCCCTGTAGATCCATATTTATAAATAGGTATAGCTTGTGTCATGAATGTATTTTTATAATTTACTGATGTTTGAAGTTATATATATAGTACAACTCTTCAAAATAAAGTTAAACAAAAAGGGAGAATTTCCACATCATGAATTCCCTGAATTAATAATTTAAGTATAAGAAAAGGACAAAAACTCAATGGATAAAAACTTTGGATTGTCTTTACACTTAATTACAGCATTTAAGATGTGTAACAATTTATCTGTGAAAGGGCCAACACTGATACTGATTTGACAGGATTAAAAACTGTATCTTTTGTTTTCAACATAAACACCCATCCCTAATAAAAAGCAGACCTGCTAATTGATTTTTCTTTATATTCCATGTGTCCAATAACAACACAAGCCTTTAATATGACTCCATTACATGTAGGAAATGTTTCACATATTTTTTTTAAATTTTTTTTTTATTAATATTCCTTCAACTTTGTCATCTAAGAAAAAGATAACAACTGTGTACTGGGCAGCTAAAAATATACTTGTAAGTGGTTATATATGTTTATATATATATATATATAATCTTGTATAGCCCAGCAAACAGTCAGGTGATTAAAGACACATGAGAAACCAAATAGAACGTTAGGTTCCTCTTTTATTATCTTGTAAAAATCACTGGCCTTTAAAAGGCTTTGCAGCAGGACTTTGTAAAAAAAAAAAAAAACATATTTGAAAAGCAGAGGGAAGTAAAACTGACAAAAGTAAGCCAGACAGAGACGTCACATCAGAAATGTCACAATGTGCTCAAACTTGAGAGAGGGGTGTGATGTGCTGAGCTCAGCAGACAAGATGGAAAAAAACAAAAAATCCTCGATCATCTCTGAACAGTCACTGTTCACTCTCTCTGTCAGGATCAATCATCCAGGGGGAGAAAAACAGCATTCTTGGATGCAGCAGGGATTAATGAACTGACAAACTCTGTTAGAGGCACATGATGGGTCATTTGCGAGTGGCAACAGATAATGGCACAATTCCCATCAGCACAATTAGCAATTGGCCTTTTTGTCCTGAACACATAATACGTCATGGATACCGGAGACAATGTTCCTCTGATTCGTCGCAATGAGTGAAATATGAGGCTGGATCTCTACTATTGTGGAAAGTCCCCATGTGCAATTGCTCTTTTCGTCCCTTAACCCTCACCCGCCACCTCCTACCCCCCACGCTGTTGTAAGGCCCAGCTGTTGCTGTCCCATTTGGCGGTAATCAGGTACAGGCCAGAAGGCCCACATCCTCTCCCTGATTAACACTTCTCAAATTCTGATACAGTTCTCAACTCCTCCTCTTCTTGAATATTCGACCACAGATCCCAGGTGTGGTCACCCGTTGAGAGATGAATAATCCTCTTGTTGACATGGAAAACAGCGTCATCTCTGATACCTTGCCACAGACTCTCTCTCTCCCTCTTGTGCCTTTGAAGAGAGAAAATAATGTGCCCTCCAAGTCTACCGTGCAACTCTATTACAGCTGATGGGTTTCCATGCCATATTTGTTTATTTTACCAAGCCAGCAGTGGAAGTGTTCTCCTTTTCTGTAATCAGCTGAGTTTCTGAAAGGTTCCTGGCCTCAGGTTCTCTACCTGTAGTGGAATCTGGACCATTCATACGCTCCATTACCAAGGCTGTCAGGTCCAACATTTATGTCTAGACGGAGGACAAGGCGAAAAACCTCCCTTGAAGCAACCTTGTCCAATTACGTTTTCCTCTTTGATCTCATGGTAAATGAGCCAGAATCTTAAAAGTTTAAAAAAGCCTTTTTGGCCACCAGTGATACAATATAATGTAACGTTTAGAGCAACAAAGTCTACTTGAAGAGGATGTTTGTATGGATGAATTTCACAGGAGGCAGATGTTTGTTTCCTGTGTGAAACTGATAGAAATGTTTCTTTTGCCTGTTATAATTGTTTATAATTGTAACCATAGTGATGAAGGACCTCCAAGCTTAAGGTAGTATTCTATATTAACCCCAACCACGATCCTTTCCTAAATCCAGTCAAGTAGTTTTTGTGCCGAACCATGGCTGTTCCACCAATGTAAACCTCATGTTTATGTTTGTCCCTCTGGGTTATATCAGAGGTTAGGTGGTCATTCAGGTTAGGGAACTTGTTGCTTTTTTGCAAATTTCTTTTCTTCTACTTAAGTGTAAGTCCTTACATTATCAATATTGTGGGTTACATGCATCAGAGGCAGCCAAATCTTGTTTGGGACATTTTAAGGTTTACTGTTTGAGTCAGGTTGTGACTTGGTTATTGAGCATGTAGTTCTGTCTGAGTGTGTATTTGTGTGATCTTGTTATTAGGACGCTGCCTGCCACAGAAACTGTAGTAAGTTCTGTGGTTAAATAATCAGAGACTGCGGGGGTCCCCTCCCTCCTCGGTTCAGGCTGTGAAGTTTACAACCTTGCCATCCTCCTTTAATTCATCAGTTATTTTCTTTTGATACATTGAACATGCCTGACCACATTTCCCTCCGGTGACATGCTTCTTTTCATTCAATCCCAAACACGGTCTTTTGTGGCAAGGCACCCCACTGTCAAATCTACTTAGAAGTTTCTTTGAAGTCTTTGGCCCTCTGTCTTTGCTTTATTAACCCTGGATCCAGGTTGACAACATTTTTAACCTTGTAGTCTCACACACTCACAATGCTAGAGACTTTCAAATCGTCCTCATAGGTGATTAACATTGTGACAGTGACACACAAAGATCATTCCCTCCTGTAGTAAATGTTTGCCCTGACATTGTGATACACTTGTATGTGACAGACAAAAAATGAATAGCCTTTTCTGAAATCCTACCAGCAGTATTTGATTACAAGGGTATTGTTTGGCCATAGTTCTATTTCTAGTTTGGCATGGCATGAAAAGGAAGTGACCTAAATTCATCTTGGGCTGATTGGCAGATGCATCTGCTTCGATATCCTTCATCACAGACAACGTGAAGACTGGGGATCAACTACTGTATCTGTCCGTAGAACTGTGTACCTCTGAGCTGCTAATTTATTGTAAAAGATGGTTTTCTCATAAATGCGTTAATCTGTGAGATATGCATAGATTACAATCCAATATATGGTGGGGGGAAATGCTTAATGTTTAGGCATAAAATAAAATAATGACTTTGGTTTGTTACCAAGTTCTGGATTTATAACCTGGGCAACTACTGGCTCTTTTTCTCAAAGACAGCACCACCCATTGGACGTCAGGGGCTCTGCCATGACAAAAAACCGCATCGTAACTTCACATGCAGGTGACAGCATGTGGTAGAAGTTAGTTACCAACTTCAAAAGTGTGACCACCTGGCACAAATAAGCTCCCCTGAGAAGATTTACAAAATCCTCATCTGAAACCTCAGCCCCTAAACCAAAAAACTCTTTCTCTCCACCACCTCCTCTTGCCAATTTCAGACTATTAAATCTCCACTCCTATGCAACAAAATACTGACTGACATGCAGAAATACACACATGGTCAACACTGCGTACACATAAATGCATGCAGACTCCCACAGCAGACCTCCTCAAATCAAAATATAGGCGTGTAAAAGTGACAAACAGGGTTTGCAAGATGAGCCATTTGCCATTATTTGTCTAATGGGCTCAAGGATCAAATGTGCCAAGATCTTGCAAAGCTGCTAAAGTTTCCTATTCCTCTTCATCGTGTTTGTGCTCAACATTCTTGCCAAAGCCAGGGATTACAGAGAAAAATCAACATTGTTTTCCGTTTGGCAGGGGAGATGTAGTTCCACTGAAATTGCATCATGTTACATTTAATATTTTGATCAAGTATTAACACCAATGTAAAGTGTAATTGTATATTAATGTATAAAAGAAGTCAAGAAAGACTGATATACAATACCTGGCTAGTTTGGATGCACTTTTGAAACAAAACAAAACAAACAAAAAAAAAAAACTGAAAAATTAAAAAGTAACAAGCTGAATTGTTTGTTGTGCAACAAACTTGCCTAAACAATTTAATATGAATGTAATGTGTATATGAGTGATATTATATGTTGTTTCTCTCACTGATTCCAAAACTACTTGGTTTAACGTGCCCCCAGAGGGATAAATGTAGTAATTAGAAGTGAACTGAAAACAAGGAGTCTTTCTTTGTGTGAAGTGAGCCACGGAGAGGCAGAGAACGAAAGAAGGAGAGACTGATTTTTTACACTTTCTGCACAATTTCCTCTCTATTTCCTCCCTGAAGACCCTTGTCTGCAGAATGTGCAGAGTATGCTTTCCATGGACAGGAGGCAATGGAACCTGCCAGAACAAAAAAAAAAAAAAAAAAAAAAAAGAGAGAGAGGGCAAGAGAAAGGCTCCTCCTCCCTGCAATACAAAAAGATGGAGTTATTACCCAGAAAACCTCACCGCCTTGTTTTTTTCGCTTTTTATCCCAGAGTTCCCGGAACACTGAGCTACTATTACGACCAGAATACTTGGACCGCACACCGGTTACCCGCTCTGACGTTGAGAGAGAAGAAAAAACAAATGCTCTTCGCAGCAAAGTGCATCGGCCTTTATTTCTGTGCTGCATCACGCCTAATTGGTGCTCATGTGAGACAGCCAATGGTAGATTGGGCCTGAGATTCAACTGTGGGTAGAAATATTAGAACAGTGGGATAAAGTTTTCAGCCTGCCCACTTTTAACTGTCTCAAACGTCTCCGTTCCAGCTACTCATGGTGAGGCGGCTGTCATTAGATAAAACTATTTGACCTTTCACTGTAAACATATTAATGTGAATTCAAGATTAGTTCTAATCTAAAGACCTAATTTCTAAATCAATACTATACATCAACTGTTAAGTATATACACATGCATGTTTGAAGTGAGTGATTGTGATTCAAAACATAGGTTTTATATCACTGTTGTGAACAAACATTTTTGACATCATTGTCATTTGGACATCATTGTTAAAACATTTTCTAATTGCCCCAGTTGGGTTATTTGTCCTCTTCATTTATCTGTTACAAAATTTGTCTTCCACGGAACATTTTCTTTCCTCTAGTGAACTGATATTTTCTGCATTTTTGTTGCGCTGGTAATCCTTTCTTGAAAATACCTCAACAAGTACAATTTAAAGGAGCAATTTGCAAATTTTTCTATTGCTACCTAGCCAGTGTTAGCATTGGCAGCTGTTCATGTACCAGGTCTGCCAAGAGTCATTTACAAGAGGTTATAAGAAATATCCTCTTCAGAGTAGCCCAGCTACTAAAGTAATTCACTAACCAGCTAGCTAGCTCCTTAGTGTGCCAAATCGACCAAATCCACCATGTTGTCCTTCCCATTAAGTACCACCCTTTATTCAAACACATTTCTTCAGTGAATATGTTTCACTTTTTGCCTCATTTTGTGTTAAAACCCTATGCACTGCTTATGAAATATGTTGTATTTATCCCACACACAAACTGGTCCTTGTTATTACTGGCAAAAATTGCCTGCCCTTGTAACAATCAATGAAATAATATTTGCATTCTCTAAAATAGCAACATCTAACAGCCTTGCTCCTCTATCACTAAGCCATCATCCATTTTGGTTAGTCTGGAGGGAAAAGAAAACAACAAACCATCCGAAGGACACAGGTTTTCACTAACTGATGCCTGAATTTGTCCTTTAAGGACATGGTCATTGATAGCCCAGAGCCTGATTTTTCACAGTGCCACCTCACATGACAGGTGGTGAGAAAGGCTGCAGTTAAAGGCCATTTGTCCCTCACAAATTAAAGCCGAAGTCCAAGGGCCACGTGAAGCACCTTCTAATATACATTGGGAGAACCTGCGAAGCGGTGCTTTTCACAATTGGTGTTATAGCATAGGAAGTTAGAGTCAAAGAAGGAATGATGCCCTCTTAAAAACTAGGAAATGAGACTCCAGGAGCCAACTGCTCACCCTTAAGGATCAGGTCAGACTCACTCTGTTGCGTCTGTTTAATCTTCTGTAGTTACAACACACCTCATTTCAACACACGTCAGATCCAGCAAACCACAGGAATGCCAGGTCTAATCATCTGCCATGTCTGATCATCTGGGGCAAAAAGGTGATAAAGCTAATTAATACTCTTAATGTTCTCACCATGGCATGCTTCAAGTTATGACAGGTGTGTTATTTTATTTGTATCATGTTTGTTTCTTAGACAACAAGACATGAGCCAATGTTTCCTTCATTGTTTATTGTGAGTCATCAACCTCTGCTGACACTTCACTGCAAATTGTAAAGCAGCTCAACAATAACCTTCTCCCATCTATTATAACACACATACACACACACATAAACACACACACGCACGCACAAACATATAAAGGCAGAAATCAGCTCTGGACATTTGAACAGTGGGAGGATGCAGGAGCAAGGCCAAGTGCTGGGAAAAGGGAGAGGAAGGAGAGGGGAGATGGGTAGATAGACAGAGTCATTAAGATAGCTTGGGTGTCAATGTAATTCATCAAGCCTGATAAGGCCATGGCTCGCAGCCAAGGAGCAAGGTGTGGCACTTTCCCTCACTAATCATCATCAGTGGTAGCGTCCCTTGTAGCCAGTATGTTGTTCTTATCTTACTCTTGCTATTATATCATTGTTGATGAAACTGAAATGAGAAGGAACAGCTGACACAAAATGTTTAGCGCATTTCTCTTTCTTCATTTTAACTGTCCTCGACCCACATGCACAGTATCCTTTTTTTTTATCTTGTCTTACTGATTATGATTAATTCATTAATTCATTACTCTCAAATGTAAAGCTGCTATGGATGAAAAAGAAGAAAAATGACACAGATGTGTATAAAAATGTACAACTGTCATAGTCACTAATGATAGCAGCACTCACTAAAAGTGTTAAAAAATAAAACAGTTCAGTGTTCATTATTCATACACACAAATACAGCAAAAATAAAAGTATTATACAGTTTAATTACATATCAAGTGATTAATTAATTTTGTGCCACAGTTTGAAAAAAAAATCTTAAAAAAAAAGTCTTATTTTTTACAGACATCAACGAGCTACAGCAACACACAATATCAACACTTTCCACTTGTTTTCTCAGTTTTCTGGATTATGTATATATATAATCCACACACACACACACACACACACACACACACAGTGGATTATATATATATATATAATCCAGAAAGGAAAAAATATATGAAACAGACTCCACAGAGTTGTAATCTCAAACATGCACCAATGAAATTAGTAACAGATAAAGCTCTAACGTGGGGTACCCTGTTAGAGCTTTATCTGTTACTACACATTTGCCTTTCCACTCCTTCCATGTCTTGACGAATGATACACCACTACACCAAACCAATGCAAGGAATGAACTATGCCTCTGCACGTTAACTCTCCACCCCTGACTGGGACTGTTGGAAACCAACCTGACTCATTTCACCTGGAGCTAAATTTTCAGTTGCATAATCTGTCAAGTGCTCTCTCGCTCTCTCTCACTCTCTCTCTCACACACACACACACACACACACACACACACACACACACACACACACACACACACACACACACACACACACACACACACACACTTAAACCCATCAAACAGTTAAAGTCTTAAGCACTGTATCTAAAAGAACGTACTAAACTGAGCGAAGGCCTTGGTGTCTTGTTCCTCTTAAAGTTAACCAGAACAGGATGTGTGATCTGTCACGGTCAGTACTGTCTCCCAAGGCAATGATGGATGGATCCATCAGCCATGTTGTCTCCCAATTAAATGGCTCTATCTAAACTTCAGTTTGCCAATTTGAATCAGTAGCAAACCGCAGCTGATTGATTATACAGCATTTTCTCTCGAGTCATTCATCCATTTCCCTGTAGAGCACCATATGATGCACTGCTTCCCAATAACCTGCCTCGCTACAAGCTCTGTACAGTGAAAAGCCACACAAATGGTCATTCATATCAGTCAATGAACACCATCAAACAGGCCCTATATTTCCAATGGCATTGAGGCAAACACACCCAGTCCTGTTCTGAAATGAAAAGTTGCCTGTGACTGAAATCTAAGGTGCTAAAACACTGCTCCAAAGTGTTGAAAGTCAAAAACGAGATTCTCTCTGAAGGTTTTTATCAACGTGGCGGAATAGAAACTTAGGAATGTTTCCACTTTCAACACCTCCTTGATAAAGTTTGCAAAATATTTTATATGGTTTGTGAGGCGCTGATGAAAGAGAACATTATGTTGATCTTCATGTGGGGGGAGCTGAGAAGTGGGGAGGTGGTGAACAGAAGGTCTGAAAATTAAGTGGAGGAGAAAGCTGAGGCCTCCTGCCGCATTTAGGAGGTGTGAAGGGCTGTCCAGGTTCCAGTGTTCAGCATCTGTCCCCTGAGCAACAAGGGAGGCTGTGTGGGGACCAGCTCACCTCGCTGCACAAAGGATGTCCTGTGTTTTTCATGCACACACACTCACACACATTGAAACACATGACCCCTGACGCCTTTCTCTTTGTCACAAGGCACACGATTCTGAGCCCCAGCTTACAAATACTTGTTTGCTGGCAGCCTGCTGGTTTTCTGAGCTACAGGGCAGAAGAGTGAAGAGCTTTAACCCTCATCTCTTTCCCTCAGGCTGATAAAGTGCTCTGATAAGCTGTAAGGTGCTGGTGAAAAGTGGCTGGCCCTCAGCCCCCAGGGCTGCAATATGAAAGAGTGGCTTGTCTGGGACAAAGCAGAACCATTCAGAAAAAAAGTATGGAAAATAGCAAAGAAAAAAAAGTCCAGAAGAAAGGAATTGGGTTAATGATGAAGTGGTCTGGGTGCAGTGTATGTGTCTGTATATGTATTCGTGCAGGTATGCGTGCATATGTTTGTGAGAACCTACCAGCTGTGGGCGGAGAGAGGGGGGCAGGGTGTGTAGAAACGGGGGAGCCCCGCCATGTGTTTATGTTGACTAATGAGCTAATTACCCAACCCCTAATCTACCTCAACTTGTGTCATTTCACAGGAATGCTGCAGCAGTCAAATGCTTGCAGATTATGGGTCATTTCCTGACAGTTAAAGGCAAACTACTACAGCAGTAATTCCTCTACACACCAGGCGTTAAACCACAAGTGCTGCAGCCTCTCCATTTGCCTTTATTGTCCTAAAATGTGAGTACAGGATTTAAATTTACTCAACATTTTAGAATTTATTAGTCAGATGATTCGGCTGTTGATGGGTGTGTTTGAGCAAATGTTTGTTATCAACCAGATTCCCATGATTTGTAAGTTAAGTGTATCTGTGACTGGAAATTCAACTTTTTAATTTAAATCAAATGCATGTTGTAGCTGTCCAGTGAAAACCATATATCTCCAGGCTGATGGCGATTTTGATCTTTTTGGGGGTAAAACCCCAAAAAGTGTTTCTTTATAGATTGAAAATATTCTCCCACCTCAATAAACCAAAGTGACTGTATTGTCTAAAAATACATCATCACAAAGCTAAAAACCTTTTTTGCACATCACATAAGTGACTTAATCCTAAAAACATACCATCACAGCTAGAAGCCAATAATGTAGGTAACCATAGTCACTAAAGCTCAGGATGTTTTTGAGAAATATGAGGAAGTGTCACATTTAGGAAAAAATATTACAATGCTAATGGGAAAGACCGCATAGTCGGGAATAGCTCTCAAATGGGTAAAGTGAGTGTTGATTAATCCATTCAGCACCACGTCTCTTGAAGTATTGCTAGCTTTCATCTATAAAGTATTTTAGAAAAAACATTAATAAAAAAGCTGCCGACACACTCTGCACCTCTGTCAACTGCATCGAAGCATGGGTCATTTTTACATATTACTAACCTCTTGAAAGTACATATTTTAATCTCTTACAATGTAGATGAAAGTTAAAGATTTGAGGGAAAACAGGCAAAAGTTTAAAGTACTTGAGGAGGATGAAGTCAATCACATTTTAGACAGCATGGGAGGTCTCCATCCCCTCCACCCACAGCAAGAGGTGTGAGTGGGGATTTAGTGAACTCTCCCACCCCCCCACCCCCAACACTCACGCATCCACCTCCCCACTTGTTCATCATTCCCCTCCCCTGGGGTGTATGCTGCTCCGCTCCCCCTCAACATGCTCCCATCCATCACTCCTAAGATTTCACTTTAATAGGTGGTCCTCTTCCTCCTTTCACACACCCTTATGAGAACATTCTCCTAAGGAGAATAAGACAGTTTGGGGGTGAAAGCAGGATTAAGTATTGCTTAAATTTTTTATTTATTTATTTATTTATTTTTTTGTATGAACACACAACCTGGGTTTTGGTATAGATACTAAAACAATGGTACTGATTTCATTTTCTTTTATGTCTTCTAATTTTATTACTGCACACATGATTATTTCCCTTTGACTGTTTAAATGCAAGTGAAATGAAAACAAGCTACATTAGGCTATTTATTTATATGACAGTGTTGATTTGTTACACTTAATACACCAGGACAATCAACAATACAATAACAGTACTTGCACTTTAATGTCTTTGTACTTGTTTTCTTATTTTTATTGTATTGCACTTCAGTTTCCACTGTACTACTAATACTTCTTCAATAGCTTATAGCAAGTATATATAGATGTTTTTCCACTAAACCTGTTTTTCTATTCTAGCAGCCCTAAAAGTATTTTGCCATCATAAAATTGTGCCATTTAAAAAGTTTTCATCATTTGAATGTAGTTTATGCCTCTGTACTTTATACACTGGTTTGTTTTGCTGTTGTTCCCCAGTTGGTCCACATCCATGATTCAGACGGCCAAGCACGTAATTCCAGCATGCTGGACGAGGCCGGTCCGAGCTGTGCAGTAGTAGCCCCCTCCATTCAAACAGAAGGCAGGTTGGTTGATATTTAAATGGCCACTGTTTGTTTTTCTTCTGGTCCCGTGTGTGCATGTGAGCCCAGTATAAAGGATTGTGTCCTTTTGAAGGGGATAGCACCAGGAAAGTGAAGGGGAAGGAAACTTTGCTTTGGTGTTTTATATATCAACGGAATGACTTCCCTCAAATAAAGACTTGTTCCATTCTGCCGGTGGGTCTGGAACAAGCTGCTTGTTTCCTGTCCTGAAAACTCGCCGTATGTTCGAAACAATGCACCCAGCCAGAATAGAAGAGATGTCACATCTTGAAGATGTGGTGCAGTGCTTTTGTTTGACCACACTTTCAGTCTGAATCATGTGTTTACAGTATTTGAGACATTTGAATGAACTCACACAATTGTGCTATTTGAATTAATATAAATGCTGAAACAATAAATAGTAGCTTTTGAACTGTCACCTGGAACAAAAGCCAAAGATTAAAGTATTTCCTTGGAGGCTGTAAAGTCTCTTGTAAACTCCCTTTTCAGCCATAAATGGTAGCCACACAATAAATCTGACAATGAAGATAAAGACATGTCAGCTAATTAATGAATCCCAGTTGAATTCATCTTCTTCCAAACATTCAAATTTCTGCCAACTGCCATGTCCACACCACGGACAAAGGCTTCCCTTTGCCTTTCTCCGCTGGGAGCTCGCCGTGCCGAGTTTCTCACTCACACTGCCCCCTCATCAAATTACAGCCCTGCTCCCTCCTGTCATGTTGGCAAACAAAGGCCTTAAAGCACACTCCCAGAGTAATTGCCTCTAATCTCAGACATAATGTGGTCTTTCATGTCAACTGGTCGGAGAGAAAAGGGAGCTGTTGTTCTCTTTGCCTTTTTTTCACCCCTTGTGTTCTCTCACTTTCACTTTAAGGAGTGCAGTTAAAAAAAAACAAAAAAAAAAACAATGTTGCTTGACTTTGCTTTGTCTTCCATTTTTAGGAGGAAGAAGACTTTAATTGTGACATAGTCACATTTTAACAAGGTATAAATTTGTCCAAAACACCCCCACCCTCTCTCTCTTTCTATGAACAGTTGCTGAGTACTGTGCCTCCAAAGCCAGAGAAATCTCTCTGGTAGTGCTGCAGTTCTTGGTGAGCTCCTCCACCTTTGGCCTGAATTCTCTCCATGGTGAACATCAGGCAGTCTGCAGCTGGAAGTGTTTCTGTGGTTTGGCCAGGTGTCTCTCTGCCCTGCCTGGGACAAGGCCTCAGCGGGGCCTGGGACTGTAGTCTAGGAGTAGGCTGGAGGCGCTGAGTGAGCTGGCTTGCCCCTCCGTGATCTAAAATGTCCCACAGACCCACTTGACTGGTGGTCAGCTGTGACTGATACAACATGATAGCAGCGCTAGAGGGGAAAAAGAGAAAATTAAGATGTGTGTGAGCATGTGGGGAAGAGACAGGGAAACATAGAGCTGTGGGGGGAAAAGAGAGAAGAGGAAAGAGGAGGAGAGAGGGGATAATGGAAATTTTGGACAAATTCTTCAACTAAAGAGGCCCTTTGGTTAAAAATATGGAATGCAGACTTTAATATGGTTTCCAGGGGCTTTGGCAAGCAATGATGAACGTATCAAATAAAAAACACAGTATCTGATATCTGTGCTGTGCTCGAGCGAGTAGTGAGAGAGTGCAGAGTAAGAGGAGATGCAGTGTTTCTAAAACCATTCAGCTGGGCTTTTTTTAAGGGACCCAGCTGTGAGCGCTGGAGGTCTTGAGCTCAAACTAACTATGGCAAAATCTGCACAGTGAAACGAGGCCACAGCTTCAGAGCTCAGTTAGCCATGACCTGATGTTTCAGGAGCATCAGAGAATTGATGGGCCCCATGAGAGCTGTCACACAGCCCTCGAACAATCACCCATTCATCCCTCCAGCCACAGCAAGTGGGCAAACACTGCAGTTTTACCAAAGTTAAAGAATAAGTAAATAAACAGTTTTTAACATGCAACCCAGTGAAATATGATAAGAAATGTTAAGTAGTTTGTGAAATTATAATTTCAGACAAGGTGGTGTGTGAAAGATTGAGCTTACTGTGTATAAATTTCCCATCTACCACCAACTTTGATATTCTCAGGCGAGCATCAACTGTGAAATTTTAAGACACCAAATAAGTGTATATTCCCTTGTGAATATGGCTGGTATATTTTTGGATAATGTGGCTGCACTGGCTCAAGCCCATCACGCCTCATCTGCCAGGACTACACACTGCTGTTACATAAGACAACTGAGCCAGTCCAGACATCAAGACTAGTCCTTATGTGGACAAAAAAAAAAGGGTGTGTTCAATGTGACCCCTGGCCCAAATCCTTTTACTGTGACTGTATCAACTTCAACTTCAACTTCCCTCCAGCATTTTAAAAGTCCTGTTTACCCTCAGAGATGAGAGGCCTGAAAGTCAGCTGCGCATCAGTTACATTTTTCTGTGAGTTACCAGCCAGATATTTATAGAGCAAGAACAAATATACAATAGAAGCAGGGTAGTGGTTTGGGTAGGAGGCAGGTTAAGCCCAGGAACATCTGTCCTTTCAAAGGCATCTCTTCCTTGGTATGCCCAGAATCCACTCCAGGGGTGTCAGCGCTTCACTTTTAGTCATAGAGCTGGCATGCTAGTCAAAACAAAGGTGGAAAACGGGGGTGAAGGACCTCATCTCCCATATCACTGAGTACAGTATATGTTCCTAAAGTCACCTGACTGCTGGAAATATTTACTGTATATACAGACTGGTGAGAGGAGACATTATAGTGGAAACCAGCAAGGAAACCTGAATTGTTGTTATTTTATAATTGTTCATAGAAAATTCCTCAGTCCTTCAGGCTGGTGAGGAGATCCTTTCAGAGAGAATGGCCTTTGTAGTGCTGCAGCCTTGTCATGTCAGAAATGATAAAATGAATGCCTAAAGCACCTATTTATTTCTAATATGCACCAAACTTCCATTTATGCTCATATTCAGATGAACTGGCAATATATTAGTGCATATCCTTGCTATTTACCTACTATTTTAATTCTGTCTAATGCAGTTTTACTTTATGTATGATATATATTGAAGTTTTGTCCATCCTAGCAGAAAGTTGCCTCCTCAAGTGAGATTTCTTCCATTTTATTCCTGTCAAGTGTCTTTTTTGGGGTATTTTTTATGTAGTAGTGTGCACCCAATGCCCAAACCTACATTATGAAATTTTCTGTAGGTGTGTGTGTGTGTGTGTGTGTGTGTGTGTGTGTGTGTGTGTGTGTGTGTCTGCATGTGTGTGAGGCCAACAACAAAGTCTCTGTTTGGTCTGTCTTCGTCAGAGAAGCTTCAGTACACACTTGTAAATTCAGCCGCGTTGACACTCCCAGTCCGACCTCTCGTGCTATTTGTCTAATCCTTCTGACAAGCATGGAAACACAAATGCGCACGCAAGCACTTGGTAGAACAATGTCAACACCTTTATTAGCCTCTTATTTTTCACATTAAGATACACGTCATATCACAATATAAATTATTTCAGATCAGATCATGGTACTTATACAGAGAAGTTTAAACATACATATAACACACAGAAACATACATCACATAAAATGAATAATCAACAGTTAATTTGTGTAAATATCATAAAATGTATGAATTTCATTTCATTCATAAGACAATAATTTTATTGTCATACTTGGTTTTTAAAAGTTCCTCACAAAGTTTATACAGTTTGTTAGATTTATATTATTTCAACCAATACAAATAGTGTGTGATAAGCTGTGTTAAGTACATTGTTTTTGCTTTTTTGTTTGGTACTTCTTGAATCAGGTGGCAATAGGTAAAACTGTGCAACAGAATTAATTGAACTCTTTTTTTTCTTTTCCTATGGCCCTGCTGTGTTTTACTTTCTCAGTCATGCGTTGCAGAACAAGTAAGGAAACTTTGAGGATGAACAGCAGACTAAATAAACTCCCTGAAAGCAGCAATAGCACATACTTGAACTGGCTGAGGCTGTTATTATTTCTGACACTGTCAACTTTTTGAAACTTTTAGGTTTCTGGGTAGACATACTTTATGTTTAGCAGCCTGTTTTGTATGGTATGAATACCAAACGCCTATTTTTATTTTTTAATGACAAACTGAATGCTAGTGTTTATTAAAAATAAATAAATAACAATAATAATGTAGAGTATAGCTTTTTCACTCACGTTGTTCCATCTGTTAGATAAAACCTTAAAAATAATTTTTGATCAATTTCACATTTTCAAAAGAAAAAAAAAAAAACACAACATGCACAAAGATCCGGAATATTTCTACTTCATGTAATGCCTCAAAACGCAGGTTTATTATTACTTCAAAATTTAAGGGAGTTTGTTTGGAAAACCAAAACAGCACAGTTTATTATTCCGCAAGATATTGTCTCGCCTCGGTTTAGCAGACTGCGCGTTATTGGCGGAATTCCATATTTGGAGAAATGTTGTCTATTTCCGTTTAAATAATTAGCGTTGAATGTCTGAAAATCTCTCGTTGAACTCTTTGGTTATGGTCAATTAAGTTTAGTTTGACTGATGAAATACAAGTTGGCGAACTTCCTGCTTAGACCAGAGGCCTACAGCGGTTTTATAGTTAAAAACTTAAAAGATATAACATAAATAGCCTGAAGACCGATCGGAATATTTTATGCACGGTGTTACGCGGAGTGATCTCCCCCTACACACACACACACACACACACACACAGTAAAAACAATGGGATGTAACTAAGCTGCGACCCTTGTTCCCAAGGCCATGTGAAACATGTGCATCCCGATGCTTTGGTCTGAGCTGATGAGACAGCAGAGGTGGGAAGAATCCGCTGTTGATGGAATAAAAGTGGAAGTAGACACACTTAAACGGAGAAAATAGGCCCCTCTTCTTGGAAAAGAAATCAAATCAATTGTAGAAACTACATATCTGCTGGATTAGGGATGCGGGAGGTGTTGTTAGATATTATCTTAATTAGTACATTGTAGAGCTATTTGAAAGTAGAATTTATTGCATGTCAATAAAATCTATATTTTTATATAGTAGACTTAAATGTTTTTTGGTTCATGCATAATTTGCTCAGCAACTTATTTAGTTCAATGTCCTATTTATTGTCACCAGAAAGGAAGTTGAGGTCATTATGATTATCTTTAATTATGATTTTCCCACCAAAGACCTACTACACATAGTAGGATACGTCCTGTAGGATCAGGACAAAATTCTAAAAGGTTTCAGTGGGGTCACAATGCATGCTGGGAAGTCTAACACAAGAAAACATGGGTTAATTTAATTTTCAGTGTATTGGCTTGAACCATCAGTTAGTTTAATTTCTTTGATTATGTGTTCTAAGAAAATACTGTGACAAATGTTTCAGAAACAATAGGGAAATGAGTTAATTCTTTGAGCAGAAACAAACGTTGAATATTTTTATTATTCTGTGAATACTGACAATGCATCATGAATCAACATATCATGAAACAAGAAAAGTTCAACAGAGTTGTCAAAAGCCTGGGCAGGAAAGGAATCCCCCTATAATTACATTTTAAGAGCAAGGAAGCTGTAGGACTGAACCCCGTCATTTAGTCGGCATTAAATAAACACAAGCCCCATCAGCATCAGATATGCCCTCACACAGTTGCACTGTAAATAATGACTTTCATGGCCGTGAGCAGAAAAATCTGGGGTCATGATCAGGTAACATGAAGAACAGTCATGCTATTGAATGATATATTAAATGTGGGTTAATCATTAAAGCACCCCAGAAATGCACCCTATTATCACTGTAGTGTATCATCAGCCTGTATTCACTCCCTCTAAGAATTGAGAAATCATGACTCTATCAATAAAAGATTACATACATTCAGCAGGGGGAAAGATTAGGAAGCAACGTGTTGTTACTTGTCCAGTGGTGTAACAGAACACAATACTAGTAAGCTGTGGAAGAGGGTGATCCAACTTTCTTATGTCAAATACAGTTACACTAGGAAAATTTGGGATTAAAAGATATTCTTCCTGATGGAAAAACAATCAAATATAATCAAATAATCAAAAAAAGTAACGTGTTGATTGCTGAGAGTGGTTTGCAGGATTTCAACAGAACTGCAATGTGATATCCAACCCGTCATGGAATTTCTACTCTTCATCTGCCCTGGCTCGCCTTTGATGCCATGCCAAAACCATCAGTGTAATAAACTTCTGAGAACCTATGAAGATATGCATTACTGAGGGATTACATTGATTCACTGACAAACAGTTTTGAATTTGAGATCAAAAGCAAAAATTTGTTCCACAATTAAATAACAATGCAAGACTGTGATTCCTGCTGCAATATCAGTGTAGATAATTCATCCAGTTTCTGATATTAAATTGTTCGTGAAAAGTGGAGGATACATTTTGTTATATTGTTTGACCATTGTTAATCATCATTATTTACTATTAAATCTATTCTAGTATTTTGATTCCTAATTAATATTAAATAAGATGAAAGCTTGAAATAATGTCAGCATATTGGTATAATGAATGGTGATCAAATTAAACTTTCTTGAGATAGATAGATAGATAGATAGATAGATAGATAGATAGATAGATAGATAGATAGATAGATAGATAGATAGATAGATAGATAGATAGATAGATTGGCAAATATATATGTATATGCCAATCTTAAAATTTGATTTACAACACAATCAAACAGATATTGCAGGTTCCTGATGAGCTGTGTCCCTCTCCAGTTGTCGCACAGTGATTTAGGCTGAGCTGTCAGACCATGGGTGAGCAGTGCAAATGCTCTATGACACAATAAAAGATTTTAAAACACCGGATCTGTTAATGAAATTGGAAATAAGAAAGGTTGTGACCTCACACGACAAAACATTTCTCAAAACCTTTCTCGCCTTATCACAAATTATTGTCCACAAAGTGCCACTGCACAAACCCTCTGCCATGAAGAAAAATCACAGCAGTAAAATTTGCTATGTATGATTCTGTCAGAATCCTGATAATCTTATTAAAAGTGACATTAACAAGTACAGTTAGACTTGTTTTCAATTTTCCCCCCACTAATGTGCCTCCAGAGATCCCATGCTTATGGTCTCAACTGTTGTAACGCACCAAATATTTAGAGTAATAGCTGGTTACTGTGCTATCTCTACCACTACAAGCTGCCAATCTCTGCCCTGGAGCTAATTAAAAAGGCCCCGGTGCTTTATTTGTTTGCACACACTCTGAGGGCAGACTGGAACAGTCAGGCGTGGGGGGCATGACATGCATGTCATGCTCCTTTAAATCACTCCTCTGTGCCAAAATGCTGACACCGCACCAAGAATCCTGACAAAACATTCACAGTGTCCCCAGTGAGGGCGAGAAACAGAGTGAGAAAAAAAAAAAAAAGTCATGATGGGTATAATTTAAAGGTACTTGGTTCAACAAGCGAGTTTACAGAAATAAAAAAAAAATCCTTTATCCTGCTTCTCTTTGCCCTTCAGCTCCAGCATTGCCTAGATTTGTCTTTTTCCATGAATAACATCACACAGAGTTATGCTTTCCTTTTCCGGATGAAGTACAAGTAAGTAAAAGTAATAAGAGGATAATAATAATAACAGTCTAACTACTTACCACGTTCTCCCAGGCCTGTATCCCATCACTCTCAAAACTGCTGTCCTCATCCTCTTTTGCCTGCATTTCTTTTTCTTTTTTTTTGTTATGTGTCACAACTGCTGTTGTATTGAAGTGCTTAGCTACCTTCTGAAATCTGGACGTCCTGTGAAGTAAGACGGAGCTGGCATGGAATAAAAGTCACATACATTTTAATTGTGTTGCGGTGGACCCTGGGGCCATCAGCTGCTGCAGCCTCGTGGCTCTCTGCTGCCACCTGTCTGTCTCCAGAGGAGCTTGTGAGGAGCTGCTGTGTCTGATGATGGACCTCCAGAATGTGCTGAGCAATAATCAGGATCATGTTCAAATGGTTTAATATCTCCCTTGATTTTTTGGTTTTCAGTACATGACATGCTAGAGCTGATTTTTATCACAGATGTGAGGGAGAGATGTTTTTTTTTTTTTTGTGTACAGGGATACTTTTAGAACAATTACAGGTTTTGAGGTTTCACTGTTTTGTAACATTTTCTTGCATTAAACATTTCACCTTGTAGGAACTTCAATCTTAATCATCTCATATTATCATCTCAAGAGCAGGACTTAATATGACATAACATATTAATCTTGGAAAATCACAATGAGAAAATTGTAATGGTGAGAAACTAGACTTACTTGAGATAAATGATTTATATGGTTCTCTAGAGGGCAGCAGTAAAATTGTCTTGTTTCTGATCAAATCTGTGTAAATGAGTGTTTGGAGAGTGAACCCCGGCTTTGCCGGGATTTGATAGCCCAACAGGAAGTCGTTGAAACTCTAACATAAATACCAATCAAGCCATGAGTAAACCAATCAGCAGCTTTGTTTCAAAATATGCACCAATCAATTAGCAAGTGGATTTCCTTCCAAATTAACAGACCAAATCAAAGCATCTTGGGAAACACGTTACGGCCAATCTACATTTTGCTTAATTGACGACTACATGGGAATTTGTAGTCTCAAGTTTCTATAATTTTATTCACTTATTGTGTTGGTTTTGCAGAATGTTCATAATACAACCTTCACATCTTTTTAAGGGTATTAACAGATAATCACTTGTTCCTTACTACTCTCCACTTCCCTTTCTGTTTTGTTTTTTTTTCAGGACAGCTCTTTGGCCTCACATGTACTCCAGTCCTACTCACACAGCTGTCTTCCAGGCTAGAGGCACAGCTCCATCACCTGCATCCAGCTGCAAACCACAAACAGATTGAAGTATTCCCCTGGAGGGAAATATTGTGCAGTTAGGCCATCATCAGCACGGAAGATGAAGAGGCACAACATTAAGTGAAATGGGCCTCACTGCCCATCAATAAAGGACAGTTTGCAAAACTTACAGCTTTGGTGCCAGTGAGGGTGATACAGTAGTAGCTAGGAATGTTGCCTGAGCATGTGACTACACATTTCTCAGACCACTAAACATTGAAAACAGACCAACAAGGCAACATATTGCATTGATTTAGTAATTTGACAAATAGCTTTGGAATGAGTATCTATGTCCAGTCGTTTGTAAGCAGTTGCCATATAAGTAGAGGATAAAAGGAAACTTAGTTTCTTATTTTAAAAATGGGAAATGAGACAATGACAGGAGACAAACTAATCACATATTGAGACAATTGTGGTAACTGTGGTGAGGAATGCTCTGTGGATGGGGTCTTTATTGTCTCCCCTTGCTGAAGTCATGTTATGGTCATCATATTCACAAGGTTTTTATTGCATCTGTTGTACTGCTACAGCTAAAATCCACATGTTTACAGAACAGGGACATCAGAGTATTTTTTTGAGCTAAAATTCATCATTTATCACTTGCAGTATTTTCCCCATTTTCCTTGAGCTCTGAATTCTTCCACCAGTTTTTGGGACTCTGTGTAGCCAAGCCTATACACTGACCATCTTGGAGGCAGACAGTGGAGCAATAAATTCCGTGTGAACCACAATTGTGTTTTTCTGGATACTACTCATCTGATTGGAATTGAAACTTCACATATTGTGTGAGGTCAGATGGCAAATATTTCAACTTAAAAGCAAACATCCCATATTTTATTTTGAAAGCTGTGTAAGCTGCATAGTGCACCTTACACACCTGCCCTGAATTGCATTATGTGTGAACACAAGATTAGCTCTTAGTCCTGGGCAATCAGCACCAAACAACCGCTAGGGCTCGCAGAGTTTGCCTTATCAAAACAGAGTGATTGCCCTCCATTTGATTTTCCTAAACCCTGCAAACTCCTATGTGGAACTTCTGTCAGCGAGAGCAGCGTAGTTGAGAAAACAGGATTACTCACTATGGCAACACCTGGAAGCAGCACGTGCAAGCAGGAGAGAAAAATGATCCTGGTTAACTGCCGCAGATAATGACGTTGCTATATTTATATTTGTCTTTTGGCAAGGGACAACTCAGCCATTCCACTACTTTTTTTTCTATCTAAACAGTGCCAGTGTGACTCTTAAGTCAGTGCTGGAGTGAAGTTTCCAAACACTAACAAGGTCAATGGTGTCAAGTGACTTGGAGTCCTCGGAGTTTGTAATTATTTGGTGGAGCAGGGTTGAGTTGTACAGCATGTCACTGAGCCAGTGCAATAATGTGGTTGATAAAGAAAGTCATGGAAGGTGCAGACAATAGAAAGTGTTTCATTATGTAAGTGACATAGTCCATGTGGGCGTATGAAAGACATGGTCCTTGATTGAAGTGTTGCACCTTCAACCCAAGTTCATTTTTTATGTTTTAAAACATCCGATACTCTGAAAAAAAAAAAAACTGACATTAACTTGAAATTTAATTTGTCTGTAACATTGACATTTTCCTGGGTGAAGAAAGGAGGTGCAGGAGGAGGTTAGTAAGTCTTTTATTGCAGAGAGGGAACATGCATGCAGAAAGAGCAAAAGGAAGCATACGATACAGGATATACTGTACAGAGTGCATCTTGAAATCAAGGAGGAAATTGTGAGGAATAGTTTGACAAAATTCACACTCTTACTCTGGCAATATGACCATATTTGTACTGTGAAACAACTTCTCTTAGTGGTTCTGTATCTTTTTCTATATTAGTCAGTATTTGTGACTAAATAAGTGACAAAGTTAACGGCCACCCCCAGACATGTTTTGTGACATATTAAAATGCACCATAGAGAATGGCAATTTTTCTGTCACAAAGTATAATAATTCAACTAGTTAACACATTACTCATTTCTACTTATTGTAAATAACAGAATCCTTACATTTGCAAATATTTTTTTCCCGATTTTAACTGCTGCACGCAATATACCTCCTACTTCGCTGCTCAAACTCCATCCCTCGTTGTGTGTCCTTGTCAGGGGAGGTTTCAAGTTTCCACATCACACTTGTGTAATTTTGGGCCACTTTTGGCATCACTCTCATTTTGGCAGATATGATATGATACAGTGCAGCAGCGCATTCATATAGGATTCCACTGAGCAAAGTGAGAAGCAGAGTAGATTAAAAGAGGTTATCAGGTCCTTAAAGATAAAGGTTGGGGGTTTACATTAATTTGATTAATCTGTCTTAATAAGGTCATGCCCATGGAAAATTACTGAAGCATCACACATTTCACCAGTTTAAAGAGCACAGCCCTCTTGATTTATCCATCACTCCCAGTTAGGACATAATGCCTGTCTCAACCCTCCCTGGCCTCAGGTCACATTCAGGTGGAGCTTCTGTTTGACGCCACAGGGGCACGATCCCAACGCAACAGACCTCTTTTTTTAAAATCTCTCGGTGACCCATGAGCCCCAGACTGTCTGCCGGCCTGTGTACTGGAGCTTGAGTTGGCTGTTATAGAGGTTTTTCCGGTCCATCTCTGTACACATTGTGCCAAAAAGATGACAACTATCAAAAGAGACGGGGAGTGCAAGGTGAGAAAGGTCAAAGAGATGTACAAACAAAGGGAGTGAGTGAGAGATAGGGTGTCAGACAAAGAGACAGAGAGACAAGCGGAGTGAAAAGCATGTTATCGCCGGCTTGCTCGTCACACACTCAGGTCAGAGGGGTGTGAGACGTGAGTTGGCAGAGCTAAGAGCAAGTGCTCGTTGGAATATGTGTGGGGCCATAGGAAGTGCTGTGTGGAGAAGATAACAGTGTGTTAGTGTGTGTGTGTGTGTATGTGTGTGTGTGTGTGTGTGTGTGTGTGTGTATATATATGTGTGTGTGTGTGTGTGTGTGTGTGTGTGTGTGTGTGTGTGTTTGTGTGTGTGAGTGTGTGATGGAGTGGAGAGGACGCTGTAGAGGTGTTTGGGGAAAGGTTGAGAGAGTAACAGTGTCCTCAGCCCTGCACTGCTTTCCTCTATTCACTACCCACATCCTGTCTGTGTGCTGCTCCTTAATGGCTTTTAATGAGCCACCAGTGAATCCCTCTCCTTCCTGCCTTTGCACAACATGCCAGGCAAGAGCGAGTGAAAGGAAGAGAGAGAGTGAGTGCAAGAGCGAGAGTATGAGAGTATGAGAGTTAGCAGGACTGGAACATCAACATCACAGGCTCCAGTGGTAGTCAGTTGTTCTCTGTTGAAGGTCTGCAAAGAAACACAACCATCCATTAAGATACCATGAGATGACGGCTGAAATGATACGGCCCCACCCAAGGGAGCATGGTACACTATAAAAAAATCTGGTAGATTTTCAGACTAAAATCTAATTTAGGTTCATCTTGATACAATAATAGCTGCATTATTCTTGCCAAATACTGTTTGCTTATTGTAAACAATAGACTGCATATAAAACAGGCATAGCTTCCATTACATCACATTTAGGTTTCTGAAGAGCAGTTTTGAAGTTAGTGGAGTTGGCTGCTCCACCATTGCCATATTGGCAGTGCTTGACGTTGCCTAACACCTCACCAATCAAAAAACAGACAAAGGGGTGGGACATGTGTTCAGCTGAAACTTTGGTTCATGCCGAAGTCTTGACACCCACCTGTTACTGGCAGTGCAGAACTTTAAGCCTTACTAAAAAAACAGGTGAGTAATGTAAAGATTCACTAGTTGCCATGAACATGGAAATTAACTGTAGAGACAAAAACTGGGCTGTAAACAGGATTCTGATAAGGTTAGGAATTTTAAAATGGGGATCTGTGAGGATTGCCTTGCTTTTAGATCCAGCCTCAAGTGGCCATTTGAGGGATTGCAAAGGCTGATGCTTGACTCTAATGCATGGAGAACATACAAGAAGTCAATCTAATACTAGAGAGCTGAGTTTGTGTGTGTAGACTGGAACATGGTTAGGTCTAGGCAAAGAAAGAAAAGAAAGAAACTTTGGTCAAGGTCATCAAAAGAATGTGATTTTGATTATATTGCGTTTAAATGGAAAACTTCCCCTATGTGGTGCCTTAGGTCACTACTTACTTTCAATAATTTAGAGCTTTAAAGTGCCTAAACACGACCAAAAAACAACCAAACCAAAAACGTAAATAATACTATTAGTTTGAAATGGTTTTCAGTGAGTATTTTGCAAATTTATACACATGTTCATTCATATCTTTTCTTCATTATGTTGATTCGCAATTTGGGCATTTCTTTCAAAAACATAGTTGAATTTACAAAGCCTGTATAAATGTAAGAATAAAACAAATTTTCATAAGACAGAACATTTCAATGGGAGCCAGTAAAATAAGAGACTAAGGTGAATGTGGTTTGCATGTTGTGCAGGTTGCTCACTTGCATAGAGAGGTATGAAACACTACTTAGCACTCCTTTTATTGTCGCTCATTGTCATTCGCCGTCTCCCCAGCTCTCCTTCCCCACTGTGACTGGCAGGATTTCATGGCTCAGAGTTGTGTCTCATCGTTGTGATAGATGACAGGTGAGAGAGTCTCTCTGATCCCCCTGACACTTGGTAATTGAGTTAAGAATGCTGGATTAGAGGCTCCTTTTGAAAGGGGCTGAGGTCAGCTCTCTATTCTGCCTGATGCATAACTTCAGAGAGCAAGAAAAGGCCAGACATTGATTGCAGGAATGTGCATGTGCATGTGAGACAGAGATAGACGAGAGAGAAGGAGGGAGACAGTTTCGGTAGGTGTAGAGGCGAATGTGTGAGTTTTGAGGGTGCTCTTCAGTTAGGATTAAAAATAAGGCTCACCCCACCTTCTTTTCTGTTGCTACGCCTGTATCGAGTTATCTGGTCTCACGCAGCACATAAGCAGTTTACAGTGACAAATGATTTACAGATACCCGAAATCAGTGATTTTTTAAACAATAGGTTTTTGGTTTCACACAGAACTAAACAAAAGCCGACAACTGTTGATTTTGTCAGCTGGAATAACAACTGTCATGAGTAGAATTTATCAACTGTAGCTAAAGTAGGTTAAAGCCAAAGCTAAAACTGGTTGAGTGAGTTGGTTGAAAACCCTGTGACCAGCTGACTTTTTAATGTTTGCTGTTTTAAAAGGAGAAGCCTGCAGAAGAGTCTTAAAAATGTACATGATGGCTACATGTAATGCAAAAAGATAAAGCCCCATTGATATAGTACAATATTTTAATCACTATGTAAAATGGCGTTCATCCTAACAAGCCTTTGAAGTTTTAAATGTTGATAGAGGAACATACTTTGACAGGCAATGCAATGGTTAGATTTATACTTTTGTGGTCATATTATCAAACAATATGCTTATTTTTTTTTACATGATGAAGGATTTAAGGGTGAGGAATCACCACTGAGTTTGGCAAATGTAACACTGCATACCTGAGGTTTAGCTACTTGAGCATAAACCAAATAGAGTAGGACAAAACCAGTTTTCACTCTGAACTATATAAATATATAATATATATATGCAGGTGTAGATACAAATGTTGTGTGGGTGTCGCAGCCCTAAATATTTATAATATAATCTAAATCCAAAAAAATTAAGTAGCTGAGATATCTTTCACTTTGGAAATAACATGAGTTACTATTGTAGATAGAGAAGATAAACACATTGTTTAAACAATTTATCACATTTTCTCCTATGTTTTTTGGTTTTGTATATGACCTCCACAGTCATATGAATCCCATGCAGACCCCTTTATTTTATGGAAATATCAAGGCCTGACAGGCTTTCCTTGCCTAGTTATGGTAAACTATGATTTACCTGTGTTATCTGTCACCACCTGATCATCCCTGGTTTCTGACTAGATCAAGACCTTCGATTGCAGTTAATGATCATTAAATCTGTTGTTCTGAACAACAGCAAAATGAGACAAAGATGAATGAGGTCATTTAACAAATCTAACACAGGAAACACTACTATTATTTTCCTTTCAATATATGACACCTGATTTAATATTTATTTAAGTCTTTAGAAATTTATAATCTACTGTGCCTATTATGAATCACCAATAATGTAGCCTATTATCCTGTCATTTATTGCTTGTCATCTTTTCTAATGTTTTCTTGGGATTCTGTATAGTTATAGTATACTATAGTTGTTAGAGTTGCAACATGTGTTGCTGTAATTCATCCTTAATCCTTGACAAAACACCAATACACGTCCGCACCATGGGAGGTAGAGGATGTATGGTGGGATGTTTACTGCTCCACTTGGTTTAGTTCAAGGAGCCATTGTGAGCTTGGTAGGACAACCCTCCTACCCTCTCAAGACTTCGGCCCACAAAAATTGATGACCTGTGCTCCACAGTCAGAGAAAGGATTGAAGTCGCATCAGGTAAGTCAATGACAGCAAACATATAGCAGACTGTTGTAAGACAGGACACCAAAATCTGTCCACACAGCCTCTCCTCTGAGTGTTTTTAACCGCAGTTGAGTAATAGAAGGAACAGTTGTCTTTTCATTCCTAAAAAATCACCCATCATTTCTTTGGGAAGCAACTGCAGTGGTGACAGCACCCAACAGATGGTGGTTAGTTTAACATTAGTCATAATAGTCATGATGGTGATGATTATGACAATAATAGCTCAAGCTCAAGCAGGCAACAACTACAGTTGCAGGTGGGGATACGAGGAGGAGGAAATGTATGTGTGTGTGTGTGTGTGCATGCAAACACCTGAATGTCTTGGCAACCCTCAGAGGAAGGCTCCCAGTCATCGGACATCCCTGTTGCAGGACCCACTCCCTGCAGCAGACCCCCTAATCAGTGGGAACAAAAGGGGGAGGGCGTGTAGCAGCTCCAAAATAGCATGAGGAGTGGAAGGATGTAGGGAATCTGATGCAATGCCTTGTAGTGCACGTATTAGTTATGGTCAAAGTAAAATGAAGAAACAGTGCACCTGGTTAATATCATTACTGTCTTATAAAAGCCAATACCTCATGTACTAGAAGCCAAGAGAGTAAAGGAGGACAGAAAGTGAGGAAGTAGAAATGAGAGGAAGGATTCACTGTTGGTTTTGAAATGTTTACTCTTCCGTGTTTATCGTGCATTTGATCTTGTGAATTTGGAGGGGAATTGTTTGTGTGTGTGTGTGTGTGTGTGTGTGTGTGTGTGTGTGTGTGTGTGTGCGTGTGCGCATGTGTGGTTGTGTGTGACTTCCTCAGCTGTTCATTATGAAGTGACTGCCTGACAAACTGTGGCTCTAGTGGTTGCATCAACTTCCTGACCCCACAAGCCACAGTGATTTCCCTGATTGACTTTTCCTCTCAGACACCACACAAGATGGGAAAAGATTGTACAGACATGGGCAAGTACAGACTGGGCAAGATTATTCGACCAATCTTGACACGAATCCGCTTGCATTGCTGTGTTGTTTTCTCATGGATGTTTTAAAAAATGAATACCCTCAGATGGTCACGAAATCCACTTGATGACACGTGTAAGCTTGCTTGCAAGTTCCTCAAAGTAGCCATCTCTGTCTCCTGTGGCTCTTTTTAATGATAAGTCCCTCTCCATACGGAGAAAAGGCCCATCAAAAGCAGGAGATGATAAAGTGGACAATAAGCGGGGGCCACCAGGTCTCTGTCCTCTGGGGGCCACAGATTAGGCCTCCTGCACTTCCTTTGGAAAACAGGCACCGGACCCAGAGGAAGCTCCTGTCAGCTGTGCTCCCTCACCTCCCTGGCCTTTCTCGCTCTAATTCCTAGCTCCCTTTCTCCACCACCGTCTATCTCCCTCTCTCTCTTTCTCTCTCTCCTGCTCTTATTCTCTCTGCCTCAGAGATGAAACACAGGCCTCTCCATCCACCATTTGCCACCGTTCAGCACCCGGATACCACAGGCCAAGCCTCATCAGGCTACTGCAGCATGTCACAATGACTATATATATATATATATATATATATATATATATATATTTTTTTTTTTTTTTTTTTTTTTTTTTACACTGCCACAGGTTAAGTGCAAGTGTAAGGTGACTTAATTCATATACAAATCGTTTTTCTGTGGATTGCCTTCATTGATATAGGACAAAACATATCCTGTGTTCTGTTGCCAAGACAGTTGAAGGTGGGGTGGGTGGAGTGGGGGGGTGGGGGGGTAGATAGACAGATAGTCCTCCACCCTCCTGCTTTCTTGAGGATGACCCAGACAATTATGTTGGGAGTAGGTGGTTCATTGGCCTTTAACATCACAGTGGTGTGGTTGTCTTCATCATAATACTATAAAAGCTGCAGCATACTCAATATGAGCTGTTCTGTAATCTGTAACTTCTTTCACAAGTGAAAATGCCAGCAAAACAAATGCAAATTCATGAGCCAAAAAAGGTGAACCTGGCTCCACTGCCGCACTGTAAACTAACATCATCCAGCAGGCACCTATCATAATATTACAGTTGCTAATATTGCAGTGCTTTGGCAGTATTTGGTACAGTATGACAAGTCGCTTATGTTTGCTAAAACATTCCCTCTCACTCTGAGTTGCTCGCTAATGATGATATCAGAAGGGTAACTGACAACTGACTCAAGAGAATTTCAATTTCAATGTGGCCACAGAGGCTGAAAAATGTAAAAACATGTAAAAAATATCACATGATTTCACATTTAGTCTTACAGAAAAACATGTACCACAACTATCATTTTTTGTGGTTTTTATAACATCGGTGTCACCAAATTAATTGCTGACATCCCCGAGCAGGTTAATATGGCTATCCTTGCTTGTTTACTCAAGTGAGTGCAATGTTATCTATCTAGACAAACAATGGTCCAAACTTTAAGCATATGGTATGTTACCTTTATTTTGTTTGTTTTTCACTCTGTTTTCAGCCTGAACACACTTTCACTGAACCCTGTGGTTGTACTTGAGGCTAATTCCTATCTGGTGCACATGATGCCAAAAACCATGCTGAAGTCACAGCCCCTAATGATTGACATGTTTAGTGCCACATGTGTGGTTTTTATTCCATCTAGGGGTCGTAATCTAGTCTTTGTAGACATGACAGGCATTTCAGAAGACTGCAGCACTGTAGGTTCTATTTCCAGCACAACCGCCACAGGCAATTTGGATCTCCTGTTGGCCAAGTCGTGTGCATGATGTGGGCGTTCATGGAAAGCCTAAGTAGGTAACTCTGTCGGGCTTCCTTGTAGGCCTAGTAGCCACCGAAGACTGGCACACAGTGCCCTCTTCACCACAAACACTGCCACAGGTAATGTTTTCCTGAAGTCAAGCCAGTGTTTTAAGAATTTCCATGCATTGAGGAAAAAGACCCAGGCCTGACTTTTGAAATACAAGCAGCCTTTTCAGCCAAGACCAGCACTAATGCAGTCTGCCTTTACAGACAGCAAACAGACTAAAGCTCTCCTGTCTTGGAAGCAAAGAGGTGAGAGGATTAGGGCTTGCCACAACATTTAACGACACTGAACCCTGTTTGATTCAATCAAGTGTGGTAAAAAGCAGGCTCGGACAACTCCGACCTAAACCTCCTGTTTTTGACCTTGCCATGCAATGTGAGGTTGTGTTATGTGTACGGGCTTTGATGAGTGTGTGTGTGTGTGTGTGTGTGTGTGTGTGTGTGTGTGTGTGTGTGTGTGTGGGGGGGGGGGGGGGTTACATTTGTGGTTGCCTGCTGAGTGAGAGACGACTGGCACCAGGCCACACATCAGCAAGTGGAGAAGACAGATTGATCTTGAAGCAAATTTCATCATGTTTTCCCCTGACAAATTTGACAAATTCCCAGGAAAATCCCATCATTTGTAATCAATGTGCACCTCTGATGAGATTAAAGGTGAGACACTGGTCCTTTCAGAGGAGCACTTACTTAATGTCTGACTACTGAACAACCATATATTAGCATGTACATGAGTCATTTTTAGTCTTAGGAAAAAGAGTTTTACTGTGTAATGAGTCAACATTATAAATTTTGTCTGCATCTTAACAAACTTTGTCATTGAAATGTCACTCACTAGTTTAAACAATGAAAACCACTCTTGACACCTGCATACGCCTATTGCATTTACGTCCAGTGTACGACAAAATGAATGACAGGTAACGTGCCAACTTTACTTTAACATTTTCAGAGTAAGAGCTTGGCTCCTGACCGAGATGTGTCTTGCTATCATTCCTTCCATTTCATATGAGCCAAAAGCCAGACTTCAGCCAGACACCAATACACCCTATCCCTCTGGAGGCAGGTTCCATGATTTGACAGGGTCTGGGCTTCAATCTGCTCAGGCCAGAGCGGAGTGAGCCACAGAGGAACGACATGTGATAAATGGGTCTTATCTGGAGGTTGTGGTGTTGGGAAGCTGACTCTGTTTCCCTCCGATTACATTAGCAGGCAGGAAAATGGGACGTGGGGGGAATGGCTGGAATTCCATAGAACCAGAGGCAGACTCATTTTCACTTGTTTGCCGACTGATAAAGAGACCAGGATGAGGCATAGGTGTGAGAACATCTGCTCACATGGTCTGAGCGTATATGAGGGCTGAGTAAAATTTGGTTGTAGCGGACTATACACAGTACACAATTTGATATGAAGAGGGAAAATTAAATGAAGTCAGCTCAAGTCCAGTTTATCTGAGCATTTCCAGCCTTTTCACTCTATTGACCTTATCCCCTGCAGTAACAGGCTGTTTAGAGCCAAAACCCGGGTGACTGCACGGACTCATACTAGGTGATTGATTGCTAAGGACCAAAGTGTCACTCGCTTGTACCGCTTGACTGCACTTGACTGGATTGTTTCCCAGCCTCAGATCTGTAGTGTTGCACTGCTCAGTTTAATACAGGTGCCAAAAGGTTGTGCATCAGCAGCACATCACTCTCAGAATAGTACAGAACTGCAGTTCAGTTAAAAAATACTCAATTTGCAGTCGCAAAACAATTATAGATTTTGAACTGGGACAAAAATTACAGAAATGATACAGGTTGGTCATTGTTTTTAATGAATGTTTATTTATGTAATGAACTATGAAAATTTGTGGATTATCTGTATGTATTTCATGATGTCAAAATGAATGTAGTTTAGCACTTTTCCTCATAACAACCACTTTGCTTTTTGATGTCTAGATTAAATTGTTGATAATTCTGCACAGAAATCTTTATAACTCACATGCATCAGTTCCTGCAGTGGTTTGACACATCTGTGCTGCAAACGTCTCAGGTTTGGACTCTGGGGACTGTACTCTAGAGTAAAGCAAAAGCTGCAATGTATGTGTAATGGAAAGGCTTTGAGACATGGATCATAAGCTGCATGAAGACAAACAACAAAATTAAACAGATGTATTGCATAAACCTACAACTGTAAACATCAGGCAGGATGCATGGATCACTATCTATGTCTCAAACTCTGATCAAGACATGATGCTTCACTTTTTAAAAAATTCAGGATGGACTTTATTGCTTCATCATCAGGGTTTTCAGCCTAGTTTTTAATTGGATAATTATTAGATGTTTGTTAACCCCTATAAAACCCTAGCAGGTTGCATAAATAAAAAGCCTTGATGCAGCTTTATTGCCTCTCTCTGAGAGGAAATAACAATGTTTCAAGATTTCTGAACAGATAGAAAAACACAGATATATCGTATGATACTGAGTGAGAGGGAAATAAAGGAAGAGAGAGCGATTGTGATAAGAAGTAGGCAGCGGCCCAGACAAACATGGTGTGGCCCTTCCTTACTGACATCCTGAGGAGGAAGCAGTGGTGCTCTGGCCTCTCTGCTCAAATCTCTGAGAGACGAGTTCCTCCAACGGGTCATTGAAGTGAGTCAGGATCAACACTTACTAACACTTTCCCATTCATTTTTTTTACTGTCCCTTTTACTCATTTTTCTGTTGAACTCAAGCTTATCAACGCATACGTGCTGGTCTGGCTCTCTGGCTTTCTTGATATCTTACTGTCTGTATCACACTAGCTTGCTTACTTTTTTTCTCCCACCATTGTCTCTTTTCTACAGTCTATAACAATTTTCCATCATTTCCATCAACTTCCCCTTGGTGCCTTCCTTTCCACTCTCCACATGACTTATTTTCCACACCTGCTTGTCATGGCTATGAGTGTAAATCATACACCAAATAACTGTAGATATCCACCAGACCTGCAGGAGAGCAAGCAGAGGGAAAATCCTAGTCCCAGCTCCATAAATCACCATTTAAACAGTCAAGCTAATTGCTGCTCAAATGGCTCCTAACGAAGCTCTAATTGAATAAGGTGGCTGGTGCATTTAAGCAGCGCTGAACTCTGGAAAGGATATCTTTGGAGTGTGTGTGTTCAAGCGAGGCAGGCCTGCTGGCACCAGAGACACAGTGGTAAATGGCTCAGTTTAGCATTACAGTGGTGGCTCCCTGCGGGCCTGTCTTCCACTGTAGCAGCAACCTGAGCAATTGCAGGCACTCGGAGAAAAGGCTGGAAAATAAAGAGTGAGAGCAGAAGAGAACCAGGTTGTGCCAGTAAAATATGTACGCCACAAACACCAGTGTGTGCGATTTATACACAAACTTGCAAGCGCATTTTGCTACAAAATACAAATGTGTCTGTGTTTAAGTCATGAATGTTTGTGGCTTTCTTATTATTACATATTTCTTTTTGTTTTGAAGGAAATGTGTGATCAGCTTTCCAACACTGAAGGTTTGGCAGATGTGTTTTGAACAAGGCGTCACCGTCAAAAACATAGTATAGTCCAAAAAACAATGAACAAACCACTTTTTTTTTTCACTATGCTGGGTTGGTATGACTGCCACGTATTGTTATTCTCCCTTCATTTTGTTCTCACATCTTTTCATCCTCTGGCCTGGTTATCTACCCTCTGCATGCCTGTCCAGCACAGCAGGGGTCCCCCGGGAGAACAAACCACACACTGGCGGGTATGAAGCGGTCCCACAATCCCCGTGTCACCCTCCCCCTTCCCGCTCCTACTCTGTCTGCTTTCTCCTGTCCCACTGTGTCCCTGCCTGTATGCTCCCGCCAGTTTGCCTTATGACCTGGTTGCTGATAAGACTAGAGGCCCCGTGGTGCCAGCGCCTGGTGCCAGCACTTCCCTCTCATACAAAGTCAGTCGTGCTGTGTCACAGATGGGATAGGTGATCAAAAACAGCAGCTAAAAAAAAGACCAGGACTATGAGACAATAGGGCTCCATAGCATGGCAGTGTGGCCCCTTTAACCCTGTGTGTAGAGCCTTTCTTCTCTCTTTTTCCCATGAGAGACTTCTTTTTAGCCATGCTAGCAGAACAGCTGTAAGGATGGCAATGTCAGTTGGTCAGTTGGTCAAGCCATCATTTTGGTAACGAAAAAAAATATTGGATGTAGTGGAATGTTCTCATAGGACCTTTGGTCATCCCCTGACTTCTTGTTATGAGTAAAATTTATTTGCCATTATTAGATATATTTCCATGACATGTAGTTCACAGATTCATGCCCCCCTTCATTTGAATAAATTTTGATGAGCTTTTAACTTTTCCTCTGGTGCAATTAGGTCAAAATTTCACTTCCAATCCTTTGTTTCAGGGCCAAATTCCTGCAAAACTATCACATTCCCAACGGCCACGTCTGTGCTTTGTTTTTGATGCTAATTAGCAAATGTTAGCATGATAACAGGCCAAACTGAGACAAATATTATATATACTGAACATTACCATTCTAGCATTGTCATTCACACACTAAGCATTTTAGCATGCTGACGTTAGCACTGTTACATTAGAGCCACTCACATGTCTGTAGAATCTCTAAGGTTTTTTTTCTCCTTTCATGATGAAGCTTTTTGACCTGGGAAGAGATTTGTTCAGTAGAGTAAAACTTATCTGACCCTGTTTCTACCATAGACCCACAACTATACAAGGTGACACACGTCCTCACATGCTGTCATAGATACATGTTTACATACAACTCTTGACCCACTCAATCACTAAATTCACTTAAGAGCACATATATTCAGAAAGACAGAGTATGTATGTGTGCGCCGTCTGGCGTGGCTGAGTGTAGTCCCTGTTACTATTTGTCTGGACACATATAATAAGGCTCATCAATCTTCTTCAGGGACTGTTCTGAGTTTGGATTAAAAACACCTGGGCCTCCGCAGGCTGACTCATGAGGTGGAAACATGCTCCTACCCTGTCAGAACAACGAAGAACAGTCTGTCTAACACGACCTCAGACAGATAGAGATGGAGACCTGGGCAGGGTACAGAACCCGGCTGGCGCTGTGGTGCTCTGGGAACTGTCTGAAATGGTATCCCAAGAGAAGGACCAAGACAGATTTGCCTATACCTCTTCTCTCAAACATATTTTTAATCTGTTGGAAAAGATTAGCAGTAGAAGGAAGCAAGAATTGTGCATCAGCAGTCCAAAATATGCACTTACTGACATTAAGGCTGTGCCCCACTATACAATGCACCTCCTACTGGTCGATGATTAAAGCAAAACATTAAAAAGTTACAAAAGTGAGAAGGATATTGTCCTCCTTTGTGGTCTATTTGCCTTCCTGAGCTGTTCTTGGCTCTCACAAAGATTAAGCAACTACAGAAACAAGAAAGGTGAGACCTGAGGTAGACTTGAAAGTGTACCCATGATGAAAGCCTGGTATAATTCACAGAAGAGGGAAGCACAAGCAATCTGAGGGTGTTTCATAAACACATTCCTGAACAGAGCTGAAGTGGTGCAGACAATACATTTGTCTGAGGAGAAATTTAAGGCAGTCCCGGCAGAGCAGGATGATAAAGACATATTGAGTGTCATTCTTGATCTGTCCACATGGGATCATGTGGGTGTTTGTGTGTGTGTGTGTGTGTGTGTGTGTGTGTGTGTGTGTGTGTGTGTGTGTGTGTGTGTGTGTGTGTGTGCGTGTGCATGTGCGTGGCTAAGAGAGGTGCTTTGACCCCGGTCAAGTCACTTGACTTCTCGGCACCTCTGCCTACCCCAGCTGTATCAACACAGCCCCACTCTACCGAGGCAGGCAGGCAGTGGGCCGGTGGTGTGTCAGGAGGCTGGCTTCAGACCATCACCCAGAGACTGACTGGGTGTTTGTGTGAGTTTGGGTGGAGGGGATAGAGGGTGGTGGAAAAGGACCTGCGCCCCTCACCACAACTCCACTCTATGGAATTCAAATTATTCCTCGCCACCCCCACGCCCCCCCACTAGCAACCATGCCCTGAGTAAACAAGCAGCTGGGGTCAGGGGCAAAGCGATCAGCACCACTGGGTAGCTCTTAATGGATTGCTGTGTTTGCTGACAGGTGGCTCGGTGTGCCTCAGAATCAATATCAAAAGAGGCCCCTTATGTCACATGTTGTCATGCAACAATGCACCTATGATGATGTTAAAAACCACGTTATAAATGTATGTGCTTTATGTTTCATTTGGTGTTTTAGCACTCGGTTTGTGTTCCATGCAGTTCGTCTGCATCCATTATCACTCCTGCTCAAAAATTTTATATCTGTGGGTCACTTTATTTTCTAAGATCTTTACAATGAGCTATCAAGAATTCAATTTTAAATGAAAGTAAATCAAGGTTATGAGTTTCACACTTTCTAAGAGTTCAGAAAATAATCAACCAAGTCTACACTTTATTAATATTTATACATTATTCTTTGTAGAAATAATAGAACCTATTTCAAATCAAAGAAATTTTAATACAAAGCACTAAATATCCAGTCTCGGGGCATAACCTCAGTTATATGTTGAGGGCTCACACTATATGTCTAGATTTGTTTGGTAAATTTGAAAAATACATACACTGGGGTCCAAATGTCTGAGAACATTTCAGACTTCTGCACCAATATAAAAGGTAAGTAAGTATTGGGCCACCATATCTTACCAGAACAGGTTCAATGCACCTTAGCATTGACTCTACAAGTCTGTGGGACTCTACTGGAGGGATGAACACCACTGTGGCAGCAGATTAATAAAGTTTCAGCTTTTCGTCAGCATTGCTTCTTTTAACCATAAACGTTCCAGAAACCTTGAACAAAGTGGTTATTTAACCTAAACCATCTTTCCTTAAACCAAACCAAGTTGTTTTTTGTGTCTAAAACTAACCCAACCTTTATGATACCACAATAAAAGGGTTAGTTATTTGTTTTTGAATATTGAATATTGAATATTTAACAGTTTATCTTTGGTATATATCCTGCACTGGGGCACAAATTCACTAGACATTTTTTTGACCTCTGATTCTATGGGTCACATCAGGTCAGGGACATATGACCTATATGGTCATATAGGTGGAGGACATCTCATAAATGTTCAATAAGACCTAACCCCAAAGTGAGGGCAGGGCATTGCCTCAGTATATTTCATGCACTTCTTAATCATCAATATTTAGTGTTACCACTGTTATCTGAAGTGTTGTATAACTCTAATTTACACCTCTGTAAGCTCAAGGGCAAAGGTGAAGCACTGTATTGTTGGATATTTTTAGTATAATGTGTAGAGGACATTTTTTGTTGGAAGTTTGGAAGAAGGCATAAATTGAACACTCAAATACAATTATGGAAAGTAAATGACAGCAAATAAAGAATGATTTGGGACACAAATCACAGCCCTCCTCTTATTCACTCGGAAATCTTGGCAGCTTTTAGCAGTCTTCATATCATGCTTCACTCCAGACTCATGGACAGCAGCCGGAAGAGGATGTGGATATGGGTGGAGGGAGAAAGTGGAAGAGGAGGACTCTGAAAGTGGGGGGATGTTTGTCTAGACATATAATATGAACACCAGAAATCTTTGGCATATGGTGTATCTCACCTTTGCATGACAAAGTGACTTTATCACATTATCTCAAGACAGCATAGACAGGCTGGTTTGGTTAAGTACTAAGATTTTAAAAAAGGACATCCAAAATTTGGCAATCTGACCACCTCACATGACCTTGGTATAAACCAATTCCTTCAACTTTGATTCAAAGGAGATTTGTTACGATGATAAGACATTGCTTTATTTAAAGGTGACACAAATGTCACACCACAGGAAGGCTAACTTTCAACACAGGCAGCTCCGCTAGAGCAGCTGTTAAAGATATGATGCATGTCCACTGGGTCCCTTTTCAAAGGATTTAAGAATGTTGCATGCCCTCGGCAGTGACATTAAAAGAAAAAAATCTACTACTTTTCTAATCCTTTCTGAACCTCTAATATCATTACTGTGGTAAATTCATCTTGGGGGAGGAGGAATGAATGGGCCTCTTTGTTTTATTATTATTATTTCTGGCACAGGGAACCACACACGTCTGTGCAGCACTGACTGAAGGTCTATACCCAGATGGCAATGGTGCTACAACTTATTGTACAACAAACACATCTTTCAGGCTTTCGAGCCAACACAGCCTTCAATATGGGCTGGGACAAGGGCCAAACAATGCATTACCTCTCACCGCCTAACCTTCACTGCTTCCATCTTTCATAGTTAGCCGTCCTCTGAACAGGAGCATCCCAATCCCCCAGGCTGATTTACTGTCTGAAGGATACTATGGGTTTCCTGCTCCAGAGTACACAGAAGCCACAGCTAGACACAGCATGCAAGTATCCTTCAACACAATAGTGCAGTATACAGTATGGTGGAAGGGGAATATTCAAATATTTAATAGCTTATCAAATATTGCATACTACCAGTGAACGACAAATGAGTATTTGGAGTTAAAAACGTTGGTAGGGCCTTCAGTGCTTGGGTGTGCGGTTCTGTACAGTCTGTGTTCTGACAGCTGGCAGAGGAAAAAAATTAACCTGGCAGAAACCTGCTCTCTGCAAAAAAAAAAAAAAAAAAAAAAAGCAGTCAATAACAGGAACTCAATCAAACTGCCCTGGTTTCCGGTAAGCTATGCACTCTGGACTGCCTGGTCTGACAGAGGCTGGCTTGCTGAAAGACTGGTTGGCTACAGGTCGGCCCCCACCGCAGCTCTCAGTTGGCTCTATAGTAGCACACTCATTTTTACCTCATCTGAATGAGGTTTCGTCTTTTATTCAGGTGGGCATAAAAATGTGCCGAACACTGCAATGATTTGCCAAAGAAAGTACTGAACCCCAGCCTCAAGTCAGGTTAATGAAACATAAAGATTTGAGTTATCCTGTGCTTAGCTTTTCAAGACACACGAAGCGATTAAAAATAGAACATTTTTGGGAAAAGCCACTTGTTCTATGATGTCAGGAAAATGAAGGAACTAGGAAGGACTACTCACTTTTTAAAGTGATATTCCACCCAAAGAGCATCTTTTAAGAATGAAAAACACTTTGTCCTTCACGGAGAACAGAGGCTTGTGGTTAGCCTTGATTCATTGCAATTACAACGGATTCCAATAGTAACAACTTTCACAGCTGAAAGAAAACATCCATAGAAACTTGTCAAACCACCCCTGCTACATAATCCTCTTTTCCACTGTCAACATGCGTGTTCAGTATTTTCCAAACTTCATTGCAGCATTACTTTACGCACATTGGAGCCTGTCTTTTGTTCTTCCATGGTCAAGTCATGGCTCTGAACTCCTGTGTTCAGCTTTCAATAGTTGAATTGTTTTGGACTTTATTTAGATGTATTGCAACAATCAGTGATGGTGCCTTTGTGGATCTTTTTTTTTTTTTTTGACACTTCTGTAGTTAATGTTACCAAGTTGGAGACAAACCTGGCATAGATACTTCCTCCTGCTTCTAGCACTTTTGAATACTGTCATATGCTGATAAGATGAAGCTGATATGGATCTTCTCTGGATAAAAACAAACATACTTTAAACGCAATACGAAACATGCGCAGGTTAAAAGGATACAGATAGTCAGGAAAGGGCTATAGGTGGCTGCAGTGGTACACATGGCACCTAATGTGGTGGGCCCTTCCACGCTTTGGCTGCACAGCTCCTGTCATCGCCTCTACCTTGTTTAGTCTAAGTGTCGCTGCGTATCAGCTCACCCTCAACATAGAAATGTTCCTCTTTTTTCCCTGCAGACAAAGGAGGAGACAGCGCTGTGAAAATCAGATCCAGAAGTGAGAAATGAGAGAAATATTTGTTGGAACAAATGATCGTGTTTTAGAGTTATTTGTCAGATTTTACCCGCAACAATGACACACAGTGAAGTGAAACTCAAAGGTGTTCATTTTCTGCCCTTGGCTTCTGTTTCAGCTTTGAGTTGGCTTCATTTCAAAAGTCACCATACAGGGTACACTGCATCCTTAGCTGACATTTTATTCATCCTCCATTGCTGTATTCTTTGTTTTGGAGTCAGTACATTAACTGTTGTAGTTGTTAGTTGGTCGTGTGGGACACAAGAACTGTTTTTTACATCATCTTCACTGCAGAGACGTGGAAGTTTTTCCAAACAATCTATCTAATCTAATACTTATTTGAATGTTCATTTGCTTGTACATTTGTATGGATATGTGGTGATGCCCTGTGCAGTCACATAAAATGCTCCTAAAGTAGAGCTGTTTGTGCATTTGTAATTTTTCTCTCTTTCTTTTCTTTATTTCATTGAGCTACATTGTATTCAGCATATTCATTTTTGGTCAAATCTGACAGCCTGTCAGGTATGGAGTGTGGTCAATGCTACAGAAACAAAAGTTCATTATTTTTTTCTGGTGTAGTGCAAATTAAGTTAATCTGATTTGTGTAATATTTTACAGACAATTCAATATATTCAATTTTAAACTGATTTAGAATTTTTCATTATTATATGCATTATTATAACTATTTGTGCCTTGTAAAGTTTATTTAAAATATTACTGATCCATTTAAAACATAACAAGTAAGACTTCAAAAATATGATTAACTTCTGGAGCAAATGTTACTGCCACCTCATCTTTTTCATCTTTATTTGCTTGAGTGAAACAAATGTACTCTTCTCTTATGGTGAAAAGCTGATAAAAGTGCAACTTGAATCTCAACTTAACAAGGAGTGCAGAGCTTCAGGTAACTGAGCAGCTGCCTCGGGGAGTGTGGTTTGGGCTTCAGGCTTAGCAATGACCCCTCTGGAATGAGCTGCATCCTCTCACGTACCTTTTATCAAGTTCCCAAAGTTATTAACACCTACTTATGAGATGTCAAATAGGCGCCACCCTCTGGCAGGAGACCTCATCTACGCTTAGCAACAACTTAGTATCACAAAATTATTCAGCGTTTCAATCTTTTGTGTATTTGACTCAGATGTTTCCTCCTTCCCCAGCCCATAATAAAAGACACAGAATGGGTGTCTAAATATTCAATATAAACAGATGCAGCTTCCACTGTGGCCCCATACCATCACCTCCACACACACACACACACACACACACACACACAGAGACCACCAGCCTCTCTATCTCTACATTTTCTCACACTCTTTCTTGCCCCATAATGTTTAGAGCCATGGCTTCATACTAATTGAATAAGCAGCGACCCTGTGGACCGCCTCTCTGAGGGATTAGGATATGATCTCAAAAGAGCGGTCCTCTGAGGGCAAACACAGCCAATTTAGAGCCATTTCATGCTCTGCGCTCCAGCACACGAGAGGCCGGCATGGAGGCCACACACACACACACACACACACATACTAGAAAAAGTAATTCATGGGCTTTCAAATCAAGCATGCTTTAAATTCTGGTCTTTTTCTTATGAAACACAGCTGTTTTCTTTTTTTTTTTTTTTTTTTTTGTCCTTTGCCCCCCAAAAAGTTGCAGACACAATTAGTTCTAATAAAAACTACCTTTCTATTCAAAACACCTGAATCCCACATGTTCATACAACAACAAGTAAATGTTACATAATATAGATAATAGATGATAAAGACCATACATTAAGATATCAAAGTTTAAAAAAAAACTAATAAAAATATATATATATATATATATGATTTTCCCTAGTAGGATCCAGAAGGATGATTTGACTGTATTATAAAGATCAGTATTTTCTTCAGTCACCAACAGTCACCCCTACAATGCCCTCACCCCTCTGGCTCCAGGCCAATGCTTTGTTTCATCAAATTAATAGTCTGAATCCTGTTTTCTAATGATGCTTGCCTCCATTATATTCATTAAACTTTTCTTGGTCTTTTTACTGGTCTTTTTTCTTTCTTTAATTGGAAAAAGTGAAAGTATTTCATTTACAGATAAGAATCCCTTAAGACCTTATGACATTTAATTTGAGAAAGGTCCTTGAAGTAATGCAGAAGAAAGTCTCAAGATTTGTTTCTCTTGCCCCCAATTCATGATGTAGATCCAAAAGAGTCTGTTCTGTTTTCAAAAACCAAAACCATGGCTGTAGTTAAAAATGTTGCTTTCTAGAAAATATTAATTATTTTTCTTAGCAATGTGAAACATTTTGTAATCCTCCAGTCACTCCATCTTTTTACCTGCCTCCTTTGGCCTTTTACAGACTTTCTTAAATATGAAATTCATAAGCATTCACATCACCTTAAACACCATTTCTAAGGGCTCTAGGGTTCACCGGAAGCAACTCAAACAGTATGTGTTTTATTACATGCCTCAGTAATCCAGGAAAGGGGAAGCACATGTCTCAGTGAAATACGATCGAATTCAGATTATCTGGGGATATTTTGCCCCATTTTAACTTCTCACATAAAATGAATCATATAAAAGTCTCTCTTAATTCAGTATATATTATTTGTTATGCAGTGTATCTTCTTCTTATTATTATTTTTCTCGGTGCAGCCAGTAGTTCATGTCTGCCTTTCTTTTTCCAGCTGCCTGTTAGGATTGTGGCTTCCCCTGTGGCGGTATATTTCTCCCTCCTGGCAGAAAGTGAAGCATGCCATTAGTTCACGAGACCTGCCATCACTGTCAAAATACAAGCGGGGAGTAGATCTATTAGATACCTATATTTCCTGGTAGAACAGCCTCCATCTCTGCCTTCCCCCTTGGCAGATTAAATAGAGAGACAAAACCCAGATGACTGGTTCTGAATCTATGAAAACATGGACTAAGTACACTGCTTTGGATGTGGATTCAAAAAGAAAATAATGAAAAAGCCACTGCTGGAAAAAAAATGTTTCTCAAAGGACAATTCAATTGAGAAGACACAGTCTGCTGTCATTGTATAGACTTTTTTCCTTTTTACCGATTTGTATTTGTCATATTTTGCAAATTTTTTGGGCAAATTCTTATTTTTCAGGAATTGCTACTTTCAAATTTACCCAGAAACAAAGTAACTCTTTCTGTGCTATTCGCAAATCCTGTGTGAGGATCTATCATGACAGTCGAAAACCAGTTGGAAGCCATCTATGATATTTAGTATTAGGATTCAGTTCCACAATGAAGTGAGTCTGATTCCTTAAGTAGCAGAGGGAATGGTGCAAGAAAGATTTGTCATAAAAGCCTGCTCAGGTAAATCACTTTTCAACCTGTCATCACCCGCAGGGGTAATATTATTGGAAACAGACGGTGTATATAACGTGTGGATATTGGCTACTCATTTCACAGTCCCTTAAGACTTGGGCACCATTGAATTCCATATTTCTTTGTGAATTATCTGTAAACCGTCTTTTGGCAGACATTTTGGTGTCTTTTTTTCCCAATGATAGCTGGATTTGATTAGATTTGATCTCTTTAGACTCATCTTTTAAAATATGAACCCTATCCATTGTCATTGTGGTGAAAGAATTCAGACCTTTTACTAAAATCAATATAACAATACCACACAGTAAAAATGGCTCATTACAAATGAAAGTCCTGAATTGAAAATATTACTTAAGTAAAAGAAGAGAAGGATTATTCGCAACATGCCAACGTGTTCTCCATTATTGGATTATTGTTACTGATACATTAGCGTGTAAGCAGCATATTACTGCTGTTATTCAAGGTGAAGAGGAATTTAACCATTTTATGTGCTGTAAGGTAGTTTAAGTTACACACTGAAGCTCACTGGTTTCATAACTGGCCCATTTTGGGTTCAACACTACTAATGCAGGGTGACTTCATTAGCAGCAGTGGGTTGTTTTGATCCAGTGATAGTTCAACTTTTAATTGGGCTGTTTACACAAAGTAAGATATAGTTTAGAGACAACAAGTTCAATCTTACTTAATCTGTCCTTTGAAATAAAGGGGAGTAGAGCTATAAAGTCTCAAGTAGGTCTACCACAAAATAAATAAACCAAATATAGTCTTCTTTGAATAAAAGAATCATATCTAATGAATTGGCTCCTGGTCAAAATTTGCTCTCAGGAAAATTAATTCAGCAGTTATTTGACTACCCCCTCTGTCTGGCCAAAGCCTTATCCACTAAGCTGAGTCTCAGGGCGGTCCACTGTTTGTGTGAGCTCTGAATCTGCAGGCTTTACAGGCTTTCCTCTTCCCTAGGCAGGGTGGAGAGGCTGCTGACTCCACAATCTCATCCCTATATCCCTCTATCCCTCTTCCTCCATCCCTCCATCCCCCAGTGTCCTGTTTACTCTCTGCAGCCCTGTGGCCGTGCCACCTCGGAGACACTCCAGACCACCAAGGTCCTAGGAGCCGCCACGGATTGGCCAGTGACAGCCCTCACCATGGGAACAAGGGGGGAGAGGTGCTGGAGTGGGTGGGGGAGTGGCACCAATGGTGGCTTAGTGGTGGGGATTTTCTATACTGTGGGACCTGGCAGGAGGTTGAAGGTATGATTAAATGTGGCTAGTCCTTGACATTAAAAATATATAGCGATGCTATTGCATCGTGTGGCCAGGTGACCTCTTGTTGGGCTCCTCCACAGCAGTGCATTTTTGTATTTTTGGGCTTTTCAGCGGTTGACAACCATTACAAAACCATGAAACCATTATGAAAAAGAAAATGCCATTTTACAGAGACTAAAGAAAATCCACGGAGATGTTGTGTCTCTCTGTTACACGTTGAATATGAACAATTTCTTCTTGCAGATTATACCGTTAAATTTAGTCTCAGCTGGTTGGCAGGAGGTTTTCATACTGCCCTACTTAAATTTCTTCTACAGCCATGGATGTAATGGGAGATGTTATTTTTGACACTGAGAAATCGGGAGGGGAGGTCATGGTGGCCTAATAATGTTCTGGGATTCTTTCCAAAGCTTTAGTCGCCCTCTGCTGGTTAAAGGCTACACTGCTCACCCCTTTCCTTGTCAGCAATAATGTGGTGTGTTTGCGCCAAACTACCGCCTACCACTGAAACAACCGCAGCAAGCTCCATCATGACATCTATTTTTGCATGGGTGGTCCCCTTTACATTGTTGAACTCAGTGACAGCAAGCGCATGTGAATTTAAAAAGAAAAAAGCTGCTTCAATTTTGGGCAGTAAAAAAACTTTTTGCTGAGGTCAGTCTTGTCAGCAACCCATCAAAGCAAACAGCATTGGCCAAGCAGTGCATGCAGCTTTTGAATGGCTTTCTCAAAATGCTCCCTGGCTGGACATTGTATTCTCTACAAGAAGGCAGCCACTGTGGCATGATGAGAGAGTAAAAACGGATATTAGGTCTGTTTTGGAAGCATTGTATATGAGGTGTTCAAGGGCTACTTTTGGGGGCAGACATCCAGACTGGAATAAAGAATGACTGCTGGAGAAAAAGAGGTGGGGAGTGAAATAGAGTGGGGAAAATACAGGTGTGTGTGGATTAGCCCCAACATGGAACCAGTCTGCACTGATTTTCTGCTGAGGTTCTGGAAAATGGGTTTCTGCTCTGAGGCAATCAGTGGTGTGTTTTCCCCATGCTGATGTGAGCTCTGCAGGTTGTGATGGCCTCTCACTTTCAGGCTAGAGGGAGGGGATCTGCTGAGACAGCACAAAGGAAGAAAAGGTCTGTGATCAAGAGAATTAAAAAAAAAAAAAAAATCTTACTTACATACTTTTAACAAGCAAGACTGCCACTGCTGCATAAAAATGATCACTGGAATGTTCTCCTTAGACTCATAAGTCCCCAATCCTCAGCAGATGAGGCTACAATCCTTCTTTAACTCAAGATTTTGTGTCCGTAAAAAGATGAGGAAATAGACAAAAACAACAACAAAAATCTATGCACTTTTCAGCTAAAAAAACTGAGGAAAAAGGGGGAATTGTGGGAGCTGACTCCAGAGTGTTTGTGTAGGGTCTTCAAGATTTTGACAGCCACAGGATACGTGTGGGCCATTGTTAGTCCTTCCAAGTGCTACCTCAGTGGTACAACTTCCTCCTCTCCCACCAAACCTCCATGCCCACACACATCCACATATATACACACATGCACCATTCACAACTATGCATATTTCTGTTATTCTGTATGAATTATTTCAAAAGACTACTCAACAGTTCTATTAAGTTCTATCAAATTTTATCTATTGCTTTTTTTGTTACTCTTTTCATTGTTATTTGACATAGACTTAGTTGTTATTTGCCATTAACTGGAGAAGCACTACGTGATGAGAATGCAGAAATCTTTTCATCATCCCAATAATGACCTTATATCAAAAGACATTAAAGTTACTTTAAGATCAGATCCTTACTTAAGTTCTTAAGATCCTTACTAAATATGCACATACAAATTACACTATGATTGATAATGATGCTTTTTTAAAGATGTATGAGAAATAATAGATATCAATGTATGCAGCTGTTTTACAATTAAATGATTAATTGAAAATAATAAAGCTTTTGTCCAAAAATCTATTATTTCTATGTTTTTTTCTAAATAGATTAACCGTAACTGTCTTTTTCACTAAATACTATTTTTATAAATTATACTAAATACTAATACTAAATTATGTAGACAGTTTCAAAGAAGAAGAGCATCTCTATATAATCTGCATATAAAAATCCTTTTTCCTTCTTTTGAATTGCTTTTAAAATTTCTTTGTTAACACAATTCTTTGTTATGTAGCCTATAAATTATGTTGCTGTATTACTGACTATAATAAGAAGTGTGTTCATGGAGGTATTGCAAACAGTGTAAATATATATTACAATGATGTTAAATATCTAACAGTTGAAAATTATTGATCAAGGGATTGGACTGCTCTTTTGAACGGTAAAGATAATTGTACATCAATAATTTGTCGTGGATTTAGCTGTTAAATGAAAGGCTGTTCACTGCTGTCAGGAACATCTACCTGACAGTGTTTCCCAGCTGCAATAAATCCCCTGCCACTACCAGTAAGAGCATAAACATCATCCAAATCACCCCTGAATAGACATAGACACAGTAAATCTTTTTTGCCTGCACTGCCTGCCACACAACACATAAAATGTCTCCCTCAAAATGGGCTCTTTGTGTGGTCAAGTGAATATGGCCTGAAGAATGAACCGCAGCGCTGTGACTCTTTTCCTGTTTCCCCTGTCTAAAAGCAGACTGGACTGAAATGAAGGCAGGCCCCAAAAATGCCAAACCAAGAACAAACCAGGCAATGAATTTTTAGCTTAAATATGGTCAGGTATCAGTACCACCCCTACGCCCCCCCACCCCGATCAAAACCCAAATAGGTGGCTGTGGTTGTACCCTGTCTTTCAAAATATGCGGTGTTGCAAAAGTTGTACTTGCTTTCACCACGTTATACTTTACATCTCAACAACATACATACAGCCACACCAGAAATGAACTCGTTACATCTTCCATTTCACCTCAGCCTGACCTTTGTCTCTCACTTTCAGAGTTGTGTCATCCATCGAATCCGCCTCTCCTGAGCCTGTCCTGAGCTCCTTCATGGGAAACATTTCACACTACAATAGTGGCAGCAGCACGGGTTGCTATTTGGGTGCCTTGTGCTGTGTTTTTGTTGGCCATTGGAGCTGTTTTTGGGAACAGACAGAGAACAGGCTAAGGGTCTTTTCCCCTCGGTTTTGTCCCTGCTGCACAGAGACTGGGGCTCAGCTCGTCGATCACTTTGCACCAGGAGGGAGGACAGACTCTGTGGGTGGGATGGGAGAGCATAACTAAGACATGTATAATATGGATATGTACAAAGCTTATGCATTTCCATCAACATTCTGTTCTGTGTTTGTGTGTGTGTGTGTGTGTGTGTGTATGTGTGTGTGGGAGGGAGGGAGGGCAAGTTTGTGGGAGTAGATAAAGGGGATCCAATAAAACATGACAGGAGTATGGTTTGAGTATGAAAAGTAGATGTTTGCATGGCTAAAGGGTCAAGGAGGAGTTCATTTGTCTTGCTGGGAAGGTCTGATGTGATAAAATATGCACACAAGCAGCATGTTCAGACGCCCACGCCTGCACACAAGCCTGTGTTAACACACTAACCTCAGTCTCAGAGAACATGCTCCTTCACTCTGTTTGAATAAGACGCTTGGCTCCATTTAGTTCCTTCAGTAACGACTCCTCAGCAAGAGCTAAAGCATAAAAGAGCAAAGCACGTACACACGCAGAGGCCTGATAGATTATGGCTCTCTTGGCCACTGAGGCCTCTCAGCAGGGCTGGCAGACTAAACAGAGACCCCGTGCAGGCTGAGGGGTGAGCCAGAGGGATGAGTAAATACAAAGCTGATGGAAAGGGCCACATTGCGGGACTGCCTGACCAGCAGTAGGGCCCAACCTGGAGATGATATGGAGCCGAACAGATGACCCAGCAGCAGGGAATCTCCAAGATCATTAAAGGCTTCGGCGTGGCCATTTGATCAGTGTTGAAACCACCAACTGAAAACACTGAACACGGCAAGCTGCCCTGTTTCCTCCTCATCTGGAAATCAATCTGTTTATGGGTGGGAGATGGCTATTTTCATTTTCATTCAAGTCATGTTGTAGTGTGCGTTGCAGAATATAAGTATGGCGCATGTATGGGTTGATCATTTTAATTGTTTATCTAATTTTAGCTCCCAATAAGAATTGTTGTGCATATTAGACAAATAAGACATTTTACTCATTTCTTATATGTAGAATTTAGTAATGATTGACTAAAGTGAGTGTGACTTAGGGTCGATTACATGTGCATACAGTGTAAAAGTATACCACAAGGAAAGAAGAGTCCGAAAGCATTCTAACCCGGTGATCTCAACAAACTTTGTTAACATTACCTAACATTAGCCACCATAAGGTCCTGGTAATACCAACCAGATCACTTTGTAGTGCTTATAAAGTAAACTTTTTTATGAGAAGAAGGCAGCCATTATGTTGTCCATCCATTGTCCATCCATCTGTCCTATTCTCATTAACATATCTCAGAAACGCCTTGAGGGAAATTTGGCACAAGCATTTACTTGGGCTTAAGATAAAACTGATTAGATTTTGGTATTCCAAGGTCAAAGGTCAAGGTCAGAAAGACCTGTCAAACACAGTTTTAGCTTTTTTAACATGATTATCAAATAATGCCTTGAGGGGTTTACTTCAGATTTGGCACATTCACTTGGATTCAAGGACTTTGATGCTCAAAGGTCAAGGTCAGTGTTAAAACACTTTCTAGCCAATGCTTCTTCACACAGCAATTATAACAAAATTTTACACAAGTGGTGGTGGAGGCAGACAGCCGCGAGGTGGTAATTCTGGTTTCTTGTACAAATGACATGGCCTCAATTGAACAACATCATAAAGAGGACAAAAAGGTCTTTCAAAAAGACTGTACGATGTATCGATGTAAACCAGGTTTACAATGGCTATGTTACGTGAAAACCATAAAGGGATAACTGGACATTATGTTCTTATTGTGGCAAATCTCAGTGATGTTAAAAACAGATCACTCACCCAGCATGTTCTCACCACTGGAGGTGACGACACATGTTCTGCCATTAACTGAACATAAACGTGCCCCCCTCCCCACACAAATCAGAACCAACTGCCCTCAGGGCCTGAGAACTGACTGGTCCTCTCTCTGGACCTCCTTGGAGAGAGAAGGAGTGCCTCTTGTTTGGACAAACGTCAGGGCCAGCTCCAGGGCTCGTACATGAAACGAAGAGTGGAGTAGAGAATCTTACCCTTCACATAGCCTCCTACAACCCTGGGCCCTGTCTCCTCCCTCCTAAGCAGGGCCCAATATTTTTTAATTACGTACAGGAAACTCCTGTTACAAAGGACACTTTCTTAGTCCATCTGCAGGGAGGCTGTGTGGAGTTCTGGGGTCACCCTCTCCTTTTTTCTCTGTCCTTTCTTACTGAGTGTGTGTGGGCAGCAGATGTATCAGCTAACAAACTGGAAAGGATGCCACCCAGAGATCGGGTCAGCGCTGACAGCCTACCTTCCCAGAGCCAAGCTGGCACCTCCCCTGGTTTTCTGAATGCAATCCCCTTTATACACATGCACCAACACCACAACTATCCCCAGCATCCCAACCCTTAACAATCTCCTCCCCTGGTCAAACAAGCCAACTGCAGCAGCAATGCCTATCTTACATTCTCGTTCATATATACTGTATTGTCAATATTAACACAACTTTATACAGCAAGACCAAGAGTTAGACATCTCAGTGAGCTTTCTTCAACCTCAGCTTCTTTGCTCCGGTGGTCTCTAACTGACAGGAACTCAGGCACTATTTGTTGTCTTTAGGCCCAATAAGTCCATCTGGTTTTGGTTTGGCTCCTCGAGATCGCCCCTGGAGATGTGGATGGAGGAGACTTAGGGGTGAGGTGGTGGAGGGGCATTTCTAGGAGGCATTTTTCTCCTCTTAAATTGAATTTCTCACCATTCTAACCTGGGCCTTGGACCAGGGATAGAGCGAGAGCTTAATGCATTCAGCTTCCAACCCTCAGGCTCCTGAAAAGCTATGCAAAAAAAAGTAAGTAAGAGCAAGGGGGAGGAAAAATGCTTGGAAGAAATCAGTATCACCTGTTTTGCCAAACGACTCGCATGTTCATAGTAATGGCTATTAACTGACTTGGATTCCCCCTGCCTGTGTTTGTAATAGAGGAATGTATGAACTCTCTCTGAACCATTGCTGACATGAAGCCCCTTGTGTCTGATGAAACGATGTGTGAAAATTAACAAACAGTAGACTAAACAAAGCTGGGAATTATATATGAGAAATATTAAAAATTTGTGCGTGCAGTGTTTAATGTTGTAAAAATATTACTGAAGTAAAATTTTTAAGAAATGTACACTATAGCAAATATAGCCAACATTGGTAGCAAAGGTCCATACAGTGTTGATGTAGCAAACATAAAATTATCTAATCTATCCATCTAACTAGCTAGCAGCTACATCAAGCTAGGTGGGTGTACCTGCACTTTATATATATATTGTTAATTTATGGACGCAATTAGGATAGGAACCAGTCAGGAAACTGATCACTTTTCACTTCAAAGTCTTCGGGTTTCTCTTGACTTTGGCTCAATCAAATGTGCTTTAATGCAAAAATAAATAAATAAAAAGGCAAGTTAAACACTTTTTTTTTTCTACTCTTATCATATTTGTCTATATATTTTGCTTGATATTTGAAGTTCTATAAATATTTCAAATCACTTAATCATTTCCATTTTAGGTCCACATAATGTTTTAGTGTCAGTAACCAAAAGGAAAGTCTCACTCATTAGTTGCTTGCCAGCTACATACATTTCTAACTGGAGCTATGTCTGTATTTACTGGTCACTGGATCTGCACTTAAAATACACAGTATGCACATCTATCAATATCTTAAGAAACTGCAAGAAAAAGTGATTCTTTGAAGTTCTCTATTTTCCCCCAGAACCCCCCATATCATCCATTATTATTGTAGAACATTTCTTGTCAGGTATTGTCCCTTATACTAGTTACTTATATCTTATATATTATTACATCTAGCTTGTTTTTCAGCTGTCTTTGAGAGCAGACATTCTGTAAATACTCTTGTCAGTATTTATTTTTAGCTGCACATCTCTCTTCTCGACCACTTTAAAAAAAAAAAAATTCCTAGAGCCTGAGCTCAAGTCAATTTCAGGTTTTCATACAGATGGAAGTCAGTTTGTCTCCTGTCCATCTTTCTTGCCATTGTCAAGTGCGTGATATATAAATCAAAAAAAAAAAAAAAAGTAAGTAACCTAAAGATGTGAATTATTTTCTCGACCCAAAATTTTATGGCCATGACAGTTCTCAAACTACTGGATATAAAAGTGGTCAGTTTGCTTTTCTGTTATTTCTGTACAATTAAATACATGTTTCCCATGGTACTCTCCCTTAAAGTCTGCACATATCCCTGACTAACCCTGTGTGGCTCTGTAAAATAATTGCTGTCTTTTAAAGGCTGGAGCAGGCTGAAAGTTAAGGTATACTTTGTGGAAATGTAAGCATGGTCCTTGCAAACTTAACATGCAACTCACTGTTTCTTTATTGTCATTCATCTTTTCTTTTTTTTTTTCTGTTTCTCAACTCTACTTGTGAGCTCTGCAAAAATCCTTGATAGCCACTTTTTTTCTCCAGCGTATCTGAGTCCCTGTTCCCCAAACATGATCATCATCCCCCACACTCAGTTTATTTTCTCAGGTGAACAAACTATATCGCACACACTGGCTCCCTCAGATGCTCTTTATTAGGCTCCTGGAATCAGCTGTACTTTCATCTTGAGAAAGGGTGTTTGTTTGTGTGTTTAAGTTTTACAGAGACCTGGGCTGACATTGCAAAATTCTCACAAAAATTAGCTCACTGGATTGTCACAGACATAAAAAGACTTTATGAAAACTGCTTTTAATCACACAGACTGTTATAATAATGTTTAACGCTTATGTGATCGTTTCAGAATCAAATAAACCAAAGAGAATTGATTTGTTTCACATTAAGAGATGAGAAATTGTCTATAATTTGTTTTCAAGAGAGTATATCATCACCAAAGTTATTCACTGATTATCACTGATATTTTCTACAGTGTTACCAGGCATTCACTAGTATCTCTACAACTTTGGGTATTTAAGGAGCAAGGCTTCAAATTCCTATCTTCTAACTTCATCTCTTGAGTGACTGATCATATTTTTATTTTTTCATTTTTATTTAACACCGGTTTGTGTTCCTCTTTTTCTTATTGCCTTCAACTTTAAAATTAATGAACTTGTATATTACGCACCTTTGTAGGTTGGGGTACTCTCTGCTGACATGTATATATGTATGTCAAACTAAACCTGGTCAAAAATGGAATAAAAGCAAACAAATTATGATTTGAGACAGAACTTCAGTTTAATGGGTGTGTACACACTTCACAAATACATGCTGAATTTGAAATTGTTAGCACTCTGTGAGGACAACTTCTTTTACACTCTGTGTTCAAAAACAATTAATGTAACATTAAATTAAACTCACATACACATGGTTCTAAAAATATTTTATCCACTGAGGAAACATTAGGTAGGTAGTGTATTACTATCAGCTATTGAACCTTCACAGAAGGTATTTCAAACATAACTTCTTAATGTGTAAAAAGCATCTACAGTGAAATGGATACGCAGTCACAGTGGCACTAGAGTGGTATGACAGGTCAGGCATGAGATAAAAAAGAAAGAAAAAAGTATTAAAAAGTTATTATTCTATTTGTCAAGTTTAAGCTTTAATGGCTGACAACATATGGGCACGTAACAACATGCAGCAAAGAATGAAAATGTTACACCAAGCTGATAAGACATAAACAGTGAAATGTATTCTCTTTATGAACATGAGGACAAAGCAGGATGAAACAATTGTAGAAGACGTGGAGATCCGACCACAAGAGCCTTTTCAAGGGAACTACGGGAGCTTCATGTACAATATATGTTCATATAAATAACAGTATAAAGTGCACATACTACAGCTCATAACACCAAGCACACACAATGCATTCTGTCCATATGTACAATAGTTATCCTATAAGTTAAGCGTGTATTTACAGCCCAAAAAGAATATTTCTAACTGATAGCACAGATTATTCTAGTCACACAATATGAATTATGCTGTAGCCTTCACACAGAAGCAGTTGAGGTATGTTTCTAAACATGTATGTTCTTTTCTACAGTATCAGCAGAAAATGAAAACAGCAGCAAACAATGACAGCGCATTGTATTTGGTTATAGATGACTGAGAGTGAGTGGATGTTTAAGTGAAGTAGAATGAGGTGTATATATATATATATATGTTTGTGTGTGTGTGTGTGTGTATAAGATTATGACTTTAGCACCGTTTTGAAATGCTATCTAAAACAAGATGAAAAAAAAAACATCTTACAAAGTAATATAAATGTAATAATAATAATGTAATGTAATAAACCAATAAAACATCACCACAAACTACAACTCAACAGCTGAGTTGTTACTCTCATTATTACAATTTTTTTAATCACATTTATTGCATTACAACTGATTAACATTATAAGATGCTCTTCACCTGTTGTTTCAGTATTAATGTGAAAAGTAGCACAGTACAACACTATCAACTATTAAATTTTACTTGAATAAAGCTGTTACCTCTTGTATACTTTGCTTTTATATTGGTTATTTATATTGGTTACATTAACACAGCACAGTGTATCACATTTTAGGAAAATGCTGCAGATGCACTCACTGAAATCCAGGTAATTTACATAGACAGGAGGGTTGGTCCGAGTGGCCACAGCTGGAGCCGTCACATCACTGTAGAGCCCTAAAAAAAAGATGAGGCGAGTAGTGAGTCTCTTCTCTCTGCTATTATATGCTTCCCCCTTGTGGATGTTTTAAAAATATTCCTGTAAATGGTTGGATGCAATATTTATACCTTTTACGACAAGAAGAAAGAGTTAAACAAATTAGGGCAAAGTGACATTGAAATAAAACAAAAAGAAAACAACACACCAACCTTAACTATCAGTTATGGGCACACAAGATGATCGCCGTGATCTGCACATAGTTTTCTGTGAAATGGAGTCAACAATCATATTTCAATAAATGATTCATCAGAACAAATGTATTAGCACAGTGACATATAATATAAGATATGCATTTGTATCTAACTTTTTTTATTTCATATTTGACTCATTATAGCATTTCTACCACAAAAACATGAGTTTTATTTTTTCTAAACTTAATACAATGCTAAAATTTCAAAGGCGCATTAAACAGCATCTTCGCACACATTGTTAATTGCCACACATTGGAAAAGTTGTAGATTTTTGGTCACTGTTTCCCTAGTATTTAAATATTCATCTTGTTTATGATAAATACGGGCCAGGACTGTAAATATTACCTTTGTATAAAGACGGTGATGAAGTGCTGAGTCAGATAGCCAAGGATGTCTTAAGGCCTCAGATGCCCCCATTCTCCAACTGGTGAGAAACACAGTGACGCACAATGATATTATTCAATGCATATACTGTATAAGTGTCACCAGATATGAATTTCAGTTTATGACAGACATACAGCAACACATAGACAGAAGGAGGTACCTTTTATTTATAATGAGAAGCCTGGAGATGAAATCTTTGGCCTCTTCAGACGTATCGACAAATTCTTGTTCCTCAAAGTTCCACTGACAGGCCAAGATGTTATTCAGAGTCTCATTGTCGTCATCGCCGAGGAAGGGACACAGACCGCTCAGACTGACAAGAAGAGACAAATAGTCATTAACACTAATCTCTTGAAAATGTGTGCATGTGTTCGCGTGTCTACTTACAGCATGTAGGTGATGACACCGAGGCTCCACATGTCTGTGTTGAATGACACAAAGTCGTAGTTGATTACTTCAGGGGCAAGAAACTCTGGTGTGCCAAAATTCACTCGCAGCTTCTCCCTTGGTTTGTATCTATGTGGGGATATAATCAAATTAGATAACAATGACATTTTATTCTTTGCATGATTAAAATAAAATTAATTAAATTAAATTAAATAAAACTGTCAACAAAATAGGAGCTAATACCAGTACTTACATCCTGGCGAGACCAAAGTCGATGATTTTGATCTTATTTGTTACTCTGCTCACACACAGAATATTTTCTGGCTGAAATTCATAAACAAAAAAAAATTAAAAAAAAAAAAAAAAAAAGAATTTTCACAGAGAGGCTTTAATGACACTTTGGGAATGTATGGTTACAGTTTTAAAAGTGTCTGGAAAATATAGGTGACTTTGTTACCTTTAGGTCCAGGTGTAGGATGTACATTTTGTGCATGTGCTGCAGGCCCTCGCAGATCTGCCTGATGAACACCACAGCATCCAGCTCCATTAAAGTGTAGTTTTCATCAATGATCCTGTCAAACAGCTCCCCTCCACCAACACTAAGGTTAAAGACAAATACATAAAAAGCAACAATCACACACCAAAATCTTAACATTATTAAATATAAAATAATAAAATAATAAAAAATATATAAAATTAAATATAATCATTTCATCTTGGCTAAATTTTTCATACTTTTAAGAATAAATTTCTCACGCAAAATGAATTAATATTTAAATAAGTTAACAGAAATTGTGCTGGGTCCACCAATTTAAGTCTATTAAGGATAATATCTCACGATAAAGTTATAAAGAAGTTGTTTTGAAATGAATGAACAAGTTAAAATATAAAAGAAGGAGCATACTATTCAAGTACAAGGATGATGTCATTCCTTGACTCATAAGCTGCATAGAGCTGGATCAGGTTGGCATGGTCCAGATTATTCATGACCTGGATCTCATTCTTCACGATCTCCTACCAAAAACACAAGCGCAGACAGACAGACAGATGAGGAAGCAGACAAACAGACAGAGTGGCAGACAAACACGGACACACAAATACGCAGACAAGTGAGCACAGATGCATACACACAAACACGGACACAGTGAGAGGTGTCAGCTGTTCTCTGCTATGAGACAATGCATCTTCTCTTCTAGGTCAAATATTTCTCACCTAGGTGAGAAGTATTCCCCTTGCTTCTGTGTGGCCTTGCAGTGGACTAGTATGTAATAAAAACTGTAACTAAGCCCCTCTCCTGCTTTTTATATCATGTGGCATGGCTCTTGATGCACTTATCAAAATAGGTCTCATTCATTATCATGACAGTGTACATTAGGTGCTGTACCTTTTCTTTCTGACTCCTGGCTTTGATGACCTTTGCTGCCAAAGTGAGACCAGAGGAGTTTTCAACACATTTGTGCACCTGACCGAAACGACCCCTAAAAGAGAAAGAGAGAGACAAGTGATGCAATTGCCACAGTTGCCAACTCTATCGACTTAAAACTCTATCATCTATCATCTAAAGACCTGTCACCAGTTGTGAAACAGGACAGAGGTAGTGTTTCATGCGTTTTCCCATGGCAAATCAAAAACTGATCTTCAGCTTCAAACAGGGATGTTTTAGAAGAGTCCTGTGCTTAATCTGTTATTTCATTAAATCTGAGCTGGGCCCTGTCTCCTCTTTGAAGACCTGGATTAACACTTAGTGATTAGCTACCAGCTGGCACCGGGGATACAGTTTCACATACCACTCAGTCCTGAAGTAAAAATAACTGCTGTGACTCTGAAGTTATGAACAAGGGGAGAGAAGAGGAGGAGGGTTACGCAATTAGGCTTTATAGGAATTAAAACTCTTTCTCAGTATCTTTTATTTGCAATTCATCAACTTCTCACTGGTAGCTTTTTTTTTACATCACACACAAGTACAACGCTCACCCGCCCAGGACCTCCTGCCAGTTAATGGTGTAGAAGTTGCTGATTTGGTTGGGTTTGGCCGACACAACGCGGTGATTAAACGGAGCCGCTGGAGGAGGAGCGGTGTCTAAAGTCGGATGGTGGGGGGCAAGAGAAAAGAGATCATCTGTTTTAATAGATTATAAGGAATGTGAGAACACAGGAGCTTCATTGTTTATCAGCTACAGTAAGGCATTTGAAAGGACACATGGCTGATCAAGTTTGCACACTGTGTACTAATGTGCTATGATAAACGTCAATTACAGACACAGTTGTTGCCTTGACAGTGCAGAGGAGCAACCATGCTTCAGCACAACATATCCTCTAGTCTTTGTGCCACACAACCTTAAAGCTGTGCTTTACCAACTTCTCAGATGGTCAACTATGTAATGACTCAACCTAGTTTCTGCACTGCAGTGTCTGTTACTTCTCAGCCGACATATGCACTGACCAATATATCTGCAATGAGCTACATGTCAACTGATACATCAGCCTGGTTGACTCATCAGTTGAGCTGATATACAGTGTAAAACAACTATAGACTCCTGTCTATATTCACTACTGTGCAGAATTCAAGCCACAGACACAGGGTCTTGAACTGTGACCAAAAAAGGATTAAATTGGGTAAATAAGACTTAGATATTCACTCCTAACTTACCAATAAAGTATCGCTCAGCACCATCATCATCATGCTCCTTCTCTGTGTCATTTTCCTTTCTCTCTCTTTCCAACCTTTGTTTGAGGTTTAACTGGATTTCAACTCCATCTGCCCTAAAGACGGCCCAGTCCTCAGACTCAAGCTTATGTCCTTCCTCCTCATCGTCCTCTCTCTTCTCTTCCGCCTCTTCCTCCACCACCACCACCTGACTCTTTGTGTGTTCCTCGACTACAAAGTGTTCCTCAGTCACATAGGACTTGATAGTTGTGCTGCTGATCTCTGCTGTCTGGTCTTGCTGGGCCTCTGGGGATGGGCTGGCATCTCTGAGGTCATCAGTGCTGAAATTAAATTATTATTAGATTAAATTTTCTTGTAGCCCTTACGTTCTTATTATAAATCAAGAGTTATTTGTATAAAGACATGGGCGATGGAACATAGCCCATTATGTCATATCAATATCTTAACTTCAGCTGTTTTGAAATAAAAATACGATCATCACAGTTTCCCAGAGCCCAAGGTGATGATGACTTCACAGTCTTTCTTCACAGAGCTAAATGCAAAAATGCATTTGCAAGAATGCAAGAATATGTTTTAAAAATAACTTAACAATAACAATATTATTATCAAAACTTTCTGTTGGTCAACTTTAATTGACTTGTCATTGCAGCTCTTACCTTGTAGCAGTTGGTTCTTTTTCTTTTTCTTTTTCCTTTTCTTTTTTGTTTTCGGCAGCAGGGAGCTCTGGGGCTTTAATTACTTCTTCTACAGCAGAAGCTTCCTCCTTCTCCTTTTCCTCTGGGATTTTTGGCTTTTCGTCCTCTTTCTCTTTCACTACTACTTCCACATCAACCCTGGGCTCCTTGTCTGTAATTACTGCCTCTGCCTCGGGCACTTTCTTCTCCACCTCGGCCTCACTAACCGCCTCAGCTACCTCGTGCTTCTCAGCCACTTGGGAATCTTCATGCAGGCAGTCCGCCGGATCACAAGCAGGTTGTTGATCGGGTTCTTGATCTTTGTGGGGTGCTTCAGCCTCCAGATTCAGACATTCAGTGGTGAGCTGGTCACCTGACTTTTCTGTGTTTCCCCTGTTGAGTTTCTGCACCTCTTGAAGAAGCAAAACCTGCTTCTTCATAGAGATATGATCTACAAAAAGTCCAAAAAGAACTTGGATTTAATCTTTTACAACCTGCTTAATATTCATTATAGCATTCTGTAATATTTAAGATTGAATAGGTTTTTGTGAAAGGTTATAGGGTAAGGGGTGAACCCTTACCCTAAGCTTTTGAACTTGGTTTCTGTATCGTGGGCTACATGCTAGGTGTTTATGTCATCGAATATCACTCTGACATAATAAGATGTTCCTGTCATGGAAACCATCAAAAGCAAATGCATGCTTTTACGTTAACTATAGCTAAGGGATAAGTCTTGTAGGTTTAAGCACTGACATATAGTGTTTTAGTAGAGTAAAGAGTATGTCGATCTCAGCACCTGCTGTGTCTGGTGGCTTCATCTTCTTTTGAGCTTTCTGATTTTTAGGGCTCAAACACGGCTTCTCTGTCCCATCTTTAGCTTTATGGTCTTTCAACTGCGAAGTACAAATAAAATCAGTCAAAATAAAAATCACCACACAATTTCCTTTACATTTTCAAAGAAATTATCTATTAAAATGTTTCATTAAAGGGATATTTGGACATTTTCTTCTTCTCCAGAATTCTGCTCTGTTGTTTCTGTTAAATAAATAATGGCAGCATTGTGTGTTTACCAAATGTAATGCATAGCTTTAGTACGGGTGTGCAAAAAAAAAAAAATATTCACATTGTTTCATATTATATTTGTACAATAACATTCAACATATAGAGCCAGCTCACTGAGTTAAAAACATGGAGAACAAGGAGCCAGCTTGAAGCCAATAATGCAAACACATATATTTCTATATAATAGAAATTATAAATAAAAAGACATGTTGCTGTGTAAATATGGACTATGGAGCACAATAAACCTACAAACTTTCCACATTTGCGAGAGGCGAGGAAATGCTTTGGTCCGTGGAGCTTTATCCTGTGGGAAGGCTGAGGGGTACTGGGCACACATGCAGGAGTTATCTGTTGATTCCCTTTACTGGCTTTATTAGAGGTAGTTTTCTAGTAAAAAGACAAGATGGCAATGCTTAGTAGGGTTATATGAATGCACATGACATGGAATAAATATTACATGTAGGAATGTCAATAAAACATTGATATGAGCAATTGATATAAGTTAGGGTCACATGTAAAACACAACATAACCAATGTTTTAAAAATCAAATACATACTGAAATAAAAACAAAGTTTTTAAAAAGTGACAGATAGAGTTGATGAAGTTAGGGACATATTTAAAACACACAACATAGATGGATCAATAACGCAATGAAATGACACATAAAGTCATGAAAAGGGCAAAATATAAGCAATACTTCCTTCGGTTTCAGTTTATAGATCAGCACATTTATTGCATGTATCCACGCACAGACCCGCTTGTATGGCATGCCTTTGATTATTCATGGCAGATGGATAGACGGCAGCAGGGCAGTGAATTTATAGCTTATCATTTGTCGCACTCAGTGACAGAATGCAATGCTGACCCTGAGTGGAAAATATTACAGGCGACGGTAGGCTGTTGTTCAAATTTCTCGGCTGAGGAAACTCACTAAACACTCTCTGGTCAGGTTAGCATGGAAAAACCTGTCGTGAACCCCTGGGTGTCTCACATTTGTTCTCTGAACACTGTGGCGAGATAAACAGCACAGAAGATATTTGGAGTGCAATGTTTCCCCGGTGACAGCAGTGTTTTCAGGAGTTCAAATCTCTGATTGGAAGAGGGGGACGCGAGAGGAGGCCACAGTAAGAGGCAGAAATGTCACACCTCCAAAGGTGGAGTAACCACCTGACAACTGCTCTGACGACAACAGAAATTCCCTGAAATGTGACTCACACAGAAGCTGTCAGATTGGTATATGGTCATCAATCATCAGAGTGTAATCAAAACCATACATGTATGGTTCAGACTTTTAATTGGTTTGAATTCAAAAGTCATGTCATAATCTAATAAAGATATGGAGACAAAAAAGTGACTGCACTGCTGTACACTGTGCACCATGACACAAATATGTGATAACGTTGTCACGTGACGTCACAAGCACTCAGGTGAGAGGAAAAGAGATATGACTCTAATGTCTGCAGCTATGCGAGTGACAGGAGTGTGGTGATGTCTGGAAGTGCAACTCATGCCTGTGATGCCAAGCACCACTTAGTGACCTTTATATAGGGTTATGGCCTGTTTTCAGATTGGATAATTAAGACTTTGGGTTGGATTTTTATTACTTCAGAGAGAATAATTCTTAAAAGAGAATTACTTTTAAGTGTATAAAACCTAAATACTGTACATTTAAATACCTCATTCATTCTAGGCAAAACCAAAGTTAATCTTGGACATTAAGGTAAAATGTAAATTCTTCATCCACACATACAAGTGCAAAGCACAGTTGAGCCCTAGTAACCTCATGGGAATGAGATTTACATATGTACATATTTACTTTTGGACTTTTCTGAACTTGTACCAGCCAGTCTTGAACACATGGTGTTAAATGCAGTCTTTTCCTGGAACCTCTAAATCAAAGGTACTTTGACAGCATTATCAGCAGGACCCCAAGTAAAATTCTTACGAAGAGCTATTTTGCACCATAAGAAGTTTTGCAATTTACAAAGAATCACATAGCACTGACTTTAGGCAGTACTTGCTTTGTGTGTGTGTGTGTGTGTGTGTGGGTGGTTGTGTGTGTGTGTTTGTGTGTGTGTGTGTGGGGGGGGTTCATATTGGAAAAAGTGATCTGGAATATACCAAATCACTGGCACAGGACTGAAATGTACAGCAAAACTGTAACTGACAGGCAGCAATGCAGCTAGTTTAAATGAGTCAGTGAGAGAAACAAGCTGCTAAAGAGAGAAGGGAAGAAACACTGACTCATCACAATTTGTTGACATCTGACTCCTGGTGAGCTGCAGGGGTTAAAGCCTTCTTAGACCCCAAACACTGCAGTCCGATCCAAAAACAGCATTTCTAAACCAGGCCACTCACATTTCACCCCTGGCCTCACACCGGCCCTCTCGTGCCCTGTTGGGAAGTGTGTGTGTGTGTGTGTGTGTGTGTGT
>CM076662.1:12860553-12891869 GCA_038496675.1 Rachycentron canadum
GGTCCCAAAGTGAGCCTCATGCCAAGAAGGCCATGTTGCACACACCAAGGGTAGAGATCCAGCAAGTATAAATTTGAGTTCGATTGTATAACATACAAGTGATATATTTATTGTGGAGTAACTTACATAACGCTGTAAAATTAGTGTTCTTAATCTCTTTGACTTCAATCAGCAGTTGGCAAGTGTAAACATGCCAAAGCCCAGACACTACCTATCACTCCTGCCCACTTTATGGAGAATTTGCACACAAGCCAAGCCACATTCACATCCAAGAGAAGTGTTGGAGTGGTCAGCTTTGCTACTATGATCATTTTCACATGTTCTGCCAAGACAACAAGACCCCAAAAGTCAGCATGGAAAACACTATATAGCATCTTTTACAACACTAGACAGATAGATAGTGATGGCTGAGCTAGAATGCCTGGCAACACGCTGAGGTACTTAAAATGATAAATGCACCATTAGAAATATGAAATACATGATTCAAAATGTCAGATGCATACTTCAGAATTTGAGCTGGCAAAAAAATCAATATTAACGCATCACCAAAAACAATTTTGTGCAACAGCAATATAATGCATCCATGCTTCACATTTGATTACACTGGAGGTACACACTGAAAGCAAAGACATTCTCTGAAACTCACCTTGTCAAGCCTCTTGGTTAATGTTTCTGAAGATGGTTTTCTCTTGGTAGCTTGTTTGCCTTTATTGTCCTTGGATTTGTAGCCCTTCCGAGCTGCAGGGCCTTTGAAAATCAGCTCCATAATTCGTGAACTCTTCACTGTCTCCCCAATGAAGCTGATCACTTGCTGCATGCTTAGGACCAGCTTTTCCATCCCTTCCAGCTTCTGAGCCTGCTGCTCGGACCGCTGGTTCACCACCAACATGATGGTGCTCATCTCCTGGCATATCTCCCTCACTTCTCGTCCCATGACCTGGGTCTGGTTCACTACCCTGGGTGGCAGATGGATCTCCTCCTTGTCAACCTTCAGATTCTCCATATCCTTTTCAATGCCATCAATGTCCTGAGACATCCCATCTAGTCGGTTGAGGACCTTCTCTTGAATGTTGATGAGCTTGTCCATCTTGCTGCTCAGTGACTCAATCCGATTTTGGATGAGGTCAAAGCTTGCATTGTTGCCATCTCCCATCTTTACCAAGGCGCTCATGGCTTCCGGTGATACAAAAATCACGTTAAGACACCAAGTTGAGACAAAAATAGGACTAGCAACGTCCGTGGAACAGACGAAAATACTTTTTCAAAAATCGTAGCCAGCTCTACCCTTCAGTGCGCCACATTGGTGTGCAAATTAATTAAAATACAGAAATATGAAACAAAGGCAGAAATCCAGCAAGAAAGGATCAAAAATCACCAATCACCAGCTATGAAGATTTTAAACCTCTAAAACTGTAAAACTCAAGTAAAATGAGGTCTGCATCTCATTAAGTCACTCTCACACTTTATCCCTGTGGCTGCTGCTCTCCACAATAGAAATGGTATTAAGAATGGAGTGAGCCGGTGTCCATAAATGTAAATGGCCAGCCTACGTCAGCAGGGGTCAAGTGTTTGGGGTGGGAGCTTGGCACTGCTTGGGCTATGAGACATTTGAGAGCCTTTAAGTGTTAAGCCCACTACCGTCAACCGCTTGTTGGGTGCCAAAATGGTCACTGTACACAGCACTTCTTCAGCTAAGTGGGACAATGCCCATTCATTTTTGCAGTTTCTACTATTCAAATGACAAAGACGTTAACACACTGTAACAGGTGGACATGTCTGGTCCACCTTGTTGAGTGGACTGCACAGGTGTCCAAAAATGTAGAAGGGTGGTGTCCACAGGTGTTTTTTTTTTTTTTGTTTTTTTAAGCAGAAGAAACTTTGAGATAATTTCTAAAGAGAAGCACCTAAAAGAAATGTTTCAAATGATTGTCATGACTTTCAAGAGCCTAAAAGGACTTGGCAGCTGGTTATTTGGCACTGTTGCATGTGGTTCTGTCTGTGTACAATTGTGAATGAGAACCATGCAAATGCAAAGTCCCTCCTTATCTCTTTAAGCCCGGTAACTTGCACCCAGTGTCTGGGGAAACGTGAGGAAGCCTGTGGCTCTTGGCTCAGGGGACCTACAGTAAGATATTTATCCTTTCTGCTGAAAGAAGAGATGGGCGACACTGATGACTTATACGATGGACACTGACAAAAGCATCCACTGATAACCTCTCTCAAGAGAGGAAGGGATCAGTTTTAACTTAGCTCTTGTAATATGACCAGAATTCATGTTCCCTGTAAGTCAAAATATGATTTATCCCAACGACAGACATATGTTTATTTCAACTCACAGCATACAAACAAACTGAAATTGCTGCAAGATTATTCAAAGTTTAAATAACCAGTGGCTGCAATAGAGTTGCTTAATCAAGCTATTTCCTGACATTTTGCCTTGACAAACTTCACAAACTCAATTTGCCCCCAGAAATTCAGAGATGATAGAGTGGAGGAGGAATCCAGCTTTGCTCAAGCCTCCATTAAATACTTTTGACAAAAGAGGCACAGACTGCAAACTGAGCCACGGTGACCCCAGCCAAACTCGCCTCACTCTGGTTGCTCAAGCCAAAATCTGGGCTCATGGGTGCAGGGACCAAGAAGGGTTGTGAACTTGGCAGATAGAGTGGAATCGGGCAGGGTAAGGTGAAGGAAGGGAAGGAGTTTATCTGTCAGCTTGTATTTCATGACAAGTCATCATACCAGGTTGCATATTACACTCTGTCTTATTTAGAGAAGAACCATGCCATGTTGTGCAAAGCCTTGTGTAATTTTCCTACAAGAGCAGACTGTCCCACTACATTTCCCTGTATCTTTATTTTCATCTGAGTTCATTGACATAAGATGGCTATGAAGGAAACAACAAGTGACTCTGACGGGGCAGAAACAGATGGGAGTGGAATCAACCATTAATCAGTCAGGGAGGGACAGAGACGCTCACACCTGTCTCTGGATGCCAACAGATGACAGACAACGTAGGTCATTTGCAGCATGTTGTGTCAATTTGAGGGGCATGGACAGTCAACTTTCTTATGCAGTGGTGTCCATGGAATAAATTGGACGTTCCATACAAGCAGCAAGAATGTTAAGTATGTCTTTACAGTTTTTTTGTTTTTTGTTTTTTTTTTGGTTTTTTTATAAAAAATATATTTGTCATGTAGGAATGATTCATGGTCTCAACCTGAGAGTTCACTGTGTCCACCAAGGAAGAAATGTTCAGTTATATACACAATGTACAGGGACTACTGCAATGGTAGTTGCTAAGAAGAAAAAAGAAAAAGAAAAACAAAATGTTCCTGTTTTGTTTCTTTTTTCTTCTTTTTGTGTGTTTTGCATATATAAAATCAATAATAAATGCAAAAAAGTAAAAGTTAATTGTTGTTTTGCTGCACATTAAAGGTTAGCATGCATGGCTTTGCTTTGCTTTGCTGAGAGGTAGAGGGGCATTTTAAGGTTACTAAACCCTGCAGGGGATCTGGCGTCTGAGACTTATGACATAAAGCAAATATCGAGTTTATATCACTTACACTCTATAGTGAAGCTAATGCCAAAGAAAGTAACAGTGCCATGACCAGTGTTCAAAGTCCTCTCTCACCTTCTCTGCCAAGCCCAAGCATGTGTACACACAGCCCGAGGACACAAGGTGGCAGCTGACAAATCAGTGCCCTGCCTACTGGTACATGATTAAAATGTTGTTTAGTTAATGTGACAGCAAAATGACCAGGATGTTTGGAGACACTGTCAACTGCATGAATGCCCGGATAGCCTGTGTAAAAAAAGTGCGATGAATAACTGTCTGTGTGGGTTCTGGTTGACCTTGTAGTTTGAACTTGAGGACGTCTAGAGTGGAAAAAAATACAGAAGGTGGCTTTGCTCCATTAAGCAGTAAACCCTCTAACATTTGAGTTCACTACATATCCTTTGCATCTGTAATGATTATGAAATAAAAATCTTGTACTTTTTACTCACTTTCAGTGAGTGTTTAGTATCTAGCCTATTAGAAATGCTCATCACTGTTTCCCAGAGCCCAAGGTGATGTTGTCCAATATCAAATGTTTTTCTAACCAACATTAAAAAGCCTAATACAGTCTGTCTAGTATTATATATGTCAAAAAGAATTGCAACTTCTCATATTTGAAAAGCTGAAACAACAGCATATCTGGCATTTTTGATTGAAAAAAAAAAAAACTCTAAATAATTAGTTGATCGTTAAAAAATATCAACTAAAGCATAATGGTTTTTAATTCATCAAATAAAGTACATGTTGGCATTGCAGGATGGCATTGCATCTATATAAACTGAAGGTACACAAAGAGCAAAAGGCAAAGTTCTGTATAAGTCATATATGGTTGAACTGTGTGACCTGCATGGAGCTCTGCATTAGGCTATTTGTTTGGCATTTGGGAGAAGGTGAACTGTTAAAAATGGAGCACCACCTCCCTTACTGAGAACACAATGTCCTGGGAAGCAGTTGGGGTCTATGTGCTGTGGCTACTGTCCAGTCACCTCTCCAGTCTCCACTCACACATCTCTCGGAAACTTGTGGGCTTAGATGTGTGTGGAGGCCATGAAACTTTACTCCTTGTGCTAATTTTGAAGACTCTTCTGTTCTTTCCCTATCATCTCAAGTTTTTTCTTGGCTTGTAAACACATTTTTCTGCTGCACTTTTTGGTTTTGTTTTTATACTGTTATAGAACCACATAGGACTATGTTATGTTGATTCAGTACATTGAATGAGCATACAGATGCCTGGTCAAGTTACTGACAACCTTGTATTTAATGTAACTAAATAGGAAAGTAAGTACATTTACATATATTATTAGATTAAATATTTTGTTTTTTTGCAGATTATATCATGGCATAAATTGTGACCATCTTATAAAACAAGATGCGTTGCTGTAGATTAAGTGGAGTAATTAATAGCTCTAAATTTATAATAAATTTGTGATAACTTAAATCTAAATTCATCAATAATAACATTAAAATACTATAATAAAAATATAATATAGTAACTTTTCATTCTGCAAAAACAATTGCTCATCATAACAATTGCTCAAGTAAATGATCCGAGTCGTCTTCCACCACTGTTGGGTATTTACTTCGAACAGTAGGTGGCATTGTTCATCTGTACACAGGATGAACAGTGAAACTCCAGAAGGGCAATTACCCTCTAAAGAATGAGAACATCAGTAAAACCACTTTTTCAACAGTTCTCCAGTTCTTTCTTGTACTAATGTTAAAAACGAAGCCAGAGCCTGGTCTCATATTAGTTTAAGTGAGCAAGATAACTATGTACCAGCAGCAGAAAGTATAGTAAGTAGTACTTGGTTCATTAAGGCAACAACTTTAGATTAGATTATTATCATCATTGATTAAATCATTTGGTCAATAAATTGTCTGGAAAAAAAAAATGTTTTTTGTTTATTAACATAAAAATATTGTGCAAATAAACACCACCAACCCCTTATCTTGTGTTTTATCCTTGCAGCTGTTTCCAACATTTATTAAGGAAAGCCACACTGACATTTACCATAGACAATATAGACGTTTACAACATTTTTTTGAACAGCACAAGCAATGTTGAAATGGTTTTGCCCAACTAGTAGTTGACCGTTTACTACTTGAAACAAAGAAATATTCCTCTCTGACCAGAACAGTTATGGTCTTCTTGTTGGAAAAAAAAATGTTCCCATCAAGTAAGTACCTTCATGGAATAAATCACCTTGAAGTTCATGCTACTAGGGAACCTGAGTACTTTTGAAAAGAGCTGCTGTATGGTTATTTTCATTCAGCACATATAATCTCACTTGCACTTGAGTAATACTTTCAAGTTCAGTGCCTCTACTTGAGAAAGCAATTCTATTATTATCAGTATGGAAATGTAAGAATCGCTTTACATTGAGGATGTGATAAAGGTTATTAAAGGTTAGTGACAGAATGCAAAGACAGCCTAGTCACATACTTGTGGATCTCCTATGGTAAATGTCAGCATAGATCTCCTAAATGCCAAGAGAGGAATGGAAACAAGAGATGGTGAGAGGGCTTCAACTCGACTCTGAGGCACAGTATCGCAGCAATAAAGATAACTGCAGAATGTTATCTGTGTGTGTGTGTGTGTGTGTGTGTGTGTGTGTGTGTGTGTGTGTGTGTGTGTGTGTGTATTTCTATCAAGGCAATATATTACGAATTTTACAATGTAAATCAGGTAAAGCAACATTGCGTCACAGCTTACTGTTTGACAGACACAATAACTTATGAGATGTGGCTATTAAAGGGTAATGCAACTGCATTTTATCAGATCAGTGCAAAAATCCTTTTGCACTGATCTGTAAGTTCAGGTCTCTTGCTTGACAGAGACATCACCTTTAAAGTGATGCAGCCAAATTTTAAACACTAGATGGTAGCAAAAGCAGGATTTTGAGCCTTCAGTGTGCCTGTCCTACTCCGCCACTAGAGCTCACTGTACCTTCACAGCAGATTTTCTAAACTCTTAGCACAACCACCAGTCTTGCCTTTCAGTGAGACACTGAGATGCACATAATTACTGAAAGGATAATCCCCATATGTTGAGGTAACTAATTAAATTAGATGTGACATTCGGCTGGAGGATAATATAGGAAACATGAGTATGAAAGAAAGCACTTAGTTGCACAAATACAATCTATTTTAATGGAAACACAAAGACGGCTTCATGTACAGGTTCTACAGCTACATGCTTTTCTAAACAAAATAGAAATATATAGCGTGATGCATCATATCCAACCATAACTGGTAAAAGAATAATACAAGATGAACACATTAATATATAAGTTATTCACAAGACACGCTTGATTATTTGTTGTCTGAGGATAAAGTAATTATAGAGTTATAATTAAAGAAGAAAAATTCCTTTAGTAACAAGTCTGTCATAAGAAATGACCGAAAGTCAACTCTTCATGAAATCTGATGCAGCAATACAATACATCACAACAGCAATAAGCTTCTGCGCCCTGCTAACAACTCGTGTGTGGATTTCACCTACAAAATTCAAAAAACTGTGATAAATGGTATATTTCAGGTATGATAGCTTTGTCTACAGTACCTAAGAATAATAACAATAAGAACAAAAAGAACAAATAAATTGGAAGTACTTCCATCCAATAAATCAATGTGGAGATAGAGTACATATTTCATGAAATCATTCTTCGGCCATGTGCCTTGTTTAAATATATATTTATGCTAAAAATGACATATCAGTCGCTGTTAACTTGTACTACAACTTCATAATTTCACAACTGTGGATGCATCTCAGTGCATAAATAAAGCTACAAAGACATAGAAAATGATATTCTACCCAAAAATAGCAAAACAACAACAAAGGAGGTTATAGCGCTAATATGTCTGTAAATCATTTATGAAATGACCTTACGGGACACTCCTACAAGAACAGCAAGAACAGTAAGGTCAAATGCAGAAGGTCATAAAGGCTGCTATCCCCTGTCAGAGCAATCCAAAGAACATCTGTAGTATTAGTAAGTGACAAAGGCATGTGTGCATGCTAATCACACATCACACCTATCGATGGTTGTTTCAGAAAAAAAGCACACAGAACTCTTAATACCATAATGATTTTCTCTATTATAGTCACGTTTGTCACGTTTGGTGACATGACATAAAAACAGGTTTCCCTCTAAACTCATACACTTTTGAAATGGCAAAACTACCATCGTAAAGGTGATTTACACAGGTGTGAGTTAAAAGAAATCAAGAAAAGTCCTGATACAACTGAGGTTTGATATGTAACTTGTTGTCTCAAAGGGACTTGTAATATCAAAATAAAGTGAATTTTTACTTTACTATAAAATAGAATACATCTTTGTTGGCCTAAAAATGGTCTTTGGCTCATCTGGAAGTTAGTTGAAACATTAAAACAACAACACAGATTTTCATAAACACACTCTATGGCAAGAATGATGACATGGCAGACAGTAAAAATGTGTTCATCAAATATCCTTGTACATACCTGAATGGCAGGTGGAGTAGATGTTCTCTGCCTCCTCCTGTAGCAGAGTAAATCACCCAGCCTGCGCCATAAGTAAGAGGCAACCATACACATGCTGTTGACTAGCCAAATGTCCAAGCCTGTGACAAATTTCTCCATGGCTTTTGCTTTACTCCTCATCCTTCTTCTATTAGTCTCGGTTTTCCTATCTTTAACTAGAAAGGGCCCTATGGAGCTTAGGAAGAAGAGAGTCAAGTGGAGGGTTAGAGGAGATGACAGCTCTTTCTCAGGGTAAGGACCGCCCAAACCTTATCCTCCACAGCCTCTGTTAATTCAGTCAACGCCCCCCACTCCTGCCAGCACTTACAGACAAAGGACGGGCAGTTTGTCCTCATGACAAAAGAGTGACAGGTGCCAGTGCAGGGTGTCTGGGAGACATGATCTTCCTCACTCTGTCAAACCTCCCATCTTAACTACACAGCAAGCACTTTGATTTCTCCCATAGATTCTCTGTAAATGAGCTGTGTGAGCCTTAGTTTACAAAAAGCAAGTCTAATTTTCAACACAGCACTGACATTGAAAACTGAGAGAATTGTGATGGGGGGGGGGGGTCTCATCTCCCTGTCAACACAGACACTTGGATGTGGTCTAAATAAATAGCCTGTGCTATTGGATTACTGCTGCAAATGACATACCAACTAACACGTGGGGGCTCACACTCAATATTCTCAGCATAGCAATTTTATCATCTTTTATTGTTTCCAAATTATAGTATGTAGTGTAAACACAAGTGATTCATAAGTAATTCAAATATAGAATTGTTATAAAGAGTATATCCGAATGAATACATAACATAGTCTAGAGCATGTTATGCTACAATCACACACTTACGGTGTGAAACAAATACGGCCACAAGGTCAAGAATGCATCATCTGCCCAACAGTGGTCATTTACAGCTATGTGCAGCATGTCTGGAAACCTCTCCAGCCTCCTCTGGCTTCTCCACCATCTCTGCCAAATACAATAATGAACTCACTTTTGGATGGAAGCTCTGCTCTCACTGCTCAAATGAGACTGTTGGCTGCCATGGAAGAGAAAAAGCAAATCTGGTCTTTGATGGTCTTTGTCTTTTGTTATAACTACAACATGTCATTAATTGCTACACGCTGCACTGTGTAAAACGCTTCATGTTTTCCATTATTCTCACTCATCACATAATTTGGCGCTTGATAAAATTGATACAAGCAAAACCATTTCACTTATACAGTGTGCTGAGTAGATGCTACACATGATGTCATGTTTTGCCACTTTATACTCTTGTCAGTTTTTTTAAATTTTTAAACATGTCATCACCAGTTTCTCTCTCTGTTTATAGTTTAGTGCAATTAATGAATGAGCCATCAAATTATTACAATATTTCAATCATATAAAAATGCATTTGCACCCTCTGCTGGTGTTTCTGTAGACTCAAAAGGCTGATTCAAAAATCATATTAATGCTCCTTCATAATCATATACGTATCTTTTATAAGAAATTCATTAAATGCATGGATACCTGGTTCAAACTTCATTTCCCAGAAGCAGTGCCTGGTTTTTCACCTCCTGTAAGTAGGGGGACAAGGCCAGCCTGGTCATGTTTCGGCTGCTGGCGCAGTGATGAAGTGACTTGGACTTGGCCACTCTCCCCGAGGGGGACACTTGGCTGCCAGCCCCTTTCCTTCGAAGCTTTCTCGCCGTCTTGTTGGCCTGAATGACCTCTCTGGTATGTATCTCTTGGCAGGATCTTTCATCTGAGTTGGGAAGGAGAGAAAGAGTGAGGAAAGCTGCAATAAAGCACCAATTAAGTTTGGAAGAACAAACAAATAGCAGCAAATTTAGTAGCCCTTGTTCTATGGTGGATCCATAGACTCTTTATGAAACAATTCACTGCCTTTTCCAATTAGATGTCTGTCTGGTTGCATTTGTTAATTAATATAGAATTTATGGATCCACATCTACTGTGTATTCATGTGCTAAATCTGAATACCTTTCCTTAAGTACATTAATCATAATACTAAATTTTTGTAATATCTGATTCCTATAGTATTAATAGTATTTTCTTATATACATTATCACCAACTAGCATTAAAATTAATTTAGAAAACTACTACTAATACGTTTCTAACGACTATACATCACAAACTGATACTAATAAAATGAAAATGAAAATGAAACTTTAAACCTATTTGAAGCCTATATTAACATCTCATTCATTACTATTAATCCAAACTGAAAATAACCATTAGCTGGTGCAAGTGCCTGGATAATTGCGGCATTCATGGACCGCAGTTACTATGGGAAAAACAAGTGTCCATGGCCTGAATTGAAGAAAACGGTGATTAGTTACGTTTTAGTGACAACTTCAGCTGTATTTAACATCCTAGCGGTTTAACTAAGATACTCATCTTACTGTACTACTCATGTCGAAGTGTCGGAAATATACAGCGGCAAAACTGAGGCTGTTTCACTAAATAAGACTAACATAATAAAAAAAATCATTATTATTATTATTATTATTATATTTTATCTGTCTTATAGTTTATCTGTGTAAAGACCGAAGTCATAACTGTACATACGGTTTCTCACAGTTCACCTCAATCAGTGTTTGGTCACGTGATTGGGGTCAACCTCTTCGCGAAGAACCAACATGGCGAACGAAAACGTGTCCACAGCGCTGGAGTCGGTGCAGTGTCCGGTTTGTTTTAAAGCCTTCAAGCCGGCCACAATTAACGGGCACCTCGACGTATGTCTGCTGAAAGGCGTTACCGACGGCGGGCCGGACGAGAGCGGGCCTCCTCTGAAGAAACCGCGCATCAGTGCCGAAGCTGCACCGGCCAGCCCCGGTGTCGGTAAAGTTACGGCACGGAACCCCACGTTTTCTCTGTTTCAGACCAACAAGAGTAAAGTTTCCGGTCACAGTGAGCGTAATGGTTCAAATACCGCGAAACAAAGCGCCGCCGCTGTTGTCAGCGGGGGGGCTCAGTGTGGCGCAGGGAAAGACAACGAACCTGCAGCTGCGGGGACAGAGACTCTGAAGGGTCAAACATCTGTGTCCGACGGGCAGACGCTGAAGACATCGCATGGTCCGTCATCGCGGACACTGCTGACGATGGACAAGCCTTTGGCTGAGTTACTGCGACCAAACAACCTGGAGGAATACTTCGGTCAGAGTAAAGTTGTTGGCCAACAAACACTGCTCCGGTCACTTCTTGACTCGCAGGAGATCCCATCTCTGATCCTGTGGGGACCCCCGGGGTGCGGAAAGGTGTGGTGGAGACCCAATCCCCTTGTTGACTAGACCTGATATGTATTTATTTTCCCACTGTTGTGTGTGTGTGTGTGTGTGTGTGTGTGTGTGTGTGTGTGTGTGTGTGTGTATATATAATTTTTTAAAAACAAGTCTCTTACTTTTATAACACAGCACTGATTATTTTTACTTTAAATGACTATATATATATATATATCTCATTAACTGATCTTATCCCCTTTCATCTGTTGATTAAGTTTTTAGTGTGGTCTTTAAAATACCAGATATAATCAAAAATCCCCTTCAAAGTTTCCCAGAGCCATGACGTGGCATTAAAATAAGCAATTAATCACTTATCAAAATCGTCAATCGTGCTTCTGTCACTCCACTGATGCAATCAGTGCAGCTCCTCGACTAAAAATGAAAAAATACTGCCTTTTTTCCCCCAGTGTTATTGTAGCAACACAAAGTGTTGACAGAGTGAATTATCCAATCTGCGGCCGCCAGGTTGGCGCTTGCCACTCTTCTCTTTGTCAGACCTGAATACAGCCTGTTAATGACTTCTTAAGTATGCCAAGCCACTTGCATGGATTGTTGTACAGCAGCCTGCCATGCTTGGACTTCGTCAGCATGCTTTGCTCACACTTGACCCATTAACTCCTTCTATTAGTTCTCCAACAGCCTTCAGGCTTCACAGTCGAAGTGAGGGTGAGATTTATGGGGGCTCTCAAAGCAAGGTGCAATGACCTGTAACATGAATTGTATGAATCAAACATTACAGATTAAAGATGCCGTATGTTCAAATAATTACTAAAATCCCCCACATTATGAGGCAGAAGATGTTTTTCACATTGTAAAAATGTTTTTTCTTTAGTGTCAGGTAATTTCATGTTTGCCTCTAGGCCTATTGTTTGTCTTGCACATTCGTCAAATTACTTGTATGTGTTTTCTTGTTGTCTTTCAGACCACGCTAGCTCACATAATTGCCAGCACCAGCAAAAAGAATGGCACTGCTCGTTTTGTCACTCTCTCTGCAACCAGTGCGTCCACCAATGAAGTCCGAGAGGTGATCAAGCAGGCGCACAATGAGCTGCGACTGTGCAAGAGGAAGACCATCCTGTTCATTGATGAAATTCACCGCTTCAACAAATCCCAACAGGTACTCCACCTGTTGGGATACTGAGTACTGAGCCAATACATACGTTTATAATGTTAGCTTCAGTGATACAATGAATCACAATGACATCTGTGTATTAAACTGCATGTTGTCAAGGAAATCCTTATATAGTCATAGTCATGATAAGTAGCACCAATGTATGTTTTTAGGTTTGTTTCCCATTTAACATTGTATAGTTTAGTCTGTTAAAATGCTATGTTTTGTCATATTTCAGCCATTTGCTAAACAGTTCAATTTTCTCTGCAGGAATAAATAGTTATGAATAGGTCACAGCCTGGTGTGTCTACTACCATTCTTAATAATAGCATTATGAAAATGTGCTTACTCAAAATAAGTATATGGCTGATGCCCATGTGGTCAAACACATAAAGTATAATTTCAGCGATGGTGATATTTTTCACTTCTCTTCATTTGATGTTTTCTTGTGCCTTCTTCTCCACTCAGTAAATGTGTGTATCTGTAGGACACCTTCCTTCCTCACGTGGAGTGCGGGACAGTAACGCTGATCGGAGCAACCACAGAGAATCCGTCCTTCCAGGTGAATGCTGCTCTGCTGAGTAGGTGCAGGGTGCTGGTTTTGGAGAAGCTCTCCGTGGAGGCGATGGGCTCGATCCTGGACAGGGCCCTGGCCACGCTCGGTATCAGGGTCCTAGGACAAGATCGAATAAATCCTGAAGGTCAAGATGAAACAGATGGAGACAAGTAAGCACTCCTCTTGTAGCAGAGCCCTTGACATCCCACATGTAGTTGAGTCATCATTTATACATAATCTAGATATTAACCAAAGCACTATGTTTGCAATAAACTCACAAGTACTTTGTTTTCAATGATTATTATATCAGTATTTTAAGAGACTTGTGTGGGAATATGTTTTCATATATGCAGTAATCTGAGGTTGCAGTGTTTTGATGTGACATGGTTATACTGCAGTGGCCCTATTGTAAATGCGTATAAAACACTAATATTCATATTTTTGCAATATTTGTCATCATTGTTGATTCATATTATATGTCACAGGCATTGATTCCATACGAAGTACGATTAACATAATGACGCTAATATGGTTTTCCATTTTTCTAGGCCAAAGATTTACATTGAACAAAAAGCTCTGGACACCATAGCCTACCTCTGTGATGGTGATGCAAGAGCAGGACTCAATGGTCTGCAGCTGGCTGTTCAGGCTCAGGTGAGCTCGACCCAGCCAGCACAAAACGGTTCTCCTCAAGAGATACTGGTGAAGGAGGAGCATGTCAAAGAGGGTCTCCAGAGGTCCCATATCCTTTATGATAAAGCTGGTAAGTTCAAATATATGTTCCATATTTTTGTAGTTACTAACCCAAATAACCAAGTAAGAAATATTATCAATGATGTCTAAAATGTCTGCTTAAAACTAGTGTGCTGTACATTCATAAAATTATAAAGTATTTGGAATTTTTTAAACTGAAACAGCTAATCAATGAGTAATAAAATCCATGCTCAGTTACAGTGACTACAGCGCTGTCAGAATTGCACTAAGCAATAGTTAGATTTTAACATCTACATAGTGTATTTTTCAGCCACTCCAGTCATTTACACATCCCTAATGCTTTTTGACAAGCGATAATGGATAACTCCCCTCATAAGACTTCAAATGCCCTCCATTCTGCCCTGTTACATAATACTCAGCTGTCCCCAAAGCTAGAGATTTACTGTTCCCTGTTTCACAAAGTGCTGAAACTCCCCCTCCAGCCTGACTAATGACTTAACGGAGAGAGTATTCTTCATTTCATCGCAGTTTTATACGATCTGCTAGTTGTTTACTTTTTGTTCCTTTGTCTCAGTAAAGTATGGTTTTATGAGATAGTCCATATTTCATGTTCTTTGCACCACGGCAAAGGCTTGGGAAAGGGTTGCTCTGATGCCACCTGCAGAATCTTTTTCTTTCTCGCTGATGGTGAGGTATTTCTGTGAATTTGTCTGTGTTACTAAAAGGTGAAGAGCATTACAACTGTATATCAGCATTACATAAGTCAATGAGAGGCTCCCACGAAAACGCCTCTCTGTACTGGCTGGGCCGCATGCTGGAGGGCGGTGAGGATCCCCTCTACGTGGCTCGCAGACTGGTCCGCTTTGCCAGCGAGGATGTTGGTATGTGAAATTACTGAATGAAATCATAGCAGGTGTTTTATCATTCATAGTTTATTCTAATAATTCATGATGCAGCTGAAATGTTGCTACCAGTCTATTATTTATTATTAGAATTATTATTTATTTATTTATTTTATTTTTTTATCATAATACACTAGTTGTCTCTGTGGATATGATTAGACTTTACTAATAATTTTTTCATGATTGCCCCTAAATCTGAACTCATTACCTTAAGATGAGTGTGAGCTTTTGCAGTGAGATCCTTAAGTGTTGAAGCCCGACAAAAAAAAATAAAATACATTTTTATATGGAATCATTTTATTTCTTAACTTTTGTGTTATTTCATTTAATTAATTCTGTAATTTAATACGAATACAGCTGGTCATAATGTTATGGCTGACCGGTGTATTACAGTAAAGAAAATACTGGATTAAATATAAATAGAGAACTTTTATAGATAGAGTGGGAAATATGATATTGTACTGTAGAATATGTAATTTTTAATGTAGTCTGACTTGATGCCCTCCTTTCATGTCTCTCAGGTATGGCAGATCCCTTTGCCCTGCCTCAGGCTGTGTCCGCTTTCCAGGCTTGTCACTTCATCGGGATGCCTGAATGTGAGGTAGGCTAACCTGATTGTGATATTACACAGTCTTCCATGAAAATAGTTATCTTCCATACCTGTCATTTACATAGCAATAGTTGTATTTCTTGTGCCTTATCTCTTTTATCCTCCTTCTGTTCATCTGCTGCTCAACAGGTGATCCTGGCTCAGTGTGTGGTGTATCTGGCACGAGCAACAAAGTCTGTGGAGATCTACAAGGCCTATGGTAATGTGAAGGCCTGCTTGAGGAACCACAAAGGCCCCTTGCCTCCCGTCCCCCTGCACCTCCGCAACGCCCCCACAAGGCTGATGAAGCAACTGGGCTACGCAAAAGGCTACAAGTACAACCCAGCCTTCAGCAGCCCAGTTGAGCAGGAGTACTTACCTGGGGAGCTGCAGGGCATCGACTTCTTCACCTGGACACCCTCAGAATCATGAGGGACTAATATGTGTATTCTAAAACCAAGGAAAATACTATGTTGACATGAACAGTGGTGGGATATATGTTTTGATATAGCTGTTGCATTCTCATGTTCTGTCATGTTGGATTGTATATAGAGTTTTACCTCATTTACTTTACTTCTACATAATAAAGTCTTTAATTAATTAAAAATATCAAATCTTAAGTAAATATGCATATTACATGCATATTTCAGTAATTGATATTTAAATGTTTACTGTGTTAAATATGTGTTAAATACAAGACAAATATAAGACAGAAATTTCATTTATCATTTCGTTTATTCTTAAGCCACTTCTTCAGTCATGGTCAGTTTTCGGCCATGGTCTGTAAGGAAATGACATAATTAAGTTTGTACATTTCACAAAAAAAACCTACAGCATATGTACTGTATGTCTTAATATAAAGTGGTTCTGTTAATGTATGCAGTTTTCCTCACCTCACTGATCCAAGGGATGAAAGAGGCCACACGGGTAAAGATTGTGGGCTTTTGAGGAGTATTACATCCTCGTCCATCCACAAAACTAGTCACACCCTCAACATACCATCTACCATCTCTGCCCTTACAGTTCAGCGGGCCGCCAGAGTCACCCTGGAGGTCGATAGCAGATATTAGAGCATTGGAGAAAATGGTATTGTTTGAGTCACCCGAATCAAGGAGTTGCATTGTTGTTCCTTACATGGCATGCTGACTTGCTCTCTCCTCCTGCACAGACCATTGTTGTTTTTGCTGAGCTGCCCCACCAGTCACTTTGACTGCAGACACTGTGATCCACCACAGGAAGCAGGGCCTGCTGTAGTGTAGTTGCCTTGGGCCCTCCAGCTGAAGAGAAATCGACACATTGATTGCAACAACAGCTGAGAATTTGAATAATAATTGAAGCGTCTCTGCAGGTCTCAGAGCAATGAAATGTTTTTGCTTCACACAAGGGTGCACTATACCCAAAATAAGCTTGGTGTTAGCAAACTTGGCAGCAGATCTTACAATAGAGACGACCCCAGCCTGTGACATAACAGGGCTGGTTGTGGGCAAGAGTACTGCCACCCTGCGGCAGGCACGCTGGCTGAACCTTGTCATTGATAACAGCACTCTTCTCCAGCTTAAGGAGGGCAATATCATTCCTATGTAACAGAATGAAACACAAATAATGTAAATTAAAATACATGTCAGTATTTAGATTTTATTAATAACACAGAGGTTACATTGCTGTAGAGCACTTGTTTCTTCTATGTTTAGGTGCATTCATTTACATGCACAAAACTTCTATTTACTCAGCTGCTGTTCAACAGAAACTCTCAAGGTCAGCACCTTTTTCAAGGACATATTTAGTGTGTTTCTCTAATAATCCACCACAGTCCTGGAGTGCTGGGCGGAATATGTTTAGAATGAATGATAACATACCCACAAGACACACAGTTGTCGTTCCATTTGGGGTGAATGAACATTTTTTTCACCATAATGGACTGTTCAGGTCCTTCCTGCTTATTCATATCATGTTCAGCAAGAACCACTCTATATGTGTGGAATCTGGATTGGGGGAAATAAAAAAGATGCTGTGTCTTTAAAAATTTGTTTTAGAAATGAAGATTAAAGACATTACAATTACATCACTCTCATTTTAATCTGGAAATTTTACGTGACCATGGTAAAGACAAACATCCCAGATTAAGTCAGAGATCTAACATGACATTTATTTTAGTTTTATTACTGTTTTTCTGTGATATAAACTAGTCCTCACGTGATGCAGTGAGCAGCAGTCAAGACCCAGTCAGGAGCGATGAGTGTTCCCCCACAGGTGGGAAAGAAGGACTCCAAAGACACCTAAAGAGAAATAGAGAACTGGATGACTTACATCAGGAAGGGTAAATGCTGTTTGTGGAAAAGAAAAGTGTTTGCACCAACTCACCTGCCATGGCCAGCTGTAGGGACGGGCCTCTTCCCCATTCACCACACGGCCACTGTTGGGCTGGTAGCTTGGTACACCACACCCAGACACTTTGACACAGTGATACACAGAATATATAAGAATAGAAGCTGAATAAGAGTAAAAGAGTCCTCAAAATGTATATGACCTTCACTCAAATCAAGATATCAATTAGTTTCACATTGATTTCTGGTACCAACTCCATAATACGATATGTTCAACGTGAACTCACCAGTTGTGACAACCAAGAGGAGGAAAAATGCCGGCTCCATCTCTTTATGATCATGAAGAGCTGTTTTGTCACGCAGGGCTATTTATGGGCTGTAGTCCAGACAACCCCAGACACGATCTGGGAGTTTTCCTCCCATTCTACAGGTGGTCAGACTTCTGTGTCTAATAATGGCTCAAATTCATACTGCAAACATGTTCAGATCCTAGAGAACTAGACTGACACATCCCAATAATATGATGCAATTAACAAAACTTTCACATGCAGCCTTGCATGGACTGAAAAGTGTTGACAGTTCTTGGGACCCACAGATGTGGAGGCCCCAGCTAAATTACAATAATATTTTACTGTACAGGGGTTAGAATTGTGAAAAGGCAGCCAGATGATCTAATAAACAAATGATCCACGTGGCCATCAAAATATTACCTAATTATTAATATTCAGTATTTCTTATATATCAAGGTTGTTGTCAATACTGGTATTTCACAACACCTCTAGTAAAGATAGATAAAGGGACATTTTCCATAGCCTGCCTCTTAAAATTGACTTAACTTGTTGATTAAGAGATGATTGATTTTTTTTTTTTTTTTTGAGGGGTTTGGGTTTTGCCTTTTAAGAACTTAATAAAGGGTCAATAAACACTTGATAATTGAGGGACTAGACACATTTTCAAAATGTTTGTGTCACTTTTAGGGAATCATGTAGTTTATTCAGCAACGGCTTTCGATATCAAGAGAATCACTGACTATATATTAAAAAAAAAGTAAGACCTTGAGCTGATCATCGAGGAATCGATCAAATTACAAATAAATGAATGACAAGCTTGCACTAAAATCTTAACGTGTTAATCAGGGGATCAATAACTAACATAAATAATAATTAATTCATGTGGTTTTATTTCAAATGTTATTTTGCTTTGCGCCCAAACGGTGTCGCTGTGAACGCGCACGCCTTCTTCCGCTCGCCGCCGCAGAAGAAGACGTGGTGCCTTAAATATGGCGCTACCCGGTGTTTTGCTCGTGCGTTTGACAGCGGGGAGCAAAATCCCCAAATGTGCCTACGCGGGGGTCAAAACAGCGTCCAGCTGCTACCGGGAAACGCGGTGGTACACGACAAAGTTTGGAAGGTTTGAGGGACGCGGGGCTTCTGATTTCCAGTCTACAAGAGGTGGGTGAGAGCCGGTGCTAGCTAAGTTACCCAACAGCTCGCAGCGTGAAGCTCAAGGGCACACATCCATCCGTTTTCTGTGCCTATACGACATTCAGACACACACAGATAAACAACAGTCCACGTTCACACAGTTTGGGAAGTTTCTTGCTGTGAGGGGACAGTGCTAAACACTGCACTTGGTGGTTAAGGACATCCTCTCCCCTCTACTCTTATATTTCAAGGTTTGCCTCCCCCTCAGGTGAACAGTAATTCAGATTATTAATAACCACAAGCGACATAGGTTTACCGAATATGCGTTTCTGTATGTCAAATCTGGCAATTTAAGGGGAAAAAAAAGGGAAGTTGAAACAAGCCCTTCATCTTCCCTTTGATAATAAAAAAAGGACTTTAGTAGAAAATGGATCATCGCTGGATGCAGTTGAGAACATGAGGCTCTCTGAGAAATGACTCTCTCTCTGCGATGTAAGATTTCAGAGCAAATAGGGTTATAGGAACAACTGAAGCTGCAAGAAATTCTGAAAAGTTATAGCTGACCATTTGGTGCAAACAGTCGGCCAGCCGAGGGAATATTATTCTGAAACCAATTCTACATGAACCGTGCGTGTCTGACCCTTTTTGTTTTTACTGTGTAGATAACTGTAACACAGACCTGTTGAAGGAGTTTCCAGAACCTAAAACCCTCTTGAATAACACCATCTCACGGTTACTGGGAGTCAGTGACCTATCCCATCTCATCCAGTACAGCCACACTGAACAAGCGGGGATCAAGGTGAGAACAAAAGCTGTGGTGATTATGTGGTTTCTGGACACACCATATAACAGAGCTCTCCCATAGTTAAGTGTTGTAATTTTGTTACTTTAGAAAGTCACCGTCACACTGCTGTGGCCCTGTAAGATTGAAGAGGAGGGGTATGCCTCCGCGAAGAGGGATGCAGAATCTTTTGCAGCTGCCGCTGCTTGTCTCAAGCTCAGAGTAAGATATCACACTGTGTTTTTAGAAGAAAAAAGAAAAATGGACACACATTTCTATTTTTATTACTCCTCTGTAGTGATTTGCTTGTCCCCCCCCCCCCGTTTGTGCACAGGAAATGGGTGTGATTGGTCCAAACAATCAGCTCCTCAGTAAGAGAGCTGGCTGGGGGAGAGAGAAGCAACATTTTCCCCTTAACGATGAAGAGGAAGACTTGCGGACAGGCAATGTTCCTCCTTCTGTACCTGTAACAGCCAAACCAAAACAATACATTCCCCCAGAAGAGGGCACCTCCAATGTTGCTAAAGCTCTCTCCCTGTTTCCTCAACCTAAATCTCTCCTGGGCAGAGTCATCCAGGTGGCATTATCATCTAACAAAGTCAGGGTTAGTAGTGGTCATTTCCACCACAATATAAGATAATCACTCTCAGCTCATCACATATTCTAAGCCCATCTCTGTCTGCATTAAAGGAGGTAATGCAGTTCAAAACAACAGGGTCGAGGCAAAAGAAGTGTGAATTGACCCTGCTCTGGCCTGAGGAGATGAAGTTCACGGCTACAGCAAGGAACAAAGTGACTGCAGAGAGGAATGCTGCAGCTCTTGCTTGCATGAAATTAAAGGTGGGAATAACTTGTATACTTAAATACTGTGCTCTTGCATGATTGAGCTACACTAATGTGTCATGTCACCTGGTTTAGGAGCTAGAGCTACTGGATGAAAGCAACAACCCACTGACTCATGCCATGTACCACCATGAAAAGGTGAAGGAGGCATGGGAGATGGAGAAACGCCCCGTCTCACTGGAAATCCCAAATTACCTGCAGACTCGCATGAGAGAGTATCTCTCAGAGGTAAGTGCGGATTTTGTGTTTTTTTTTTGTTGTTTTTTTTTTGTGTGTGTGTATCTGTGCAATACACAGCCAAAAATTGGTTGACATATGCTTAGTGCAAGATGATAATTGGAACATTGAATGATTTAATAATCAAAAGTCTCAACTCAAAATATGGGAATCACTGTCGTATACCACGAAGTGGTATTTTAATCTTCTGCCAAAACTAAAGGCTCATCTTACTAACAGTACCCAGTAACAACAGAACTGCAGAAACTGTGGGAGGAGGAAGAGATGAGAGAACAACAGCCTGTAAACCAAGAAAATGAAGAAGAGGACTTGGTGCAGAATCTGGGGGAGGAGGAAGGGGCGAGAGAACAGGCAGTAAACGGAGAAGAGGACTTTGTGATAGACACCATCACGGGCAGACGGCGCAAACCTTTGTCAGAACAGAAAGTTCTGCAGCTTAACGCCCACCTTCAGAACAAATGGGAGCAGGCAAACCCTGGCCTGAGTGTGGAGCTCCCAGTTGATGCCCGTCGTCAGCAAGTGGTGTCAGCTGTGCAGTCTTCCAGGGTGGTTGTGATCGCTGGCGAAACGGGATGTGGCAAAACGACACGGATCCCCCGCTTCCTGTTGGAAGACTGCGTGAGAGGCGGGAAGGGAGCTGAGTGTAACATCCTGGTGACACAGCCTCGTCGAATCAGCGCTGTAGCAGTGGCCCATCGTGTTGCTCAAGAATTGGGCCCAGCCCTAAAACACTCTGTGGGATATCAGGTAGATGCATTTTAAATGTATGTCAATTTAAGTTGAAAGTATTAATTGCCCAGCAACTAATACTTTCAACAAGGAAAAACATGTTAAACATGACTTGGTTCCAGCATCTCATTTGTTGGGATTTGCTGCTTTTCTATGTTATATTATTGTGAAATGAACAGAGGCAGAAAAAAAAAAACAAAAAACTACATTTGTGTTAAACTTCCTTGGTTTTCTTAAATTGAATTATGTTGTTAAAATTAGCAGTAGCACAAAATTAAGTAAGTTAAAGCCCTATGCTATTTGTTTTAGAATTGAAAAGGGATACAATACAAATTTTAATTGGAATTTGAAAAAGTAATTAGAAGGATAAAATAATAAAAAGAACCATGGTAATCGTTATTCTTTAAGTGACATATGCAACATTAATTAATATTTAGATTTTTTTAGATTTTTAGAGCAAATTTTCTTCATGAGTTAAATTGTGTAAATTCAGTAGCCTGTTGCTTCTACCTGGTAGTACCTTAAGTATTTTAAGAGTAGAGCCGATTCTTTCAATGAAATGCTAGTGTGATTAGTTATTCATGTTAGTTGATGAATCTTTAACAGTTTGAGTTCTTGTGCAATAAGCTATTATTCTCTGTACATAGGTGAGACTGGAGAGCCGACCCCCAGAACACAGTGGAGGAGCCATGCTCTTCCTCACAGTGGGTGTCCTGCTAAAGAAGCTGCAGTCAAACCCATCCCTGAATGGAATCAGTCATGTGGTGGTGGATGAAGTCCATGAGAGAGACATAAACACAGATCTGCTGCTGGCTTTACTGCGCTCCACCTTAAAAGAGAACCCCAACCTACGAGTGGTGCTTATGAGCGCCACTGGGGACAACATGAGGCTCTCCCAGTACTTTGGAGGCTGCCCAATTGTGAAAGTGAAAGGGTTCATGTACCCAGTGAAGGAGAGATACTTGGATGATGTGTTGAGAGAGATGGGACGTCCACTGAAATTTGAGACAAACTGCCAGGTGAGCCTCAAGTCTGTGAGTGAATTTGTTGTTTTTCATGTGCTGCATTACCTTCTAATTAAAATGGTGTTTTATCTTTAAGGGCGAAAGAAATGACATTACACCTGATGTAGCTTTAGTGGCTGATGTAATCGAGCACATTGACAAACATGGAGAACCAGGTAGCTAACACACTAACTCTAACTTTTCTTTCCTTTTTTGAATAATGGCTTTATAGCACTGCTTAACATGATGGCCTCAGTTATATTTCTCAAACTCCTTCCCTCTCATGCTTCAGGTGCAGTACTGTGTTTTCTCCCTGGATGGCAGGACATCAAGGCAGTTCAGGAGAAACTGGAGGAGAAGCCCCATTTTTCCTCAGGCTCACAGATAATCCTGCCATGTAAGAGGAGACAAAGATGTCTTATGTTTTCTAAGTATAACATTTTTCCCCATGAAGAAAAAGGCAGTCAGTTGTTTTGTTTTTTGTTTTTTTTTTTTCTTTCTCTCCTCTTTAAGTGCACTCTAGTTTATCAGTGGCTGACCAGCAAGCTGTGTTCCAGCAACCCCAAAGGGGCCAGAGGAAGATTGTGCTCTCCACCAATATTGCTGAGACCTCCATCACTATAAATGACATTGTCCATGTGGTGGACACTGGAACTCACAAAGAACAGAATTATGACCCATGGACAAAGGTTGGTAGATAATAGTATATGCATTTAACACAATTTGTGATATTTCCTTTTGATAATGCAAAATGGCAACCAACCACTAACCCAACTTGTTTCATTTTGGTTTTCCAGGTGTCCTGTCTGAACACAGTTTGGGGATCCCACTCCAACATCACTCAAAGAAAAGGGAGAGCAGGGCGATGTCAGCCAGGACATTCCTACCACCTATTCCCACGAAACCAGCTGGAATCCATGACTCCGTTCCCAATACCGGAGATCCTGCGCATGCCACTGGAGAATTTAGTAATGCAGGCCAAAATTCACAGCCCTGATTGCAAGGTACCAACACAGCAATAGCTTTTGTGCTTTGTTAAATTGTCATTTGTGCTGTTGTATTGTATTTTTTCACACTTTGAATGATGGCCCATGCCATTTTTGTTTGTATAGGCCGCAGATTTCTTGTCCCAAGTGTTGGACAATCCAGAGCGACAAGCTATAAGAGATGCTGTCCAAAATTTACAAGAGATAGGTGAGTCACTCGCAACAACTTGTGCTTTGGATGGTGTTGATATTTTAACCATCTTATGTGTCTAACTTTTCATTTATATGCATTTTTGTGCTGGATTAAACTGACTGTCAGTGTTTTTTGTTTTGGCAGGAGTTCTGGACAGCACAGAAACCCTAACGGTTTTAGGCCAGCATGTTGCATGTATGTCATGTGATCCTCGGCTGGGCAAAGCGCTGGTCCTGAGTGCCATATTCAGATGTGTTCTGCCCGTATTGTCTGTAGTTGCCTGTCTCACTAAAGACCCCTTTCATAACAGCTTGCAGAACCGAGCACTCATCACCAAGGTGAGATTTTCTGACGCCCACGTGCTTATTCATCAATGTAAGGAAAAAACAGATTTCATTTGAATACAAGGGATTGTCATGCAATAAACTGTGCTGTTTTCCAGGCAAAAGAGGCTCTTAGTGGCTCCAGCTACAGTGACTATTTGGTGTTCAGTAGAGCGGTGTTAGGCTGGAGGAGAGTTCAACAAGAGGGCAACAGAGAGGACAGAGATGAATATCTGGACACACATGCTCTGTCCAAGAGCAGCCTTCGATTCATTAACGGTTAGTTTGAAACATCAGTCTACATTGTTCGTACAAGTGATAGACAATTTGTGGCATTTGCACAATTTTTTTTTTTTTTTTTTTTTTTTTTTTTTGTTGTTGCTCATTAAATATACAAGCGATAAAAGTCATGAGCCATAAGTCTGCCTCTCTCCTCAAGGAAAAGATCACTTGTTTAACCTGAAATTCTAATGTATTAATCTGAATGATGCTGAAAATGTAAACTAAATTTATGATAATCAACATTAATGTTCTGTTTACCAAATCATCAAGTTACTGAGAGGTTTTTTTTATTTATATTTTACTGCATATTGTTTTTCACAACAGCTTATACACTTCAGTAGCTATTAATACAATGCTGTCAGCTGTGTTGCATCTGTACTGATACCATTTTCTCATTTTATATTTCTAACAATACTGACAACACTGACTGTCCACAACAGGACTTGAAGCTCTATTTTGTGTACAAGTATTTATTCACAAAAAAAATGTCAACAAGGAGTAATAAGAATTTCACAAACAGAGCAGGACACGTATCCTTACATGGCAATGTGAGGGCTGTAGATTGCACTTATCATGAAATCTCACGTTGTGAACAGGCACACCTAATCAGGCTGAAACAAGTTTGTTAGAGTTAAGTAAATGTTTGTTTTGTTTTTTTTTTTTTTTCTCAAGGGGGGGAAAAAGAAAATGGTAAAATGTTCTTGTATGAGTGGGCCAGTTGTTAGGACTAACTTTCCTAGTTTTCTAGTTGCTTAACTTGCTTCACAAAATGACTCCTGTTTTTGTTTCATGCCGTTACAGGTCTCATCTCTCAGTTCAGTGACAACCTGTATGACTCTCAGCTGGTTCCTCGAGCCAATGAGTGCCAACGTCTCACTTCTCTCTACAATGAACACAGCAACCAGGATGAACTGATTAAAGCTGTGCTAGTGGCTGGATTCTTTCCCAACCTCATTCAAGTACATGGCATCTTCTCAGAATAGTCTAAATACAGCTTTGAACAGCTAATTTCCTGCTGTGTTCTTTCAAATAATCTGGACATATATGTTTGGGCTTATGTTGAGAAAGATCTTGAACTTTTTTCCTTTTATTTATTTCAGATAAAGAAGGGAATTGTTACCAAAGGAGGGCGCTTTCGCCCCAACAGTTTGAAATTCCGCACACTCAAAGGACCAGTACTGCTTCACCGCTCCTCAGTAAACAGGTTTGAGCACGCTGGATATTTTCAACTGTAGCAGATGTTGACTTGTATAATGCGTGTGTGTGTGTGTAAACTTTACATCTTTGTCTTATGAATGTAGAAAAAGTACAAACTTTCCAAGCCGCTGGCTGACATTCTTCTACGCAGTCAAGTCCCAAGGGAACGTTTTCATCAGAGACTCTTCTGTGGTCCATCCACTGGCCCTGCTGCTGCTCACAGACTGTGACATCAAAGAGATAGGTAAGACGTGTACTGCTGTCCACAAATAATAGGGTTGTAATAATTCTGCAACCGCATTGTGTCGTGATTCAGGAAGACAGAACCACGCATCCAAAGTCCATTTATCCAAAGCCCAAAAAATGAAACCATCTTATAGTCTACTTTGACTTTCTACTAATAATTATCCTGCTTTTTTTTTTTTTTCTCTCTCCACCAATCAACTTCAGCCTTGGCAAGTGTATTGTTGAGACTCTGCCAGCACTTTTCATTCCGTTTGTGATACCAATTTTAGTCAGAAAAACGAACCACACCAACACCCTAATTTTGAGATTTAAAGTCGCACTCATTTAATGAGGCCCAAATGAAATGCATTCCTTTGCTCCAACACTCAAAGCAGTAAATTTCACATGCTGGTACATACTGAATGTCAGTTTCAGTCATGTTAACCGTTTTCTGAAACAGTAGTTGTGCTTTTCAGTTCACTAGCAACTTTTTTTGTTATGTTATTTGACTCCAGCAAGAACGGCCGCAAATAAGTCTGGAACAAGGCCCATTGACATAGTTCTCTTTACTGTAGTACTCTTTACTTAATTTTAAATCGGTGGTAATACAAAATACTGTAGGTGCTCCTCCAAAAGCACCCTAAATTTCCAGACTTAAATCCTCCTACCTTCATCCCTCACGTAACTTTTTCTTTTTTTCTCTTTTGTGCCAGTGAGAGGAAACGAAGTGGAAGTGTCATTTCTTGGCCGCTCCCTGATGCACTGCAAAATGACACTTGAGATGTGGGAGCTGCTGTGGGAACTACGCACTTCTATTCAGACCATGCTATACCGGAACTTAAGCAATCCCCAAAACACAATCGCCAACGCCTCTCAAGATAGAAAGCTCATCTCTTTACTCATGGAGCTGTTCAACAATACAGACTCAAACCCTTCTCAGAGTTGCAACAGTGAGGTAGACTGATGACTATTAGTGACCTCGTACATGTGTACAGCTGGCTGGAACAGAGGAACCAAATAAGGTTTTTTTTTTTTATTTTTTTTTTTTTATTAATACTCTGAACTATTTAAGAGGAGAGGTGGACTGTTGCACTTTTTGAGGTAAATGATAAACCCGAATTAAAGTGAGGAAATCCATCTGTATGGATTTTGGACTGGGTTTATGGTTATTTGCTTAGTGAAAAGCAGAAGTTGAGTTTTACTCTAATAAGTAAAGGCAAACCATGACTGGCTGTAGGTTACAAAAATAATCTGTGTGAAGTAAATATCATTTCTTGTAATAAATATTCACATGTCAACAAGAGGAAAATTATTGGATTGTTCTATTTGCCTCTGAACTGCTCAAGTGGTTTTGTCTAAGAAAAATCCTTCATGAACTGTGTGTGAAAGCTACTCAGGCATCTCAGTAATTCCTCCATGATGTCCTCAGATGTCATAATGGAGAATCTGCAAAAAGAGAGACCTAAAGTGTAAAATGCTCTGAATACCTATTGACAGTGCATAGTTACATTTAATGTCCTCTTGAAATTTGCAACTTTATGTGAAATTGAGCACTTATCTTTTAAATGTACCAGTTTGTCAACTAGAAAAAAAAATGCTTTTTAGTGGTTAAAGCTGTATTAAGAATGCCAGTAACATACCTGATGTGATAGGTGCCCTCCTTTTGTCCATACTCTGAACCAGGACTGACTAACACACCAGTCTCCTCTAGCAGTCTCATAGAGTAGAATGTATCTGGCTCCATTCCCACTTCCTAAAACATCCAAAGACATTGTGTTTTATAACCAATGCACCAGCTTTGTGTCGTATTTAACAATTGGATTGTTCTTGTTTTGTAGTGTCTACTTGTCTAAAAGATGGTGTCATAACCTTGGCTTTCTGAACTGCTTTAGGTGGAAGACACACTCTAGGGAATGCAAATCCTCCTCCTTCCACTGGTTGGCAGCACAAACCCTGCAGATTGTTAACGACCTCAAGGGCTCTCTTCACATTATGAACAGTTGTGGTCCTGATATTTTGTATCTCCTGCAGAAGAGAGAATTGGAGACAAGAAATTGAAGAAAAATAAAAGCATGCTATTAAAAGGGGTAGTGATCTATGAATTATGTCTCTGTCCTCACCACATTATAAAGAGGGTATGAGGGATCTCCTGGCTGTGGAGGGTTTATCATTAGATCCAGGCCAAGCTGACCCAACACAGGGGCACAGGTGTCTTTTGAGAACAGAGTATGGATGTATTTCATAACAGTGGGATCCAGATTTAACAGCTCCACGTAACCACCGCGAAGACCACATCTGGTGGGAGAGACCAAACCAAACTGAATCGAAACAGTCTCACCATGTGCACATTTAGTAGCTTTTCAGGAGATTTCAGTTGTATTACATGAGCTGCACTTCAAGGAGTTCTCTGTGACACTTCACTTAAAACACCAGTTACTGTCAAGAACTAAAATTCATCCTGTGGGAGCTGCTGTATAATCTCCTAAATCTTGAATGACAATACTGAACATTAATACACACTTAGAATGCTCACAATTATATTATAAAGTGATATAAACCATGTATTAAATATTTAAACTATGGTGAACTTACTCTCCCATGAAGCCCTTGGATGCTGAGTGGAAGCATGCCAGCTCCACTGTCTGAAAGAGGAGGCCCCATCTCAGTCAGAACCTTTTTGTAGGAGACAAACTCACTCCTTTCCCCATAGATACAATCCTGATAAACCTGTAGAGAGGGGCATAGTAAAGGGACATTTGTTAACTTACTCTACAAGTCTGCATTAATGTGTAGGAACTTTTCATTATGGTTGGATAGATTACTATGCTTTAAAAGACATCCACCTCATCAGCCAGAAGGAAGAGCCTCTTCTCTAAAGCAAAGCGGATAACCTCTTGCATTGATTTCCTGCTTTGAACACAACCTAGAGTTGACATAGCATCAAAACAACTGTGTGATTCACATTCTCTGATGCAAAACAATTGTAGGTGATCTCCATTCTTTTGTGTTACTACCTGTTGGATTTCCCGGGTTGATGATATACAGAGCAACAGGGTTGCAGACTCCCTGTGCAGAATCCAGTGCTCGGTGTAGCTCCTCTACCTGCAGCTCCCAGCCCTGCTCCTCACTCAGGTAGTAGGGAACAATGGCCGCTCCCAGTTCCATTATGGACAAGATGGTGGTGCAGTGGCATGGCACTGGAGTTAAAACACCTGTTCTGGGTGAAGCCTGGCCGTCCACCAGGACGTTGAGAATGTTCTAGTGAGCACAGGAAAAGACTGGGTTACCTTGAAGATGATAATAATTTACAGGAAGGAGAGGCTGGATGAAATATAGAGGATTTTAGTAACACTGAATGTTACCATGAGCGACCACTGTGAGCCTGGGCTGATGTATATGTTTTCAGGGTAAGATGGAGCCCCACCATCTCGCCTCATTATGAATTCAGAGACTCTGTTGACTATTTCTGGTATACCTGCTGTAGCAGTGTAGGAACCTGAAGAAATAAGACAAATTCTGAAAACAGACCAGAAAACCTGAGATGATGACGTAGAGCAGGTTCATCATATCATTACTATTTGTTTTCTAGTTTGTTTGTTTTTTTTTTTATTTAAATTTTTCTTTATTACATGCTATGAAATGTTTTCTATTTCTGTTATATTATTGTTACATCATGTATAAATATTACATTATGCAGTAGTATTTAGTGTAAAGTAGTATTTTTCACACAAATATTCACACTTCATTTGAACAGTCTATATTATTATCATAGAGCCAACAAATAATTCTGCTTTAAGACCATCTGCCCTTCGATAAAAAAAAAAACATTTACTCACTTACATCAAGTCAATAGTGTCTGTGATATTTATGCTGCCACCTTATCATTATGGATGTGAATGAAATCCTATTGTGCTCAAAATGTTGAAAAATTACACTTTGAAATTCAACAACCTTCCATAATACAGCAGCAGCATCCCCTTTGCTCCGAATAATAAACAGACGCACAACTGTCAACAGTTTTTATAGGAACTATTTTGTGTGTGCTATGTGTTCACCTAAGCACCTAAACGCAGAACTACATTTACCTGCAGTGTGTTGGGAAGTGTGCAGAAATCTCAGTAAAATAATCATTACTGTGTGTGTGTGTGTTTAAAACACCAGAAAACACACTTTCTAATTACTTAATTGTATAATACCACATACCCCTTACCTATACTCCCCCCAGCACATTCCCTCAGCAGCCTCTGAGCTCTCTGTCTGACATCCATGGGCAGTTTGTTACTGTTCATAAGCTGAGGGTACATACATGCTGCAAGAACCTACAACATATGAAGACACACAATAGAAAAAGAGAGAAATATCAGTTCTCAATGCAAGGGCTTGCACATGCTGTGTATAAATCTTTCAAGAAAAAATACAGTCTTTGAAAGTCACAAATTACCTGTCGGACAAATGACAGAGGTTTCACGCCTGCCCTGTGTGGGTCGCTCAAAGAGATATCTATAATTTCTTTGTAAGGCTTTGTTAGTCCCTATTGACAGGTGAATTCAAAGCAGAGGTTGTATAAAGGCTGACAACAACATGGCTCACAATAAAGGCTTAAAATATATACAGTAAATTTGTTTAGATTTGTTTACCTGTCTGAGCTCTTCTATGATCTTGTTTGCTCGTCTGGCCAAGATGGCGTACTGCTTCATGTTTCTCACACTTGTACTAATGTTCTGCAGTTTGTCTCCAACTTACCATTCCACGCCAGTCCAGACCAGCAGCTGTGGCTGTGTCATGTTGCAAATTGAGTTTTATACATGAATGAAGGACATGAAGCTAAAGAGTTACATGGGAGGAATGTGGTAATATGTGCCTTATTAACAGACAATACAGTTTAGGGACATACTGTACGTAAAACATTTCATTACATATCAACTGTTGGTCCAGACTGAGAGTACCAATCAATAACAAATGTATTGTTAGTATAGTATAGTATAGTTTATAATCATGGATTTGAATAAGTCAGCAATCAATCTAGATCAGTATACGCTATATTAAATTCATATGAAAAGATAAAGCTATTCCACATCTTATTCATGTTTCAAGTTACAAAAGTGGGAGCAACTGGCTGCATTGAACTGGTGATGAATTAGTAGTTAATAAGTATTTGTACTTATCCCTATGCAATGCAACACCTCAGGCAAGAAACATCTCACCAACTGCGGTGCATTAACCTCCGGTCTTTACAAAAACTATATAAATCAATTGCAACTCATACAAAGTCCTCTTGCAAAATTTTCAGATGGAACAAGGCAAACTGCCTGCGTTGCTCTCAAGTCCATACGCTGGCACTAAGGTAATCTCAGGACACACTGCACTTTAAGATCCAATTATTTACAGTATACAGCAATGTCACTGAAATGTTGAGTGAATGAAAAAGGTTTGGTGGTAGTGGGTCATACGCCAACCACTCACTTCAGCTGATGAAACCCTGTGTCTTTGGATACATTACCTAACTGTTTCCTGATATATATATATATATATATATATATATATATAT
>CM076662.1:12892248-12966492 GCA_038496675.1 Rachycentron canadum
AGATGTGTATAAGAGATATATATATATATATATATATTTCCTGCCAAGTATCACTTTAAAAATGACTATTATTAGTATTTATATCCTTATATCTGCAGAAGTTGCTTGTTCAATTTATTTATTTTCCTGTTTTTTTTTTTAATATCCTTTGTGATAAATTACAAATGATACACTATAGAATACATAATAGCTCTATTATAATAATTGGCTTCTAAATAATGCACTTGTGTTATTACTTCTATTTTATTCATTTCTTTAGTTATTTTTGTGAGTTTGATTCAGTCAGTTGTTAGTATTAGTCGCCTGTTTCGCGGCCACGTTTCTCTACGGACAAAAATAATAGCTGTACTCCTGCACTTCCTGTTTTGTTTTTCTTTCGCTTCGCGTTGGGCTCGGGCAGATATGGAAGAATTTGCGAGTAGAGTGAAAAAACACAGCCTGTCCGTGAAGAAACGCGTCCTCCTGAGTCACCGGCGGAGCTTATAAACCCCACAGAAGCAGCGGGCAGCAGAAACACCCGCCGCGGGGCTTCAAAGCACCCTCAGCCCGCCTCTGGTGTCCGCGACATGGCACTCAGCTCGGGCGGCTGGGCTCCTCCAGCCCCGGTCCCAGCCTCGTCCCCGCAGGCTGCATGCGGCGGGCCCGTGCCGACGGTTTGCTGCAGTACTGTTTTGATGTCAGTCCGGGTGTCGGTGTGCCATTCCGGGATCCGGCCCCTGTGCCTCCCCGGAGCAGGCAGCGAGACTCTGCGTCTACAACTCAGCATGGACCCGAGCCGGGCCGGAGAGTTCAGACTGGCGCTGCGAGATACGAGCGGAAATCGCAGCGTGGTGAGAGTTCACGCATACACCTGTGTGGCTGGAAGAAGTGCTGTCATTATGCGCTTAGATATGTTTGTGATGAACCATCTTACTGAATCGTATATATATTTTATACCATCACAGGCCTGTAAACGCCATTTTATGGTGCAGTCAGTCAGAGACATGCAGCTCCACACATTCACATATGGGGATAAAAAAACCACACATTTCTTTCAGTGCATTTCTTTATCATGGCAGGAAGCTGAAACATCAACAAGACTTACTTCCCTCTCGATCCACTATATGAACTATTTACAAAACTTTTATCAAAGTCCTAACTTATGACTTATTTCTTTTTAACTGTGTAAACAACCTCTATGGATGTTTGAGTTATGAATAGTTGAGATGGCTGATAGTTTTTCTGTCATTTTCAGCTTTCCCATCGACTGCTACTCATTCATTTTCTGATTAGAATCATAATAGAGTCTGAGGGGAAGTCCTTCAGCTCTCATTGTATTGGTCAGCTGCTGCAGTGAGACTCTTGGACTTAGAGGAAGGCAGCTGGGTATTTTCCCTCTCACTCCAATTTCTGTACCATTACACTTCTCTTTCTGTATCTTTCCTGGAAGTCTTAATTCGCCTATCTATATTCCACCTGAGTTGAGTATCGGCTAAGTAGAGGGACATTTTGGCCTAAGAAACTTAAATAGATTAAATAAATTAAATTAGATTTTTTTTGTGTGAGGTAAAAAAGATTCTTGACAATTGTGAATATAGACAATTAAACAGAGATATAAATAATACTGAGGTGCAGTAGCGAGTTTAACAGGAAGTCTTGGCACCCCTCACACCCACTTTCAACACAGATCACAGCTAAATTCAAGTAGATGCCACCAGCTCAGCATACACCTCGGTGGCTTAAAGTTAGTTTAAAGCAATAACAAGAAATGCATCACTTCACATATTTCAACAAGGATGAAGTACTTCATGGCAAATTCATTTTTTTACACCTTGAACTGACCAAGACTTTCACTTTCATTTCTTTATATACTCCATAAGTCCACCCAGCCTTGGCTTGGCTTTGTATTTGCCAATTCCCTCTTTCTTTCTTTCTTTTTTTTTCTTTCTTAACAGATGCTTGCCCTTTGACGTGCTTTTAATCCTAGTGTGGTCTCCATTTCGCTTTCCAGTTGAGTTACTTTCATTACTTTTAACCTGAAAGTTTTCTGGAACTCAGTTTCCAGACAGCGCCAGTCTCTTCAAGCAAAGAGGGACACATTTCAACACAGGGACTTTTTTCACTTTTATGGGTGATTACTGACAATAGTCACAGTCCTCAGCTCCCCCTGAAAACTTGCAAGACTGACTATGCTTTAAACTGACCTTACATTGCACTGTGCCAGTCTCCCCTGACAGAACTCTCAAATCTGCTAGTTTTTTGTCAAGCTCAGTGGGTGCCATCTTCCGAAAAACAGACATGTTATGAATCAGCTTATCGTCTCAAGTCTGACAGATCTCCTTATGACAGTTGAATACTTCATGATATGCATGGTTTTGTTTTGATCCCAGCCTCCCTTGCTTGTCTATCTGAAGTGACAGACTTTTCAAACACGTGTCAGAGCATGGATATATATATATGTCCCAAACACGCTTTGGCAGGAGGCAAATCCCTCTTTGCTGACTGTGTCTACTCACAACAGACATCATTGACATAATGTTCTGCACCATTTCCACAGATTATACACCAAAATCCATGTGCTGCCACACTCCATCACTTAGGACAAGTCTTTCTTTGTCACAAGAAGCTTCATATGCGTTTTGCCATATTTGAGCGAATTTCCTTTTTCTCACATTAACAGTTACATGTATTTGCAAATTCCAAAGTTTGTCTTCCAAGAGTTTCAAAATTAATTTAGCCTATTTCCAAACCGAAAACCATGAGTAGCTTAATCGATCAGTCCACCAGTAAGAAAACTAATCAGCAAATATTTTGATAATTGTTAAATTCTCATTTTTCAAGAAATTTGCTTGGTTCCAGCTGTTGGATTTTGGACTTTGGTTAGACAAACCAATCGATTTGACAATGTCACTTTCCACACATTTCCTCTAGTTTTTCAGTAATTGATACAACCCTTCTCTTTCCTTTTTCTCATTTCTTCCTTTTTTTTCTCTTTTTCAGTGTCTTTTAAATAGAAATGAATGACATGCAGTATTATTTCCTGCATTGCAGCTAAGCAGAATGACTAGTGATTAGTTTTCAACGATTTGTGTTTTTTTTGTTTGTTTTTTTTTTATATACTCAGTTCATTGCAGAGTTTGACCTGCGCTCGGTACAGTATGAAGTCAAGTCCCCTCGCTGCCATGAAATGCGTCTTGCAGCTCCGCCTCACGACTGCATCCGCTTCAATTTCCGCTGTGACCGAGAGGCTGAGGAGTGGGCCACGGTGGTGATGTCGTCGCTAAGAGAGGCGCATAGAGGTCGGTCTTTCTCTTTATTCCTCAACCTGCATCGTTTATGACCCATTCTGTTTTGAACAAAATATAGATGATCTCATTCATTCTTACAGCATAGCCTGGATATTAGTTTTGGAGAAAAAAGACACATAAACTCTTATGTGTTTATATTAAGATGTCCACTTCTTTCAGGCCAGATAGAAAATATGCTAAGCCAACAAATATTTTGGCCTCAGATGACAATGAGCTACAGAACAATGTGACAAATTTATAGAGGCACCTACACGTGGAGTAAATATTGAAAAGAAAAATTTGTTTTCTTAGATGTAAAATGAAGAGAGCAGATGCACTGCACCTTAAGGTCTTTAGGGGATTCCTCACTGTCTGTTAAATATTTATAACACAGTTGTGGCCAGTTCTTAAAGTGCAACAATAATCAACTTAGGCTGATTTGCTATGTGAGCAAAACCAAGAACTAAAAGATTATGTTGGCTACTTAGATGTAAAATGCCACAAAACTCCATCAAGGTGGATTTTTGTAGCAACTGTCAACTGGGATAGTTGACAGTTGCTACAAAACTGGGAAGTATGAATGTAGAAATGATCAGATAAAGTGTAATCTCTGTTAATTAAACATACATAAGAAAATACCGGCTTTTCTGAGACATGGAAACTTCTTAAACGTTTTGCCTGTGATGTCATGAAATGTACTTTGGGCCTTTATCAGCAGCTAAAATAAATACTGATATCTGTTGACATTAGTCTCTTATTTCTGATCTGACAGTTGCAAATATTAACGCCTGTGAATCAGATGGCAAACAGAACCACACGGCAGCAGCTATGGAGCAGTGGAGCTCAGCCTCGCTGCCGCTCACCGGTGAGTATCGCTATTCATCATCGTGTGTTTTTACCCCCCTTTTTACTCAAAACGCGCTCTAAAAATGTCACCTTTGATCACTGTGTTCAGAGGAGCTGTGCTTGGAGCTCACCAGGGCGATTGAAGCGGGCGACACTCAAGCCGCTTCCCAACACGCATCTGCTCTGGCTCGCCAAAAAGCAGCGCTGACGATTCAGTTGTCCGAAAAGAACTACGCAGATGGAGAGATTAGGTGAGAAGTCTCGGGCCGAGGATTTAGTCAAGGTCACCAATGGGCAACCAATGGGTCTTCCCAGGTGGAGGGTATAATTAAAAGTGCCAAATCTGTGTTGCAGTTTATCTGTGGTAGTGGAGGATGTTTCGTCATCCTGCTGCGTCACAGTGAAAGTGTTTCCTTATATGACTGTGGCTGCACTCAAGCAACAGGTTAGAAAGCTACCAATAATAGATAAGTATATAATGTAGTAGCTTTGGCAGCTCCACTGACTCCCCCTGTTCTTCTTCTTCTTCTTCTTCTTCAGGTGTTTCTCGAGTACGGTTTCCACCCTCGTGTGCAGCGCTGGGTGATTGGTCAGTGTTTATGCACTGAGCCAAGATCATTAGCGTCCTACGGGGTGCAGAAGGACGGCGATGCAGCGTACCTCTACCTGATCTCTGCCAGACAGGCGCGCATTACCTGCCAGCTGTTCCAGCAAGACTTGGAGAGCGCCCTCCTCGCTCCACCTCTCCCCCCAGGAAACGGACCCACCTCCCAAGATTGGAGGGGTTACAGCACCCTGCCCTCAAGGCTACCCCAGAACAACCAGGGTCAGTTTGATAATTATCTTGTTTGTGTCAATTCAGCCGGGCAAGGGGTTACTCTTTTGACCAGGATGTGGGATTCAGAAACATAAATATGAAGTTAAAGTGTTGCCTTTCAAGGTATTCAAGGGTGTTGACGGCCATTTTCATACATAGTCCTCTAGACAAAGGAGCAGGACAATAACCCTAAACATACGCCCAAAGCAGGAAAGGATTGTTTTTGAGCCAAATACAACTGCAATATCTGGGCAAATTAGTCACCCAAACTCAATCATATGATCGTATGATTCATTCGACTGAGGTCAAAAAATTTCCAGAAACACAGGACATGAACACAGCAGAACTTCACCAGAAAATGAATGAATGTTTTCTGACTCATAGCTATAGAGAAAGTGCAGCTCTATGAAATAGTTTTTTGTTGTTTTTGTCAACTTCAGGGAGCACAGGTGGAGTAAGCGATAGACCAGGTGATATCAAAGATGTTCTTGACATAGAGAATCTGCAACTGAATGATCACACCAACAAAGCTAGTAAAACACAGGTATGTGACCAGTCCATGCTGTTTATAATTGAATGTCTCATTATCTTTTGAAAGCGCTACCAGTCATCCAATAATTGAACTGAGTTAGGATCACTTTTTAATAAGTCTTAATAAGTGTGCATCTCCCTTTCTTAGCAGACAGAGTGGGCTTGTCCTTCATGCACTTTCATCAACAAGCCGTCTCGTCCTGGTTGCGAAATCTGCGCTACAGCTAGACCGGACACACACATCCAGCAGGTATGGTGCGACATCTCACAATCGATACCCTTGTACTGCTCTACTTAACATTTCCCCTCAGTTACAGCCGCTCATTCTTTTGTTTTCCCATCTCTTACAAAGGAGAAAGGAAGGAGAGAAGACCGGGGAGAATCTGGTTTAAGCAGCAGCTGACTGCCCATCATCACGGTCTAGTTGCAATTTCTCACTCACTTACACACACATAGATTTTGACAAAAATACTCACATCGAGACTGTCAAGTGCACTGAGAGTCCTCTGACAGCTGGCTGGATGCTGAAGACGGGAGCGTTTGAAGCACTGTAGCATGAAACAGAGGCTCAGACGACGGTCAAGGTTCAGGCGATGAACTGCAGCATCAGCTTTGGCTGTTTATCTGGACATGACCATGACATACATCTGAATTTGGCCAGACTTTTTATTTATTTTACAGGGAGTGTGTGTGTGGGAGTGTGTGTGTGGTGCAGAAAACACAGGCGGCCTAATATTTATTTTAGGGGAGAGAGAAGCGGTGTAATTTTTTTTGCATTTGATTGCAGCTGAAGTTGAGGGAATGTCATACTTTCAGTTTCTGCCAACTGTGAAGTGAGAGGAAAGGTGAAGCCTTGAGCAACACCCTGTTCAAATGTGTCATCTGTTGCCAAAAATGTTGGGAATAAAAAAAAAAAAAAAAAAGCCATGGAAAAAGAACAGAAGGAATGTTGCGTTTACAGGGTTGTCAAGTGCTTTTATTTTTTATAACATTGTACTAAGTGTATTATTTTTAACAAGATGCATTGAGTAATTGATGTACATTTTAGCAACTGATCTAATTTTACCTGATCCCCTCTGAGCTGTGACAGAAATGGAATGATCTGTTTTCAGTACATAATACTGTAAAACTTGCATCAGCTGAATAAACATTAAGAGACTAAACAAATCCCTGATCTATTGATCAATGTTTGCAAGATACAGATTGAGTAACAAACTATTCTACACCAGGCTTTCAGTGCCAACATTATTTAGCTAAGTTTGTCTTGTTAGTGGTCTGGCCCTGTGAACCTTGGACTCAAGTCATGATCCCAGCCTTTGCTTGTTTTTTTTTTTTTTTTTGCAAACTCTCTCTTCCAGAACGATTGGCACAATAATTTGTAGACAGTTATGGTTCCCAGAAAATCCATCTTAATTACTTCAGAGATCCCCTGGGTTTTCCTCTAGTGGCGCCACGAACATAAAGGATTTAATCATGTCGGTTCAGCCTCACAGAGCCCCAGGCTAGTGTAGGTGTAAATGCACTAAAATCACTTAACTTCTCCCTTTTTGCTGTTCTTGCTCAGTTTCTGGCAGGTTCATGTCTTGCGTTGTGTAAATGCAGCTGGTTGTGATGCCTATATTCCAGATTTTGTCTTTGTAAAATGTTTTTGAATGAAAGCTCCTTAATGTTGAGGTTGTATGCAAATGCAGGACAATACAGGGAAGTATCACGCTTTAAACACCGAACCAACCTTTTCCAGTCTTTTATTTTGGCATTCATAAATATATAATACACGTTTCAAAGAAGGTTATCAAAACAAGTATAAAATATTAGATGCAGTGATGGCTTGTACAGATACAGCTGTATAAACATTGTAAAGAATAACTCCAGGAATAACTCTAATCTAACTTTAACTTGGGAATCATTTTCCCAATTTGAGCGGCCTCAATCGGTTAGTTTGTTTGTTTTATTGTGTTGGTACTTTTATGTAAGCAATCTTACCAGTTTAGGCAGCGGTTGACCAGCGACTCAACAGAGCAACATAACAACCATTTCTGGTTAAACAAAAAAGGATTTTCAAAAAAAAAAAAAAAGGTCCATCTCTGCATTGCAGCAGCTGTTAGTACAGTTGGCAGTACACTTTTCTTGCTCAATAGTGGACTGACTGCAAAGATGTCATTTAAACCAAGCACACGGGAAAACAAGGTTAAAAAATCCCAGTGTTACCCTTTAAAGGACAAAGGACTATAAACCATGTTGGTTGTGTCCAAACTTCTTTGATGGAAAAAAAAGAGCAGTATTTTTCCCTATGAATCGCAAACAAAAATTATTGTTAACTGTGAAAAGATTGCTCCCTTTTACACATGATTATTTACAAGTGAAATGTTCTGTAAAAAAAAAAATGTTAATTTTGCTTGTTTAACAAGAGGGTTTTACTCCAGAATTTTGAGAAATAAATCCGTTCATTGAAACTAAAATAACACCAATATATCCCCAAAAAAATAGTCACGGCATTTCCAAGTCAACTTTCAAGATCTCCAGTGCATTTAACTGTCATTCTTCATAGTCCCCCTGCTGAAGACAAACCTGAGAACATCCAAGGGTTTTTTTTTTCCACAATGAAAGTCTCCAGTGGCCCTGCATTACTGGCATCTACTTCCAGAAGAGGATGTTCCAGAAAAGCAGCCAGCAAGGATAGACCAGCAGGGCTATGAGTGGGTAGACCAGAGAGCCGTACAGGGAGTGGTCCAGGATGCCCTGTGAGATGACTGACAGGAAGAGCAACCAACCATCCAGGAAGCTGATGGGCATTTCCTGTAGTTCTTGGAAGAAAAAGACAGAAAAGAGGAGCGTGCAGGCTGGACTGAGGATGACCATGATGAAGGCTGACAGAACCCTTAGGGGAGAAGACAAAGAAAGTTAAGTATTACTTCCATGTGACTAACATACAGCAGTGCTGAGCTCATGACGTATCTGAGTGCGTTTCTTACTTTGGGACGTGAGGTGTGACAAAGGCAGCCACAGGCACCAGGGTGAGAGCCAGGATGAAGCCCAGAGAGAAGTTTATGAGGGCAGTGCAACCCAGGAGCACAGCCAGGTACAGCACCGCGACCAGCTTCAGGACTCTCCAACCCTGCTCCGTCCCCTCACCTGACAGGAGTCTACAACAAACAACACAACAAGCGTTACATCAACAAGCAAACACAGCCCGCATTTGTTCATCACCTTTTGGGAACCTGTGAATAAGCCCAGCATGCAGTTTGTAAATGTATAAGAACATACAGATAAAATATGACATGGTCTTAATAAATAAAATTTAGGCACATATTACATCAACAATGAGGTTTTATACAGGTTATACAAGGTTTTGTAACTTATACAGTTTGTATGTGCATGTGTGCTTCACTGTCACACATAATGTGGGAACTTTCAATGCCAAGTTTCACAGTTTTTTGCTTTAAGATTGTTATAACAATTTCTTTCTGATTCTGTAAGGATTTTACTGTACATCACACTCTGCTGTCAGCTCACAATATTGTAACACATGACGCCATCTTTAGGACCAAAGAGCATTAAAACTTTAAGTTAGTTAAAGAATATGAGGGCTGCTGCAGGTGACAGTAGCTACCTGTGTGTGTTGTGAGGCAACGCCAGTCCTGCTGTGTAAACAGCAATAGCTGTCAGAACCACAGCCTCAGTCTCAGACACCGGGAAGTGTTTGACAGCTATCTCCTGGAAACGGATTGGCAGCAGGTACAGAGCCACTCCAGTCAGGTGGCTGATCACCAGAGGTGTCAACACAGATAGCACTCCTGGACTCGACTGCGGGGAGGCAGCAGGTTTTTATTAAAGTGTTATCGACTCGAGCTATGTACATACTTCAATATCTGCCATGCTATTGGGGTGTGTGTTACTCACCTGCTCAATCTCAGCAACTCCATCTTCTGATCTTGGTGGTGGAGTCGAAAGTTGAACCCACAGGTCTAAGGCCTGTAGCATTGTCAAGGCAAAGTCTGGCACATTTCAATAGCCAAAAGTTATAAGTAATCTAACCCATCAAAACTATAAGTAAAAATAATTATGAGAGGATACACGTAGCAGCAGGATAACGGCGAGTAGGCCGAAGGCAGGCATGTAGTAACCAATAGAGACAAAGTGAGAGAGTGACGGCATAAGGTAGAAGAAGTAGGACTGGTGGAGGCGCTCCAGGAGATTATTCAGCTTACGATACATTCCTTCCAGGAGCCTAAAGGATATTGATTAGGACAAAAACATGTATTTGTCAAAAAAAAAAAAAAAAAACCTACAAAAGAAAGCAAATAAATAAATGAAACCTCAATACAAGCATGTCAGTAGACACTTGCTCTGACCTGCCAATGGTAGTAGTGTCAGTCTTGTACTGGCGGAAGCTATTAAAGCCCTTGATGGTGGCAGCCTCGATGTGGTAGCGTAGGAACAGGCCATGGTCGCCCCAAGGCCGTCCACTGGCCTGCTTCATCACCATCAGCATCATGGTCTGGACTGCGTGGTTGTAGCCAGATACACTGTCCCAGTCATTCCTCTGCAGCTATTGAAACAGATAAAATCGAAATGTGACCTGTCCTACACCAAGGTAATCGCCACCAATCAATTACCCAAACACATGAGAAAAAAAAAAAAAAAGAGAGAGAAAATGTGCCAGCTAACAAGACTTTACCTTGCCCTGGATTGTGCAAAGAACTCCTATCTTCTGGCAGAAGGCGTAGAAGAGGTTGGCTAAATCCAGGTTGGGTAACTGGCCGTTGAGGCCTTCGAGTACCAGGTCCAAACTGGTGACAACATCACTGCTGAGCTCCAGGGACAGAGCTGCCTGGATTGAACCACCACGGCCCTGTAGTGGAGACCAGTCCATTCCTAAATGAACCAATACCAATTGGTATCGCAGAAGACAAGTTAATTGTGAAATAAGTCTTGTCGACCACAAACGTAAATGAAGAATTCAATACATGGAGGGTCATTTGTTGATGTAGTTTGTAACTGAGTGGAAGCAGGTGATCACCTGTTGTGTTGGTGTGGTGGTAGCCCTCCAGCCAAGCCTGCATACCAATCAGATCATGTTCATTCACAAGGAAGATGATGTCCTTGGCCCAGTAAATCTGATCTATTGAGGAAAATAGCTGTCATTAAACCAAGAATTTCAAATGAATCGTCATTTATTGGGTATGTTTGTGCTGGTGTTGCAGATTGTATTTAACAGAAGCTGGAAAAAAAAGCGGTGGGAGGTAAACTCACTCCTGAAGTACTCTGCCAAACCAAGCAACAATCCAACAGCCTGGTTGTTGTTATTGCCTGGGCTGCAGGGAGCACTCAGCACCAGGGCTTCAGTCCGTGGAGCCCTAGGGGCCCGAAGGATCCCATACACATTTGTGCCTTTCACCATCTGAGGACACCGCGACACGAAGAAGAGCCACAGAGTGAGAGTGAGAGTGCGAACAAAGATAGCATAACAGAACACAATCAGACAGTAAAAGTGAACAGAAAGGCAATCTTTAGTCTTCCATCACAAACTCACATATCTTTCTTTGTTTTCATCAGGAAAGGGAAGAGTGCGAGAGAACCTCTGAGTAAACACTTCCAGCCCTTTAGCCTGCATAGTCTTCACCAACCACTCCACAGGCATCCCACTACAGTGACACAAGTGGCCACACAGAGAAAACGTTATAGGGCTTAGTATGATGGTGTAAGTCAGAAATTTTAAATCCTGAGAATCTGATCAGATTTTTATATTACATTACTAAGTTACTTACCCTGCTTTTTTCTTATGAGCTGCAAACTCCCTGCCTGTGGCCAGTGCCCTCTCCCCGGCTGGAAACCGCTCCTCCACCATGGTAGACCCCATGGCATTCTCCGACATGTACGTCCGCAGAGTGAAGGGCTCAAAAGCTAAACCCATGAACCAGGCCACACCCGCCATGTAGCAGACCATACTGAGACACAGATATTGAAATGGCAGAAATCATATACGCTATACAAACACAGGTGCACAGTGGGTATTGTAATAAATTTGCCAAATAGGCTCATTGGTTCATTTAATTGTTCACTTTGACATATTAATTCAGCGAATAAAAACAATGAATGGACAATTGCACATGTAAAAGAACCCCACAGCTAACACAATGAGGAGACACACTGAAAAAGCTGCAAAACAACAGAAATTGGTCGTTTTCCATCTCTTAGTTGTCGTTTTGTGGTTATTTTGTGCTTCTTCTTAGGTCAGCTTGCATTGTGGTTGTTTGACTGACTGAACAGTGAATATTAACAGTCACACTTGAAACGTTGGCTCTGACTCTTTGGACCCACGGGCCTGTGCAGGGATTGTTTCACTCACCAGATTGGGGTATTGAGGCGGGTGAGCAGGCTGATCAAGGCCCGTCTTCTGTTTGGGTCTGACAGCAGCCCCATGTTTTCGTCGGCTGTTACACGGTACTGAAGCCTGGACACACCGGACCCTGAAGGCAGCACACAAACACTGTACCTGTGACTATTATTTGAAATTATAGATCGATTGATTCAATGAAACAGTCACCAACGAAAGTGGATATTATGAGATTTATCAAAATATGATTGGGGTCACACTATACGGGTTTACTGCTGCCCTCTGTTACAGCATCTATTGACAGCTGAGGTTAGCTTGTGTTAGCTAGCAGGCTAACTTCGGGGAATAATGAAGTGATTTAAAACGCCGCCGTCTGTGCGGCCCAAATGGTTATTAGGTCCTTGATAAATTCTTTGATTCATTTTTCTTTTAGCATATTTTATATGAAGCCATACCTCTCTCCAGTGCACAGCCGGTCACATCCACCTGCAGAGGTGGAGCTCATTCACAGCAGCCGCTGCTAAATGTTTTCCAATTTCCTTGTTGCAGCGGGAACATTAATGTGGCGGACTCACATCCGGTCCGTAAAATAAAAAAATTTAAAAAAAAAGGTAAAAATAATATACAACTACAGATTTGAATTTTACCTGTCAATACATTTCCATGATTCTGATTATTATTATTAACAATAATATTATAAATATTGTTGATATAAACAAACAGAACCTTAATCCTCTACTACAAAGCAGGACCTGAGGTTAGAGGTATGGGGATCAAAGCCTGTCAGGTTCCACAAAAATATCCTTTATCTTGTTGATGGTTGTGAAAAGGTAACCTTAAGGTGGAGATTATTTTTGTAGCCTTAGAGAAAATTCCTGGAAGGTTTCCTATTTGCTGGGATAATAACAATGATAGCTTCATTTTAAGTGAGTGACAATTCTTTAATGCTTTTGACTAGAAAAGTCAACTCACTGTTAAAATATTCCCATGATTATCTGATGATGATGATCCTAAACTTAACAATTTGAAATAATGTCTAGTCTTTTCTATTCTAGGTAGGAGATCATATTCTTTAGACTTCACCTTGTTGAATGTCACCTCTGGTTGTTGCTGCAAGCAAATTTTCCAACAGGTATCAGTTTCTTCTCATACAATGTTAAGTACTTTATGCATGGTTCTGGTGTTGCTTATAGATTAAAATTTAATTGAATTTCAAATGATCAGACTAGTGGTCATTTCGGTTCAATCTTACACTGAGATAAGGATATCTCAGAATTAATAAATTCAACTACTTACAAATAAACAAACAACAAAAAAAAGATGCCGAGTTCACACAATTGTTATTAGCTCCACCACATATATACAAAAATACAGAGTAATTGTTATGAATGCAGAAAAAAAAAAGATTCTCCATTATTCTTCTCCATGCAAAGTCCAATAACATTTCAAGGCTGCAGCCAAAAATGCAGTCCAGATGCTCCCCCTCCTCCCTGCATCACTCTCCAGTGAGCACTGACACTTCCTGGAGATGCTGTCGCACCACCTCATCCAGCACCTTGCTCACACCTTTACAAGCTGTCATGGCAGCTTCAATCAGAGTCTCTAGGTGATCCTGGTGTAGTCTGGCATCCATCTGCAGCAGAGCGATCTGTCCACCCCGGGGAAGCAGTGCCAAAGCCAGGGAGCTCACTCCTCCACTTTCCTCAGCGTAGCAAAGGTCAGCGAGGGGTGTCTCGTCCACAAACCCGACAGTGCAGGCACATACATAGTCCCGCATGGGGATTCCAGCATCGATCACCGCCAAAGTGGCAGCGTTCACACACACGCTGTAGTTCCCCCCATCTGACTGCAGAATCTGTTGAGAAAGAAAACTTTTCCTGTACTTTGTTACAGAAAAATAGAATCAATTCAGGCAGATCAAATCCGGTACTGACCTTGACGTAGATGTCGATCTGAGACCGCGGGTAGAGCTGGGTCATCACAGCGGCTTCAAACGTCTGCTTGAGGTGGAGGCTCATCTCAGTGGACTTGCGGTCCCCATGGGGTCTCCTCTTCCTCTCTGCTGTGCTGAACGTGGCCATGCTGTACTGACAGTTAATAACAGCCCGGTCGTGAAGGGTCCGGCTGCGTGAGCCTCGCATCTAGGGGTGAAAGATGCAGAAAACTCATGACATCTTACAATGACTCCTGGCTTCAATCACAGTCATCACAGAGGTGACGCATGGGGCTGAGGAAGGAAGTGTCACCGAGCTCTGCAGAAGAACTAAGATTTCCCTTTACTATAACTGAACCCTGAAAAACAACACACACTTGTGTATTTAATGTTGACACGCCTAAGAGGTGGTCATGTCAGTCAATGAATTGCATTTATTTGGGCGCTGGTAACTAATCTCATTGCTTGACTGATCACATTAAATTTAAGTTATGTTTAAAGATAATTGATTAATTTACTCTCTAATCTTAGTTTGTTGTTCTCAGTGACAGTAATGCACCCACATGCTGATGAGTTCGGCTTCACGCAGACATTCCTGCGGTGCCCATTTAACAAAATAAATACTTCTAGTTGCATGGTAGGTTATAGCTGGTGGCCAACAGACCCCTCCATCCATGGTCACTTACCTCATGCGGACCGTACACCACAGCCAGAGCTTTGGTGTTTCCCTGCTCCAGATACGCAGAACCATCGGCCTGAGCGAACACACCCATTCGGGCCTGAACCTTCCGCAGCTCCGCGGCTTTCCGTCCGTCGAGACGGTATCCCTGATCAGACAGCAGCTCCAAGCCCGCCATGCTTCCGCCAACTCCGAACGAACGGCGAGACGGCGCCCCACGTGCCTACGGCTGAACTACGTTACCCATGCACGCGCTCACTGGAAGGACTACGGCAAGCCCAGAGGTAAAAAAAAAAAAAAAAAAAAAAAAAAAAATTTATCACACTTGTGTAAAGTGGAATTTAGTTGTTTCAAAGTAAACAGATCTGAAATTATTGAAAATTATTGAAAAATGCCAAAATACAAGAGGCCAAAAATAGATATTAAAAATATTACCCGAAAAGTGGTGTTTGTTCATGTATCAGCTTGTTTCTCAACGTTGAAAAAACGTTCATTTGACTCTTAAAAGCAGGACACATGGAGTGGCCCACTCAACTTCAGATGAAATCATTTTTTTATTTGGTTTGTATGCTTGCACCTCTGCTTTTATGGTTTCACTGCTAAAAGCATTTTATTTATTGTTTATTCTATTATTATTTATTTACTTGTATAACTTTTTGACTATTATCATTCATATCTCTGGTAAATTAACTTCACAATTATGTATTCATTGGTAGTTGTATGGACAGTATATTGTTCTGCAATAAATCAATCATAAATTTGTAAAATTGGGACAAACAATTCACTTTTCATTATTGTACACCACAAACACGCGCACGCACGCGCGCGCACACACACACAAACATATATATATGATATCTGGTCAAGGATCACTGAATATATTTGAATCCGTTTATATCAATGCAGTTTGAATTATTTTCATTCTGATTAAGCTAAACTTGAGAAAGGAATGAAAAAAGAAAAAAGTAAGTGTACACTGACTTAAATAAAAAAAATTTTCAAAAATTATCATTTAAATCATCTTAGAGAGGTTGTAGGGACAGCGGTTAAGCCTAGTATCACGTCCATGACCTACTCTACATTAATGTGTGGGAAATGGTGGTAACTGTCACAGCGGAAGAAGAGTTGCACAACTTCAACACTTTTAAAAATAAAATTTATTAGCATCTCTAATGTGTATAAATAAAAACATATATGAAACAATGCATATACGTATAATGTAATGAGCTTAACAATAACAGGGTTACATGTGATACAAAGGAGCAGTCTTTATTTTAGACAGTGTATTGTGAGGAAAACTGTACCTTGAAATCAAGCTTTCAAATAGGCATACCTGTAAATTGCAAATCTACATTCTTTGACAAGAATGAAACAACATGATCTGTTTGGAGGTTGTAACAGGGAGAATATGGCAAATTGCAGTTTTGCGTTCCTGTTTCTTTAGATTTTAAAACATCTTTGATTTATACATTATAAATTTCATAGTTTTTTTTTTTTTTTTTTAAAGGTATCACTAACAATGTTGAGGCACAAAGCCACAACACTATTCACATTGACCTTCTCAGCTTTACATTACACTCAATAAAAACCCTAAAAGGATTTAACTCACTCTTCCATTTACTGAAGTCACATTGTTCCACAGACTCGTAACAATAGGTCTTTATAAGTAGACCTGAAATCTAGGGACAATATGACTATAATGTTAGACACAGCGACAAAAAAGGTTAAGATACCAAATGACAAATTTTACATGTAACTAACAGATCCAAGAGGATCTAACAAACAACTGGATTTAGATTTTACTAATTTAACAAGGTTTGTCATTTTCTGCAATGGCTTGCCGTACCAGAATACCAAAAGGATAGTGATTGGATGCTTTTGTGGGGGTCTGAGGACTTGGCTCTCTAAGGCAAAAAGCAAAGAAAGGAAAGGACCTCTCTTCTTGTGTCTCCCAATTTCTATTTGGTCATGCTTTCAACACCTGACGTGTTTAAATGTCTTACAAAATTGACAGATATGCACATAGGACATATACTACCTCTTAAAGCTGGCCAGTACTTGATGTAGACTTGTAACAAACCAGAAAAAATACACCACTGACAACTAGAGGGAGTACCCTTCAACTGACAACTGTGTGTCAAACTGTCACAGACGAGTCAGTCACAATGTGTGGACTATTGGCTGTTGTCTCAGTTTTTCCTCATAAATTGAAAAATATCACATTTGAAAAGGGGATAACAACATCCAAGACTAACTGCTTCAAAGTAAAAAAAAAAAAAAAAAAAAACAGTGGGTAGGTACAAAAAAATAAAGGAAAAAAAAGTGGTGTGTCTGCTTGAATACGCAGGTGTATGTGACAGTGAGAAGTTATCGGCACCCAAGGATCATGGCGACCTCATTCAGCCTCGTGGAATGAAGGGACTATGTAGTAGATCTGAAAAACGATGGTCTCTGCTCCATCCCAAGTCTTTAGAAGAGTGCAAAGATCCCCTTATTTTCCCTGATTTATCCATGTTCCAGCGTCCTAAAACTCTGCAAACTCTTTTGCGCATTTTTCTGTTAAAGAAACGCGGATTTCCTCCTCCTCATAGTCGTCGAAGTTGCTGGTGTCCCCTGGGCCTCTGCACTTTGGTATGAATGGGGCTTCCACCTGAAGGAATAAGAGAAATGCACATTTTAACACGGTCATTTATTTTTATGTCTCAAGACTCAGACAATGAGAACCATTCTTCAAGAAGAATTGTCAAAAAGCTTTAAATCATTTAGCACAAATTCCATCTAGAAAATATCCAGAAGTGATACAAAATGATAACACACAACGGACAAGACAAGATAGAACAAGTAGCATCAGTTATGCTAAAATACACTGAACTCTGACAGCTAAAGGAGCCAGTAAGCTTTAAATCAAGTGCATGCCAGATTATCAGTGTGTGAAACTGTCTTCCTCCACACTTCTCCCATGTCTAGGTCTAACAATTTTTTGTGACTTTCCAAACCTGACGATCATGTCCACTTCACACAGCGAGGCGAGTCGGTATGAGGGATTAAAAACTTTTTTAAGCTTTCCTTTCTTCTCCACAACTACCTTCAAAACTTTTCATGTGTATAAACAAGTGCAACACCATGACTTTCTTTGAGAAAGAGTGTGCGCTTTAATCCCAGTTTTAACCATTTTCAAGCATCCCCCCCTTCTCTCTTTGACAGCAGGGTTTTCATCCCACCTTTGATCATTGACATCTGTGCCTTCAGGTCGGACTTCACCCTTTAGTTCATCTGTAGTTGTAGTTTTGTAAATTTTAAAGCAGTGACAAATGAGATGAACAGTCAAACAGTTTATTGCCACTGTTTTTCCCAAATGTTTGGCTGTGGAGTTCCACATTTTTGCAGATAATTCTGCCTGACAGAGCTCGTGGGCCCTCTCTTCCTTATCAATGAATGTCAGTGTCATTTCTGTTTCCCAGGCAACATTACACTTCCCACGTTTTTTAAGGATGCACCGCAATCAACATGTTCTTGAGACTAAAGCTTGACATGACACAAATGTCAAACCTTTGCTGTACTATTTCTTTAAAGGCGCCAACTGACCTCCCTCAGCTCTGTATTTAGTAAACAAAGTGTGTTTGGCCTGGTAGAGAAAAACTGGTGTAGGTGAGAGATACAGGAAGATGACTTTAGCTGGGATTTAAAACATGTCAGAATTTGTTCTGAAAATGTAACTAATTGTCAAAATGGTTATTTTTCTAGATTTTGCAGATCAAATAGAGTCTATTGACGTGTTCTTTTAATCTACAGAAACGGAAAATTTCTATCTGTTTTTCATTCATCTTTCATAAAAATCACAAATGCATAAGAGGCGGTGAAAATCTTAACAGCTTGTAATAAATCACAGCAGGTCTAAGTTTCTAAGAGCATGGTATGATTGTTTAAGCGATCAATGAGATTTAATCCTGGGATAAATATCTAATTTGATTAATCGAAACACAATTTCTATTGTTCTCCCTGCAAAATGGCATGTGACACCGATACCTCACAGCCATCAGTAGAGTTGGGTAATTTCCAAGAGAAAAACAAAACAAAACATGAGACTCTGACGGCCTTCATGTCAAATTCATGTAAAAACACACTGTGCTGCATATCCCTGGAACCCAGAAGAATTAAATAAATGCGATGAACAGTCCTTAGATAACATAATAGTGTAAACTAATACTTTTGCAGCATCACAGCTGGAAATTTTACAACTAGCAAAAATCAATATGAACAAATCAATATCTAATTAACTTGTTTTTTTTTTTTTTTATAGGGGTAACCATGTTTGGCGTCACTACAAAATGCATTTGGCGTCTTGCCTTTCTTTCGTAGATTGCGATCCAGTCTGTTGTGGAAAACCATTTGTGGCCCTTGATGTCATTGACTCCGTTCTTCAGGTTGCCGTAACGTTTGGTCAGATCCACCTGCAGTAGGTTTCTCAACAGGTCCTTCAAGTCGGAGCTGAAGTGGGAGGGGAATCGGACCTAGAAATGAGAAGCAAGAACGTTATAGACTGTCCATCTATTTTGACAAAAACATAGTTCTAACATATTCTCACAGTTCTAACATATTCTCAAGGTATTTCTTTCTCCTTTATGTAGAATTTTCCAAAGCAAACACTTGCTTACCTTTCCAGATACTATCTTTTCATAGATCTGAATAGGCTGATCTGCGAAGAACGGCGGGTAGCCAGCTGCCATTTCATAGATGAGAACTCCGAGGGCCCACCAGTCCACAGCTTTGTTATAGCCCTAAAACGGTCAAGACACCACTGTAATATTGTAGTCATACATTATACAGTATGAAAGTTTATGACACAACAAAACGATACTCATTTCTGCCTACATACAAGCCATCGTTGGTTACTCAGACTGAGATAAAACACAATTATTATACTTTAACTGAAGCTTTTTGGTATACCAGCTTTGCCTCAACCCAAGTGATTTTCTATTCTTGTCTAAATTCAAATGTAGTTTTTACTTCCTTTTTTACTTCCTGGTAGAGTGAGCTGTTAAGCAAAGCGTGAGATTTTTTCCAATTGATAAAAACTTCTATTTGCTGGGTGTGCACGAAAAAAAACCCCGTCTTTTTGTTGCTTTACATTATGGTCTACTAAAGCTACTGAGGGAAAAAAAAAAAAAAAAAAAAAAAAGATATCTCTTCGTCTTGTACAGATTTCCTCTTGATTGTCCCACAGTGAGAGAGAACAGTCTAAAAAAAGTTATGGGTGTTTTCAGTGGCTTGACTTGAAAATCTATTGATACAAGGGCTGGAAAAAAACTTAAAATTAGTGTATCTGATTGATGTTATCTATTGAGAGGCAAAGAGCAATGCAAACACAAAAATTTTATTTTTAATTAAAAACTGTTGGCTTTTTGATGCAGATGAATGTGAACATAATATAGTATTATGCAATAGTTGTGCAATGAAAACATTTGTCCATTTTTTTTGTCTGTTCAGCCACTAAAAAAAAAAAATCTCTAGAATCTCCATACTTTGCTGAGGATGATTTCTGGCGCCAGGTACTCTGGTGTCCCACACAACGTCCAGGTCCTGCCTTTTACCCTCTTGGCAAATCCAAAGTCTGTCACCTAAAATTCAAGAGCACACACACACAATTCATCTTCACAGTGTGGACACATAAAACACAAGAGCATTACGTATTTATTTGTTGTGTTCTAGCTAACCTGAATGTAGCCGTGGTGGTCAATGAGAAGGTTCTCAGGTTTCAGATCTCTGTATATGAGATCTAGTGAATGGAGGTACTCAAATGTCAGCACTATTTGGGCAGCATAAAATCTTGCATGAGGTTCACTGGAAAGGAAAAAGAGATAAGTGTGTTCACAGTCACAAAAAAAGACAAGCAATCTCAAAAACTGATCAATGTTATAAGCAGGAGCTTTAAGATTAAATAAAAGAGGCATTGCACAAGAACATGCAAGATATTTCAAATGTAATGAATGACAAATGCAAAATAAAACTCACCTGAACCTTCCAATTCTTCTTAAGTGTGAGAACATCTCTCCTCCTGGAACGTACTCCATCACCATGTACAAATTAGAGTTGTCCTACAAAAAAAAAAAAAACTTTAAAATTGACTTGAATATTCCTGATAACCTATAACAGGAATTTAAATTACTAGATAAAAAAACAAAACACTGTACCTTAAACGCATACTCAAGTTTGACGAGAAAAGGGAAGCTCACGGCCTGTAATATCCTTTTCTCATTTAATGTGTGTTCTATTTGCTTGAGTTTCACCACCTGACAGAAAAAAAGAGATAAGATGACCTTGTCGGGCAGATCTCACTTACACTAGTAACAACTGAGATAGCTAACACTGAGCAGAAAGGGCGCTTTTAGTTATTCATTCATTTCACTTGTGTCCCATAGTAACCCTGCAATGCAAAAGCAACAGGTTATAATGTCACATTTTAGGCTATTTGCTGGATGTGGAAGTGGCACAAAAGATTTACTACTACAGCACATTTACTTGCTAATGTCAACACTATTATTTATTTGAAAATGTCCCATGATGCCCTGATACGTGTTTTAACTGACCTTCTGCTTGTCCAATATTTTCATGGCAAAGTATTGCTCTGTTCCTTTGTGTTTCACCAGCATGACTCTCCCAAATGAGCCGGTACCCAGGGTCTTTAATCTGTCAAAGTCATCTAGGCACGTTGTGCTCTGTGGAAATAACAGCACGTTAACCTTCTCTGTGAATGAGGCTACTGCAAATATTGAGTTACACTGTTTCTTAGTCTGACCTGTGGTGGGCATTCCCATTTCCGTAAGAAATCTTCTTTGGCTTTGGCTAGAAACTCTTTCACTAAGAAGGAAAAAGATACAGTTAGCCTACTCTTCTTCAGCAACACAATTTGAGTCGTTAGTATAAAGACACGTTCAGGTTTTAGGTGGGGTTGGCAAAAAGACCAAATGCTATCGTTCTAGAAAGGGAAGGGAAGAAATTAAGGAAAAATATAACAAATTGTAAATTAACGGAGAAGAAAACAGGGCAACGTCAACTCTCATCTGGATATAAATTAAACGGGAAATTTAAAAATACCACATACTTTGTTCTAAAGGTGAGACAAAACACAAACACAAGACAACATCATTCAAGACAGGCAGACTAGTGATGCACGCCAAGAAACTCAGTTTATATTAATTATTAGCCTTATCCAAAAGGGAAGGGGACCACAACATTTAAAAATTACAGGGTAGGTTTCTCTGAGCATCTTGTGCATCACTTAATACAGTTTGAGGGAAAGCTATTAAACACAGCACAAAAATGGTAAGCAGAGACAAACCAAATATGGGAAACACAGCAGACAGCAGATATCCAGATTGAGAGAATGTGGATAACAAAAACACTGACTTATTATCAAAGCACAGTAAGAGCAAGCACATCCAGCAAGTTTTCACAGTGAGACCAATGCCGTTCTGCCATTCTGGTCATCTTTTGGAGGAAGGAGCATACCAAAAGTCTCTATTGATCACCAACGTTTTGCAGGAACAATCACCCACATGGATGGGATGATACAGAAGAAAAGACAGAGAGAAATATAGAGTTCATGTATGTAACAACAAATATAACACATCAACAAACATGAAGCATATGTAGTGAACCACAGCAACAAGAATGAAAACAGACCTGACATTCATTTAAGGAATTTAAACAGAGACTGGCTGTCTCCTTTGGTTTTCAAAGAACAGGTGTACCTGAATGCCATGTAGCACATAATCAGTCATGCATATTAAGTCAGATTGAAATGATAACAGTCCATACTAGAGTAACTACATTCAAAATGTCTCATGTAATTACAAAACTCTGTTTAAAAAAAAAATTCTCACCTCATTTTAAAAACTGAATTTGCCTTCAGAAAATAAATCTAAAGCAACAGGTGGTTTAATCAGATAGCTGATTGACGCGAAAAGAATTGAAACTATTTTGATGAACGATTAAAAAGATTTTTCGAAATGCCAAATATGTCCTAGTTTTGAGCTTCTCTACTGTGTGACTTTTCAATGACCTATGTCAACTGTTAAAATGTTTGATTAAACAAAATAAGCAATTCGAAGAACTCACCTTGGGCTTCAGGAAACTGTGATTGATTGTAATAATTTTTCTATATTTTCAAACTTTGCACGGACCAAACTAGGGCTGCAACAAAATTTCCAAAGCCTAGAGTGATGCCCTCGACTGTCATGTTTATTATGACCGACTATGCAAATCACAAATATAGAAAACAGATAGAATATGGATTTTTCATTCACGTTTAAAACATAACTTAGGCAGTTCATAAATTATATAACAAAACTGATGAATTTTGAGATCATCAACTAACTGATCAATCAACTGTTTCAGTTCTGGACTAACATTTCACAAGCCAAATTAACAAACAACACATTGGCCTGTGCATTAATTCATAATGTAGTAATTGTTATTTGCAGCCCTAGGACAGAACTTTATGCTGATTTAATATTCTCCATACGGGAATCTTAGACAGTTGAAAAATATGAGCTCTTTTTGTTCACACGAACGTCTCCCCAACATTTTGTACCTTGAGGGAAAAATAAATGGCCCAAAGCCGGCACAGTTGGCCAACTCTTCCTGACAGCAATGCCAAGAGCCAGACAAGCATAACATGGTTTAGTTATGTCAGTCTGTCCTGTTACACTACACTGTGAAACACAATACATTGGCACAGCAAAATAAAATAAATGTCATGAAGTGTTTAATCTCCCTGTGACCAACTGATCTAGCTAGTGGCAGCTATATAAACACAGGTAGACTAGTATAAACGGTGCTATAGGTAACCAGGTCATCTTGTCAGAGCGGTTACGCTCCAGACAAATCTGCAGCTCAGGGCACAGTGTCAGCTTAAACAGGTTTAACAGTTAGCCGCGGCCCAGGATCTCAGGATCATAGTTACACTCAAAAGAAATGCTTGGCAGTATGAGAACTATTGCTGATCTGATCATCTCTGTCTGCCTGAGTGTCTCTAGTTGGCACCGTTCACACTGTGCCTGCCTGGTTTCTCTCAACAGGTCGATAAATCTTCGAGGAACACTTTCACAGCATCATAGAGTGCGTTACTTTAAACAAACCAAGTGCGTAAATGAACACAGATGGTTCTGTGCAAGTTTTTAAGAGGGTAAAGGTGCATGAAAGAAGTGGAGGAAAGTCAGTGCATGTGTGGCTGGTTTTAAGCAAACAAATGCAACTGATTGTGCAACAAGCAATAAGCACCTACGGGTTTAATGTTTACAACCAGGCAAGGGGAAACATGTATGATATACTGCATGGGATGCTCGACGCCGACCAGCTGCACACATCAAAGTACACGAGCGCAAAGTAACACTGGCCTGGGCCGAGTTACGTCAAACCTTTCAAAGCTTGTAATACCCCTTATCCTCTGACGAAGGTCTGATGACAAGCTGCTCCAGTCAATGACAAGCTGAGTGTGAGAAGTGAGCCTTGATGGACTTTTACCACAGCAAGATTAGAAATGGGGCTCTAAATAAACAGAAGTGACACAATTTGTGTGTGTGTGTGTGTGTGTGCGTATGCCAGGAAGACAGTAGTAGGTCCCAGTTTTATGAATGGAAAGAGGGCATTTGTCATTTCTTCACCATATTTGGTCAGGGTGCTGTACAGAGGGAAAGCTTTGTTTATGTAGCCAAGAATAAAATGTAGCAGTGAAAAGCCTGGGGCAGAAACAGTCCCACACTGCCGTCAAATAAAATGTATTGTCTATTTATAACAATTACTCATGGGTTTGTGGTTTATTGCTGCAGATTTAAGACCATCGGGGCAAAAGTTTCTAACAAACAGAGCTAGCCTGTGCTGAGAGAAGGGGTGCAACAAAACATTGAGCAAGAACCACGTCGGGATTGTTTCGAGATGAGGATGACACCACATAGGGGATGGTGATATGCTAGGCTGGAGGCTGTTTTCTTTGTTAGCTACAATGCAAAGATATAGATGTGAGACGACTACACGCCATGGTTAACTGTATGTGCGCACAGGCCTGTACAGCTACCACCATCAAGAGGCAATGAAATGACAGGGGCCTTCTGAGGGCTAATCCCCCCCCCTCCCTCCCTTTAGCTTAAGTTAGCAGGCTAGCTGGTCACCAAGCTTGATCCTTCTTGTGCTCCAGCTGGCCATGCGAGCAACCTTTTAAACGTGTGAAACCATCTATATGGGGGGGGTACTTATCGATAGGCATTGCATTCACGGCTCTGTGATATCCTTTAATAGCTTGTTGTTAACGCTGTCAGTCAATGCCCCACTCCCCCACCCCCTTGCAGCCAAGAAAACCACAACATCCACGGGGTCTTGCTGCTGCTGCTGCTGCTAGCCACCTTTGCCGGGCCACCAACTGATTCAAGATCACACGCTCAAAAAAGGAAAGAAAGAAAAGAAAACCGTCAAATGTAAAAATAACAAGGGGAAAGTATCGGCAGCGCTGGTGGGATAACTGTGCGAGGGTGGTGGTGGGGGATGACGGACGGCCCTCCCCTGCCTCACTGTAGCTGCCAGATAGGGCAGCGTTAAATGCTACGAGGGTAGCTAGCTACTTTGTGGGGGGCTTGTGGGAGCCTCAGACGCCTGAATACAACATTAAAAACCCCGCTGAGGCCGAACGACAGGCCGGACTTACCGCTCTCTAGCTCGTTGCCCTTCTTGGCGGTGGCAGCGTTTCCCATGGTGTGGAAGACACGGCGGTCGCTCCGACTGAGAGGAGATGGCGGTGGCTATAGCTAACCTCCCTACAGCTGATATCCCCGAGCTCTTTAGGATAGGTAAACACAAATCGATACAAATATATATATATATATATATATATATATATATATATATATATTTTTTTTTTTTTTTTTTTTTTTTTGCCGGGTTCAAACGCGTGGAAATGAAGCCCAGTGTCCCTTCCAGCAGCCCCCCTCACTCTCCCTCTGTCTCTCCCTCTCCTTCCCCTCTGAGAGGTTTCCGCTCTTGCTAGTGAAGCACTATCTGTGTGGTTGACATGAAGCTAGCGGTCACTTCTGTTTCTGACTGTGCTGCTGCCCCCCCTCCCCCTTCCTCTTCCTCTTCCTCCTCCTCCTCCTCCTTCCCCAAGCCCTGAGCTGCACTCACGGTATGGTTAGGGTTAGGATTGGTCAGAGATGCCTCTGTCAAGATACCAAACCAGCCTTGCTTCCGCGTTTTTGGAGCATCACGATTGCATTCGCGGATATGGGATGACATTTGAGTGCTGCTTTGCCTGACTAAATATAACCCGGGCGTTTATTAATGCTTCTTCTTTGTTATATTTGTAATTTGTTACTAATGCAGCTATTAATGGGTACAATGGGTACGGTTTCAGGAGTGTTTATATGTTGCCATTATGACCTAATGTTTCAGTACTGAGAAGACATTTCTTTTTTAAGTATTCCTATAAACTTTTACCGGGCGGCAACTGCGCTTTTTATTAGCTGCACATCGGCTATAGGCCACATTAATGAACTGCATGCATGATGAAATTGGAAGTTTATAGCAAGCAAGAAGGACTTGACTGACAAAAAGCACTGAAATCGTAAAAATGAATCATTATAATGACAAATAAATACCTAAAAAAAAATTGTTAAATTGTTATAAGCCATGCCAAATACAGTACAGATACCTCAAATTGTGAAGTTACTTTCAACCACTGTTTTAAAGATGAAAGACTTTTCCATTATGACTTAAAATGTTTGTATGCAGCATTTCTAGAAAGCTACAAATGTGACTTTTATCACATAGTACTATTGCATATACTTTAATGTCTTGTTCACAACAACATTTCAAGCGTATGTGATTATAAATGATAAGCATGTAGGACTTGATAGAGAAACTGATTATATTTAGATGCAATCTCATAAAAAAATGCATTTAGAACATACCAAAGAAAAAAAAGAAAGAAATATAGCAGAATCATTGGAAAGTGAAGCAATTCATTTATCATATATCCTTAAGTAACCATTATGCCACAATTTAAAAACAATACCTTAAAAAAGTACTGCATTAAAGTAGTAGTAGAGCAAAATATAGGCTTACTTAAGGTATCAAAAGAAAAGTAATTCATAAGCTGAATGGTGTCTGTCGGTGTTATCTATTCTTTGATCGGTATTACTGGTGGATTAATGTGTATGTAGCATCCTGATGTTGTAGCTGTCAATAAAAGAAAAAAAATCTCAATCAAATTCTTTTTGATCAGAGTTGTTATATGTAAAATACCTTCATTATCATATATTGGTTAAATTGTCATAACATCAAGTTTTCATTCATAGCACATACAACCAATATGCATCCACTTAATATTTGATGAAAACTGTCCATTTTCCAGCATAGTCTCAAGTTCCTCCTCTAGCCAACATTCACCGTCTCAAAATTTGGCCTCATTTAGCTGCATGCAGTCAAAATTACATAATTGCATACACTTACAAAATAATGTAATGACTGGGCCCTGCAGTATTATTGCAGCATCCTAAATCACTGTAGCAAGCACATTGAACCCACCCACCCACAGCTGTACAGCTTGTTCAGTGAAGTTGTAGTTAAGATTGTTGTTAACTGTTCCAGGTTTGAGGTGGTGGAGTGAAAGGAATGAAGTGCAATTTTGATGTACTTGTAATTTACTCTAATATTTAAATTTTATGCTACATCTTCTGCCCTCGTTGAGCAAATGGGATCACATCTATATACTATCTATAAAGCTAAGACAGTAGTTGGCCTATGAAAGCTTTCTGGAAGCAAACATGAAACTAATGGATAAAATGCTGCTATGCATACAGTTTGCATGTATAGCACCTTACAACAAATACAATAAGAGTTTTACATAACACACGATAGGCTTTCAGACAAGATGTAAAGGTTAAGAAAACAATACAAAAAGACTATAAAAGTGTTGACTGTCAAATTACTATGCTATTGCTATATATGAAAAGAAAAATAACATTAACCACGTAGTCATAGAAAATAATAAACTGAATGTGTGAAGTTACATAAAGTGCTTATAAAGTAAAAATAAAAAGAGTAAGATTGAATCACTGTAGGCCAGCAATAAATGAATGTTACATAAAATGTTGTATTAGCAAAATATTAGCATTAGACAGATAAGTCTAGTGGCTGCTTGGTTATCAGTCATCCGATCATGGAAAATTAACATCTGAAATGATAAACAGCCATAATAAAAATATGGACACCGATAAACGTGAACGTAGCAATGCTTTAGTTACCAGTTACTTTTCCAAGTAAAATTTTCCATACATAAATACACATAGATAATACACATACAATAAAATTCATTAGTGCACATAGAAAAATTGTGTATATATAACATATATTTGTGTGTATGAATTAAGCTAAATGTAGGCTACTTTTTTCCTTTTTTTTTTTTTTTTTTACATAAAACACTTATCTTTGGTTTTTATTAGTGCAAAATAATTATTGTATGTGATGATTATTATTAAAAGAAATCTAGTGACACCTCCATCAGGTACAACACTGCTTCTTCCTGATAGGTACTTACTTTTTATACATTTTCACATGGATATGCTCAGTTACTTAAGTACAGTTGTACTGTGGGTGAGTATTTTTACATTGACATTTGCTTACTAACTGACTGTTTCAAGACAAGATTATGTTCAATCACCCAACTGTCTTTATGACCACCAGTTAGTTTAGAATTTATTGTATGACCAGAAATAAGCCAAAATGTTTAGTCGGCACAGGGTAATGTAGAGTGCAGCCAGTCAAGGTGGTAGGAATGGCCAAAATCACTCCACACCCTTATGCAGATATTATGGGTCTAATTATCATCAACATGTGGGATGGGAGGTTCCTCCCTCACTGACATGCTCAGCCAGCTGTCATATTTTGATAATGTGTCTTGTGATTGGTGTTTGATTGCAGTCTTGCTCCACAGCCTACTGCATAGATCATCTCATGGATCCATTTGTTGGTTGGTAGACTCTTCCTCAGTTAAATTGAATTAAATTGAGTATTCTCACCTTTGAATTGTATCATAAGGGACTATTTTGCAACTAACAGGGTTTTTTAAATTCAATCTTGGTCAAAAGTGTCCCCTTACAATAATAATAACAACAAAGTTTCTTTCTAGAGCACTTATCAAAACCAGAGATTACAAAGGACAAAGTGAAAAAAGAAACAGAAAAATACCAGATTGCCAAATTTACTCAAATTGAATAAGGTTATAAAATAAAAATAGATTTTCAATGAAAAGGATGTTTTCAAAAGCAATATAAAAGAGAAAAGGCATTCAATTTAAAATAGGTTCTTCAAAAGAAATGTTTTCAGAAACAATTGAAAAGAAGACACTGATTGTGCAAGACAAACAAATTGAATGTGGTGTCTATTCCCTAAATTAAATATCTATATTTATTTGCAATGCCCCTGTACTATCCAGTCTTGCACTGTCATTTCTAAATGTCCTCAAAATTTTTAGAATATGATTGAACTACATTTGTGTGTGATTCCTTCATTTCATTCACAACAGGAAATGTGGGCCAATCATTATTTTAGCTTTCAGTTAATAAAACACTTGACAGACTCTACATATCACAGTGTGATATAAAAATTGTGTAGTCTAATGTTATTCTGTGCTTTCTTCAGGTTGCCAAGCGTCAATTTGTGCTGTTATTACACTACCCTACACAAGAGGGCAGCAAATCTCTGCTTCATAATCTGTGAAGAAAACTTGTGCCACTTCTGTGTATGGTGATGTTTTTGCTTTGACCACAGTTGCAGAGACTTGATGTCATTTTTCTTGATTAAAGTCAGTTGTTTTCGCTTTAGCATTCTCTGCTCAGATGTTCTAATTATATTGCGTTTGCCTGACATAAGTGTTTTGGCTGTCTGCGTTTCACATTTTTCTTGTAATTAAGTTATACTTTTTAGGGCAAACATGTGATGGCCCATTGTGTCCTGTGATAGCTGTGGAATGTCTATGTTAAAAAAAAAGATAGTGTTATGTGTAGCCTTAGTTGCCCAAGAGAGAGTATAGTCTTCCATTTTGTTTTGATAAAAACGAGTCCAAGTCTGTGAAGAGATATTTTTGGTTATTGAGGGTGACGCTCATCTGTTTTCACTCTTTTATCTCCTCATTTCTCCTTTTCTTTCTGTTTTCTTCCCCAACAAACAGCATGTCATGTTCATCCCAACTGACCAGCTGCTCTCCATATTGGCTTTCTTGTGTTCCTTGCAAACAGACTGGGCTGCACTTCAAAGGGAATGATTTATGCTCTTAAATGAATGAATGAAAAGCCATATCTTTCCTGTTTTCAGATTTAGACTGTTTAGAGCTGTAGTTATAGGTAGGCAGGTTACTTTGTTTGTACCTGTAGGTAAATTTGGTTTGTAGTAAAAAGAGCCATCATTCTTACACATACACATCTTACACACAATACAGACAAATAAATAAATAATAAATAAAGTTTTTATATAAGTTTTTTATACCATTTGGTTCAGCACCTAGGGACTATGAACCTTCATCCAGAAGGAAGAAGCTGAAATTTTCTGTTCAAAGGGTGTTAGCTGTGACTTAAAATCCAGCCAGCTATCCTCTATATCTGTCCGGTGTATAGGAATGCTAGATTAAGCTGTGACTCACCAATCAGCTCGCTGGACCATTCAACTATCGACTGCGTCACATTATTTCAGTGTGATGCATTCAACTAGTTTTAATCACAACAGTAATTGTGGTGATTTTGCTGTTATAGCCAAAAATCTAGATTCAAAGATGGTCAGTGTAAAACATACTGCAACTTTAACACATTTTTGAACCTTTATCTGTCCAGGCAATTGAAATATTGGGTAGAGTGGCTGTATTTCAGACACACCCTGCTACACATTCACACAGGAGCTGCTGAGAACAACCACAGATTTCCTCTGTTGGCCTCTGACCAACTCTGCTCCAGTGGTTGGGACTGATGTGCCTTCCTCCACAGCACATCAACTGAATTTATAGGGAGTGGGGTGTGTGATATTTGTAGCTATCGTGCTTCTGGTTGTCACTGGATCCCTAAAGTTCCTTCCTCTTGCTGGTATTCAAACCAACAACATTGTAATGGAAAGTTTTCTGCTATTATTTTAAGATTATTAAGCCATGCAAAGTAAAGTTATTGGACTCACTCTGCTTAAAAATCTTGTTTTTTATGGGTGCCGCATACATGGTGGGGTTGGCACTGCCTGCATGAAGATTTTCACTGCTAAACATTATTTATTATTGCGCTACTGATGAAAAAAGAGAGCAAACTGATTAATGTGCACGCCTTAATGTGTTTATATCAGCACTATTTTATGGTTGTGAGACAGTTAAAAAGAGAGAAGAGGTTATATGTTTCAGACAGACAGTGATGATCTGGTTATCTCCTTCTTATCAGTCACCAGCTCCTATTAGGATATTGCATGTGGTTCCAGGACATTACCCATTTCCTCCTCTGTATATCAAAGCCTCTAGGTCCCCCTCCCTCCCACACCCTAATTCACTCCAGATGAGCACAATGGGACATTTGATTTAGTGTGCAAAGACACATGTATACAGCTGTGTCAGCTTGCCTCAAACAGCTGGCGCAGAGCTTCAGTACAACTTTTAATCATGCATTTGTTTATGTAATTAAGATAAAAAGAAAAAAAAAAAATACAGCACCCAGAACTGTGTTATATTGTCCTCAGCTGCAGACTGATCAGATATTTCAGTGTGATGTAGGTCCTGTCTTTTGTTGTAGCTCACACTGCTAGCAAATGCTCATGGTTTAATGACATGCAGGTGATACAAATCATGTGCAAACTGCAGAAGGTCGTCCAAGTGTGTGTCAACACACATGACAGCTCTCCCAGCGAATATATTTCTGTTGAATATGTACTTTGGACCCTGGACAAGAGGCTCAAGTGACCTGTTGCAAAGGCCTAAATTCTGACTTTGTAACATGTACTTATTCTTGTATCTGCTTCTATTAAGATGTTTAAAACTTGACTTGGGAAATGAGTTATAAACGTGTAGAACATCCCTTATCTTCACTTCCTATTTTTGCTTTATAGCCATGCTTGTGTTTGTAGCTCAGTCCCTGTACTAGCTTCAAGCCAGGTGAGCTCTGGGTATCAATAGATATCATACATATATACAATTCGCCTGTCTGGGAATGTTGATCTGAAAACCATGAGAGCTCTCCATTCAGTTTCTATTCACTGTACCAGGTCTATTTTGTGCCTTCATACGAGAAATATCTATATTTTTTTGTTCTTTGGCAGGCTCAGTGGTGCACTACAACATAAATGCCTGTAATTTCACAACCACAAGATAATGTATTCTTACCAACAGAGGATGGTCTCAAAGTGCTTAGACAGTTGCTCAGATAGCTAATTTGGGATAGATGCACAATATCCCTTTGAAGTTTTGCTTTAGTGCAAGCGCTTCAAAATTCCCCCCTAGAAAACAGAACATACCAGCTTCTCTGTAGCACTCTGTTTTAGTTGCTGAAAGGAAGCTAATGTTGCATTTGATTAGTGGATGGTCGATTCATTAACAAAACAAGGCATGCGTGAGGAGGTTGAGGTACAGAGGAAAGTGGTCCAGGTCACCTTACTAGTGTCACACTTGTATATTATATACCATATTATTTTCTTCCTAAACCAACTGAACCGTGTGTTTTTTGGACGTATTCTCCGTTCCCTCAGAAGATCTTTCTCCAGTTTTTATTCATAGATAAGGTGATTCATGCTTACTGTGAGGGGTGAACATATTGGCCAAGGCACTGCAGAGACAGAGAAACCCAGTCAGTGTCTTTTCCACTGCACTGTTTCAGAGATGGCAGAGATTATGGGAGGATAACACTGCACAACATGGCCGCCCCAAACCAGATCAAAGTGAAGACAATCAAAGCCAGAGTGAAAGCTACAGCAGTAAGCTCTTTTAAATGTCTGCCTCCCCCGCCCCAGCTGAGTAAGAGTGTTACCCTCAACTCAACTGTTTCCATCCCCAATCTTTCCACTTCTGGGACAGACATAAGCCCCTTTTTTGCATGAACACTGGACAGCGAGTCGGCCGGACATAAATCCTTCAAAGCAATGCAAACAGAGCAGTAAATGACCTATGATAATTTTAAACCTAAGTGGTCATGCTGTAAAACCTGCGTAATGCCAGAACAGATAAGACATGACACTAGTCACAATCATTTATGGCGCTGGATTTAAGCATTAGAAGATCGCCATGACAAACGGCTTGTCATGACTCATATATGGTTTTACATGAAAGGGTACAACCACAGGTTTCACACACTGCACGGTCACAGCTGAGTTGTTGTTTTGACCTACTTTCTCACAGAGGTTAGACTAGGCTGTAGAAATCCACTGACACCTCTGCATACATCTGTAAAGTCGAGCTTCCTTGACTTTTCAGCCTTTGACCTCTTGTCCGTATGTTTTTAGATTGATGGATGCATTTTTTCCACCTCCCAGACAGCTACTGGTTTCAGTTCATTTCAGAGTGGTATGACGATCAACATCAGAGACCCTGCTTCAGAAAGGTAATCCATCATAATGGGCATTTATCCATCTTTATTCTTCGCCAATGTTGGGTTAATGGTTGCATGGTAATGCATTATAAAAGCCTGTTTTGAAAAGGCTTTCAAACATTGATAGGAAGCTTCAACGACCAAGACTTGCTTGGCTCTCAGGAGCTAAACAACAATTTTTTTTCAATGCATAAAGCTCCCAGATTAAAATTTTGACATAACAAAGTAAATTAAAATTTTGAGGAATACAATTGAACCATGCAGCAGCTTGTAGACATTTTTAGCTCATGATTTTGGTTTTCTGCTCTGCATGTAGACTGTATGTTCTCAACAAACCCTATGTTTTAAAACCATCAGCAGCTGTTTCCAGGCCATATGACTGCATGCTGATTGCCAGAATTAAATGGCAGAGAGCTGATGTAAACTAGTACTGGTGAGGAAAACGTCTAACATCGAGCAAGCTGAAAAAACAGATGTTTTTCATAGCAGTCTGTGAACAAAGACCATAGCTCAGAGATGACTGAATACTGACCTTACAGTTGTCAGGTTAACAAAAACAAGCAAACAAACAAACAAAAAAACTGCAGTTGGATATTGATATCACTCAGTATGAGCTTCATTTAAATAGTGTGTATGTAATTGTTTGCTTAAATATTAGCCATAACAACATGATAAGCAGATAGTGCCTCAGAGCTGCATTAATGTTGCCCCTTGAAAGTCATAAATCTGGAACTTAAGCCGTTTAAGCCCAATGCATCAATTTGCACATGAGCTGTATGAGATACAACCTCCTTTTCTTTATAAAATTTAAAAAAGATTTATTCAATTCAAAAATGTTGAACATTGAATATATTAAGTTGCATTTTATTAAGGCCCTCGAAGGAAATTGTCTTCTGCATACTTACTTTATGTATTAGCAGTGGACAGCCACAGTAACAAGGAGCCATCTCAACTGCTGAATTGATTTGCAAAAGGAAAATGAGTAGAGTATGTCTATGTTTGCAAAATGTGCACTGCCTAGAATATGCCTCAGAGCAACCAATAATACAATAATACTTTAATTATTTAAAAATATTTGTTGTAAAACATTAACTATCAAGTTTCGAATCTCTGCAAGTCCATTTTCAAAAAGAGTGAAAATGCACAATGTGCAAAAATGCTATGTTATGCTCCTGTAGAATTATTTGTAGCCTCTGCTTCTGATGCTGCAGTCTGATGTTTGATTTTGCCTCAGGGACAGAGTAGACAGAAGCACCTCCCAGGGGCAGGTTTACTCCAGGGTGTGTGAATCAAACATTTCACCTGGACCTGCAGCAGTAAGGGAAAGACCTGTATCAATTAAGAGCATCGCACTCATTACAACTGAGATCAAACACCCCACCTGACCTGGCACAGCTTGTCAGTTCCTCAGACAGCAGCTTTTGGAGTCCCTATAATGTCGGTGAGAGCAGGTATGAGCATGCTGAGGGGGAACTTTCATTTTGATGATGTTTCATCAATCTGTTTGAAGTTTTTCTATTTTTTTCTTTTTTTTTTTTTTTGGCTGCACTCTTGCTTGGTGTGCAAAAGCTTTCAGTCTCGGTGACTCATAGCAATACTCTGCTGTCCTGTGTCCTTGAACATTTCTTACCAATGTGAATAAAAGCTAGCTGACGGCTCTTCACAGCGCTACCAGAAATTCCATGGTATCTAAATGTACGATTCAATTACACCAACTGCAGGTTAAGTGGTTTGTTGGCTGGTTTGTGTAGAAGTTTCAAGAGATAGGTCAATTGAAAATAACTATACAGATGACAGTAGTGTTATCAGGTTGATCTTGGGAAGGTTTTTGACTTAACCTGTACTCTATATTTATTCTCATTAGTGCACAAGTTGCTGGCAGCTGCAGCTTTTGTATTTAGCATGCCTTTCTGTTATTTTAACTATTATTAGCCTCATCATTCAAGTTTCTAAAAATGTGACAGTACAATTTCTAACTTTTGAAGTACTCTACTTTTCCACTGCTTAGTTTTCTGAGTGCTGATTAAATGACTTTTTGGCATCAGCACAGCAGACTGTGGTTGTGTGTTTCATGCAAATAAAACGACTGCTGCCTCTGCTCTAAATATTTTTGCTATTGCAGCCCTGCATTCTATGCATTGTGTCTTCTCTAATACGGTGTGACTGTGTCTGGACTTAAACTCTATTCACATTATTACAGTTTTCAAATAGCTCTAAATTGTGTCTTGGACATGAGAGACAGTTTTGGCCTTAGGTACCAGTGCTCAACAGGGAATGGCTTGTTAAACAGCTTAAAACCAGAGCTGAGACATCTGCACAAGCCTTTCATACATACTGCTCAAGACATTGCAGATTCTAGGAGTACTTCCTGATATTTCAGTATTCAGCTTGACTCCAACTTTCCTTTTATAAATCAAAAATGTGGGAGTGGTATTCTCAGCTCATCTCATTTTTTTTTTAACTCTCCTGATAGTTCTGCTTCCTATGTTCAACATCTTTTTGTAGCCTAGGTCTGGCTGCTACCGTTGTAATTAAGACCAAGAATTATCAGACTGGAATCAGATGAAAGGCTCATAAAGGACTGCTGGATTTAGACGTATGCCAGGGGCCAGCTCAGTTACAGACTTAATTCATATTCCCTTTGTTCCTCTCCAATCTCACAGAGGGCTTCAGGCAGCCGAAGGACTAGTGGGTCTAGTGACAATATAACAGGTATTAAATAGACCATTTCCAGTGTCACCATGTGGTAACTGAAGGCTTCAAAGAGCCAACAATTTGCTATGAAATTAAACCAGGGATCAGTCTGGCCCACATGATACTGTATATCTCTACCACCCCAATGTGAAATGTTATGATGCAGACATTTAGCATGACCACAACAAAGACCCCTTAACACCATTATTTTCTTGAAGGCATAAGTCCACTGTGACAATCAGGTGAAAGAGTGTGTTCACTCATACTGTATATAAATCATGATGTGTTTCCTGAGTATGTGTTAAGGACTAGAGTGTGCTACATCATCTCTTTTGCTTTCCTTTCCTTTTCCTTTTTTTGGGGGTGGCTCAAACCCTTTAATAGGGTGTTTCAAGTCTATTTCTGTAAACATGGCAGAAATTATGCTACCTAACCTTGCGAGTAAAATGATTCTGTTTGTAAAGCCTGTTTAATATTCCAGTCATTCCTGACCAAACCATCTGGTGGCGGTCTTTGCACTCTCCCAGTGGAACATTACTCTTAGTGATCTTGTTGCCCTATCACTTGCTACCTCATTAAAATGAGTGATAATAAATCCCACAGGCCATGCGCAATGAAATCATATTGATCATCAAACATATGCACATGCATATCCTCATAGTACATAATCATATATGCATAACTATCCACAAACAAGCCCCTACAGAAGCAGTACAAACCACTCCCCTTTTAAAATATTTCATTTCAAATCCCTTTTCACAGTCCAGCACCTTTGTAGGTTCTCCATACATACACACTAGATGGACATAGCCAAGGCTGGGCTTTCAAAATACAGACCAGAGAGGAATGTGTAATCAGCCAAGGTCACTGTGTGTTGCCATGCACTGTTGTTGAAGGAGGTTCTGGGAGAATAGCAGGACCATCTCTCATCTGTATTCTCTTCAGATGGCTTGTGTTAGTAGGATCATGCAGATATGGGATTTTTCTCTGAGAATTAAAACCCAGATGTGACGCTAACAGACACACACATCCTCACCACAGTAAAATATTATTTATGGCTCTGCAGTCAGCATAACTAATGCCTCACACTCAGCAATCACTCACTGTGAACAATGCAAAAATAGTGTTCAATTTGAACTTGTTGGCAATAATCCAGTTCCACCCATGTACCCCAATATATCTTCTAACTCTTCTCACACACACACACTCACACTCACAATTGAATGTTAAACATTAAATCATTTCACAGAAAGCAAAACAAAATAGTTCTTTTTCTTTGATTTTTATCTCTCTGTGGCCCCAGTTATTTCTAGATATTAGTTTGAATGTCAAAAACACTGCATTAATACAGAAGATTATTCACTACAGCATATACTCCTTTTGTGTAATGTTGAATGCAAAGGAAACACGCTGTCATTTGCATTTTAACGTTTCTGCTGATGACCCAAAAAGTGTGAACAATAAAAGCAGAAATTAATAATTTCATACTTAAATGAACAATGAAATGCTGCATTCATATGTATTCCATATATCCTCTTCACTGTACAGCAACACACACAAATAAGATGACAGTTCACATACAGTATAAGGGGTATTACTCACAAAGACATGTTTAATGCATCTCTCTTCATTTAATGTAATTATGGCGAATTCATTTTTGCATCGCAGTATCTGCAGATACATTTGACATGTTCATACATTTTGTTGTGTGGCAGAAATCCCAGATCCATCCTCAAGTGGCAATTGACTGTGCTACTGAGCTGCAGAGAGCCATTCGCTGTTTTACATAGAGAACAGAAGCTTTGATGTCCCCCGATGAATTGTGCTGCAATAACAGTGTCTCAAACAGAAGAGATAAGATCCACACATCACAGGTACAAGCAGTGCAATGCAAGAAAATGACAACTGTGTTTGATTATACCAATGCACCAAATAAATAAGGGGAAGGCGTGAAAATAGACACCAAGCAGCAGTTTAATATGTCTGCAGTAGCTAGAGTAAGCTACAGCAATTATTTTTGATTTCTACTTTGCAAAAGAGAAATAGCACCCTGACTTCTCACACAAATACCCCAAATTCTTTTAAAGCCAACTCACTGATCTGTCCTACAAAGGCAAAGAGTAGTACCTAGAGAAGCAAAGAGGTTGGGCAGTGTACAAGTTGAATTAATAAAAAATACTAATGCAAAAGAGATGAGGGTCTTTGTCATTTTAATGTTCGCCATGTCATTTTTTGGCAAAATATACAGTTCTGTTGGGAACGTGTGACTGAAACCTTTTTGAGTCTGTGCCCATATTACTGCATTTTCTGTCCTGTCATTATAATTCCTCCACAAAGGAAAGGCACTCTGAGCCTGTGCCAGCCACCTATACTTAGAGCGGAAGACATTAAATGGAGACATACCTGAAGTGACACAAACTTGGCAGGGCCAAAATAGTTTCCAGATAGTTAATTAACCTCAGTGACTGGTACAGCGGTCTTGCGTGGCTGGTCAGTCGCAACCTGTGCTGGGATAAATACAACCAGTCATGTTGACATGCCACAGTTCATACATGTCATGTGCAGACTGCTAGTCTTTACACTTTGTTTAGAGCTGAGTTCACAGGGTATTTTCATCAAGGAGGGGAAAATGGTGCATAGCCATAATGTTATGCAAACATACCAGAAGTCTCTCTGCCCATAATTAACTCTAGTTTGTAAAATGGCATTTGTGTAGACTAGGTATCCATATATATATACTTTTTACTCCTTATTTATATATTAAATATATAATCATCTATATTTAAAGGGTCAATTCAACCAAATTTACAAAAAAAAAAAAAAAAAAGCTAATTTAATTATCTCCAATGGGATTTACCCATGCACATAGTTCTGGTTTTATTTGCAGTACTTTAAGAAGTACCCATATGTTAGTTATGTAGAAGCAGTAGAACCACTCTTAAGATTTAATATTTAGAAATTTAGACAGACTCAAGATTTAATTAAGTAGAAGTGTTTACAACAAAACATAAATTATCACTGATCATTATGGGCCCGAATAGTTTGAGTGTTATGATATTTACTGCATGTCACAATTTTGGAATATTATGACTGATCCATTCACATATTTTAATGTTTTAGCTAGTTGAACATTGTTTTATGAATAAAGTGGTAACTATAGCTGTCATATAAATAGAGTACTTATATTTACTTATAGTACTTATATTTTCTTTTGAAATGTTGACCTAAAAAATACACTTAATTTCAGTATAATTAAAGTAAATCAAAATTGTACTTAAATAAACGTAGTTTTCTGAGATTTCACTCTTTACACCAAGTTAAAGAATTATATTTAAAATATTCTATATAAAAGCAGCATATATATCATGAAGATATCACTGGGTAAGGGTTCATTTTAGAGAATGGACCCGTTAACACAAATTATATCACATCAGCTTGTAGTTTATCTGGTGACCTTGTCATTGAGATTACAGTGGAGACAAACAGTTATTAGAATTGACAGAAACGTAATGTGAAACAATTTTAAAAGTATTATTTAATTAATAATGATATCTTAAGCAAAAATACCATTGTTTCACCAGTTCTAGCCTTTAAATTTATATTATTATTAATAATAATTATTATTATTATCATCATTTTTAATATTTGCAGGTTTTTAGTCTTCCAAGATAGCAAATTGAAAATCTTTGGGTTTTTTGCTAAAATATATAAAGGATATTTTATTTCTAATGTAAAGTGCAGGAAATAGATTATTGTAATACTCTGCTGGATTTAGTGCCAATAGGTAGTGAAAAACATCCCAATGTCAGAAGAACCACAGTGGTTTGCTGCATGAAGTCCAGATGTCTCTTCACTGTGATTTTTATTGAGAGAAAATGTCAAGCTAGGAGGTGGCAGCTGAAAGTAACTATTAAGTCCACAGTGCGACATAAACATTTATGTGGATCACTCTTCTGGTTTTGAGCATTTCCATATTTCTCATCACCACCACACACACACATATAGCTACCTTTCGACAAGATTTTTAAAAAACGTCTCTGACTGAGACTGAGAATGAAACATCTGGTGGATAACACCTCCCAGCTCCTGGGAAAAGAAAGAAAAGTCATCACATTTGTTGAAAGAGATTGCATGTGTCAGAGAAATGGGTGTAAAGTTGGTGGAATAAACCTCGAACTGGAATCAGGAGATGATGACACTTGTATGGCTGCGATTACACAAATGAATAGAAAACAGGTGGAATCAGCATGCACCCACAAGAGACACTCAATTTACTTGTGTTAATTTTTCACAAGCTATTTCCCAGCCATTTTTTGTTAGGACAATCCTTCTTTTTTGGGTTGTGCACAAAGAATTCACATGCTTTCTTAGCCACAGAGCCTCGATGTAGCTTCCCTACAATATGCATGGCATTTTCTCACACCAGGCTCATCCTCTTAGTTCAAACGCAGAGGATTGAGACTGTTCTGTTAAGACATGGATCAAAGCCAGTTATATCAATGGGAAGTTCATCACTCAAATCTATTCAGTTCATTTAATAGATGACTAAAAGACTTCTGTCCAGAAAAAACTAAGTGACAGTAATATTATGTAGCAATTTTTTAAGCAAACCTAGTCAGTTTGAAAAGGTGTATTAGCATGATATTGATGCCAAAAACAATCATGGCTGACGTCCCAAATTCTTGCCTCCACAAGCTCTACAAACATCATACCCTCAAGTCCATTGCCTGACGTGTCCCTGTCAAATTGCACACTGATATTTTGTTTGAGAAGAGTTGAGGTGATTTAAGGAACCCTAACAGAAGAAGACATGCGGTTTGTATTCTCATAGCTGTCTCAGCTTAAATGTCTCCAGATTCTTTATGGAATGGATTGTAGGGGGTGGTTTGCTGACGTTATTTACATGGAGAAGGTTTTGTAGCCGCCTTGTTGGCCAGAACATCAGGATTTTGGAATTTTTTGGCAGTGACCTACATCTGGATTTCTGCACTAGAGTGTGCCCCACCCCCTGACAGCCTCTCGCAAAGCCACAAGGCTGATTTTCCTCCTTCTCTTTCTCTGAGTTACACTGCAGTGCACACGACTGTGAATCTAGCCCTTCGATGTTCCCTGTCACACCTATCAGAGCAGAGTCCAGTGAAATCCTAAAACAACACTTCCTCTCTGTGTCACTGTTACAAACGTGAAGCAAAGGGAAGGAGAGACAGAAGGCGTCCTGCAGGCCTTATTCTTCATGCTGTATGTGGAGCAGTATGTGGAGCACCCAATCTGGTTTTCATCCTCAGTGCCCCACCCTGGCTGAAATACAATGGATTGGGAGCAGGCCTGTGACTTTTAACTCACTCTGCAGATTCTATGCTCTGCCGCCAGTCTGGCCAATCTGCAGCCCAGAAAATTCCCTTGATGTGTCGGCCAAAACAGCTTTGAATCCAATCATAAGGCCATAGGTTCCCCTTGTAATAGTACATCCATGTTCCTTCACTTAGACACAGGGGCATTGCGTTTATGGTCAGAAATGTGGAAAAAGACAGATTGATTTTTGCCTTGAATCTCAGCTCCCAAAGTGATGTATTGCACGACACAGATAGTTTAGAAAAACTTTTCAATAGTTAATCAGTGACGTCCCTGGTGTTTCTCTAGATGGAAAACAGTTAAAGTAATTCTCATTTTTTTCTTTGTCAGTAATTGAAATTTTACCATATTTTTTTTTTTAAATACAGTCAAATATATTGGCTGGCATGCTTTCCAGGATATGTAATCAAATCTATGTTTGTCTTAGTTATTTCCAGGCACTTACTGAAGCACAGTTTTCCATTACAGAACTAGAATGGACACTTTAATTAAAGAAAGCTGGGGTGAATGAGTGAATGTCAGTCTTTGAAAGCCCAGTTGTTCATCCATCAAACTTTGAACTGCTGTTCCACAGACTTCAGTGTCTCCGCAGTGGGTTTTGAATGATTTTCTTGTTGTAGCCACCGTACAAACAAAGGCACCCCTGTAGATTTATGTCTCATCCCTCTCTCTCATATTGGACTCTGAGGGTTTTAAGGCTGTAATTAAATTCCAATCCCCACTCTCACTTCTCCACTGACTGTCCCTGTCGCTGTGGGAGGTTGAGAAGCTGGGTTTTACCGCCTGTTGTGGTTTGTTTGAAAGATCCAGAGTTCTCTGGAAACCCCAGCCATTACGATAGAATTCACACATGTGGTGCAGAAAGAGAAAGAAGAGGTCTGTGCTCATTCACAGACACAGGACTGGTGTGACATCCGGTCTGGTCGAGCATTTGAGACATTGCACCATGTGTGCGTGTTTTACCCACATCGGCACCTCAGCCTGTGAACTGCAGGATTTGAGTGTTCTCACGTCAAAGTCAGGGATTGCCATTCCAACACGTTGCTATTTCATGCACATGATAGTGCTTTTAGGGTGTTAAGATGCCCATATGAATAACTCCATCACTGTACCTATCAAAGCCTTTCCTTACCAGACGGCCACCCACTGCCAAAGCACAGATTGGTGGCTTTGGCCTATAGCAGCGCCAACAAACTGGAATCAGCTGCACCAGCAGGCTGTCAGTTGGGACTCCTGACAGCGATATGAGGGGCTAGACTGAGCAAGTCCAGTCCAGCAGGGACCAGCGGGAGAGGAAGGATGAGTTCTGCACCACTGATCCAGAGTGACAGTGATGGACAGGTTCAGAGAGGAGAGCTGATGGCCAAGGTTTTTCTCCTGTCTGGACAGTGTTTGAAAAGATGGACATGACGGTCGCAGGGATTCAAAGTCCAACAATGTGTGCCTGAGTGTGTGTATGGTGTGTGTGTGTGTTACTGTCTGCCAGAGTGTTGATGTGGGTGTGCATGCGTGTCAAATGGTCAAGCAGAGCAATAAATGAGAAAAGTGGCACTGAAATCTAAGATCAAACCCTTGTTTATGCACGATTTTAGGTCCATTTTAGACAAAGTCATACATTAAACACATAGAACCTAATATAAAAATAAAATGGGTGCAATTTATTTACATTACCTATCCACTAATTATTATTATTTATATTTTAACCAATTAATTGTGTGGAATAAATCCTGAAGTGAAATCTTCAGATGTCTTGTCTTGTCTGGCTGTTGTAGATGTTGAAGATGTTTAATGTACTATCACATCACACTATTACAGAGAAATAAAGCAGCCAATCCTCACAAATGAAGACCCTTTGGTATATTTGTTTGGAAAATGATTAAATTTTTCTTCTCAAAGTTGTTGCCAAATATTTTTCAGTTAATAATCAACTAATTGTTTCAGCTCTATAATACAGCAAATTATGAAACATTAATGTTAAGAATGATTTTCTTTTCTTTTCTTTTTTGGCCAAACCTACGCTGAAGCTGCAATTACTGCAATAATACCAGTAAAAAAGGGACACATTTGCTCTTTATCAAGTTGGGAATCAGCTCTGTCTTGTTAAAAAGAGTTATTTCTCGCAAAACATGTTTCTCTGCAGCTCATGCTTCATCGAGAGTCAGGGTTCCCTCTGACAAGTAATTACGTCAAGTACAAACGTTCCCAAAGGCAGCAATTAATGTTGAACTCATAACACAAAATGATACCCCAGGGCCCTGGATCTAATATGAACGTTGCCACCCCTTGTTGTGCCGTTTACCCAGTTGTCTGCTTTGATAACTCATATACTCACACAATTTTTCTTACTAAGTTGTGTGCATGTGTGTGCATGTTTCATTCACTTGCTCTCAATATTTCCTCTGTGTCCATAATTCTATAGGGTGCTGTCCTAGAGACAAATTACGTGTGCTATCATTCCCAAGGACAGCTAATAGAAATCACTTTTTTTCTATGGGAACAAATTTTTTCAGACACATACATTATCGAACAGTACAACTTCAGGATGCAGCACGGCTGTATATCCTCTTTATGATGAAATTCATCTTTTTTGACTATGACTTCTCCTTCAAGATTTGCAGTTCCTCCAGGAAATATATGCCAAGTACATGTAGGACAGATCCTTCTTTCTCCCCTCTGGAAATAAGCGAAAACACAAGCCCTGTCCTCCTCATTTCCCCTAAAAGTTCTCAAGGTCTCCACCATATCTCACGCACCTGTGTCCAAATTTGAATTATGCTTAACACGATTCAACTGTGGTCAGGAGATGATTTCAAAATCAATACATTACAGGCTTAGTTAGGAAAATTAAAGATGAACGAAGGTTGCATCTGCCCAGTGTGGGAGATTGACACGCAGCATTTGGAGTCTGGTTTGAAGGACAGCTTCCTCTTGTGTGTGAGGTGGTCAGAGACAGCTCTGGGTTTAGGCTTTAGGGGCTTTGTGAGGTTGTTAAAAATGTTCCTGCTCACTTTTCCAGCTGCAGCATTTTAACGGTGCATTAAATGACAAGGGAGGGTCAAGAACAATCCTTTTGCACTAGTCTTTTTTTTGGGGGGGGGCTAGAAGGGAAAAAACAGATATATACTTATGTCTGTTTACATAGATTGTAACAACTCTACAAGTCCGTAAGTACACATTCTTAAAAAGCATCAAAACATGTTCTGCTGTAAGGACATTATAAGTGTTTGTTGTTGAACTTTTACAGTCTAAAGATCTAATACATGTGAAAGTCTACAGTCATGGAAGTGGGTCTATGTACTTTGTACTTTGGCAATGTTAACATGGTGAAGGTATGATTTTTATCTAATTGTGCTAATTAGCAAATGCCAGTTAGCGCAAAACACATCTAATCTTGCTAATCGTTTGCTTTAAACTAAAATACTTGACAAATTTAAATTTTCATCTGATGATATAACAAAGTGGAAAGAAAAGGAATCACAAAAGTGATAAATCTATCTCGGTGAATGAGCGATGAATGCTTGTTTTAAATGACTATCCAAAAACCGTAACGTTTCACTAAAAAAAACACAAATGCCAAACTCATGGTGGTGCCAGTCAGTGGGTCACCATCTCATCACTGCTGTAAACAGCTGTACAAAGCAATGAGAACATATTTAGGCTAATCAAATCTAACTTCTTGATATTTATCTCATAATATGATTTTCTTTCCTACAGAGATGCATAATTTAAGAAAATATCTTGTAAAATGCCATCAAAACACAGCTGTAAACTAAACAGCTAAAGAGCTCAAACGCTATGAGATAGCCACAGCTAGCTTTGTCTGCAGCTAAATTAAGTTACGTTTTTCAGTGCTTAGCTGTTTCTTTCAGTTAAAATATATGAATTAGAATGAACTAAAATCTTGGTTACTTTTACTTTGCTACCGCTAAAGCAGTAGCTAAATCCACTCATAAAGAATAATTTTGCTAATATAATATCTAGCTAATGTTAGCTTAGCAGAGTGGTTAGCTTAGCTTCTGACACTTGTAAAATTAAATTTCTATTAATCACACATAGAAAGCACAAAAAAAAAAAAAATTATTTTCCCACATAGGTTTAACTGCAACTTTGCTGTTTCAGCCTTTCTGTACTTTCTGCTTTCTGCCTTTGGATGCAATGTAATTAAGTCTCTACCAAATTTTGTACCAGTCCATTAGATGCTGAGATATTTCTAAGTAAAAACTTTGACCTTATGGTAGTCATACATCATGTGAGCGCCGTGAGCTAATACAACAGTTGTACACATTTTAGTCTGCACCAATATTGTGCCCTTCACTATTACACAATTTTGCACATCATATATAATATTTCCTTTTTTTACCCTTCGCTATATTTATGCCGAAAGCCATATTTTGATTTTGAATTGTTCGAAGAGGTTCATTGCTTCTTAGACCTCTGAGAAAACAGCTCACTCTCAAGACCACATACTGTAGATTTATCTTCATTATTTTAAAGAGAAAAACTATTGTGTTTTTCTCTCATTTCTTCCACAATATTTCATTCAGTTAACATCATGGTACAGAGAACTTTCTCCACACACTGTGAGCAGTCTTGAGTAAAGACCTTTCTAGCAAAGTGATAAGAAAAAGAACAGAGGGCTGTACAACACAGGCACTGAGCACAGTGGGGTATTTTCCTTTTATACATTTACTGAAAAGACCTTTCTTGCCCTTTTTGCTCTCGCAAGGGTTTAAAATGTAGGTTCCTGAAATGCATCTTATCAAATACAACTCAAGAAGTTTTTTTTTTTTTCCTGAGAGAAAACAGTGCGATGTGACCAAGACAGGAGCAAGTACTCTGCTCTCCGTAGACTGAAATGTTAAAGAGGTACGGAGGTGTGGGGTGAAAACTTGGAGATTTCTCGGGCTGCCTCAAGCTTTTTTAGTTTGATCTTTCACAGAAGTGAGAGAAGTGAGAACACAGTGCTGCAGCTCAAAGTGAATTTCTACAAAATATGGTTTTCTCCTGTCGACCTCTGAATGGCTTTTCTTTCTTACATTGCTCAAATGAAAAAAAAAAAAGAAGTAAAAGATTTGTTTCTCAACAACACAGAAGCAGATATTTGTAGCTGTATTTATTATTTATTATGTATCATTAAAATTTTTATGTTTTTTCTCTGTCCAGGAAAACTCTTCGTCTGATTGAGCATGTCTGCTTTTTGCAAAGAGCTCAGATTCACATTAATACGGTCGTTCACAACCAGGAAAAACTGTGGAGCAGTTGGGAGAAAGATCAAGAGGGTTCAACTGTCTGGGGACATGAGGCTCTGCACTTCAAGTAGTGCTTCTTTTTTTTTCTTTTTGTTTTTCTGCTCATGTAGCGTTAAAATAATGATTTTTTTTATTAACTAGTTTTTATTTATGGGCATGTTTGCTGTGAAAGAAATATTCTGCTAAATGACCTGAAATAATACACTCTTGTTGCCATTACATGGAAAATGCAATACCATTATCAATACCACATGCTCTACCTCTAAACTCATACTATTGTAAAATATATATTTAAATTTTAGGAAAAATATACAGTGGCTTTTAATAACCAGGAAATTAACATGTACAACATGCACATTTTTAACCGCACATTAGCTGACTAACATTTAATGTTAGCAAATTGAATCATACTCAATTTTATTCTTTGGTGAAGTTATATCTGCCTGGTCATATGTGTATGTTTAACACTTGGATTTGTATTTTGCTAATTTTAGATTTTTGACACAGAAAACACCCAGAAAAGTAGGAGCCTATTTTATACTTTTGTGGCAGAAAAGGAAGTGACACACCTCTGGGGGACTCTGCTCTCTTCCAAATGGCTTGGAGACCTGGACCTTGCTTCAGGGCACGCTGATAGAAAGAAGTTGAAACGGCAAAGGAGCTTCTTTCTAAAATTTGAGCTATGCCTTTATGAACTGTCAAACATTTTTTTTCCAGACCATCAAAGTAAAGCTTACTCACAGTAGTATGAGTATTGCAGCCTAACAGCCAGTCTAACAAAGACAATTTCTAATAAAAGACAACAAAAAGCTGTTCGTTTTTTGTTTTTGTTTTTTTAACTGTCTGGGAGTTAAGATTGCATAATTCTTCCCAAAACAAATGACACAATTAAACATTTCAGTTGTTTTGTTCTACTTTTTTCTTTTGTTTCCATCTATTTGTGGGTGGTTTGGAGCATATGTGTCTGTCTTAACTTCTAAACCAAATATTTTGATGAAATATGAACCTTTGTTGATTTAGTCTGTAGTAAAGGTCATTTAGTGTCTACAAGAAAGCAATAATAAATCATGTCACCATGTGTAGCAGCTCAGTGCATCACAGCTCTGCAGTTTCCAAGTTGAAACCAAACCTTAATTCAACTTTCACTTTCTTTCTTCCTGTTTTTTTTTTTTCTTTCTTTTTCTCAACCTGTCACTTTGATTTTCAAACCAATGGCCCAAGAAAACATGGCTTTGGGCATCTTTTGAATGCAACCTCAAGCATGACATTGATTATCTTAGCTTCATAATGATCTCCGCATGCTACTGTACCACTGTATTCCACATTCAGACAAGGTTTGGTACAACCTGGGTGAGTGATATTAGCAACTGTAAGTAAATTAGCTGTGAATAAAAGCCTTTTACATAAAGCGTTAGTCAAACACACCCTGCTGTTTAATGCTATAAATGTTCTCAGTGATCCAACAGTGTTAACAAAAGAAAAACCTTCAATTTTACACTTTAAGTTTGAATCAGAATTTTACAAAAATAATAAAAACAGCAGTACTTCATTTCAATGTTTTGTCATTTTCTGTCCTTTGTAATAAATTGTAGATACAAAAGAGGTACAGATGTGTTTGTGTAATGGTGGGGTTTTCATGTAAATAATGGCTATATAGTTTCAGAGATATATGGAAAACATCTGTGGGAATGATCTGCAATTAAATTCCACTGAATAAAACCAAGACTTTTTCTTGAAGCATTTATACATATTTCAGCAAGGGAGGAAAAAAAAGAAAGAAAAGAAACCTTGTTGTATTTGTCAAAGATTTTTCTGTCCAAGCTGTCTATGACAATACTGTCTCTAAATTGACATATCTAAAGGCAGAGAAGGGAAAAATGACCATGTTTTATATTCACGTGTGTTTCACGTTTCAAGTAAACTCAGACATTTAGTAACATATTCATATACTTTTTTTTCTGTCTCAGCTCTGCATTTTTAAAAATTACAATCATTACATTTTGACTCAAATGGCTAAAAACTGTGGGACCCATTGCTTAAATGTAGGAAAATTCCTCTGTTGAGCTTTTGACTAATAGCAGTCATATGTTATGTTTGCGTCTCAGGGGAATGCATTGCTATTATTTTAACAGAGACAACCCAACAAAAACAAGGGCCTCTGTTGAGTGTTTACTGTATAATGGGTGTGACAGGCTACCTTAGACCAACTCTGAGGTCACTGCTGGTGTTTCCTACGAGGTATGACAGTTTTACAACTGCGGGGCTCAGACTCGGATTGTTTCTGACATGTTAGACTGCTGCTGCTCCCTGTCTGTCTCACAATCTCTCCCTGTCTCTTTTTCTCATTTTTTCCTCTGACTCTCTCTCTATACACACGCAGACACACACATACACAGGCATGAAATGATATCAAGCCTTTCTCAACCAGACTCAAAGAGGACTCGTGAGCATATTTTAAACCTAAAGTCTTAATCTCTCATAATAGGCCTCTTTGTGCAAGTCGAGGAGGAAGCCCATATTTCTTTTTAAACAGCCCTCAATTGGACAGGTCTAGTTGCAGTGGTGTCCTAACAAACATTAGAATAACAAACTAGAAATGTCATAAGGCTAAACTTAAGATATTTTGCAGCGCAGTTAAATTACAATAATTTCTTTGAAAGATTATGCAAACAGACGATTTTAACAGCACAGCAGGATCTTCAGTGCAACATTTTGTGGTTACTATATTGGTATGTGCAGACTATTCCTCAACAACACAGCTCACACATTTACATCCATAACACAACCTATAAGCAATTTATCCATTATGTGCCACAAGCTATAAAAATGTGAGGAAACCGGATTTCTCCCTGTTTTGCTGTTTCCGCAGGCAGGAATTCTCAGTCTTTACTAGAGCTTTAAAATGCGCACAGACAAGTCGAATCAGCCAAGGCTGTGCAGTCTTTTTCAGTGGGACAGTGGCAGCAGAGCAGGAGCCGTTCAGATGTTCTTTATCTTCCTGCTGCAGAGTGAAATGTAGGGGAATGTAAGCTGTACATTTACAGAGGCCCTGAGGAAATATAATACTCCTTCTGCATTGTGGCTGTGCTAATGTAATTATGCATAGTTCCTGCACAAGCTAAAGAAACCATTTCTATCCAAGAATGTAAACATTGTCTGTAAGAACACCTTTTCATTTTCATAATAATGTGATTATTATGTTTATTTAATCAAGACTTTGGTGGTGCTTGGTCAAAAAGCTGATTCTGTAAACACAATACTTGTTTCAGTCTTGAGAAAAGTTTGGGGTGATTCATGAGGACAAAATACCTCATTTTTACGTGGAAATATACACATAGGTTGCATGCATTCAGCACACGCACATAGATGCACACACACCGCATTTTGGCCCTGACTCTGTGATCTGATTTTGAATGCAACATTTTGTTTGATGTCTTTTTGATGATGGACATGAAATAATGTCCAAATCACTGGCGGCTGGAACTTCAAACAGATCCAAATGAAAACACGGTAATGTCTTCTCGGACTGAGCCTTATTGCGCCTTCATTTGCCACTGCCCCATGGAAGCTGGGCTTTGACTGGGAAGAGATAAAAGATGAGTTGAAAAACGAAGCACTTTCATCTCCAACAAACTTTGACAACTTTTTCATTTGCAACACAAACACTGCATGGCTAATATGCTGCATCATAGCATAATCAGATAATCACAGATGGTAATGTCAGGGATTCAACGAGGAGTCAAAGGTGGAGGGGAGTTCCTTTGAAGAGGATGAATGGCTGGAAATCATCACAGCAGGATAAGGAGCGGCCAGGATATGCTGATCTGATTTTTTTTTTTTTTATCAAGAACCCCTCCAGACTTCTTGGGGGAAAGGACATGATCATCTATATATTGTTCAATTTCAGAATCCAATGTTCTCATAGGCTGAGAAAGCTAATACAGAGCACAGGTGACTTAGTGATAATGAACCAATATATATGCATCATGCAAAACCGATCCTTGTGCTTGAGAAAGGGAGCTCAGCACATTCATTCATCACAATTTTGTCTGTTATGAAAATGCAGACGGGGGAAATGTCCCCTCCTCACAGTGACATCACACACACCCTGAAGGGTTAGTCTCATGTGAAGCCTGTTGTGATTCTCCAGTGTTTATAATAAGGCAGCTTTTATAGACAATGCCGGCCCATTCCCAGTGAACTGCAAACAGGTCATCAACTTTGCATTTGATTTGATTTATTACTGAACAGAACTATTTATAACTGAATGGAAGCCAAGTTTCTGTATAATTTACAGACCGGTTTGGTGTCTCTCAGGGCTTTTGGATGGCTCTGTGTAAACTGAGAGGCTGATGTTCAAACAACAAGGCAGAGAGCCATAGTGGACTCAGAGCTTTGCCTTGGCCTCTGCGTCAAGTCTCCTGACAGTGAACTGGCACCCAGCTCGAACTAATAAAGTGCACCACCCAGATCCTACTGAGACTGCATGTACTGTATGTCTGCTGAGTATCTGTGTGGTCAGTTGGAGCGGGATACTCCTGGAAAGCCATGGATGAAAGACATGCTGAACGCTAAATCTGCTAAGCCTCCTCTTCGGATGATGTGTTACAATTCAGCACATGGAGTGATTTAGACACAGAGACTGATCAAGAATAAATATACTGCCTGTCTTGTTAAACTTCATAATTACTGTTGCAATGTATGTAGAAAGTGGAGGGTAGAGGATCAGTCGAAAACACCACAAAAAGAACAAAACCAACAATGAACTGATGGTACAAGGCTGGATTACAAAGTGGGCAACTGCCCAGGGCCCGAAAAGCCCCGGGTTTTTAACATATCATTTATCTCTACATAATGCTATTCTTTAAAATGTTCACCACAGTGTCAGCTATGACTGGCCCCCTATCCTCCATCTTTTGGCCCAGTCTTGAAGAGGGGCCCCATGTCTTTAATCTTTATTTAATATTATTATTTAATCTTTAATTTCTTCATTGTTTTCATTTACATTGACTTAATTTGTTGTAACATTGGGTGGTATAGTGATGTAGTGGTTTGCACTTTTGCTCCTTTGTCTCTGTATGTCTTTTCATTACATTTGTTGACAATAACAAAACATATCAATATGTCTTAATCATAGCTGATTTTTAATGCTAAATGGGAATAAGCAACCAGACATCTGCGAACAAGAAAAAATTTCACATTTATTTGATATCAAACAGGAGTTGAATTAAATATCAGCTGATGATGGGCTCTTACAAAAGAAAGAGAATGAACCTAATCAGTGCTGCAACAACTTTTCACACCTTCCAACCACATTATTTTCCCCCCATTTTCTTTCTGAACAGTTCAGTTAATAAATTAATTAGTGTCAAGGGATGAAACATGTCCGCAAAAACCGCAGAATCGCATTGACACAAACATAAGTCCTTAAACCTGACAATTTCTTTCAAGTAAAATAAATTACACAAGAATCCAATTCACTCCAAATCTGTGCATGGCCCGGTGTTAACAAATATACTACTGGCAAAAACTCATCATTCATGAAAGCAAAAGCACTTCACAAGCAGAGACGTGAGCATGATTTCATATGGACTGATATCGCTCAAAACTTTTTTTTTCTTCATATTCAAACATACTACAACGAGTCAAGTGTGAGAGGAAAAAGCACATTTCCACCATTTTGATTAACCTTGTCTGAAGAATTGTATTAACATTGAAAGGGCATAACTACTGAATGGTTGCCATTTCTTTTTTTTTCTTTTCTTGTTTTTTTTTTTTACTTTTTACACTAGTGGTACAGCAAAATATATTTTCTTTAGCTGTTACTTTGACAACAGTTACATGTGCAATAGAGAAAATATAAGGCCTGAGTCTGAATTAGTGGTTTCTTAACTTTACAGTCCTGACTGTGTAGTGGAGCCACACTAGTTCTAGTTCTGTACTTCATGACTAAAAAGACCCCGGTCCTGCAAAGTCTCCCAGGAATATGTCAGGAGTTTCATAGTTCTTTGCTTGGATTTTTTTTATCCCTTATTCTTCAGCTCTTCTTTCAGTACAAGAGAAATGCCATACTTATTTGTGGCACAGCGGCCTGGTGTTGTTCTCTGCACCTCTTTAGTCCAACAGCAGAGCTTTCACAGTCCACATTTGTCTGGCCTCAGATGGACGTGTTTTGTGTGTTAATGAGTGTGCAAAAGTCATTTATTCATTCTGTTTCCCACCCAACAACATTTCACTTCCTGTCCTAACAGGAAGAACATGCGGAGTGTGGAGCCAGACTCGCCGGCTCTCTTGACATCAACCAAAAGCACCCATCTGTTAAGACCTGTGCAAACAAATACGACCCGCTCAGAGGCTGGTAATAAGCTGCATTTGTCCATCACTGGGTGCCTCTCCCCCCTGTGCGCAGTCTTCATTGTTGGGTGGGATGATGCACCCGTCGCTTGTGCCTCGGTTTATGTGGTAGTAGGACAAGGGCTGCGGCACATCACCGAGCTCAGGCATGCTTTTATGATATGCATCCTCGCTCTCGCTTCGGGGTGAGGGAGAAAGCTCCTCCTCCTCCTCTTCTTCTGGGGGGTATGGCGAAGCTGAGGGTGAGGGTGAGTCTCTCAAGTTTGGCATGCTGGTGTAAAGGGAGTCTCTATTATTGTTGGGTGAATGGGAGCCCATGTCCTCCACTGCAGTAACAGTCTCAGAGCCATGGCCGCCCTGGCCCTCCAGGCCCCTGGGGGCCTTCTGGGCACTATAGAGCAGGGAGTGTGTCCTCTGGGGCAGAAGGGGGGCCTCCAGCACCTCCTTGTGGTGGGGGTGCAGGAGCAGCTCCAGGGTGGCGTGACCTCCTCTTCCACTTCCTCTCTGGGGGGATGAGGCCTCGGCGTGATCTGCCACGATGGCGTCATCCTCGCTGCCACTGCCACCCCCGCCTCGGTCCACTGTCACTCTGGTCTGGGGAGGCAAGGCTCTGTCCCTCTGGGCATTGCGACCTTTGGGGGCCCCACGGGGCCTAAGGTTGTTATGGACAATCTCTGATATGATCATCTTCTCAAAGGCGACATCGTCCAGGTTGAGGCCCCCCAGGTCACCCGTGGCTCGAACGCCCACGGCTTCATAGTCGTCGTCTCGCAGGGAGTAGCTGTTGTTGAAATTGCCGTTGAGGGGGAGGGTGTCCATGGCACTGATGTCCCTGCTGTTGCTCAGAGACTGCTGTCCTGCAAGAAAAGGCAAAAGTGTGTGAGACATCATTTTCTCCCTTTTGATGGAGCAAAACAGTCTCCACTACACCATTTATGTATACTTGATACTGCTCAGGACACTTCACTCTTGTGCTCTTTGATCTCTGGGTTAATTTTAATTTCATACAGATACAAAAACTTCTAAAATTCAAAGGAGAACCAAATTAGCTCTTCAACATGTCCGTCCTCATTATGGCTGAATCTCGTTATAGCCAATCTAAGAAATTATCCTGAACAATATTGGAGAAATGAGAACAAGCAATGACTTAAAAAAAATACACTATAGCAACACATTAAAGTTTTTTACTTAGCTGATGACCAGGTAACAACACAGCAGCATACAAAAAGAAACAGATGAGATAAGAGTAAAAAAATAAATAAATAAATACAAGCTGATGAGGAAGTGTTGTGACATTAGAAATGAATAAAACATTCCACCTATTTAAAGACGGCAAGACAAGAGAATAATGTTGAACACAGATGGCCAGCCACCTCTCTGCACTGGGGCCCCACAAGCACAGCAACAACCCCCACACACCACGACAGACAGGCAGGGTGCAATGACTCACTTTGCCACCACTCACATCAAGTGTGTCTGCTCAGGCTATCTGGCCTAAGAACAGCTGATGTGCAAAAAAGTAAAACAGATGCTTTTTTTCAATTGCAGCAGAAACAACAGAATCACTGAAATAAGACAAAAGTGGAAGCTCGTAACATCCAGCCTGGATTCAGTCGATCCAACTCAGATTGTGTCCTTGCTGTTAACTATAATTTAGCCCATTTGATGCTCTGCACAAGTTGTTGTTGGTGTATGGAGAATGACAGCGAAATAATGTGTTTAACAGTTTGAGAGAGCTAAAGGACAAATCAAGGACGACTGAATCCTGGACTCAGCAGGTGAAAGGGTTCAGCAGCAAGCACAGTCGTTTTCAAAAGTCTACATTAGAAGAAGGAACATTTCCTGAATGACATGTTTTTTTTTTTTTTTTTGCCTTTTTGAAATGTATATCTGTCAGTATTGTGTGAGAAAAATGCAGACACGCGCGCACACACGCTTGCACACAAGAGACTACAAATTTATTTTTTGCATCTCTATAAATAAGCTGAAATAGCAGGGAGAGAGTGGAGAGGGGTAGTTTAATTTGATATGAAGAGTTTATTTACTGGGTACAGTGTGAGCCTGGAAGTGAACGACTGACATTTTTTAGGGTGAGAGGGATGTCGTCACAGGCAGTCTTTACACACAAAAACGGGGAAACTGTAGTCAAGGGTTTCAAATGAACATGTCAGAAAATGGATGATAGCAAATGAAAAAAAAAAAAAAAGAAAACTCGGAAAACAACATCAAAGACTTTTCTAAGAAGAGTGACAGGAGCGCAGAGAGCAAAAGGGCAAAAAAAAAGAAGAAGAAGAAGAGGGGGATTATTAGACATCTCTGTAAATAGATTCCCAAATTTGCATTTGTTTATGCACAGGCAGGGATTTTATTGCAGACAGGTATTGTCTACCAGGAGAAGGGGAAATGATGTGAACAGAATTCAACTGGACACGGCAACAGCTGCACTCTGGGAACCGTTCCAGCAGAGATTCATCCAAGATGTTCTCCTTACAGATTTTACTGCATCAGATGAACATCTGCAGAGTATTACTTAGTATTAATACACTTATAATAGAGGACACGCTCATCCTTTTTGCAGGGAGCTAAATGTAATGACTATAGCAGAGGAAAAAAAAAAAGCTCATGTTAAACCTGACAGTCTCTCGGCACGGATTTCATACTTGGTTGGTGATCTTCACACCAGGTTTTGACATTTGTGTGTCACACTGCTGCCTGCTCTCATCAAAGTGGTTTCTGTATGTTAAATCCTAAATCCCACCGTTTGTTACTGCTTCTTGCTCTACTGTTAAATAAATGTGGTTAGTGTTTCCCCTGTTGCTCCTTTGATTAAACACGACTCAGTACAGCAGGGGTAGAAGAAGAATTCTTTCAATAGGTAAAGGAGATGTTTATGCTGACATTCAGAATTACCTGGTAATTAAATATTGCCACATTTTATCTCTCTCCTGTTCTCCATTGTTAACGTGCAATTATGCTTACAATGATTGAGTAAGTAAACATTTTAGGGCAATAAAGCACAAGCTGTCGACACGCGCGCGCGCGCACACACACACACACACACTGATTTCTAGCCTGGCTGCTGCTGAGCTCAAAAAAAAAAAAAAAAATTCAGTCTTTGATTTTCTGGAAAAAGACCATTGTTTGGTCTCATCTCTGCTTCATTATGTCTAAGTGTGAATTGCTCTTGTTGTACTTTAAGCGAGCTCACAGCACAAAATAAGACCATGAAAGACCATGATGAGGTTAAATCCATATGTTACTGCATATCCTCTTCTTACAAACTTACACCATGCTGCTGTTTTTGCACATTCCCTTTTATGATCAAATGCTTGAGTATCTGACGGCTATGACTCTGCCCGCATTGCGTCATGTGGTTCTGTTTGTTTTTTCTTTTCCTCTCTCTCTTTTTTAATTGGGTTTCTTTTGCTCTGCCTGTGAGGAACTAGGTCAACATAAACACTAACATGATCAAAGCAAATTATAGGAAACGCAAAGATTTCAACACAGAACCATAAAAACAAGGTAAGAGCATAAATGATCTGGACCAGTGTGCAGAGCTCATTTTCAACAGAGAGGAATTCCCATATGCCTGCTCAGCAGACGAGATAAGATAGCATTGACGTCTCTGAGCTTTATCACCTTCTGTGTTTACAAAGGAGAAACTTGTGTAGATAAGAACTACAGAGAAGGTGTGAATGAAGAAGAACGAACAGTAAATATAGTGTAATTACTCTCAACATTTTCATTCATGCTGTCACAGCCACAACCTCAAGGAGTTTTCATGTTTTTTAATAAATCTAACACACTCGAAGGTATAGTCTGACATCTCGGGAAATAGGCTTACTGGCTTTCAGGCAGAAAGTTATATGAGAAGATCGATGCCGTTTTCATGCTTGTTGGCTAAACATGAAGCTATAGTAAAGAGATGGTTAACTTATCTTAGCATAAAGACTTTAAACAGGGGGAAGCAGTAAGAAGCCTGGCTCTGTCAAATTGTTACAAAATCTACCTGCAAGTATCTGATAACATGCTCAATCTGGTTTGTTAAGTGTGTATAAACATGGAAGTGTAAAAATGATAATTTACGTGTTGGACTGGCTAGGAGGGTGCTATCAATCTTCTCATCCAACTTACTTCAGAAAGCATTTACCAAGATGTCGAACAAATACAAATCTATGCAAGAATAAAAGCGGGCGGTGGATGTGCACCTGGGGAGTGAAAGGTTGGTGGAGAGGGGGTGTTGCACACCACTGTTTCTGCCAGGAGGTTGTTATAAGGGTTAGTGTCGTGTGTTCGGAGGAGAGGGTTAGTTAGGAGGTAGTTGCCAGTCATCCCTGAAATAACAGAAAGAGAGAGAGAGAGAGAGAGAGAGAGAGAGAGAGAGAGAGAGAAATCAGGAGGGAAAAAACAGCAAAAGGAAAAAAGAACTCAAGGTACTGTACTTGAAGGTCTGTTGTGGTGCGTTGGGCAGCTGTCAACATTAACAAACACTAACATTTGTTGTCCAGAATCTGACACTCCAAAAGATTTATGACCTGCCATCCATCTGCCTTCTGTTACGGACAAAGCAGCCATAGAAACACTGGTCACAGCAAAACATTATCCGAACAGTCGGCCGATGGAGTCTTAAAGTGTTGACCAAAGTGTAGCAACAAAATCAGCTGCAGTGTTTATGTGAAACAAATTCATCTAAACAAACTCATCCAGTCGAGACACGAGACAAAACATGTCTAAGTGGCCCGACATGAATAATACAGCATCCCTATCATCCTCAGCGCGCTTGTGTAAATCCTCAAGAATGTAATAACTATCTTCAGTCATTTGGACTGATGGCTGAGAAACGCTGCAGTGGCATGTGTGTTTTAGAAAAAAAAAAAAAAAAAAAAAAAATCTAAACTAATTCATAACTACAGCCAAATCTGGGCTGGCACAGTCTGGAGCATGAGCTTCATGATGCCAGGATCTGTCCCAAAACCTGCTCTGACCTCCGTCTGACTTTCTCCCTATCTCCCCTCCCAACCTTCATCCGGCAAATTACTCCGAGGTGAAATCTGTTGCAGTGAGTTTCTCCAGATCAGCTGGTCGACACAATTTGATCTCAAGTCCTCATAAGTAATGGCTAAATATCACATCTCTTTTCTCGCTCTACTCCTCTTCTTTTAGCTGATCCCAGTAGGCAGCAAAAGTGCAGGAAAAAGCTGTGAACTTTGATACGCAGACAGGATTTAACGCTGTTTTTTGATCGCTTTACGATAAGAGAAAATGCTAAATTAAATTGGGTCTTATCTCCCCCTTTTCCAAACTGCCATAGAGCAATGTAGGCTGTATTCATTGATGTGTTTTTGAGAATTCAGAGCCTCATCACAAAGAGAATAGTGTATGTGCCTCATCTGGTGTTGGTGGAAGAAAGGGTTGCTTACCCTGGTTGAGTGTGGAGGTGCTGTTTATGTCTCCTGAGATGAAGGAGGACTCCGACTGCTTCCTCACTGTGTCATTCCACATCCGCCTGATGCGGCTCTGGAGTAGAGAGAAAAGCAGCCATTGATCAGGTCTCAACATGGTGCCACTGTTATTTAGGGCTTTTGGCTCTAAGAATTGACTGGATATGTCGGTTTGTGATTCGAGTCTACAGTTGTGCACACAATTCAACAAACCCACTACTTGATGACATGGTTGTGCTAAAGTAAAACAAATGGATACGCTGAGAATCTTACAGCTTGTAATTTGAGACATCGACCCCGAGGGGGCTGTTTTTTTTCCCCCTCTTGATAGTAAGAGCTGAAGCTGCCATCAAATTCCCAGAAGCACTCTTATGATAGATCTGACAAAGTCAACACAGAAGAGATAATAAGAGACCTCTACGCCCAGTTCAACTGTATGTTCTTATTTGTTTCCTTCTTTTCAAATAGAATCTACCTCCCAACATTCATAGGTGCACACAAAATGTATTTTTACTCATTTAAAAGCAAATATTAATGCTGTCTGTCTGCTACATATGAAAAAAAAAAAAATCAATCCCATCCTTTAATATATAATCTTGGAAGACTTTATAACTATACTCTAACTTTTACTATGTAAAACCAAAAATCACTTCAGTTCAGATCAGTTTTATTTAATAATATGTAATTTAATACTTTGCCAAAGGTATAATTAAAAGTGCTGGATGAGAAAACAGGTCAGTTAAGCAAAATGAGCACTGTGGCATGGAGCATTGTACCTCAGTGAAGTTTCCACCTTAAGGCCAAACTGTTTATTCGGCTGAATGGATGAAAAGACTTAGATTTACTGTACTTTGTAGGTTTTGATTTCTTTCTGATGTTTTACAAATAAAAACTAGAGGACATCACCAGACATAAAAAATGAGGTAACATTTTCATAACATAGCTTCTCTAAACCTTGGACCATGACAACCTTGATTCCCAGTGCTGTGCACGTACCTGTGTGGCGGATGAGTAGCGGGCCGTGGACCGAGACGTGGCTGTCTTTGCTGAACTGTGGGAGCCCTCAGATGGCAGCGCTCCGCAGCACTGGGACTGACGGAAACATTTGCTATACTCTTTGCGGACCTGCAGAGGAATAAAAGATCAGGGCAGATTGAACACACACAGGCAGTGACACAATCCCCCAGCCCAAATTCCAAGAGAGGTGAAAATCCCAAATCTTTATCAAATGCCATTCAGCTGACAGCAGTTTAAATACCACAAGGGAAAGAGATAACGCTGCAATAACATGTTGAAACATTATGGAGAGGAAGCGCTGTCACATGGATGTCTCTAAATAAGAACCTACAAAATATTATGGCCATTTTCATGAATAATTAATCTGCTGATTATTTACTTGATTAATCAATTAGCTATTAAAGAAATACCAGTTTACTGAGCCCAAGTTGGCATCTTCAAATATCTTGTTCTGTCCAACCAACAATTTACTGCCATTTACTACAAAGAAAAGCAAAAACTCCTCAGATTTAAGAAGCTGACTCAAACATTTATCAAAACAGTGGCCAAATTACATGTTAATTGACTAATTGACTAGTCCTTTCAGTTCTTTATAGATTTACTTATAGAGTCACTTAATTTCTTTTATTAACTAAACATTTATTATAGTCTTCAGTTTCCAAGGTGATGTCTTATATTTTTTTGTTCTATCTATCAGCAGCAAACCCTAAACGCCAGAATATTCACTTAATAAATAGATTAAAAAAATAATGGCTCAACAGTCCACACATTTAAGAAAGTGAAAGCTGTGACAGTTTGATAGTTTTTGGTTGATAAATGACTTTATTGTCTCTTAATTGACTAATCAATTAATTTTACCTTCTTCTGGAGGAGGCAGTGAAATATAAAGATGAACATCCCTTGTAGAGTGTTGAAGATAGTGAAGAGGTATGCCATCACAATGGAGGACTCATTGAGGAAGAATAAGCCAAAGGACCACGTGAGTCCCAACAGACAAAGTAGGGCAAATGCTCCCAACACCCACGACCTGTGAAAGAGAAAGAAGACAGATGTTAACAAGTGAAAAAGCTAAATTATGGTGGATTTCATCCTCACTTGGTTGGATGTTTCTCTCCTCCTGGACAATATCTGGTTAAAAAAAAGGAGAATCAGGAAAATTAAGAAATACTGCCATTTTGCAGTTGTGGTGGTATAGTACTTAAACACTGATACAAAATGTTGGCATTTGAAACGAGTCAAAAACTGTTTCCTTGGTCTTTCCGTGGAGTTGATGGCTATCTGCCGCCAAAGTAGGTTTTTTCTTAGCGGCTTCAAGGAAAGCCTAGAGGAAATAAGATAAATAAGAGTTTCAATGAGGCCGGCTGGTTGTTGACACACAAGAGAGAAGTGAGTCATTTTGAGAAAGATAGGGTGAGGTGAGGAGAAATGGGACAACAGTGCGTCCGCAGACAAAGGAGAGGCAGTGTTCCCCGATTAGTTTTATTGTTCACTTATTATAAGAATATTTAAATAATTTAAATAATCACACTAAATGCAACCAGTTATTTCGTGTTTTTTTTTTGTTTGTTTGTTTCTGTTTGACACACAAATAAGATTTAAGTGATTTGAGGTGGACTCTAATTAAGAGCAGTTAATTTGTTTTGACTGCTTAAGATAATGTGTGAAATCCAGCATCTAAATGCAAAGAAATGCAGGTTTTCTGTGTGCTGGAAACAAATCTCACAGCCAACTCTATGCCTTTTTTGGTTTTGGACCAAAATTAGAGTGGCTGCCTAAAAATCAAACACCCACATAACATACGTTGACCCGAACTCAGACATATTGTTGAGCAAGAATCCAGGCACAGAAATGGCCAGGGATTTGTCTTTTTATCAAGCAAATGCAGCCCACTGGAAGCAGGGAAATGGGGAGTTTTTTTCCCCCTGTTTTTACCATTGTTAAATCTATGAGGGTCATTGAGTTCATCTTCCAAGGCAGCCTGTAAACTATGCAAGCACAGGAGCAAAAAGATATCAAAGGTCAGAAATGCAGTTATGAAGAAATAAGAAAGGCAATTTAACCCTGCATAGTGCAAATACTGAAATCATAAAATGAACTAAAAAGGCACTACCTATGAACCAAAATAACATCATAAAAGAGAAAAATCATAAAAGAGAAAAATCAAATAAGGTCAAAGCAGATTTTGAAATTTAAGGCAGGAGGCAAAAGCAGTAATTGCACATATTATTTTTCTTTTCACACATAAAGTCTCAGACCAAGCAACCACAGACCAGTCACTAATCTTCTTGAGTGACACCCCTCACCTGATACCCCCCAGCCTGGACGAGTCGGGTTTCATGGAGGTGGAATGCTTCACCATCTTGTACATCGTCACCACCAGAAAGATGACATTGACCTGTCAAAACAGACGTGCATCAGGGTTAACAGACTGCACTTAGAAAGGCATCCAATTTCTGCTGCTAACAGGACAGGAAGGAAGCATACAGAGCTAAGTAAAAGTACTAATACTGCAATAAAGTAAAAGTACTGGACCCTGTGGCTGTGAAACTTTTATATGTGCTATAATACATTTTTTATTACACATGCATTAATGTCCAAGCAATATTTATTGTTTCGGTTGAGGTGTAGCTCAGTTCTCTGTTTTTATTTTCTACAGTACTGAAACCAATTTTTTTTTCCCCCATTGATGAATATTCACATTATTTTCGACTTACTGGGATCAGAAGTGGAACCTTCACAATGTTTATTTTGTCCAAATCCAAATCTTCCCCTTTAGGAAGTTGGAATCATGAAATGTTCGGTATTTGTTTCTTTGAGGCTCTTTGTGTGTTTTTATGCAGAAACATTAATATGCAAAGTTGTCAAATGATGTGAAAATTTGCTTTAACCTGTAGTGGTAAAAGTATAAAGTGACATTAAGCAAATGCTTAAGAAAAGTAACTCAAATTTGTATTAAATTGCAGTACTTGAGTAAATGTTCTTAACTTTTAGTTACATTTCACCACTGTTTGCCACCAGCATTAGTTATGTTACATTGACTTAGGGTATTGCTTAATCTATAGTGGTTTTGGCTCTATATATTGAGCGCCAACACCAGCATACCTTACTGAGAGGAATATGAAAATTTAATGCCTTGGTTCAGATCATAAAGCACATGGACTTCCAAGGAGAATAACAACAGTTAGAGGTTATTGCTTTGGTCTACTTCACACAGCCCTGGCTTTCGTCATAAGCTGCATTGAGAGTTTCTCTTCCCCCTCTCTTGTTTGACATTATACTCAACTCCGAAGTGCAAATCCTCATCAAATATGAAAATGTATATCTGATGACCTCCAAGCAGATCTGATGCATGCTAGGCAAACGCTCCAAAAAAATACCAAGCGGGAAGAACAGAACTGCGTGCCATATTATAGAGACTGTATTTACTGAGGCCAGAAAAAACATTTAACCGATTCAAGCCATACATCCAGAAAGGTTTCCATGCACTCAGGATGTCTCTATGTAAGCACTGCAGGGCTCATCGCCACCAAAGGAAAGGAAGGAGATGTGCTTCAATTTGGTCCAATATAATAATAAACCTTTAAACTGAAGAACTGTAAATATATAGTATATCCAGATTTTACTTAAAACTTATATCCCATGTCTGCTCCAAGTCAGCATTTTTCAAGCATCAGCAATACTGTACTTGAAGGAAAATAAATTGTAAAAAGGCACTAGTTGGCAAGAATACCAAGCATAATAATCCAAATGCTGTTTTCTCAGTTTATCAAAGACTTCATTTTCAATTCATTCGCAAATAAGAAGAAAGGTCCTCTTTATTATCCCACATGGATACATTGTGAAACACTTTGCAAGAGAAAACGGCCTTTAAATGGAAACGCAGAGTGTCTACGCAAAGCAGATGGAAACCAACAACAGTCGGGGGAACGATGGATGAAAAAGGAGTGGCTAAGAAGACAGAAAGAGGCTTTTAGATCACAGCTTAGAGTAATGCAGAGTTTTGTCTCTCAACCACTGGGGCCGATTTACGTCCGCATGAGTCGAGTGGCTGGAGATGCATTTAACACAGCTGCAAGTGATGACACAGATCTGATGAGACAAACGGATGGACGGACAGTGAGGCGAGAAGGCAGCGAGGCAGGGAGGCACTCTGCAGAAATCTAGGCAAACTGCATATGGACTCCCCCTCACGCCTGGTCTCCAAGGGTCCGTCCTCTACAATATTAAGGTCTCTCACTTATCTGCCAAAATACAGTGCAAACCCCCCCCCCCCAAAAAAAAACAGGCATTGCTGACGCAGCACATCCCTGGGATTTTCATGCATTTACAGCCTACTTGTGCTCATATGGGTATTGAGCGTGCGTTTGTTTAGGACTGTGTGCATGCATTCCTGCATGTGTGTGTTTGTGTGTGTCTATGTGCATTGTGAACACGCAGCGCACCGCATGAAATATTAAAAGGTGAAGATGGAGATGTCCGTGTGCTGGGATTGGCTGGGGACGTGTCATGATCCTCAGCAGGTCTATGAGCTGTGGTAATGGTTGTCTGGCCCACCCACTCATTACTTCCATGTTCACCCCCCCCCCATCACCCTTGTTTTCCCACTGAGCAAATGACCTTCATGCCTGAGATGATTTCTCCTCCTGATTGCAGGAGGGGAGTATTCTCTAGATGTACAGCAAGTACCAAACAGCTTTAAGTTGTTGCCGCTCACCTATTCTGATATCAGAGGATTTCATAGCTGAGTGGACACTGATGTCCTTGTGTCAGCTATAATGGGACCACTTTCCTTTCATGCAAATTGATCTGAGAAAGCAGAGCCAAGAGGCTGCCAGCACAGAGAGAGGGAAAATCTATAAACTGTTTTCAAAGCTTTGAAAGAAAAAAAGAAAAGGAAAGTTATCACACACGTGTGCAAAATTACAACTTACCACAATAATGAAGGTTACAGGCCCAATGAAGCTCCAGATGAAATGGTTATCAACCCTCAGCCAGCATCTACAGGGAGCAAAAGGTGATATGCAGTTCATTAAATCATCTCACTGCCAAAACAAAGTTGTGTCTCATCGATCAGGGTGCAGGAGAGTCGACTGGATGATAGGCCACAGCAAGAGAATAGAGACCTCTCTGACCACAGAGAAGAAACCCAGACTTTGAGGGAGTGCTGGCTTTATGCCATTAGAAGCTGCAGTCTAAAAGGCAGTGGTTGTTGGACTCATGACTTCACAGTCTGCAAATGTTTCTAAATGTGTGATGCCTGACTGTGTGTAGCTAAAACTCCTCACAGTAAACAATGTAGTGAAGACAGTTCAAGAACGATTTGCTCCTCAGACTGTTTATCAGTAGGAAACATAAATTAAGTGAAGACTATAACAATAAAATAGAATTGGAAAAAGGCGGGTTTATCTAAATCCCGTAAATTAGAGGATTGCAGTCTAACAAATCATAAGGCTTGCTGAGTGGATGAAGACCAGCAGAGAAGTGCAAACTTTTAACTAGCAATTATCCACATGCAAAGAATAAAAGCCCAGCAGGCCAGTGCATTCATTAATGTTGCGACTTTGCTCACATCCTCTTCTTTTAGCAGTGACAGGGTGTAAATTTGCCAGGGAGCAGAGGTGGACTATATTCTTCATGATATTACTGTCATTAGAACACACGCTTGCTGTGTGGGTGTGTCTTGATGGGTAGAAGGGCAGACTAATGCCTCAGATTTTTATCCCACAATAGTTAATAGAGTCTCCACACTTACGCCCGCTGTGTGCCATAGCTTCTGTAGTCAATGGCAGCTGAGATTCCCACCACCACAGCCGGGGTGAGGTACCCGGAGATGTAGTAGTACTTCCTGCGAGAGAACTCGCTCTCAAACACCTCGACCAGCATGAGGTACAGCTGCACGCCCTCAAGACACATCCATGCGAACGCAGCCAGGAAGCAGAAATGGAGTATGCCCGCGATGATGGAGCACACCAGCTGACAGGAAGAGAAAAGGTTTTTAATGGGATGAATTTGACTCTTTTAAGTTACTTGGTTAAGTTTTATGTGTTTTTTAAGAGTTTAAAAGTTCAATGACCAGTGCATTAGCCCAGTTTAGCAAGATAACAGCGTTTGTAGGATCAATTAGTGGCTCTGCATAAAACTGCTCTCCTCTTTACTAGTACAGTACAGTATTAGTACTAGTAGAGTATATCAACAAAATGTCATTTAAGGTTTTTAGCATCTCTCTGTTCAGTATTTGGTTTAATGGCCACCAGCTTTATTGTTCTGGCTCTTCACCACAGTAGGCAGCTGTTTTCAGAAAGAAAAAAAAACATAGTGCAGCAACTTAGAGGCTGATGATCTTTCCCCTAAGACATGGTTGAGGCCAAAATGGAGCTAAAAGAAGAGTGGATATGATAGGGTACAGAGATGTGGCTTTAATAGTCACTCGGTCTGTTGGGGGTGTAAATAAGCAACCATTTGCTAACTAGTTGTCCAACTACATGAGATGATGAAATAATAATAATTTTGTGATACACCTAATTGTGCTGCCCCCAAAATGTTTAAAGCTAAGTATGTACCAGTTTATGCATAAGATGGATGTCTGGCCAAACCTTTTGTGAACATATTTATTACAACATTAATTTACCTTATTACTCAAATAAAATTACAGTAGTCATGTCACTTCATATTTATTAGATTCAAAATTAAATAGACTTGTGTATCCTTATCCAAAATGGTGCAGAGCCCATTATTATTATTATTTAAAAAGGTTAATTACAGCAGACGAGACCCTTCATTAGTATCATGAAAGATAAAACCCTCTGCAGTATAATTGCTGCTGTACCTTTGGTTCTGTCATGTTGATGCCCACAAGGAAGATGAGCTCGCCAATGAAGAGATTGAGGCAGAGGTTTTTGTGGATGGTGTTGCGGTCACTCTGCAGGCCTCGGAAGAAGCAGAAGGTAAAGAGGCTGATGGCGAGGCAGACAAGAGACACCGCGATTCCCATCCGTGTGATGACAGTAAGAAGGAGCTCATGGACGCTGCCCTCCCCCTGCAGAAAAACAGACACCTTCAGTTCAGTACTTAATGATGGTGAGGTCATAATGATTGGTGGCATTTAAGCACACTATGATTGCTGCTATGTTTGTTGGAAGTGTAAACTGATGCTGCTATTATTATTAATAAAATTAGTACACCAGCATTTTACTTTAATTATCATCATCATTCTAGAAACCAGTTTGTCTTGTTTACTGTCTGATTTGGTGCTTTAATACAACAGTAAATACAGCAGTTACTGGTCTCTCTCTCTCTCCTCCTCCTCCTCCTCTTCTCTTCCCTCATGTCTCGCCTCAGCCACTCAGTCGAGTTTGGTTCTGTCTGAAGTTTCTTCCAGTTAAAAGGGAGTTTTTCCTCTTCACTGTGACCAAGTGCTTGGGTTTCTCTCAGGAATATTATAAGTTCGTGACCTTACCCTGTTAAGTGCCTTGAGATCATCTATGCTATGAGTTGGTGTTGAATAATAATTTAAAAAAAGAAATTAATTTAATTGAACTGAACATTGACCAGATGGAATCCTTTATATACACAGATGTGATGAAAATGATAATGTCTCGGCTGTTCAGTCCTTAAAGGTGCTTGTATGTGCAATGATCTTAAGCAGCTTTGATCAAGTCAAATCGAATAGATATCTTCCACAGTTTAAGTCTTTTTAGCATGAAATTCCTCTTTTGTGTTTACCCATTGAGCTGCAACAGAAGGATTGTAATGTAAAAAAATTTTATACTAAAAAGATTTTTAATTTTAAAAAAGATCCACTTCTGATCTGGCTAACACAAACTACTGAAGCCTCTTCTCTGCTGCTTCAGATGAACTTTGGAATAGCCTATATTTTGTCCCTCACCAATTACAATGAAAACACAATGGAAAGGCATCTCTTAATGGCCAGTGTGGGTAGGAAAAACTATTACAGCAAGTAAAACCTGTTTTATTGTGCATATGTGCACTGATACCGTCCTGGCTGTCTGCGCTTTAATTTGATCATATGTCCTGACATTTGGCACTCAAACTGAACATGCAGATCGCATTATGTGGCCCACGTTGCAGAAAGTGACATCGGGTGAAAAACTGCCACAAAGAACCCGAAACCATGTGATGTGACGTCCACATGTGGGTTCTGTTTTTAAGGTCAACTCGCATTTCTTGTTCAGGGGGATTTAAGGCAAATTTAAGGAACATGTTGGCCTGAAAGTGAGGCAATTCTTCCTGTGATATTTGTAATTTTATTGAGGGCAGGAGTTGCAGCTGAGGTGATGTGTAGGGAATTGGTGTAAGGGTAAGCCTAGCCTCAGGGCTCTGGTTTCAAACTATGGTTAAGGTTGAGGTTAAGACAGATGACAGGGACAGAGTTCAGGAGTTGGGACATATTATTAAACAAACCACAAACTTATCCTCCACATTTATTACTGGCTATGTCCTTACTACACATGCTATTTATCATGTAATTGGATTGTAATTGCATTTCGCGACCAAATGGATGCTACACCACTTCAAGAGCAGTGGGAACATAAGGAAAAGCTGAGGTTAAAGTATAGTTTCCCATGAGTCTCAGGGACATATGCATTGAGTAATATTAGACATGGAGCGCAGGTAAAATATAATTACTTCTGATAATGGTGCAGCACTTCCTATCCTGATCCATAATCTCGCTCTTTTAAAGTGACAGCCTGCTTCCTCTTCTCCACCCATCCACCATTCCTCCCCCCACAGTTACCTTCTCCTCCAACAATAATCTAATTATCTCCGCTGAAATGCCATTCTTGTTCTTACCGTGTGTGCACAAATCTATCAGCGAGAAAAAAGAAGGACAACTAGCCGAGACGAAAAAAAAAAATCACAAGCTGAGGGCAACTCACCACATTCCCCCGATGAGCCATGAGGATGGCAAAGTTGGTCAAGTGACTGCAGGAGCAAGTGGTGTGGCTCTTGTTGGTTTCCAGCAGTTTACAGCCCTGAGTGGACCAATATCCCATCATGCTCCGCTCAGAGTAATTCCAGAAGGAACAGTTGGGATTGTAGTAGTGCTCCTTCTACAAAACACAAACACAGGGAGAACAAATGATTAAACATACATGACCATGCTCTACAATATGCATGATCATACACAATCTTACCTTGTATATTTCATATCTTTAAATGTAAGTTACAGTATATCAATGAATGGGATCTGTAGACTCTGTTTATATGTTCTTGTTTTAGCACTTAGTATCTGTGCAATTAAAAAGATTTAAATGCATTGGACTTTAGTAAGAACAGATGATGAAAATCATCAGAAAAAAATAAAAATGAGTCTTAATACATTGAGATGTGAGAAAGGTTACTATGGAAATTGAAACTTCCTTCTCTAACTCCTCAAGATAACAGCAGACACAGTAGCATAATGATTTCTCTTTACACAGTTTTTCTACAAATATATCCAAGCGTCAAATTTGTCCTTCACTGTAAAAGTGTTATTTTCTTAACAGCCCAGCTCTCTAGGGTGGTCTGGAGGAGTCTCAGGAGGAGGCTTACATCCAGGTGCTCCAGTGTGAAGATCACGGGGTCGGCCACAAATACACGGCTGGACTCCTTCGTAATAGAGGCTGAAAGGATGTGGGAATTGACAGTGAGGGAGAGGTTGCGTTTGCTCAGGTCCCCAATTCCCCTCAGTGTGGCATTCTCCGTGCTGAGGAACTGACCAAGGTGTTTGTACAGCACAAATACCAGCTTGGCCACACCTGCAAACGTCAATAATAAAGTCATCAGACATACGGCATCCATTTAGCAAAAAGAGACATACAGTGTTCTTTCAGTCTGCAAAGCATTAATTGGCTGCCCTTGGATCTGAGACCACAGTTGTAATAAGTGTTTCACTACCTGTGGGAACAGGGGCCAATGTTGAGCAAAATCTCAATTTGCACCATGGGTGAATTAAAAAAAAAAAGGGGGGGGGGTCTACTTTGCTATTTCTAACATAGTGAATAAAAAAATGCCAAGGTGCGGATGAGTGAGAGGTAATACGTCACAGTTTTATTCAATCAAAGCATTTTCAGCTATGTTCTCCAGCACACCATATAATCATTTATTGCTGTTGAAGAAATTCTGAGTTTGCTTCCATGCTATTTTCTCTTAGTAGCCAACTGAGATACTGCAGAAGAAAAAAAATTTTTTTAGGATAGGTTTATGAAACCTTGGCTACTGATGTTTAGTTTCATTTTACCGAAAACTTAATGACTATCTAATAAAGATAATAACTATTGTCTGAGATATTACATTCAAATAAAGGAATAGTTTGACAATTTGGGAAGGAGAAACAGCTGCAATTCAACATAAAACTGATATTTGTTTTTACATTTCTGTTCATGTACAGGTAAAACAAAACAAAATAAGACTATACTAATTTGTGAGCTTTAGAGGCACTGGTGGGCTAATTGAACTTGAGAGGGAGCTAGTCTAGCAGTTTCTGTGTCCAGTCTTTATGCTTCACTAAGCTAATCACTAATCAATAAAAAAAAGTCAAACTATTGTTTTATAAATATCGTTTTTATAAATCGGTTTTATAAATATCTAATTAAATGTTCATGGTAGGGTAATCAGTTTTTTGTAAGATCACACTGTTGCACCTTGATCATATTAAGGGCAAACTCATTCACCAGGATGTGATTGTATCATCAGTGTCCATGAACCCTAAAACCCTACAAAAGGTAAAGGAAAGTCAGAACCTAAGAATCACTACATGTTTTTTTGCAGGAGTTGTGCGGTTCTCACCATTTTTGCTGTTGACTTTGACTGTGTTGGAGGAAAGCTGAAGAGACGCTCCACCTTTGCTTGTCTGTGGAAACCTGAAATCTTGCACCTGACCATCGGTACTTAACACGTACACTTCCAACACTGTGAGAGGTAAGAGGTGAGGAGAAAGTGAGAGAAATAAAAAAAGGGAGATGTATACTCATAGGCAACATTTCAAAAGCAGTACATTGCATTTAATAGTGCAATAAAGTTAAGGCCTTGTTGGTTACGAGGTTCATTGTACCAGTAACAGAAACCAGTCTTATCAGCAAGACCCCCTAGATGTCATTTACTTTAAAAAACATGTCACTAAGCTGCTGGTTGGGATTGTGAATGCCTCTGAGGCAAAAGCAAAAGAAAAAAAATAACAACAAGGGCGGATATAGGATGAGCAAATGCAAGTGCGCAGCCGACTGCAGCATGAATGTCAAATATTCATAGGATCAAAAATATCATTGAGCTTTTACTTTTACTTTTTCTTTCCCCTGTGGGTTCAGATAACTCTTGGCTCGACGAGCAAATCTCTGAAAATCCTCCAAATTCCTGTAGCCACTCTCTCCGGTATGCCAGCTGCCGGGTGGTGCTCCCTTTGATGTGTGAAATTACTGAAGGGTCAGGAGGACACACGTATCAGCACACTCCCTCCCATCAGAAATGGCCGCACTTCCTCAGATAGATGGCTTCTGACAGACAGAGACGAGGAATTGTTCTCTAGTTGCTCTCTCTCCCCCTCTGCCTAGTTTTTAGCTCCGTCTTTGCTCTCGCCTCCCTTTCCCCCTCGTCCTACCCTTGAAGCTCGCCTGGAGGTGCCATCGACAAACTGCTAATTAGGAGGAACAATCATTTTCACATTTTTTTGAACTCTTCAAGGGAGGTCACATAAGTTATGTTATATGCGGTTATGTGTTTCTTCATATAACTGTATTTGTGTTCCTCCGTTGAAATATTATCTCTACTGTGCAGATAAGGAAGAGCTTGACAAGCTCATAAAAAAGTGCCTGAATGCAATGATTAAGTAGCCAATGTGTTGCATATTACACAATATATTAATCAGTGCTTTTGGTAGAGACGGAGCAACTCGTCCTTATCAGCTTAGCTAACTACCCCTTAATGGAAAAGGCTTGGAGAGAATAGACAAAGTGCTCTATGAATGGAACTATGCCATTCAATTGGTTTCTTTGTTTTCCCCCAGAGGTCTGGACAGTTCATCTTGCAGTGCATATTCAATGAGGTGACTTTGCAATGTAAGAAAAAGATTAAAAATCAAAGAGGTATGAGACAAAGAGAGTGACTGTGAGACCATAACCATGGAAACAAAGAGTTATGAGTAGAAATATGAAGCCGACTTAAATTAATGTGATCATGTTGCTAATAAACTGGCTGTATGAGAATATTTCCTTGTTTTGTTTTGTTTTTTGACACACATTTTTTTGTCTCAAATTTTTTTTTTTTTTTTATGTCAGCCAGATGTGGCCATTTTTAATTTTATATACCTTAAGAGGAGCAATTGTCCAGGTACAAAAGAAAAAAAAAATCACTGTGAAATCAATTTTACCACTCAGTTTAAACAGTGAGACATGCTGAACAGCCAAAAAGGGAAAATAACTGTCGGCACAATAAACTGTGACTGACAGATGTGTACATGCCATTTTATATATTTTATAGTTATTGGAGAGGAACTTACTGATGTTCTCTGCAGGTACTTTTACGATCGCTGGCTCGATCAGGTTTTCTGCGAGAACAAACGCTCCTTCTTCCAGGGTATCCAGTAGCATTGTCGCAGCGTGCGTTTGTTCTGTTGAATTCATGTCTTTCCAGGATTTGAGAGCTTCTGGCCTCAGGAGGTTGTCAACAGTGTCCACAATTGCCTGTATCCATGGAGACAAGTGAAATGTCAGCTTGCTGTTTCCTCCTATCATAACCTCAGTTTCATAACAAAGCGTGGGGACTGGGCAGCAAATGATTAAAAGGGCATGCATGGCCAACAGTGACAGCAGGAACAGCAAGGTCACTCTGAGTGAAGATGTGAGGGTTCAAGGAAGTTATGAATAACTAAAATAATAATGATGATATAAAAATGCAATATGTATTATTTAATATTCTGTTTACGAAAAAGAGGTCTAATCTGCGGAAGTCATTTTTAGACCAATTTCTTTTTCGAATAATAATTTAAAAATGCTTGAGGGGAAAAAGAAATACAAACCAAATGTTCCCTTCCCGCCACTAAATCAAACTGTCTACAATGCTGCATTCTCAATTCCTGGTTGAGAGCAGCATTTTCCAAAATAATAATTATCTTCATGAACAATAGTCTTATTTCCATGAAAGAATCTGCCCATAAAGGACTTGAATGCTATTCACTTGGAAAAGAGGGGGACATTACTATGAACTCCATGTCCAGATCGGCAGTCTAAATCAAGACGTGGGGGGGGGATTGTTTTCAATGGCAAATCCTTTCATTTCCTGCTTTCAGATAAGCAGTAAGCAAGCAAAACATTCCACAAAACCCACACAAGTATCATGTGTTGATAAAAACAAGAGTTTCCCTTGACCCTGGCAGGGTGAGTTCATGACTCCTCCCTGGCACAATCAAGCCACGACTAACTTTCTAAAATCTTACTAAAGGCAAACAGTTGTACAAAGATTCAGAATCCAGAACAGCCCTTGGTGTGATAAATCAGAGTGACAATTTAACCATAGGTGCCATTAACCACAGCAAGGCCCACCACAATACCTGTAATTAACCACAACAAGCCCATGCTCACTGTACCAATTAGTCACAGCTATGATTATCCAAAACACTAATTGACCACAGACCAGGATTATCCGTTTGCCTGGAAAAACAAGAAAGGGGCTCAACCAAAGTCTGCACCAATATGTGATTAACTGCAACATTTAAGCTCACGTTAACCACAGCAATGATGACTCTTTCCAGACACTGGGCTCTCAGCATGTCTTTATATCTCAGACCCGAGCAGAGGAACCAATCTCTGTGGCCCTGACCTTGCTGGCAACTGGAAGCGTGCGAACTGTGACTATGATGGGAGTTAAATGTGTGTGTATGTGTGTGTGTGCAAGTGAGAGTGGTGACGATTACAGGGTCATAGCCATTACAACTAGACAGACACTAAATGGTCTTCCCCCCTGGTGAGCCATCCTCAAAGGAACCATGAAATCCAAAAGGGGGTGGGGGTGGTGGGTCTGTCTCTAATTTGTGTAACACAGTGAGATTATGTGTTCTCATTGAATCCTCTTTAATTCTTGACTGTGTGGAGGTCACTTAACAAATCACAGGGGTGCTACCAGGGGAGCCCCTGTGGCTCGCTATAGCTAGAAAAACATTGTGTGGAGAAAACTCTGCAACCAGGCCAACAAACACTCAAACTGCTCTGACTTCGAGAGAAACAACAGACGTGAGCAGAGACACGAAAACAGGCTATCAGCTTTTTGAGACTGTAGGCCAAACAGTGCCTTGAGCTAAACTCTAATGTCAGCATGCTAACATATCACACCTTAGTTTAGCATATTAGCATTATCAGACACAATGTTAGCATTATTAAACACAAACACTATGTAACAAAAGAGGCTGATGAGAATGTTTTGCAGATATTTAGTCATGAAGCAAAATTCATCTACATTTACTTGATTTGTTTGTTTGTCCACTTGCCAATACAGTCAGGATCTGCAGCTACAGTAGAGGGTGTGAAAAACAGCTCATAGAGGCAGCTCTGGTATACTAAGATTTCTGTGTCTGACTGTTGCAATTTGCATCAAAAATTGTACTACCTCAGACAAATGAGACATGATGCAAACACTTTTAGATTCTCTCCACAGATGAAAATCTGCTTGGAAATCATAAAAAAAATTGGCACTTTTAGCAGTGCCAATTTGAGGAGGGGTGGACGGGGTTGGATCACAATTTGCAAACCACTTTGCAGGAGGAAAAGTCAGAGAATCATTAGGAATCACCAAATTGTACCAAATTTCAGAGCAATCCATCCAATAATTGTTGAGATATTTCAGTCTGACTCTGATTGATAGGCCAACTGGCCCACCAACAGAAATTGCTTTGTATAGCCACGCCACTAGAATAGCTAAAAAGAAATCAGATGAGGTAAATCGCCCTTTCCAGACATTAAATGAAGCAAAAACAACTCAAACTTACAGAGTCTACATGAGCCACTGAGAAATACAAAATCTGATCATTTGTTTTACGACATACAAGGAATCACCTTGTGAGTGTTTACAGCATAGCCTTGCTGTTAAGCAGAAACTACCCAAGGAAATAAACTCACAGCAAAGGAAAAGCAAAGTGTGTGTGTGTGTGTGGGG
>CM076662.1:12966888-13177074 GCA_038496675.1 Rachycentron canadum
TTTTTTTTTTTTTTTTTTTTTTTTTTCACTAAGGGGACAAGGGAGACTTGAAATTGTACAATGTAAGCAAGTGAAAATTGAGCACACTGCCACTTTGATCACACTTCTGGTTGACAGGGAGGTGCAATTACGACCGTGGGAAGGCAATTATTCACACAACGCATAAAGAGCTGACAAGAGAGACGAAGAGAGAGAGAAAGAGTGGGGGAGGCAGAAAAGGAGGAGAGAGAAAAATGAAAAGAAAGATGTACAAGTGATAGCACACAGAGGAGGGAAAATAGGACAAAGACGGAGTGATATTGACGGTGGCATCCTCAGATGGACAGAATGACAGGAGAACAGACAGCCGAGTCAGATGAGGAAGCAGCCATATCTTGTACAAGCAGGCTCACCAGGCACATACTATAACAAGACAATCAAGGACACTGGGACTGACAGTGCTGCATGCAGCTGGTTAGACATTAGGGATTGGGGTAAAAAAGCAACATGGAAAGCCCGGTAGTTATACCTTCATGTATGCCCTGCATGTCTTCTCTCTTTTTTGAAGCTTTTCCATACAACAAGAGGATCACACACAAGAGACAGATTAAAGAAGGAGGTGGTAAGAAAACAGGAAGCATTAAATCATACCACTTACCATACATTACAGAACTAATGAAAGGAAGAAAAGACACAGGTCTAAGAACGACAACCTTAAGATAATGCGACAGCTCTGCTTTTTGGGGGAACGGAGCTTGAATTCTAAGCATGAATATGGATCACATAATAGTGAAGAAATGAGAAAACCACAGCAGTGTGGAGGGAAAAAATCTGAGACCAGATTCTGATGCTCCCCATTAGTGATGCTTTAAAATATGTTGAGAAGATAAACAATGTGGGATGAGGTCATTTGTATTTCATGGCATGGAGATTAATATAGCACTGGCTCTTTTTTAACCCTCCCTGTTGGTCCCTTGGTATTAAATAAGAAGCCTTATCCTCCTAATTGAGTCAAACCAGAGAAAAACACATACACACAAAGTTCTCTTTGTATCCAGATTACAACCTCCTCATCACAAATAACTGTAGAAAACACACAGAGGAAAGCAGTAATACTGACTCTTTAGCCTAGTCAGTATTACTCTCATGGACACCTTGATTTATTTGTTGTATTGCTGAAAATGATCTGCATTAAACATAAAGAACAATACCGGCTCCTTAACAACAAATCGTGTATGTACTTTTTTGCTGTTAATTTTTTAAATAAATGCTGATTTGGATTTCCCTTTCCTCACAACCCCGACTTTCATTTATTTTATACTGTATGAAATTCTGACTCATTAAACTGATTTTGTTACAGCTGTCTAAGGCACCACTGCGTTTACATGTACATATGGTTACAGTTGGCTTGATACAGTGGGCTTTTTGCTCATTTCATCACATGGATGAGAAAGCCATAATCCATCTCCATAATCAGGGCAGTTCATTAGAAAGACCTGATTTGGCCATGTGTATTTGTAACTGGGCTTCAAATGAGCTTTTTGCATGACAAATACCCTGTGGTGCAACTGTAACCACACCTAGCAATGATGTCACAACATCCTGGAGGACACCTGTGGACCACTGCAGAGAAGATGTCAGTGTTGAGTTACTGTAATAATGTGTCAAGTTTCATTTCTAAAAATCAGACACATTTGTGCCTGAAGGAAAAACTGTGCTATATCTGTTACAATAAGCAAACGATGGTTCCAAAATCATGTTGGGGGGTAGGAGATAACACTGTGTGCTTATCTGCTTCATGCACAGTCTATGTAGGTTTTACAGTAACCAGGTCATTAGAGTGTATGTAAATGCACTGTCTGATTTCCTGCAAGCTGATTTGACTGAGTGTGCATGTAAACAACAATGTCAAGCACTCATTTTCGTAAAATTTTCATTATCAGAGTAGAGCAGTGCAGGCTCATCAAGTCAAACTGCAATTAGACTGCATTACAAAGCAGCAGTAATGTAACTTTGACAAAGATTAATGCAGACTTGATGTTCGCTATGACAGTCTATCGCAAGAGACTGCTAATAGATTTTCATATTGCACAGAGATGAATGGAAACCAATGGTTTCCTGGAACAGTAGAGACAATTAATCAAGCAATCAACGATGCAGCAGTATTGTTTGGAGAGTGGTTAGTTGTGATGTTAATTGTATGTGAGTTTTAGTAAAGAGGAAAAAACATAAAAAAATACTGGTATGGTCCTTTAACTTCTGTTATTGTGTCTTGTTATCAGTCAGTCACGTAGCGTTGTTGTTGTTGTTGTTGTGATGTACAACTCACTGAACACTATCATTGCTCCACTAAGAAACCTCTTAGCTCTTTTCTGCAAATGCATAATAGCATTTGCAGATAAGAACATAAAGTACATAGGGGCACCAACGACAGGCATCATTTTAGTGCAAATCACCTTGTTTACAGAGAAACTGTCATCTAGAAAGTCTGAATAACAACGTAATTTTTCAGACTGTCACTCATCTCTCTATGGGACTGCCAGCAGCTGAGAGATGTAGGGTATGTTTTGGGCCTACTCTTTTCTCGCTTGCAGGAGCTCCAGGAGAGAGCAGTTCCACACTTGTCAGCAATGAAGAGTTGTTCTTAGTGTTGGTAGGGGGCTCATGGCCATTAGCTCCTTTAAGGTGGAATTGCCAGGTGAGCCAGCGTTTCCAAAGCCGGTAATTACCAGGGAGCTGTAGAGGAATGAGCTTCCCCCCAGGGCTAGACCTGCCTTCCTAGCCCCCTCACCTAAATTGTGTGTGTTCAGTGTGTGTGTGTGTGTGTACACAGTTTTATTGTGTATATTGGTAGATGTCTTGCTAATGAATGTTCTGAGTCATGCTGACACCGAGCTGGGCCAAAAGGGGGACAAAGTTTAATGAGAGGTTACAATGGGCCAGACAGGAATTTCACAGTACCTTGTTGAAGCTGCGTCCAGCTGAGTCCTTCTCGCTGGGCCTGAGCTCCTGCAGCTGAGCATCCAGAATGTCCACGAGCTGCTCCATCAGGCGCACCGAGGAGCTGACGTCTCCGGCAAACACTGGGCCCTGTGTGTGGCGTGCCAGCTCATTGGCTAAATTAGCAGCGTTTTCACCACTTCGAATCTAAAAACAGCAACAAGGAAAACAGGAGGTGTCATTGAAGCATCAGTGAAGCTGGCCTGAGATGATGGCTCTGCAAGCTGAAGCTGAAATAATGTATTTCACATATGCTTCAGTCATAATCCACTGCAAGACAGCTTGCTCGGTAGGAAAAAAGTAATTGTGTGCAAAATTAATGTAAGCACATGGATTGCATGTTTAGCAGGGAACATAATAGATAACTGTAATACAGATGCTTAAGAAAAGAAAAGAAAAAAAACATCAGTGCTCAGCAATAATGATAGGCTGTCAGTGTTCAGTATAGTGTCATCTGTGATCAGTGAAATCCAGCACTTATTTTGCGATAAAATGCTCTAATTTTTTGGGTGCACCAACCCATCCCTAACCTGCTTTACCTGAGCTATGACCCAATTTCACACCACATACTAATTTTATATAGTATATAGAATATACCAGTCTTCACGGGATGATTTTTTTTGACTGCTTTTGCGCTTGATATAGAGTTTCATGTCCTTTTCCATTTAGTAGGAAATTAAGCAGTGCATGTATCAATCAAAATGTGACCACAGAATGCCACTGTCAACTAGACCTCACCAAGACGTTCATCATGCACACCATAATTATGAGTGGAAAGTAAATGTTCTCACTATTCGGCCTCAAAGATGTAATTCAGGGTCAGAGATATCAGACATTTCTACCACTTGGCCAGAAGTGGTCAAATTCACACTGCCTTTTGGAATAAATCACAAATACTGCCTTTTATATACAAAATATAGTTTCTTTTCTAACACAGAATATATTCAAAACTTGCCTAAAAATTGTAGTGTTATATGGAAGTGGGCTCTTGCTAGTCATATCTATATTTCTCCTTTTGCTCAAATACAATTCTTTTGAACAGCCAGTAACCCTGCATGAACCTGCTGCATTCAGTTGGTGTTTTTCCAGTCAAAGAGAAAAAGGCATATTTTCCTCAGAATGCAATATGTTGAGTGTTTGTAAAAACATTATGGTCTGTGCAGGCTACTGAAACTCTTATCTGAACATCTACATTAGATTTCTACCTGCATGACTGTTGAACATCAAAGTGGAAAAGTCACAGAAGAAAAAAAGACTGGCTCTTTGAATCTCAGTAACCGACTAAAGTTCTTGGCATCTATTCCTGACGTTTTAGATGGCTCATTTCTTTCTGCTGCCACACTGTACATTGATGCACTTGAACAACTATATTTAGGATTTGTGCCGCTGACCAGTTCTCTGCTGAAATAATAAAAATACACCAAGCGAGCTAACAGGTCATAAGTTGCGAGTCCATGCTGTATTTTTGTCGCGTAACATGCTTGTTTGCTGCTATGCTCTCTGTAATTGACACATTCCAGATTTACCTTCTGTGCCACTTGAGTTACCCAGTGGGAAGTGCAGTTGCTGAGGTCTGGCCCTTTGGAGCACCAGGTCCCTGCCACAGTGCAGAGGAACGAGGCGATGCCTGCAGTAACACAGAATAAACACAACAGTTGGAGGGAAGCCAAAGCCATGCTCAGATAAAGTTTCTCCTGCTGATCTTTCATTCATACAGACTCTCTGTTCAGCAGGAACAACCATTTCCAAACAATTTGAAAGCCTGGAAGCTTTGTATATTCCACACAAACAGAAAAATGTAGGAGGGACACTAAAAGACTATCAGCTTTCTACATCGCTAAAAAAAAAAAAAAAAACATTAGACTCTTGCCAGTAAACAACATTTTATATATTCTCAATGCTAATCACGTCTAAATAAAGTGCATTACCCTGAGTGAGTGATTATACATATGTAATATGTTTGGATTGATATATAATGCTCAACTCTTCACTTTTTCACCCTGACAGTCAAAACATTGTCTCTTCCTTGCTTTCATCCTCCAGCAGTCCTGCTTTATATTGTGACAGTTCTGTCAGTCTCTGTGATGGGGTGTTAAGGTAACTTGTGAGAGATTCCTGTGTGAGTATCATTGTCAACTGAACTGAATTATGTTTCTCTCTCTATTGACCTCCTACGCTTCCAGAGGGAATTTTAACTGTGAGATATAACTGTGAATGTACTGCCTGGATCTAATTATAACTAGATGCTGGTCCTCTATTTTATATCCAATCATTTTCATTAGTTTATCCTCCTGTTTTGTTAGGGACAACTGGGTAGCAACATTTTTACCTCATTGCTGGAAGAAATGGGTTTTAAAATTAAATACAGGTACAATGTACACAATGTCAGCTGAAAATAGCACAGTAACACCTAAAGCACAAATAAAGTCACAGTTTGTTTCATGATATTTGAAACTTTTGATCATTTGTATGCTGAAGGTGTGATTTCGAGGCTGTGTTTGGTAAACTTGGCTGTTAATGGAAAAAAAAAAACGCTATGCTACAGAGGAGAGTACAGACTATTCAAGATGGTTAAAATAGCAAGACCAGGAGAAGATAGAAAATAACAGAAACACTTATTAAATTCAATACTATCCATGCAGCATAATAGAACTTTTGAGAAACCTGAAATGCCCAGTTTATTGTTTTCTGTCAGAAAAATTTTTCGACTCTGGTGGCAATTTTTGAGGCTGTAGTTTGTGGTGCTGCTAAATTGGATGGCATCATATTGTAAATTGTTTTAAAACAATTGTTGAAGATATTTGGGGAGAATATGTATCTGCTTTCTTGTAGAATTAGATGAGAAGGTAGCTCCAATTTTCATGTCCCTGCACTAAAAATGAACTAAAAATGTACTGTTTGTTAGAAACACATAAATTCTCGCTAAACCACTAACTGGATTTTTAGATGTTTTACTTTATACCAATTAACAAAACAAGATTGGTGAACCAATTTTGAAGCTACGTAAGCCAAGCTATCTGTTTTTCACTCTTTCCAGTCTCTCTGAATGCCAAGATAAACATTTTATATAGTGCTAGTGGGTAGAATGAGGTTTAAAAAAATATTAAACTATAGAATAGTGTAACTTCATGGGGGGGTACATAAAGTTATAATATCTCATCATTATGTGTCATACCATGTGGTGGCCTACCTCTGGTTCCTTTGGGACAGGGCCTCTCCACAGTAGTTCCAGTGTGGGTCTGGGGCCAGTCGATGGCTCTCCTCCTGGTCGCCTCACAGAAGCGTCTGGGTGTTGGGGGCAGCTCGGGAACAGTCGGCTCAGCTGTACCCGAGCCACGACTGTCCTCAAACGGATCCCTCCCATCTCTTGGATCTGCTCCTGCCACGGTGGTATCACTATGCCCCTTCACTGTGGACACAGCGGTGGTGGTGACAACCGCGGTGGTCTTTGGTACGGATGAAGAGACGGAGAAATCTTCTGTCGTTGGCACTAGATGAATGAAGAGATGAATGAAGCTGTTAGAGCTTGAGTCATAAATGTCCTTGCCTTGAACTCCCATCATTTCTAGCCGTGGGGAAACTGCAACTGCTTTGAGTCCCATGGCTTGTTTCTTGTTGCTAGAATTACTGCTGTCCATAATTCCTGGAAATAAAAGCTTCATACTGCTTTCACTTGTAACTCCACCTATTTTCTGCCCCTTCTCCAAACAAAATCAAGGCAAAACTGCCAATGCGACACTATCTGTCTCTTTCTATTTTTGGTGTGCTTAAGCTCATAAATAAGAAAAGTATTGGTGGTAAGGCATCCTTTGACATAGCAGTGATTTCTTGAGATGATTAAATGTCAACAATGAAGACCAAGCCTGCCTGCATTTTACTTTTATTCTGCTCGTCTTTCTCACTTTGATCAAGCTAGTGAGGGGAAGGATAACTGCACAGCTCCAAACTAAAAAAAATACATCAGCAATAATGTGATTCCACTGTATTCAATCCACGCCTACGTTGCAGAGTAAATCTATGTATGAATGCGCACATGCACGTGTGCATATACGCTTGTGTTTGCTTCATTGCTAAGATGTGTTACTGCTTAAAATCACTACATATACAGATGGATATCTGCTGAGAGCCTTGAGATAACTAGGAAATGAGAAAAGAATAGGAAATCTATACATTCCATATTGTATAAATAGCCAATATGAATAAAAAAGAAAACAGTGACTGTTTGTGTGTATGTATGTGAATGTCTATGTGGATATACCGGGCTACTTGTCTCCTGAATGAATGATCATACATTTTACCCACAAGCACCTGATTGTATTTGGAGATAAAAGCAGCTTCCCACAATGAGGTCTGTAGTTGTGAAAGGCACTACAGTGTTGTCTTCAGGTTCCCTGGGTGCTTCTGGGAAAATGCAATATCATGCTATCTGACACTCCATCATCAGACACATATCTCCATTTCCTGAGGGAAAATGGTGACAAAGCCTACATTTCACATTTCACACTAATCAGCCAGTCAGGCGAATCTTTGCTTTTTCATCCCAGTGAAATATCTGAGTTTATTACAAAGCTGATATCTGGTGATGTGGTCAGGAGGCCACAGCAGGAAGGAAAAAGTGTTTCTGTGATGCTCACTATTAACATAAAATCTAAACCCACAAATCACCCCAGAGTGTGGCAGAATTGTGACATTTTACTCAATGACCTTTTCCCCCTGGCAAGGAGTCCTGGCTAATTACCTTACACTCATTCAGTCATTGTGTGTCTGTCACCCACACATTCACAGGTTGGCCAGAAGAGCATAGCTAAAGTAACAACTGACATATGTGGTTAACATGGGCAGATGAGGAGAAAGCCTCCAGTTAGCAACCACACCTATAAATATGTTAATAATTACTGCCAGGAAACAAGGTAAACATAACAAAATATACATAAATACAATTAAATATGAGATGATTAGAAATTCCTTACTCTAATTTATAGTAAATTAACAAATAATTTGGTAAAAAAAAAATCTTAGTAAAAGAATAATTATATCTGAGCAGTCTATAACAAGCTATAATAGTATAATGCTACAATAAATGACTGTTTCAGATATATTGTGTATTGTGGGTGAAGATTTTTTATTGACTCAGGAAATGTGAGATGATTCATAGGCTGACTCAGTTGATTTAATATACACATATAATGCAATACAGGGGCAAGTGTAATTGGGTTTCAGAATATTAAACCTCTCCATACTTGAGCAAACTTCTGCTTTTCTATGGGCTGATATTAACACTAATATGCTTGCATCACCTGATTAACCTGCACCTGAGACCATATTGGTCCAGCTCAATAGCCCAGGACACATTTCAGCACAAATTGTCACACAATATCCAAAAATATTATGTTCAGTTTTGATGTCAATTCAATTTTATGTTTCTTGTTAAATCCAAACTCAGACAGAAATATTGTCACTGTGAGGTAAAGAGAAAACATATATATCCACATCTACCTGTTAGGGTTACAACCAATATTTACTTTTATCTGACGATTACTTTCATTATTAAATGTTAAGCCTATAAAATAAATCATCCAAGATCTAAATCTAAATTGTAATATTTTAAACTTAAAATTTTAAATTTCAACTTAATTTACATTTTGAACCAGAATGAAATGTGTGATCCTTAGTAAGAAAAGCTGATGTCACACACTATAGACTAGTTAATTAGATTAATTAATAATAATGAACAGTAACCTAATTCTATTGATCTATTGAATAGAATTCTCTCCAAAAGAGAGAAGAGCTTGGGAACATTGAGAAAATATATTCTATTCTCGTTTGTAAAAGAAACACCAAGTTGTTTCATGCTATGACAGACTCGGCCATTGTCTCTCACATGTTCACTGTTTCAGACAGAATCATGAAATCATAAAGCTTTAATTAGCAGGGGCACTCAGATGTCGACTGAGTGATTTTTTTTAATCAAAGACAAGACTCAGTCTTTGTGCATGTTTATAGTCAGCATGTCTTGAGTTTCACATCAGAGCGTGATTGTGAATAACATCAAGAACATCAAATATAAAACATATCTATTCAATACTACATCAAGTAATGTGCTTGTCAGATGTTGATGCATCTGTGGGCTTATTTTGATGTGTCTGTATCATGCGCTACAATTTTCTTTTGATTGCGAAGAGAAAATTCCCCTCCAGTAAGAGCCCTGTGTCCTCTGATAGCACTCATGCAAGAGAGGGCTTCACCAATTAGCTACCATTTCTCTCAAGAGGCAGTGAAGTCACTCTTTATGGGCAATCTGACACCAAAGGCATACTGTTGCCATATGCTGAATAATACCTCTTGTAAATAATGGAAGAGTTTGAGATTGAGCACTTGAAAAATGGCTGTCACCAGTGTCTAAACAAAGCACGTAAATTAAAACAGAGCTAAAGGGAAGGAAAACCATTATGCAAGATCATCAATCAAGACATGAAGATGAAGCAGAATTAGTTTTATCACTTTATAGCCCCCCAGAGTCATTTATGTATCTGTGAGGAAGATGACAAAAAATATTAAACCATAATCAAATGATCACAGGCCCAGATACTCAGTTTGTCCTTGCTCTTATATTTTACACCACTGCTCTAAAACTGTATTTTTATATCAAATTACACTCATGCAGTCAGCAGTAAAAACTATCTACCTGTCTATACAAATTCCTGGATAAATGGCTCATAAGCCGCCTAATACCTGCTATTAGGGAAGCGCAATGACAGCTCGCAGTCAAATATAAGCTGTTTTAATTGGTTTAAATTTGGAATAAGTCACTTACAAGGCTCATCCTCCAGAGCAATAACAAATAGGCCGATATAGATGAAAGGAAAGAGTCAAATAAGCAGAGCTCAGTGAAGAAAATCACCCCTACATTAGCAGAGATCCATCTCTTAACCATATGAAATGACAAGCAAATGATTAGATGAGGAGAGAATGGTATATAAATATAAGCTGGTTAGTTTATCTTAGCATAAAGTTGGAAACAGGGAGTAACAACTGAACTGGTTATGTCTATTGTTCAAAAATGTGCCTTTGAAATCTTGACAGTTTAACCCATAATTGTAAAAACTTCAATTTGCCATTTTATGGGAGGTTACGAGGGTCATGTAACCAACAGCTGACATTAATAGTTTTTGTTATCCCTTCTAGCTTTTCGGCTTGTACTCTGGGAGAAGGGCAACAATTAAGAAGCACATAACAATAATCATTTATCAAGAAAAAATGCCTATTATCTGACTCCAGCTAATTAAAATATAAAGATTTACTGCTTGTAATAGTAAGCTGAATATTTTTGCCTGGACAAAGCTCAGCATTTGAAGACTTCTCCTTACACTTGGAAGGTAAACAATTACTTGTCAAAACAGATAATTTGCGTAACATAAATAACCTAAATAGTTATTAATTAAGTTTCTGTTCCAAAAAATAATCAGTTCATAATCTTGAATTAGATTAAATTCTATTGGAAACATGTTAAAATACTAAACAAGACTGGCAGATATTTTTTATATATATATATATAAAAACTCATATATAACTGATTTCAAGACAAATTGTTTTTCAGGGCTCAGTAACTTGTTAATTATTATTTCATTCATTCATCAAAAGATAATATATACATCATACATACATCTTTTCACATGTTAATGCAAGGATGATAATTAAACATTAATGTTATAGCTTCTAACTTTTGACACTTATATTTTACTGATAATAGTTTTGTATTTTTCTTTTTAAAATAATCTTGTCTTTTACTTGTAACAGATTCTTTTCAAGTTGTGTTATTGATGCCTTTAACTGAGTAGAGGATCCAGATACTTCCTCCACCACTGCTGCTGGCCCAGCTTCCAGAGGCAGTTGATGTTTTTACACTTTGGACTTCATCCTAATTAAACAAACAGTCTCAGACCTTTGCTTTAATCAAAGTAACAGGTTTGTAGTGACACTAATGATACCCAAGACACTGTACCTATGTTGTATGTGGGTCTTAAAGTGTCCATGTGTCTTTATATGCTGAACTTTTCAGCTTAACTCAATAATAAGACTGTCTCTGAGGAGAAGAAGTAAGAGCAAGAGCTACAGTTGGTCTTTTTGCCTCTTTACCTAGAGCCAGTGCTGGTAATTAATGACAGAGAAATAAATCCCACGAGACATGAATTTTACATTAGGCTGTTTATATGCGCACATGCTGTTCAGCTTCATTCGAGTCTACGAGACAGGAGCACACAGCTTGGCACGGGAAGTAAAAAGGCACAAGACAACTCATGAGCAATCTCTAAACCAACACCGTGGAATATTCAACCGTTATACCTGCTATATGAAAAAACTCAAGTTTGAAACTGTGAAACTGTCTGTGAGGCTCACTGCTTTACTGACACTTCTTCTTTAAAGATCAGTAGACAGAAAAAACTCTGGACATATCCGGACATATCCTATGTCTGCGTGGGGTAATTTATGAGACCTGAAACTGAATACTGTGGAGCAGCAGATGTAGAGTGATCACTACTAGACAGTGAGTGAGAGGAAGGTGGCGAAGCAGCTCACAATAAAGACACAGGCACAGAGACAGAAATACACACAGAGGAACAGGACGTTTGTGTACGCCTATAGTGTCCACTTAAATAATTTCCTGCCATAATTCAGCAAGTAGAACAATTAGAGCGCTTCCAAATCCTCTGACACCTTTGCTTCACCCTTTATTTCCGTTGCCGAACATCACGCTCCAGAGGGTGGAACACAGGCTTAGTGCATGATACATCTATAAATGTCCTCCATCTTGAACGCTCACCTGGAGGCGTCGTTCAGGGGATACAAAAGCAAACCAAAGTGCAGCAAGGTGCACTGCTGGATTTAGCCACAAAATGGCTAAAACATCTACTTGGTGGTGATAGATGTGTGGCATGCAGGATATGAAGCAGCATTTTTTACTTGACATTTCAATTCAGTGTGGAGCCCACTTCTGCTCACTCCTTGCAGATTACTCCAAGTGGCTAAGCCTCTTGGACAAAGCCATTAATTTTATGCCTCTTGTCTTTATGGCCTCAGATCAATTTTACCTCAAAGACAAATTAATTTTCTCCTTTCTTTCCTTGTTGGTTTGAAATGCTCCTGGCAATTACCGGTTCTTCTGATTGTTTTTTTTGAATTTGCTGGACTGAAATTAGTAAATGTCTTTGCACATCACAGAGAATGCGTTTCCTATGTCCTTGGAGGTTTTGTAACGACGAGCACACAAGTGTGGTTTTTATTGGCATGCGCCACCTCTGAGGAGGTGGGCTCTTTAAGTATTGATCATTGCTTTTTTGTGTTCACAATTCATTAGCAGAGCAAAGACATTTTCTTTAAATGTGCATGAACTGTTTGGAACAATAAATGGAAAGATCAATATAAGGAATAATCTTAGCTAATCACTTCAACCATGGCTACAATTAGTAAACCTCCAGTGATGCAAACACTACACAAGGTAAAAGGAAATACCGACCAGTTGCTAAGCTCAATTATGTTCTGCTTTGATCACTTTGCTAAAACTCCCTTACTATAAACACCTAATCCAGCTGGCACCTCAGTGTCTCTCTAGGATGAATAGAACACTACAGCCAAGGTTGTTGCTGCTGACAGAAAAGGACACCACTGTTCATCATGTTACATGAGTCCTACAAAGGAGAAAAATATACTGGGTTTAGTGTTCGAGTTAACTTCACTCTGTGGTCGATGAATCTTAATGGGGACAATTAATTTCCTTTACGCCTCAAGTGCCCCTCAGTTTCAGAGAGAGAGAGACATTTTTTTCAGCACCATTAGATTACCCTGCAGAATAGGTTGTTTAATTCAACGGCATATCATGGCTAGTAATAAATCCTAATAGCTACACAGTAAAGAAGTTAAAGGTGTAAGTCTGAAAAAACCCTAATAAACAAGAACCAATTATTTTCAAGTGCCATTCTTAGAGGCCGATGTGCAGCTGCTGGCCATAGTGTCTTGAGATGTCTCATCTCCCCTTCTTGAAATCACAGTATTTCAAAATGTTTCCATAAAACACACTAAATGATGCACAGTGACATGCTGTTCTGCTAAAAAGCCATATTTTTGATTGGCTCCCAATAACAAAACAGTAGCAGAAGAGAACAATGAGTAAAATCAACAACTATGTTTTGTTGGCTTCGTTGATTAAATACGCTGTTCCTGCAGCAAGTGGCAACACCATGCCTATGTGGCATTTATGTTTACCGAGCCATTACAGTAGCTGAGAGAGCACATTAAACCCTTCATTGAAAATGCTCTGTGATGGCCACTTTCCTCCTCTCCCTGAGCATCTTTTGAGACAAGGAGGGTAATTATGATAATTCACTTGTTAATTACATTTACATACATCAGGACGTGAACAGTTGAGCAGGCAGTTTGCATGCATGGAGAACTCATTAAAGTTTGAGTATTTTTCATATCTCCTCTAACATACTCTTAATTGAGGCTTTGGTTATTCAGCAGAACAGACACAAACTTGGAGCTCCTCTTGGGTCCCGAGTTATCATGCTGGGGAGATTCCAGAGGACGACAGGAAAACAAACAGACATGTTGACAAGAGGCCAGAGTTCAAGAGCACACAGCCTCAATTGAGACATCAGCGCCAACCCCCCTTTAACAGCTCAGGTCAAGAATCAGATTTCCCCTAGGGACCCCTTCCGAATATCCAGAAGTACAAAATCATAACCTAATCCGGACCAGTGCTCGGGGGCAACCTGAGCCTGTAACTAAGGTGGAGTTGGGTCACAACCCTTGTTTTCTCACTTCATAAAGGAGACTAATGTCGGCTCTATGAGGTAACGTGGCTGCAGTCAGGTAATTAAACTCATTATCAGCTTGATGTAAGGTCCCTGTCTTATGACACATATGTCACCTCTCAGCGCTTCACAGAGTGCATTGTTAAGTCCCCTAACTGCCTGATCCTTCACTGTAATCGATCTCTTACCAGCCATTCTTCTACCCTGATTCACCATGTGGAGCATAACTTGTACACACATCATCTCCTAATATATATATATATATATATATATATATTTTAAAAAACGGTCTCTGTAAGGTTGATGAGGTAGCCATGGTAACACAACAAAAGACCTCACAGTAAGAAGGAGAGGATAACCTCTGTCATACTGTGCAATATGCTTCTCGAAAATATTCCCAACATTATGGGGAAGTTCAGGAGGGCAGTGTTCATAATGGCTTTGGATAAGGCTTGAGATTAAAGAATTTGATAGGGTCCAATCTTCAGCTGGAGTGAGTGCCTCTGCTTGCCTCATGGTAATAAAGAAGCAGATATTTGTAGCGACGTGATGCCACTGGGAGCTATCCCTCATTCTAAGGTGAATCTGTAATTTCTGTTCTGCAAATGAGCCCTTTCCCCAAGACTAACACAGCCCTCTTTTCTTATCACACCTGAATTGCAACCAAAATTAAAAGGCAGCTATCTGTGACATCCTACACTGTGGCCAAACAATAGATGAATTACACAAAGACAATGAACTAAACAATAGTGGAACAGCTCTCACCTTCGGCAGGATCCGGTGGCCCGAAGTCCAAGTCATAGCGAAGGATGTAAAAGTTATTCCACACATAAAGCTGGTTGTCCCTCGGGTTGTAATCCACAGCAGTGATGTACTGATACTGGTTAGGGAAGAGGATGTCAGTGTACTCGCCCTGGCTCAGCTTGGTGTTGTAGACGTAATCGATTTGGCTCCTGCTGGCCTCGCTCTCATTCTCTTCATAGGTTGAGCGCACCACATGCAGCACGCCGCACACCATAAAGGCGTTAGAGGCAGAGCGTTTGTCATAGGCTGTTTCCCACGTGGCCTCAAAGCGAAGCGTGTATGGGTTGAGCTGGCTCACCACGATGCGCCCATTGTTCTGCTCCGTAGCATAGATAACCCACAAGCCCCTCTCATCTACTGCCAGGTCAATGTCTGTTTTGCCACCCCAGCGGTATGGTGAGGTGTCGTGATAGTTGGCATTAATAACAATAGCCTCGCCGCTTTTGATGCGTGTACGCAGGTCAAACTTGACAATGTTGCGAGTGCGTTCCTTGTTAAAGAAGATAGCCCCATCATAGGCTACAAAGCCTGTCCCGTCAACACGGTGCGGCAGTTTATAGGTTGTCGTCTGGCGACCATTTTTGAAGTCCTCCAGAGAGGCGTATTCGATGAGGGTGTCAGTGCGGTATGGTGTCCAGGGCATGAAGAAGACTTTGTCTCCAGCCTGCAGCGGGTCTTTGCACCATGAACCCGCCTGCTGCTCTGCCTCAAACAGGAAGGTGGCTGATCCTACACCCTTTAGAGTCCCAGGACAAATGAAAACTGGTGACAGAGAAGAGAGCGAAACAATATAGAATAAGGTAAAATCTTAAAAAGACATAACACACTTGACAGGCAACATTCTCGCTGCTGTACAACTCAAGAACAGGGACTGTGAGTTTGGAGGAATATTTTAACTAGTGCTTTTGTACTACCGCTAATGAATCGGGGAAAAAAGAAAATAAATGAATATGTCAGTGATTATTCAGAATGAGAAATGTGAGGTTGAGAGAACTTGCATCTCAAGGGTCTGCTGCTACATCCTAACAGGGACAAAACAAAAGAAAATGTGAACAAAAGAGGTAAAATATCCTGCAAATGAAAGACATGGGGGAGAAATGGGAAGTAGAGTTCACATGTTCTTTTTTTTATTTTTATTTTATTCTATCTCTGTTGTCAAATGCCACTTGAACAACTGGGTATATGAAGACACTGTACATGCATACTCACATGACTGAGGTCATAAACCAAAATGATAAAGGGAACAGACTTCACATCTCGTGATAAGAGTGAACAACAGGTTGTCAATGGTGGTGGCGGCAGCAAAGCAGAGGTAAAATGAAAGTGGGGGTAGAGGGGATATATCGAACAAGAGTGGTAAAGGATTTTCACTACTTCTGTGGCAAGAGACAAGAGTGACCACTGATGGATGAGGGAGGCCATGGCAAGGTTCCCATTTTGATTGTTTTAAATTAATTGGTTCTGGTTAAAATGGGACAAAGTAAATTCTTGTTTTGCTTTCAAACCTTTTTTTTTCTTTTTCTTTTTTAAAATACTGTGCCAATCTCACTCAGCCATCACTGCTATTTCACATCACGTGCTATGGGTGCAGCAGAAGTTGGGCCAAGCAAACTACAAACTGAGCCAAATAAGAATATATATACACAACTAGTCATTCTTCAAGGGCTAAGAAAGTGCTAAGCAAGAGTCCCTGGAACAAATCAACACCGAACACTTGGTGTTTTCTTTCACATTCTGAGAAAAAACTACATTCGATGACCGTGGATGTCATTTGAAATTCTGTTTTGAAATTCATTTGAACTCCATGGGTGCAAACAATCCTCCTATGGGTTTAGCATTTGACAGGAGAGGCAATCAGGAGAGGGGGAAGAGACGTGAGGGGAGCTGTACTCAACACCACAGAACAAGGAGCCGAAGGAGGGGGAGGGAAAGACCAGACCACTCATTTACCTTTTTGCTCCACTTCTATTTCAGGCATTGGAAAAGAAAGCAAAAAAAAGAGTGCAAAAGGGAGAGAAAGATTATCATAAGACAACTACCAGGTACAAAGAGAAGAATTAGTTGGAGGATATGACCATGAGATGAACTGCAGAGCTGCTTTGGAAAGAGGAACTAGAGAAAAAAAATGTGCGTTTGTTAGTGAAACGGCCTCTCATCCTAGGGTATGAAAACAGACAAGTTATGACTGGAGACAAGCTATGTGCCATGCCTTCCAGTGCATTAAACGTTTCATTCCTATGGTCATTAACTGCCAACAAAATAATGCATTTGCCAATGTAAAAGCAGAATAAATCCCTCTAAAAATGTTTCGCCTAAGTGACAGGAGAAAAAAACATCAGAAAGTCCTGGTCGAACTTAGATGGATAACATTCTCAGAGTTATTTTTGGCTTGTACCGACTGAGGGTGGAATTTGTTCAAACTTTACAAACACAAATCAAAACTTGATTCCAAACTTGCTCGCCCACACACGAAAAACATGACACGGTGCTAATGTTACAGACCAAACTCCTAAATGAGCCAGAGGAGAGCTGCAGCGCATTAGATGACTGATGAGCAGTCGGCCTAATATGGAGTTTCTTTAGTGGACTGTTGAAGCTGCATACGCTGAGTGGAGGTTGGAGAGGCTAGAGACAATTTGTGAAGTTAAAAAAAAATTAGAGCAAAGACGTTAGTTTGCGGGAGTGTGGGGAGAGGAGGTAAGAGGGAGGTCTGCTTGAAAGAAGAAAATAAAGAGGAGAATATTTCTGAAAATGTTTACAATTCATCAATTTAAATACTAAGTACTTTCATGGGCAGGGATGAAGCCTAAATCTGTTCTTATAAACTGCTCTACAATGCCTTTTGGAGGCAGATTAACTCAAATCAATACAAGAGACAGAGTTTAAAATAGTGCCGTATTTAACAAACCCTACAGTACATTTAATTAAATCATTTTTCACAACAGGAGACAAGAGCTGATCCACCTGAGAAAAGATGCTCGCAATTTTTACTCTCATATCATCTGTCATATGTTTCCACAGGTTGTTACTGAATGCACTGCATTAATGCAAAAACAATGACGCAATGTTATTTTTGTAATCTCCTTGATTATCTCAGTGAAACACAACAAATCTGTATTTACTGCCATTAAAACCATTTAAAGGGTCACTTCAACCAAATTACAAGAAGCTTATTTTCCCAGACACCCTTTGCCTTATCAAGTTGAGCAAATAGTTTTGGTTTTATTTGGCTGAGTTCAGAAATATCTGTGTCTGAGATTTCTGACACTGCCCAAATACAATAGACGTGTGTTTGTCTGACTCACAACAGTGAAAAAGAAATATTTTTTCAGAAGAAAGTAGTTCCAATGAAAACCGCTCACAGTGAGTTCTGTAGATTATCTACAGTAACAGGAACATATTACTGAGAGGAGATTTTGCTGTTGATTTTTTTAAATGTCATTTTTCAGAGCTGTTAGCAGCACAAGCAAAAATCCACTTACTACTGCTGTAATAGACGGGAAGTCGAAATCACAGATAGAAAGGGATGCAGTGATAACATTTTATAAAAATCCAAATCCAGTATTGAATCTGCTTCCCACACTCAAGTCCATCAGTAAATTTGATTAGGGTTTGTTTTCAAAGATTGTAAGTAACTAAAATTGTAACTGAAACTCATTCATCCTAATGCTACAGCTTTTACTGCTTAGCCTAATTTATGTTCACAACCTTTAGCTGCAACGACAAAGAACATTAAATATGTATTGGTAAATTGTAATAGAAGGTGTAACTTTCTTTTACGCCTACAAGTTAATGAGCTTAAATATTGATATACTATGTATAAAGGTTGGTCTTGTTGAATCACAAAAACACACTCACAGGATGGTGTTTAAATGATGTTTCTTTTCCCTCACAAACATCATGGGCTTAGTGCAGACACTGGCTTGTAGAGAGCTCATTAACAAGATAACAGACGAGACTTTAAGCCTCTACAGAATTAACATTAATTAACATGTAAAATAGGAGCCAATAAGAGATTTGTTAGCCTTTGAGCTTAACAAATGCAGGTATGTTGCCAATGGGAAACTATCCAAATCTAAAATAAAAGCAGATTTCAAAATCCAATTCTAAAGACAGATATTTTCAAACCTGGGCAACTGAAATCAAGAGGTAACTGAGAAAACATGTTCTTTCATAATTGGGGTGAACTGACACTTTAACTTCATATTTCAGCGCAATTTATCATGAACAGTGCCACAATCTCATTCAAACACTCCCACGAGTTGAAGTGTCATCTGTAAAATGAATGCATACACTGTATTTGCAGAGTCTGTAGTTATAGCACATCTGTCTAGTCTATGGACACTTTAAAAATAGACAATAAGAGTTCAGTATGAGATTAGGATGGCGATACTTACTATAGGGAACACACTCATACTGGACCTCTAAGTACTTGTAGGTGCCAGGGCATGGATCAGGAAAGACATCAGAGCCAGTGACAACCACACACTGGGTACGGTTGTTGCACCTAGAAAAAAAAAAGATTGACCAGAGATTTCATCATGACTACCCAAAGCAAAACTGCTCGGCAAAGACAACATTAATAACAGAGCGGGAAAAGTTCATCGTTACTGCTACAATGAAACTGATGAAATCCCAGCCAGGACTGTCACATACGCATTCTAGTTCAAACCTTGTCAAACACAGAGAGGAATGAAAACATTAAGGAAGAGTAAATGAATGTGCACGAATTTGATCATGAATAACCAAGTGGCAGGCATGTTAGGAATTAGCGATGGCATTTCCTTTAACAGCGTCTTCGTACCGCTATTGAAAGGGAAGACATTCATTAAAACACGCACAACAGGTGGCGGTGACATGTCCTGCTTGGAATGGGTGACCTCTGGTGAAACGGAGCTGCTCCTCTGCATGTACGCACCAAACACGACATGAATGTGTCAATTTGATGAGAAGTTATTTGCCTTCCCGTATGATATGGTGTCCCTCTGTGAATTAACAGTCTGATGTGTGTTTGTGTGTGTTTGTGCAGATGTTTCTGGATGGAGTGGGGGGGGAGCAGAGGACTGAGTTTGTGTAAATACTATATAGGGTGAAATTGGCTTCACTTCAATCAAGCTCTCTTGAGGCCGAGGGACTGAGAATAATGTCAGAAGTAGCAGTGGCAGAGGCAAACAAGGAAAAATTGGCACCAAAGTAGGACATTCAACAAATTGCAAGCTTGAGATAAATATTTAAAAAGGTCAGTAGCTGTCATGCAAGTTGAACATACATTTCAACCTCGGACATGAAACAGCAGTTATTCAAGAGGCTTTCTGTTACTGAGAAATGGGATTGTGCTGCACGACTACACAAAGCCTCATCCGTGCACTATTAGTCATACAGGTTGTTATGGTAAATAATGAAAAGGTAAACATTCAAACATGTACATTAGCCATGTATATGCTCTAAATCCATCTTTGCATTTTCGTAATGAAAACGCATCCCTGAAGCCTAATGGATTGTCAAACATTATATATGAATAAAAAGGTGTCAAATCCATTATGAAGTTAACAAATAGCATCAGGATCATCAGTGACGCTTTAATCATCACTGACAATATGTTGCCAGCTGCACTTAAGAGATTCACAGTTATGGCTTCACTGCAGTGAGAGCTGCTGTGAGGAAGAAGGTCACTGCATTAAAATGCGAACAGATGAGAGCGACAGACTCACTTCAAACACACCCACAGATATTCGCTTTAACTTTAGAGTCTATAAGTGAGACTGACACTAGTTCCCAGCTCACAGAAATACATTTACTCAGTTTACTGTACTTATGAACAATTTTGAGATCATTTACTTAAATATTTCATTTCATTCTACTTTTGTGCTTCTACTTATGTAATTTCAGAGGAAAATAATGTACTCTGCCCCACTAAAAAGTGTTAGAATTAGCAGATTAAGTCTAACATAAAAAGATACAATTATCTTGTTTTATATAATATATTGTAATGGATTTAAGGATGCAATATAGATACAATTAGCTTCACCTCAATCAGTCAATCAATATTAACATCCAATAATAAGTTAGAAACAATAATATGCTTTCTGATTTTACATCTTCTCAATTTTTACTTAAATCTGGATGAACACAATTTAAAATTTGGCAACTTTGAGGCAGTGTAACAAGTTGTAAGCAACACTGACATATTACCAGTTTATAGAGTTGTGATGGCTGAGGTGTTAATCAGACATTTGCCTGTCTGCACATCCGTGGGAGACAGTGACATTGATGTTTATTCTGGTTTCTGGTCCTTTTAGCTCTGTTTAGCTCTACCGTCGGGTGAGGAAAATATCAGGCTCTTTACCATCCAAATGCTCCACTACATTCACCAGCAAGTCGCTAAATTTGTCTGCCCGATGTTTGGAACCGGACAAGTGCTCTACGGCGGGTTTATCAGAGGTTTTCTGCTCAAACAGCTGTCGGCCGCTGCTGGAAATAAAACTGATGAGAACAGGAAGAGTGAACCAAAACAGTCACAGTAAAACAACAAGCTGAAATACCCTCAAATTTGTCATGCATCTGCAGTGTCTGGAGATAATTCTTGGCCAGACTGTCACGATGAATGACAGTTTTTAGTGTAGCTCCAAATAATTTGACCACTCCTTGCTTTCAATTTATAAGAATTGACTCTGTTGTTTATTCTGCTATAATTTTTACATGTGTGTGTGGAGAAAAGAAAAAAGCTGTTGCTAAGCATTTTGTCATCCTTCCTCATCCTGTTTTAAACTGCTGCTAAAATCACTGCATGTAATCTATGTTGCACTGAGCGCAATCTCATGGCAGCAAAGTGTCTGAGTATTGCTCGCTTTATATCTAAAAGCTGCACCTCTGACCAGGTAAAAGATTTTAGATGTACGTTTTACTGGGTCACGGAATAGGTTGGCCATTGAAATGGTAATAGTAAAGGTAATGCAAGTCAGCAAAGCAATCTTATTTCAAGTATATTGTGTTGGAATAGTTTGTGTGTCTGCTCAAACAGGTAAAGGGGGCAAGGCTTGCAGAGGGCAAGATGTCAGACATACAGTCCATTTACAGTACATCTCTGAAGTAAACACTACCTGAATATTAAGCAGGTCCAGTAACCTGAGTTGCCACCAGTTCCTCCATGAATTTTTCATCCAGATACTTTTTCGTGAAGAACCAAATGTATTACTTGACAAAACACTTTGATAGATACTGAAAATCAAGCCGTTTCATTCTTGTCTAGTTGTTTTTGTTGTGAAAAACGGACGGCTGATGAATATGTTTTGTTGCAATTTCCAAACCAACAAAAGTGCCACTCTGTGCAGCAGACTTCCCACTGTTTCTATCTCCCCAATCTTTTTTAATATGTTTGTTTATCTGTCTGCAGTGCCATTGCCTTTTGTTAATCTTTGTGATGTTGGCAGGGCATCGCGTCCTAATGTGGTGCAGTTTAAATATTCTCCTTGTTTTAGCTTGCTGCAGACTGAAGGAGTGATTAGGGTCTCCCAATGCTTTAACATCCCTGGTTATCACATCAACCTTAATTACGGTCAGGGGCCCATTTCCTCTGATCTGAATCATTAGGATAATTCTGGATAAGGGCTTGTGGTGCAGAGTCTTCTCAAAGCTTTCACTCGCACATTGCCTCCAGGGAATCTTCTATGGAGATAGGTTTGAAGTGTGGCTCCAGCAAGTGAGAGTCAGACTTGTCAACTGATGTGCTGCACAGTGTAGCAGGTTGCAGTCAAACCGAAGGGCATGGACACTGTCAGCAGCGTGTTCCTGTATGAGTGTACTGGGACTTGGCTGTAAATTTAGAAAGACAGAGTAAGTACAGCAAGACTTGATCTATTCCTGAGCTGTGGTGTGGTGGTGCACCTCATGGGAGTGGATACAAAAGTGAATAAAACAGGGGAAAACCTAGAGGTATAAGAAGGAGGGGGAGGTGATGATGCTCTGAAGCTTAAGGGGAGGGCAGGTTAAGACAGAGCAGTGCATTAGAAGATGAACTGTGCTGGTTACTATTTATGAATAGTTCATCTAGTGCCCTTTAAAAATACACACACCTCTGGGGGTAAGCAGCAGTCAAGCTGAAGTGTTGCTGTGCTGTCATTTGACAGCAAGGCAGCATCCTGTAAGAGGGTAACTGGGATAAAAGGCATGATGATGGGCATTGCTCACTACCTGAGGCAAAGCCACTTCAATTGCAGTACAAGTGTTTGAACAAAGCAAGCCCAATGTTCCAGATAGGGAATTAAGAGGGTGTTCATGTGACTTGTTGTGTCTCTGAGCTGCACTGATTATGACTCAAGCAGCAGCAACAACGCGCAGCTGGTGTGAAGAGCTCTGCCTCATGGATGTCAATTCTTGCCTGTCAAGAATTAATCTGCGCCCTAGTTTTCTGAATTTTAAAATACCACCTACATAATCTAGTCAATGAAAGGCTAAAAAAAATTAAAAGGTGCGAGGTGTTGATTAATTGTCCAGTGCGTAGGTGGCCGCACAAGCAGGGTGATAATTTAAACATTTCTTTTGTGTGTAGAAATGTTGGGTGCAGAGAATTTTTTATTATTATTTTTTTTAAATACAAAAATAAACGAGGTCCATACTTTTTCCTCCACAGCTCCCGGTAATGTTTGTGAAATAAGATCCCTGCTCTCTCCCCAGTGTTTTACCTTTGTGATATAATCTTGTAGGCATCGGGGAGGTAGCAGTTGACGTTCTCCATCTGGAAAGGGTCAGCATCACAGATCTTGTCATCAGTTCGACCGTAGTTGGCCGTCTCGATCATAATGACATCACTCCCCGGGCAGCGGAGATCAATTGCATATCCTTCACATGAGAGCTCTCTCCTGACCAGCCCAAAAGGCAAGGCCGCACGGCTGAACCCTGATACACACAGAGACAGAGAAGAAAACTTTAAGCACGTGAAAAAAAAAAAAATTAATGGCTTAAATGGATCACTGCTTCGATACAATAAGGCCACACATCATGCAGTAAAAATCCACTGGCACCAAATAAATAGGCAACAGCAGTCCAATGTTTACCACAGTTTTAAACAGACAGACTATTACACGCGATACAGGAATGGAGAAAGACGAAACAATTCATCTCGCCATCTCTCTGTGGTCTTGGGTGTTGGCTAAGACATCAGATTTAAAATCACTGAAGACCAATGGCAACCTCATAAATTCTTGAGCAAATACAAAAGCTACAGAGCATAAGGAAGGCCTCCACCTATAGAATATCCACTGCAGAGCCAAGTCTATCTGGACTGAGAACAGTTTGTTTTACAGCCTTACAAGCCTTTTCATTTGTTTTTTTTTTTGGCTTTACTTGCTCTGTAAAGTAAGATAGAGAAAAAGGCAGAACCCCGGCAGAATGGAGAGTAATGTAATCCATTTTACAGTGTCGGTGATCGAAGAGGGGACAGTCTGAAGTCCACACGGGAAAATCTATACATGAAACACAGCAGATGAGAGTGCACCTAAAGAAATTAACTATTTCACACCAGACCCCCCCCCCCTTTGTTTGTCTTGAATTTGAAGAGAGAAAAAAGCTATTAATAAAAACAAAGAAAGAAAGAAAGAAAGAAAGAAAGAAAAATCCATTATCTGAGATCAAAGTGTTCAAATGTGAAAAAGAAGTAATTCTCCAAATTCTGAGAAAACAATTAGGTAAAATCTAAGTACAACATGCAAATGTGTTCCATTTAAGAAGTGCAAGCAGAGCACTGCATGAACTGTCAATAATCGCTCTTGTTTGCAGCAATAGTGGGTCCCTGAGGGGGCAGCTTCCACTTGTATTTTCTGCACTGCATTCTCCTAATTAGCCCTCCTTTCAGCCTGTTACCTTTTCCATGCTCCCATTGGCTCCCGAGCATTGTCATGTACTAACACTTAGTACCCTAGGTTCACTTTGCCCCCTCACTCTAATTATCCTCACTCTTTTGACAGTCAGGGCCTTGTGCAATTAGCATTGTTTGAACTGCTCAAAGTTGAATTGATTCCGGCTTGAAATTCCTACCCTGCAACCTCCGACCAACATGTCTGCTAGCCATTTCAGCCTGCTGTGCCTGGCTCACTTATAATGATATTCTACATCAGTCTGCACATGTCACATCAGCAAACAGGTAAAAAAACACACACACTGACATCTGTGAAGCATACACCGTTGAAATTCAATGCTGAAGTCATTGCATATTAGCAGAAACTTCTGCACACATCAGTAGTGGTAGCAGTATAACAAAAAATGAAACTAATGGTATAAATTCTCTGGCACACAGCCACTAGACATTTCATTATAATACCATGATCTATCTAATGGCCAGTAGATTCTGCTTAGCTGGACTGTTTATCACCTCATTAGGAGACGTCAGTGAGCCGAACCATAAGTGGAGGGCTGTGGGGTCACTCCATCTATTCCAATAACCACTACAATTATCCAAACCTTTCAGAAAACCTGTCCAGAGTGGTGGATGATAAAACACAGAGTGAAGTCGCCAGCTTTACTGCAAAGACTAATGATTGTCCCGCCTGCCATTCCTCATGGAAGGATTGAAGGGTTTATCACGGCAGCTACAGAGAGCAGACAGAAAGAATGCATTTCATGGGGTTTTAAAATTCTGAGCGAAGAGACCATCATATGGCTAAAACACCCTTTCTGGCTGCCCATTGGTGACTCTGCCCATCTATCAGCCCACTGTGGCATGATGGCATGCTGTTGTCAACACAGGCCTAAGGATTGATTGGGCTTGTGTCTTGCCGGCCTCCCTCTCCCTTGCCAGTATAGATCTCTCTGGTCATAGGCTAACACTACATCAATTAGGGGGAGTATCTTGACTGTGCTGGCGGCCTGAAGAACAAATTGCTTCTGCTCCTAAAATTGCAGACCGTCTCGCTCTCATTAATGACCATCTTGTCAACTTGTAATTGTGCAAGTAATGACAAATCTGTCTAAAAACTTAAAATATATATATAGGAGATTTTTCACTTTGTGGGAGGAGGAGACTTGAATTCAAAGAAATGTATTTTTGCTCGACTTAACTAAATGTTGCTTAAGATCTTAGGATTTAAGTGCAGCTAAGAAGGAAAGACCTTGTGACAACAAAGGTTTCTAGATGTAGGTGTTGATTTTCTCAGTTTAAACAAGTTTAGCAAGATTTTAGAAAGAGGGGATGATTGTTTGTGTGCACGAATGTCAATGTCTTAAGGAGGTATGAAAAGCTCTTCATCTCTCATTCTGTGCTTTGTTTGACTGCTCAAGTTTGCAGCAGTTGAAGACTGCGACAGAAGGGCACCAGCTGCAGGGAAAAACGGTGTCAAGAAAACTGCAGGAAAAAAAAACATGATTGTACGTGTGTGTGTGTGTGTGTGTGTGTGTGTGTATGCCTGCGTTTTTTGAAAAAACAAAGAAAACGAACTGCTCTTTTTGTATCTGTACTTCAAATAATCATTAAATTATACAATCAGTGAGGGAACCGAATGATGCTTTATATAGAGCATTTAGTCAAATCGCCATGGTAACCACTTTGACTTAGCTATAATTGGCTATGATCCCTATTCCTGGCCTTGTTGACACGAAGCCTTATCATGCATTCTGGTCAGTGAGTGACTGCGAGGAAAGTAGCTTTTCAGATTCCTCCCCCTGACCTGCCTGCTAAGCCGTCTATTGAGCTCAAGAGAGCAAAGCAAAGGCTGGGACCGCTTCTCAATATGTTGCATTCTGGGAGTTTTTCTTCTCCTCCTGTTGACAGCCTTTAATTCACTGCCAACCATCCTCCCCCCAACTCTCATAATACATATTTTGTTTTCTATCAACACCCTTGAAATTGGAAGTGGCACTGTGGCTCAGATGGGTACGTCTGAAACCATCCACAGAGTTACACTTTGTGGCTTTTAAAACCCTGGAGATAAAACGAAAAGATAATGGAGGTTTGGTGTCGAGCTATTGCCATTTGGCGGCTGCGAGCACCAGACCATAACACACATGCTGACGTTCACTTTGCCGGCCTGTGTGTTAGCTCATGATAGTGCAGCTGTGACCAACCTTTAACCCCTAGAAAACTCCACAGGACATCAGACGGTGGGAGAAAAAAACTGTAGGAATGTTTGATCAGTATTTAAAAAAAAAAAAAAAACTGGGCCATTTTTGGAGGGTAGACAGTGTGGCGAGGGCTGGCACAGACAGAGAGCAAAGGCGCTGGTTGACGCTTGTCATCCTCCATTAAGGTTCCTTTGATTGGCCTTTGTGGTCCTGGAAACGGCAAACAGCTGCATGCAAATGGCCCTGTTTGCCCAAGGCTGGCCCCCATTGTTCTGAGCTTGGGTTTGACAGGGACGCTTTCTCTGCAGCATAAAGGAGGGTGTAGCCTTTAGTCAAATAGGAGTCCCCCCACCGTGGTCACAGCAGGAGTACTTCAAGATTGTTTGTCTTTTTATGTTGTTTTATTCCTAATATTACTGGTAGCCAACATCTTCGGAAGAAAGAGCAGATCTTAGAGTCAAGCTTTTCCTCCAACAGCGGGGGACTGCCTCCATAATCCAATATCCAGAGTGACAGAGTGGTCATAGAGCATGTTTTGCTCTGGTGGAGTAAAGATTTTCAACGGAATGAAGTAGAACAAAAAAAGAAAAAAATAGATTTGAATTCTTAATACAAGCAACAAAGCTGTATAAATGTTTTGCCTCCTTTTCCAGCCTATTTGTTCTGCACTGTAGTATTTCTAATCTGTTTGATGGAACAGATCTGATTGCTGGCCAAAGAATAAAATTAGCTTAAAAATTCAATTGACGAGACCATTGTGGTAAACCTTTTATGTGTGAAATATAACAGAAGTACACTTCACTGTCCCTGCACATGCCTCTAAACTAAATACTTGCACTAATTCACGGCACACACAATTTCCATTTCCATATCCCCAAATTTGTAAGGTATCCAGTGTCGTTGCCTAAAATGCGATCCTTCACAAGTGCGCTACATGACCACCCATCAGATGTGAGAGACACACAGGGGCAAAGTGGGAGATGAGAAAGGAGATTTGGGATTCACAAAATAACACCTGGTTTTCAAATACAGCCAACACCCTAAGAGCTCTTCACTATGCCACAACAGCTCATATTTCATTTCAACTCTCGAAATGCAGTGAAACAGTGAAAATCTAGTTGGACATTTGGTACCATTTCCCATGACACTTAAGTCCCCGCTCTGATCCACCTTGCTGGGAATTGTTTCTAAAGACAGTGTCAGACAAGACCACAAACCCTGGGGCTACACCCGCCTTTCCCAGACAACTGCTATCAGACACTCTTGATTCCGATATAAGTATTCTAAAATAGAAACTGGCAATACAGGATCGAGTCCATTTGTGGTTAGACAAAGCGCTCAGAGTCATATCCCTTTTCTCCTTCTGGTGATGCATGAATTCAGTGCTGCCACTTCAAATTCCAGAGCCACCATTTGTATTCATGGCTATGGCATTTTCTCTAATTCATCTCCCCTTTTCTTCACTTAAAAAAAAACAGCAGGTGGGAGGAGAGTATCACATGCGGCATGCTGAAGCATGTCTTGTTGGAGGGCTTTAAGGGGAAGGGTTTGTCATATTGCTGAGACTGAGTGTGATAGACCCTGCTGCTGCCTCTTAACTCCTCAGGTGGGTCCATTTAGAGGAAGCTAGATCCTATCATGCCAGATGCAAGCATGTAATGTTTTCTCTTCTAGTGAAGCAGCATGAATTTAAAGGGAAAGTCCAATGTTTTCCATCCTGGGATTTATTCTCATGATTAGACTATTCTCTAAACCTCTCTTGCAACAGTGAGAGGTGTGGATCTTAAGAGTGGTTTCTTTCTTTCCCTTAAAAAAATTAAAAACACTTAAAAACAAAATTCTAAGGAATTTATTAAAATTGGCTTATTGTCTTTTTTGCTGCCTTTAAACTGGGTCATGTTTACTGTGTTCAGAAGAATAATCCATTCGAACCTCAAACCTCAGATTTTTCTGAAAGTGAATGCAGAACCAGTGTAACCAGTTTCATTTGAAGCCAGCATTTGTTTAGCATCTGTTTTTTGGCCGCAAATGAGCTATTTTGTATGTTTTAATAATGTTACAAAGCTGTTTACTGACCATACTTGCTAAGAGCTTCAGCGATTGTTATATTTAAGACAAAAGATTATAATATGTCCTCTGAACAGCGCTGCTTCTTTAGGGCAGACTGAACGACAATGACTCAGTACTGGAAAGTGACAAGATCAGGCCAGGACTAGCATGTTAGCGTGCCAACTTCAGTAGAAAAGAAGTTAAAAAAAAAAAAAGAAAAAAGAAAAAAAGAGAGAGGGATAATAATCCAGTGGCTTTCCATTGCTGGAGACAGCTCTGGACAAATGAAAAATGAATTTAACTCTAAGTGAGTGTTAACATTGGCTATGTAGCAACAGCAAAATTATTTGTAGTTGCTGTTGTAGCAAACTACATGAAGTGGCCCGCTGCCATTAACCTAGTTGCCTGATCATTATCCGTTGAATATGCTGGTTTCCTTACCTACACAAAATCAACTGGAAGAACAGACAGTTGGCTTTCCTTACAGTTAGCAACAGTAATAATCATCAATTATAATCTTTAATGAGGGGATTTAGGGCATTTCTGATGTATCTGTTACCATGTGTTGAATTAGAATCGTGGTATTGTATGATGATAAGTAAAAAATGCCGATGAACACATAAGTTGCTAAATAACTAAACAAAAAGGTTAGTTAGCAGGCTTTTATGCAGCAATCTAATCGTTCTCTGTTTGCGTCACATTAAGATAAAAGAGTTTGAAATTATTTATGTAAAACTGCCATTTATTTGGAAAAGTTGAAGATCTCTCCCAACTCTCAAAATAGCCACAATTATGTGATAAAGACCGAGGCTGATAAATACGAGTATTTTCCTTTAGACATACCAGCCCTTTCATAAAGTATCTAACAACCCCGCAATGTACACAAAATACTTAAAATGCACAGACTGTTCTGTTTTGATGTTGCGGAAATCACTGTCTGGGATTACATAACACAGAAAATGTTTAAGTTTTGGCACAACTGATGCACAGTCGACACGGTGGATTATTTTGACTCTCTAGAGCATGCAGCTCAGCTGCAGAAGACTGCAGATGAAGAATTTTTCCCCATGGGAGTGAAAACTGAAGGGAAAAAAAGGGCAGAAAGTGGATGCTATAATGACTGTATTAATTTGGCCGCAAGAATCAAGATTTTCTCTTACATCGAATGGTTGGATGAGCCCTGACCCTGTGGGTGCACATCAAAGAAAGCCAGCATGGAATCATTACATTACTTATACATATAATCCTCTAAATGCAAAGAGGGTCAGTGCTATTATAAGTCATGACAGGAAAAATTCAGTTGAAGCAACATTGCTCAATCTAATGTTTTTACTTTGTTTGGTCCATGGACACATCACTTAGATTAAAGAAAAGTATAATTCAGCACCTTGTATAGTCTACTGACAAAATAACCTTTTCAAGACTGTCACATAGGCTAAATATTTGAAAGAAAAAAAATGTTCGACTTGGAAGATGAAAAAACCTATATGCTCCTGGGAGAGTGCCATTTTGACAGAATTAGTTCATTGCTTGTTCAATATCTAACACATTGTTGCATCTTTTTTTTTTTTTTTTTTTTGCATGGGAGTTGATGAAACATGCAGAAAGATGTGAGTTAAGACAACTCTTCCAAATGCAGCAGGGGTATAGTTTCACAGGTTTGATCTACCCAGAGTGATGCTTAACTCCCCTTAAGCACATATTTTACCCCGGTATTTAAACCCCTGCTGGATTTTCCGCTCAAGAAAATGTCTCAGAATAAGTCAGGTGCCTCCCTTAGGGTGGGGATGGAGAAGAAAAAAGAGGGGGATGAAGCACAGAAAGTGGAGGAGGATGTGGATTTGTCTCCATCACATGCTTGTGTCTCTGTTCTTGTTTGCTGGGGCAGAGCATCCCCATTTCACCCTCCTAATCAACCCCGCCATCTTCTCCACCCAACCCTGCCTATACAGAGCCAGGCCCAGGAGGCTTACTCAGTACGTCACATAGACAGGGTGTCAGGAGAAGCTGCAAGTGGAACAAGGATTACATGAATAATAAGCCACTGACTACAAGGATGAGATCGGGGCCTTGAGACGATAATGAAAAGACAATTCTGATAAGGGGGGTTTTCTTCATGCAGAGCTACTAGTAGCCTTTAACACACGGAGCTATCGCTTTCATTGGGCACAAGTCCATTTAAGTTCTGTGTCTCAACCCAAACCCACCTTTAGCGAGGCGGATGGAGTGGTGCAGTTGTGGTTTTGATTATGCAAATGAGGTAGTGCAGTGCAATTTTGGTACTTGTTTTGGCATGATCATCCCAGCACAAGAAATTTTTGTGGTTTTAGTTGGTGAACACACACACACACACATACACACACACACACACACACACACAAAAACTTTCATCTTTTTTCATAGGTTTTGTTTTGCCTCTTTGATTCTGACATACGTTTTTCATCTAGGGCACATTTCATTGCACATTAACATACAGTTTTGAATGCAATTAAGGCAGAGTCGGTGCTGGCTCATATTAACGGGTGATTCTTATCAGCAATGTCTTCAAGACACATCCTGAACTCCTGCTAACAATGTTCATCCTGCTAGGCCCATTTTCCAGAATTCATACACATACCCAGGACTAGATGTTTACTAATGTTTACGCCCAGTCAACACAGTTTTCAAAATTCATTGGTCAGATTCATGTGCATCTATGCTAAGAATCAGAAAAATAAAGGTGACATATGCCTACAGACTGCTACAACCTGAGCAAGCGTTACATGACAAAAGTTGCCAAGTTGGAATAACCCCTTCAAAATGAATCTGCTAGCATGTGACTGTTGCCTGTTTAAGTCTGTGTGATTTAACATTATGAGTTTTTATTGGAAAACAAAACAGATTGACATATTTTGCAAGAATAGAGTATTGAAAATTACTATTGATTTTTGATTATTATTATAATGTCATTGAGCTGTAACCACTATCAGCTGCAAAAACAGACATTTTAAAAAACAATGGTGGAATGATTTTGTTGAGTGATATACCCACATACACATTACAGGATTTTAAGAAATCTGTGATAAATAGCATTGCAAAGCAGAATTTGGATCCTTCAAAATTTGATCAAGTAATGGTTATGTCATTAAAAATACTGATAAAATCACTGGGTTTGGTTGTTTGCTTGCATCTTGACAAGCTAGAGATTTTTAGTTTGTTTCTCTTATAACCCTTATATGTTATATATTATATATTAAAACTAAATAGAGTTAAAAGAATTAAGTAAAAAATCATTTCCTTTGCTGTACAGTTTTACTAAAAACTTCAACCACATCTGAAATGTGCTTTGTCTGTATTTATCTTGTTCTGCAGGTGTAGCCCAGCTACCGAAAACTAGGCTACCAACAACTTTGGCTGTGTCAGTCACGCGTTATCATATATGTCACAGCGTTTTGCAAGTCATAGCGGCCCGTAAGGAGTCTTCCATTCATACAAACATATTGCTTGCACACTGTATGCACTATACATGCAAACTGTATAGCGTGATAGGGAAAGCCTCTGTGGTTTTTCATGCAGCTCTGTTTGGAGTGTCTCAGAGATTTACCAGGAAAGTCAGTGAAAAAAAACCATCCAGCCACATTCCTTGGCAGTAACCTGCTGCTATCTCTGGAACACTGACCACTTTGATTGACTTGAGAGTGATGACCTTGCCCCATTCCCTTCCACCAGCATTCCGGTCAATGCGAGTAGAAAACAGGAGCGCTGATAAGAGATGCACAGATGGGGAGATCTTGATGACAGACAGTTTCCTGCCCCTCATCTTCGATGAGGCCATTGTGCCTCGCACACACAGTAGGGATATATGCTACAAGAGGGGGTCAATACCTGATAGCATAAGACAACAAAAACGTTCTTTGTGCTTCGCTGTTTCCCTGACTTTCTTCTTGTTGCGTACTTATTCAATTTCCTGCACGGCAGGAGAGGGCCTCCTTATCTTAGACTGTTTATACCTGCAAATCGGCTGGTGGCCTTTTGTTTGCAGGTGACCCACCCCGAGGTGACATTTAATTCCTGGACAAAAAAAAGACGTGTGGTCATGCTCTATGGCACAGACTGTCAGCCTGAGGAGATTACTAATACAGTGAATGCAACAGAGCTGCATTCATGGCCCGCAGTGAGAGCTAGCCTGCAGACACAGTGAGAAAAAGAGCCAGCACACATCATTACACTGATTTGAATCATGTTTTACCATTAGCCTTGTAAAAGTGAGTGAAATAAACAAGAGACCACTGGTAGATAAACCAACAAGGAACCAGTTTCATCTTCTATTTACACACAAGTCCCTTTCTGTCTGTTTCTCTCTCTCCACTGACTTAGAAAGATACACATCAGAAAATCTGTGCACACACTACAACACACGAGTCACAGAAAGCACCCAGAAGCACATTTACCAAATCCCCTGTAATTTCTTTTATTGATTGCCTTTCTTTCCCCACTGTCAACATTAGTTTTAACACCAGCATTTACAGTGTAAATCATAACCAGCGCTGTTAACAAAAATGAGAGACCTGGGCTGTTATGACATCTGTGATATGAAGCAAGGACGACAGGCAGAGACAAAGACATAATTTTTGAACAATTTCCACACTGTGTAAAAATAATAATAATTGTAACCTCCACCTCTTTTTTTTTCTTTCTAACAGCAAGAGACTTTTTGTTCAAATGACCCTTGTGTTTATTTACACATGGGATGTGTCTCCAAAATCACACTCTTTAATAGATTAATGCTAAAAATGTATGTTACAATTAGAGAAAAAAATTGCTGAAGTGGCTGTTCTAAAAAAGAAAAACAAAACAAAAATCACTGCCTCAGGTATTCAGTCAAAGCAACAATCTGCTTTGATTGCCTTAGCACAATGTCCCTTTGGTGTTAAATATTATATGCCTGCTTTTGTTTTTGCATGTTTGTTTAGCTGTTGAGCTTTTTGTTCAAATGAAATTAGTTCTGACATGCCTCCAAGCTATTTAAAAGTATTGGGTGAACCACACTAAAATCTAACAGGTTCTTGTTGACTCTGTAAATTCTTTTGTCTCTGTTCCAAATCCGATTTATAGTGTTGGCAAACACCTCCCCACACACAAAGAAAGGAAAAAAAAAAACCTCTACATCTTTCTATAGTGTAGACTTGATTTTATTTGAAACCCTCCTGCTTCCTCTCAAGATTAAATGCATTACATTGTTATGACAGCTGAACCCTCCTGTGAAGCAGTGAGTTACACAGAGCAAATCCAAAAGTTTAGGTTCCGAGGCAAACTACTCTGCGGTTGTAAGTCGGACTCATCTATTATTTGAATTAGGCAGCCCGGAGTTAAAAAAAAGAAGTGCAGACAGCAGTTAAGAGAGGAAAGAGTGAGGTAGGCATCTGGTCCAATGTTTGTACAACTTGTTACCATAAGAGGTGTGAATTAAATGGCTCTGAGATGCTGAGAGCGAGGGAGATTTAAGGCATGTTTAACAAATGAAATCAAACTGTCAGAAAACTGTAGGTCGTAGCCCATTAAATTAAGTGATTGTTCATCAGCTGGCCATATAACAGCGACTTTTACAATCGCATCCCAGCACAAAATAAAGCACAAGTCTCCCTCCGAATGGGAAAGAGACATATCATATATTGGATGGAAACATTTCTTGCTGTTTTTTGTTTTACCAAAAACGCACTCAGGAAATCGTTGTTGCAATAAATCTAGGATGACCCTATCAGGGGTGATATTGTATTTCATTTCCTCTGAGTGAAATACTGATCCTGGAGATTCATGTGACTGCAGCTCATTTCAATTTCATGTTCTCTCATGATTCAAAACTTTCCAGCTCTTCAGTATTATTAAACCAGCATATTGTTACGCAATGCTATACAGAAATATATCTGGTGCACTTTACAGAAACTAAAAGGCTGCACACTGCAGGGATACTGGAAAATGCTGACAAACCTGTATTAGTCAATAAGGGGGAAAAAATCAAAACCAGAGAAATGCAGCGATTTATCCATTACTCTATGGCTCTCGCTCTGTAGGAAAGTCCTTTCAATCTAGATGACAAACCCTGCCTTATTTCTAAAAATACTAAGAGTTATAAGCAGAATTTCCATGCAAGACTGATACGGCAGAATTTTTTTTTCTTTCTCTATGCCTGTTCTCGTCACACAAATTGACCAGTCATCTGTGAATCTCCCATGGTTTAGCTGATAATTCATGATCGCCCTGCCATGGACCCGCAGCATTCAATATGAATTATAAAATGGCAAGCCAAGCATATCAATGGATGACAGACTGGATGTGTATGGCCAGGGGCCAGAGAGGAGTTACAGCACAATAGCTTCCCCCCATTCAGTCAACCCTAGGACTGGAAATACCAGTGTGGCACTAGGGAGGGTCTTCCGTCAGCACAAGGTATGGCACAGCTTGAGACAAATGTTGAGCCGTGGTGTATTGTTAACCTTTACAACCTTCTGGGGAGAAACACAGGCATGCTGGTATGTTCAAGCATGGAAAATTTCACAATCAAAAGAACAAGGAAAAAAAAAAAAAACTCCAAACGGACAGAAAAACAAGCTTCACATGAGTCTATTGTTGTCTTTTACATTTTCCCTGTACTTGATTCTGACTGATAATTCAAAAAAACTGCATGTTAATGACCTATTTACAAACACTGCCCTGCTGGAACATGTGGTAGGACCTATAAAGCTACAACTAAGGACCGAGATCCCTGCTAGCCTTTTGGCATTTTAACACAACAGCCATTTAAAAGTGTTTACTCCAGCTAAGCAATATAATCCCCCTAAATCAGCCTTTCTTTACTTGTAAGAATTAGATCACTCTGTCCCAGCAGGTATATGCCTGTGCAATTGCCCCACCTTTGTTTCCGCTGCCATTGAATCTGGTCATCTTCTCTCATATCTGCAGACTGGGCGGTCTGAGACATCTAAAACAAATCTGATACCTGCATGACCTAGTTTATTCTAGCAGGAGCGTTTTTTTTTTTTTTTTTTTTGATCGGTTATATAATGGCACAAGGATGTACACATAATCAGGACGAAGACAGGCTTTTATGCAGCATTTAACGTAATGTCTCTCTGCTTCTTGATACAAATTTAAAATACTAGAAAATTAAGGGTATGAATCTTGAGATGTCCAAGAAATCAAACCTCATTTATGATACTATTTAGTATAGGCTGCACTTTTGCTGCATTAGTCATCCACTAATTATTTCTTTTCATTGTTATGGTAGAGTCCAACATTAGAGCGCAAGATTGTCTACCTACGCACAAGTCTTAAGGAAATGATGCATACATGTAACCCAGTGTAACTGTTTTTAGTTGTATCTTACTGGTATCAGCCGCATTGTTTCGTGTTAACTCTCCCACAGCTGTATCAGAGATGCTAATGCAAACCAAAAATCCCCTGCTGCTGGTGTTCCCCATTAAAAATGCTAAACTGGTGATTAATGGGGTGGCTTTTATTATGAAGCAGTCAGAGGAAGCAAAATATATTTGTCACTAATCACAGTGCTAACTGTGACTGTTCATTAACAAAACTGCACCTACCACATGAGGAAACAGTCATTTTTAAAATCCCAAGGCCTCAGCAATGTATCCAGCTTTATTAACTTTTTTTAAACCTGCAATGAATGACCTTTTTATTGAACTTTTAAGTTAATATGGTAAAGCTGTAAGCAGATAGTTGCTTATTTTCACATTGAGCAGTTCATTTATTCATTTAGAGTCATGTTTCTGGCCACCTGGCAAACCTAAGTATAATATTCACTCTCCTTATAGCTCTTTTTTGTTTTTTGGTCTCTAACCTTTACTTTTGCTCCCATATGCTTCACTTTGTTCACCAGCCTGTCTCTGACTGTATCTGTCTTCTGTTTGGTGCTGAACTGGTAGTGTACGGTGGGTTTTTTTCTTTGTCTTTTTGAGTTTTTCTTTAAAGACAACTGGCTGCATACTACAGGGGCAGCGAGAGTGAACTAAAACAGATTTTTTTTTTTTAATTCTAGTGCAGCACATATACAATAGGTCACCCATCTGTATATAGCAGTGTGTAAAAATTGATTACTATCACAATAAAGATCTGACAGGGCTTCATGCGTCCCACTGGACAGAAAAGTCAATACCAGAAGAGTGGAAAATCACTCTTTTTTTAAGGTATGTCAACGTGCATTTCAAAGAGTGAGGAATGTTTTGGGTGAATACGATAACCTGATTATACTCTCTTCTGGTGAGGGACAGAAGGTAATTATCAAGCGGAGCTTTCATTGCAGGAACTCTGATGGAAACCTAGATCATAAGCGTTGGGATGCAGGCCCTCAGGGCTGGACAGGCTGAAGGTGAGTGGCATGTGGATAGAGCCAGATATTGTTTCAGACTGACCCACACGCCCACACACACACACACACACACACACACACACACACACACACACACACATTCCTTTATTGATGGATGGGCAAATACGCATTCTTAAGCCTGAGAGTCCTCACATCAACTGAAACTCAAAACCTGAACTTTCTGCATACCAAAGTACTATTCCACTATTCTTTAAGCAATTCATCAAGACTATTAACTCAGCTTCAGCGAATCAGAGGGCCATTCTTCAAATGCCTCACAAAGACCCTCCATATTATCTAAAATTGCTAATCTACAAAAAAATGCATCTGTGCTTGAAAAGAATGCTTGGATAGCCAGCTCCATGGCAAAATCTTTGTTAACAACTTGCACACTAGATGCAGACCGAGAAGAAAAGTGGATGAGAAATGTATCACAGACCAAAACAGCACAAGAGAGAGAAAATAAGGAACCCCCCCACCCCCCCAAAAGAAAATAATGTGCCTCAACAATCATCTGTAATCAATGCTTGGCACACAAGCATGTGATTTTGAGTTACTTTGAATCCCCAGTACATTGGGACTGAAGGGTGAAAAATGCAATGATCATCATTAAGCAGACATACCAAACATCAATGGTTTTGATAGCCATTTAACAGACGGGACTGTTTTGAGACAATACTTGTAATTATAGCCAAATGCACTAATCAAAAGTGAGGGAAAGAACCAAAAAGAGCCTTGGGATGTCATTGCAGATAATTAAAAGCACTGACACATTCTTCCCAGTTTGCCACTCTGGCACCAAATCAAGTGCCCTGCTTTTCATGGCTTCAGGTATTCTGTCTGATCAGAAGGATCAGATTTAGGTGCAAATAAAAAATGCATCTGTTCTCTGTGGCACCAGTGCTTCAAAGTCCACCCAGGCAATCCATTACAAAGCTCATCATACAGAAAAGACACAGCTATGATCCTGTAGAGGAAGGACTCTGACACAGTTTGCGTGTTGCTCTGGAAGTGAGGAAATGTGTGAGTGAGGATGTCCAAAAGTTGCCAGGAATATTCAATGAGTTCAGTGTAAAGTGTTTGAAATGCATTTTTTTTTTTTAAACTCCAAGGGTAAAACCACTGAAGAACTTGGCAACCTTGCTACATAACAGCTCTTAATTTCTTTTATGCGGCCACAACAATGTGTACTAATAAATTCAACACATTCATAAGCAGAATAATAAGTAGCTCTTTGAAAAGTTGACCAAAATTGTATTAAAAATACCATGCAATTCCATGGTTACCCACCTTGTGAACAGTGAAAGCAAACAAGAAGGAGCAAGAGGCAGGGAAACACTGGACACCTCCACAGTGCAGAGGCCATTGTGCGCTTTGTGCAAACAATCCAGGAGCCTGATGGCTAATAATAGTCGTTCAACGTGTTGCAGTGGGATAACAGAAAGCTGGAGCGATGTCAACGGTCAGTAGTTCGTGGAGAAGCATCACCAATCATCTTCTCATCTGGAAGAAGGAAGAGAAAGGAGTGTAAAAACAGAAGAAATGGATCATCATCATTAGCATCAACACAAACTCAGCTTTGCTATTGTTGCTTCAGTTCTTCCTCTGGCTTCTGTACATGTGCACTGCAACATGAGAAATCACATACAAATCTGAAGGCCGTGAAAACAAAACTCCTGGCTGCTAATAGAGCAAACAAAGAATTTTTCAAAGCAATATCAAAACTTTGTTCTCCATTGTTTATGAGGGCACCAACAAACAAAGCAGATAGCATGTCTGGTGCTCGGCACTTATTCAGCACTCGGCGGTGTGTTACAACTGAATGTTTACACTGCCTCATTCTCCCACTCTTCCCTGTTCCACCTTCCCCATTTACTCCCAGATCCCCGCGGGAGAATGCTCGTCGCTCCGGCAACACGTTCACACAGGACGCCATTAGAGTCACGACTGCTTTGTGAGCTACTTTTGTCTCCTTCCTTATCAAGGGGTGGCAAAAACAGTCCTTTGTCTGCAAAAGCAGCAAAAGGTTAGAGCCTGAGACAGACTAACGCACCAGACAGATAAGCTGCTTACCAAAATCAAACACCGAGGAGGGATGTGTTGTGTCATATGTGAAATGCCACACACAAACACACACGCTCACATAGACTCTCATATGCATGCCTGCACAAAGATACAGCCAAGGACATGCACACTTCTGCCGATTTGGACACACACGCAAGAAAAGCATCCACTCAAGCACACACACACACACACACACACACACACACACACACACGCGTACACAAGTGCACACACAGACATATTGTATCTTGTTTATTCCCTTGCGGTTGCCATCCAACATCTCCCCAATGCACACAGACACATATGTAGCCACATTGTACACAGGATCAGTCACAAGTAGGCGTCACTATGCAGAGGAGAGTGAATGTTTCCCATTTCTGAATGCTGCTCCTGCAGAGCCACTTGTCAACCACCCTGATTATTTTATAATGAACCTAAATTTGAGCAGCAGAGTAGTCAGCTCTGATCGCTCTCCGGGACTCACTAATGTGGTTGGATATTTTTGGCAGCATGAAAACCCACAAAACATGTGAAGCTTTCACATTAGCATGCTGAGTAATAATTTAAGTCACGATTGGATTCATTCAATACATGGCCGATGCCTGGTCGGGACATAACGCTTGAATAAAAGCCCACTGGATCTCCACCTAGCCCAACACAGCTTGAGAGTATTTATTTTCATTTGAGGTCACTCTAGCCAAGCAGTTGTGCAGCAAAGCCTGTGCCAAGGAAACACACATACAGCTAACTTATAATTTATCAGTTAAACTTGGGTGGTTTTATAGGAATTATGGTTTTATTTGTCTTTCATTTGTTTATCTGCCAGTGGCGCCGAACCAGATCAGATAAGACCAAACTGGAGGAGACTTGCTCCCCACCTCGGGAAGTCTCACAGCATGTGTACTGGGGCAGCTCATACTCTCAAGTCTTCTAACAAGACTGCCACCAGTTCAATATTGGGCAGAGTTTCAAATCTCCAGAGACGCATGTGACTTCTTCCTCAGCCATTTATCATCCCCAAATATGAGGCCTGGGGCCATGGGGTAACCATAATGGTGTTTGACAGGAGGAGATTGGAAACTGTTGGGGGGACATCCCCCAGCCACTCTGGCCTGCTGGGTATTCTGAGCCACTCAGCCCCTGCAGACACTCGGGGTGAGGGCCAGCCAGGCCTCACGAATGAAGTCTTACCCTCAACACCCTGGGGTTTTTTTTCCTGATCAGCCGTCATCCCGCTGAGCAACATATCTCCTTTCTCTCTTAAGCTGGTGGAGGACACAGCCATGCTCATCTTCCTAAAACTCTGTTTTGTTTGGTGCTATTTCTGTTCTGAATTGGTCTGGACTTGAGATAAAAGGATTAGGCGATTAACATTAAGATGCTTTACACAAGTACTGACAGATGAATCATAATTTCACATCAGGGGACGAGGGTGGGGGGTGGGGGGTTGGCGGTTGTAGGGGGGCTCAGATGTTCTCAAGCAGAAAATGGTTTGAAGAGGTAACTGAGGCATCGTTAACCCCTCACAGATTGTGTTGAGGAGTTATCTACTCTGAGCATCCCCCTCCTGAAGCCTGGGAGTTGAAGTAACTTGTTACTCGGCCAGTGATTTTCACATAATGATTATCATGTTTCACTGAGGCAAATGTGTAAGAAAAAAAAAAAAAGGTACACAGTTATGAATAACTGTCACCACCTACACCAAATCTAATGAGCTCAAACATGTAACATACACCAGAATACCACTGATTAATTAAAAGTTATTCATTTTCATCTTCACCCTGAGCTCATCTTCCTCCAAAAAATACAAGAATATATATTCCCTTGGGTATTCTCTTTCTATTAACAGTATATCTTTCTGGGAGCGCGACAAAAAAATTTCACCAATGAAATGAAAAATGGTATGCAAACATTCACAACATCTGTTTTTCTTTTGTCTCCTATGCATATGCCGTGGAAACCCAAGGAGAGAAATCTATCATCAGTTAAGATAATGGAGAAAATCACAGTCCACAGCAAATTTTTCACATCAGCCTGATAGAAATAATAAGCAAGCATTTAAAAGTGGACGGCAAGCAATTAAAACATAATTAAAATAAATGGATATAAGGAGACAGCCCACATGTCTTAACATGAAATACAAGGCTGGGTGCAACAGCCAGCTGAATGAATGTGAGGTTCCTTTGACAAAGCTTGTGTCTGCCTCACTCACAAGCTGGAGAGGAGTCCAGTGAAAGAGGGAGTGAGAGAAGGGGGAGTTTGCGAGTTTGTAAGCCGGTTGGGACTAAATGGATGGGAGAGGGAGCGCAGAGGAGGAGAAGAATGGAAGGGGGAGAAAAGAAAGGGGCGGTGGGGTCACAGAGGAGGATTGACAGCCTGTGAGTATGGCCTGACCTCCTGGGTTCGCCTCCAAGTTTTCTCCACAGGCTTAGAGAAGACAAAAATAAAGCCCAGGAATGTTAATTTATTTTCAATTGTCAACGCCGAGAAGAGAGAGAGATAAAGAGCGCATACATACATATCAAGTAAGACTGGAACAAAACTAATGCGCAAGTCCAAGTGTAAGCTGAAAACCTACAAGTGAAATAGAGATCTGGCTCTGTAGAGCTGCATCTCGCCAGCACAATGATTCGTCTTACACTCTTTGAATAACTACTAATTTGGAGAACTTTCTATCCCGCCCCCATGCCCTACATTCAAGACAAAAAAAGACACACAAGTGAGAGGGGAATTTAAAACATCAGAAAATGGTTGATGGGCAAGAAGTGGGAGACAGGAACTACAGGAACTAAGAAAACACAGCCTCTAGACACTTTTTTTTCTGTCCCCAGTGCACCCTGATGTTCCCAAGAAACTCTTTTGTCATGACAGTCCTGTCAGGGCTGCGCTTTCAGACCCTGCAGGGACATGATGTCATTTCCTTGGCTCCATCATTGATGTAGGGAAGTTGCCATCAACTGCCAGAAACAGAGATGGGATAAGATATACGACTATTAGGATAACAAGGTTATAAACTGTGGTTTACAGCTGTACACACTAAAACAGTGGGGAGTTTTTTATGTCTTGACAACTGAAACTAGTAAATTAACTGATTAGATGATCAACAGAAAATTATGTCATTTTTTTTGGACTGCTTATTGGAGAACTATGTGTTTACATAATTTTAGGCCTTGGGAAATTTTTGGACATTGATATATCAATTTTAACTTTTAAAAGCAACACAGTATCACAAAAAGCAAAACCTAGTCTGCTGCAGTGTTTGCTTTAAGGCTGCAGCACAGGATTCATCTACAGATTTTTTTTCCTTAGCTAATAGTTTAATCTAAGAAATGTCAGAAAATAGTTAATGTCTAAAATGTCCATTATATTTTACCAGAGTCCAAGGCCACATCTTTAAATGTCCAAGGATATTCAGTTTATTCTCACAGCAGTCTGAGAAAAGCAGTTGCAGCATTCGTAACCAGGGGCTGTAACCACTGAGTTTATTTGGCATTTTTTGCTTTAGAAATGACTGGAGCAATTAAGTTATGAAAATAGCCGCTGATTAATTTTACGTTGAATGACTAAATAACTTAACCAACTAATCTTTTGCTTGAATAATTTGGGGATTTGCTGTTGCACTGTGATTTATGGTAAAATTTATTACTCTTATTTATTATTCCTGTTATCCAATATGTGCTACCTATGCGCTTGATTCAAATCCAATGATTTATCTACAGCTGTTTTTTATGATGATTAATAGATCAAAGAACTTCTGTTTAGGACTGGGTCGGTATGAGTTCCTCTAACGTTTAGACATGCAAAAGTCCAATTGAAGGTACTTCAGCTGCAGCTTTTATGTTCTGTTTTCATTTGGGGATAAATGACTCTAGATTAAAAGGAGACCTTGGGGAAAAAACATGCTTTTAAGTAAAATTTTCTTCAATGCAGCTCAAAAAGCCCAAACAGAAAGTCCCCTGAAAGGTGCAACGCTTCACCGTTTTTAGCAAGCGCACAACAGTTGGTGTGTTCAGCGGCTCTTGGCCAAATGATTGAGGCAAAAGATAAGATGGAGTGCCAGCGGGCAGATGGACATAGTGAAACAGAGAGGGTCGAGCAAAGAAGCTTATTTAAGTGAAGAGAACAAAGAAGACCCCTGCTGAACAACCAGGTTAGTGTCAAGCGAAATGAAGAGATGGTGGTGTGTTCAAAAGAAGCTGTGTGGAGGAGCAGACACCCAGGAAAAGGGTAAAAGTGGATGTTTCTGTCAAGGTTTGTGGCTGAATTGACTTTTTAACAGAATAATGAAATCTGCCTGAAAAACTCCAGTGATTATCTCCATCTACCTCATCAATCAGTAGTTACATTGTGATTTATGGGAAAATGGAGTGGTTATAATGGGTCATTGCCTGCTACTTATTTCATCACCATTACTGCTCATGTTTGAGAAGCTGCAAATTGTGTATGTTGGGCATTTTGCTGGATAAACAATATAAAAGATGAACATATAATATAAATTGTTAAGATTATTTTTCTGCCACTGAACTGATCAATAAGCTAATAAATTCAGCTCTTTATTATTAGCAATAACTGGCTGTGGATATGTGCACATTTATCATGCAAAAATTGAGCTCAAAGAAATGTGTAAAGAAAAGAGTGATTCATTTACTGCTCCATTTAATTATATTCAGCTACTTGCGGCTCTTGAGCTCAGTAGCCATTTCTGTTTGGCATTGAAATGAATAGGCTGACCTCAGAGCAGTTGGTTAAGCAGTGGGGTCACCGGAGAGGAACAGAGAGCAGCTCGACACTGATACAGAAGAGAGAGGTTTTTCCTTTCAACCGGTCTCTTCATAAATTTACTGAAAGCCTCACTTCTTGCCTCCACCACCCATAACTCTAACACTCCCCTGCATACGCTTCATTCACACACACAAATACACCCACACAGACACACACACTGCTCACCTCCAGCTCATTCCAGTGTTAAAGTATGTTTTTTACAAGGAAAAAAACATAATTGACGAAGAAACGTGACCCCCACATAGACTCACACAAAAACATTCATTCAGTCTTTCAACACATTTGCAGTAGGAGATGTGTTGATGTTCACACCTACTAAGGAAAACTACATAGGCACAATGTTAAATTTTTACAGAGTATAGCCCCATTCAGAGTGCATAAGTGTTCAGTAAAATGTATGTAAAGTAACTGCTAATACGTAACATCTGTGATGTTAATGAACAACATGCAGGCGAGGAGAAATCTGTGCAATCAGTCTTCTGCATAACAGGACTACATTCATGTGCTGCCATCACAACCAAAATGTATGACAATAATCAAACATAATTTCCACAACTGACAGCATTTTGTTTAAACAATGACAAAGCAGCAAAGGAGGAGAAATGTTGCATCTGGACCAGGGTGAAAGCCAGAAAAGTGTGTGGAGTCCTTCTCTCCCTGGAAATGAAACGTAATTTGCAAACTATCTCAAGGTTGTCATTTCGGATGGGACTAGCTGAGGGTTTATCAGAGGTAATTTCTGCTGGGCGCGGGAGGTCCCAGATTTGGCCGGGCACTAAAATCCACACAAAGTTACTGACATGGCAAGATTCAGATGGGGCCAAAATTTACAGACATGCTCCATTTTTGATTACATTTCCACCGCCTCCCCCCACTATAAAAACTAATCCCATCCTAACGGGGCTTATGACATAGTGTTACAATGACAAAGTGACACGTTTGTTCCCAAAAGCAGAGAGCACCAAGTTTTTTGCACTTAGGAATTTATGCAAATTGAGCCAATACTATTAATCCTCAAGGGGAGCACGTAGTAGACAGTGTAACTGAACAACAAATTTGGATTGTGACATGAGAGGGTGTAGATTTGGTTTCAGCAGTGAGGGGGGGGGACACATTGAGTCCCAGGTGCTGTTTCCTCTATTTATATATTTATATCAATCTGGAACAGAACACTACAAAACAGCACCATTGAAATTGGTTATTAAGCTATCTATATTAATGGTACTTTTATACAAATGTTAAAAATGCTATGTAAAATCCAACATTATTGTTACACCTAGAGTTAAAATGGTCATTTTTCTGGTAAATTCTGGTTCTGCTTTTATACAGTTTTTCTGTTTTTTCTTGTCTTGAATGAATATCTGAGCCAAAACTGAATATCTTTAGGTTTAGAACCAAAAACATTTGAAAACATCTGCATGGGCTCAAGAACTGATTTTTCGTTATTTTCGCACATGTTAATTCATTATGATGAGTTCACTCAAATTAGCTTTGGATAAAACTTGTGTAACACCAACTACAATACATTCACATCTGCGAGTAATATATTGCTTTCTTGTATTTCAGCCACACAGCTGTTATGTCACCCAAGTGTCTTGTGTCACATAGTGAGACTTTATTTTTATCAGAAGAACCTGAACTGTTAAGCAGATATTTCGCATCATCCAAACACGCTGCTCTGTCTCTCCTGACATTTACACTTCATGCTCAGTGCATTTTCCTGTTGATTTTAAGAGGCTATTTAAAGTTATATGACCTCTTTGCCACACAGACAACTTCATGGCTCCCTTCACACGATACATTCATCCTCTTGGTTTTGCCTTCTCAAAGTGGGTTAGTTTAAAGTTTTGTTCTTACTTAAAGCACATTAACTGTCCAAAATCTGGTCTGCTTCACATGCATTGCCTGTGCACGATGAACAAATAGGCCCCATTCCAACTGCAGACGGTATGTGTGGTCTCCATTCATTCAGCATCTGAAGCGACTGACATGCATTAAAGCGGCTTGATTCAGGGCTGTCATGGGGTGTGACAGGTATCGAGTTTTTGCGTGAGACGTCAGCAAAAGTTCGGCGTGTGAGGCTATAAAAGTCAAAGGTCACAGTCACAAGTCACGTTACACCAGGACTGAAATCATTGAAACAATATCAGAATATTTCCCTGGTAGCAGCCTTTAAAATGACCATGGACATGAATCATCCCCTCCTTTATAACCTCCATGGAGGGCAGATTCATTGCAGGGCAAATGTGTTCAACTGAATTTGTTTTAGCTATGTATACTGACTGTTCTGTTAATATCGTAATACAACAAGTGTATGATAATCTAGAGCAATATTCCCAAACATCTCTTTGTTGGAGCTTCTCCAATTTCTATGTTTCATATTATTGTACACTGAATAGTTTTGGATTTGGAACTGTTAGGCAAGCAATAGAAAAGCTATTTGAAGACATTATTTTGAAAATGTGATGCTTACTTTCACTACTGTAACATGCAACATTTATTAGACCAAATAATTAAACAGTCAATCAAAATAATAAAGTAGTAAATACACCAATAATAAAAGTAATGGTTACTTACAGCCCTAATATGAAATAATGTATTAAATTATATTATGTATTAAATCATGCAGAACCCCTCACACATGAAAAATCCCCCACATTAAATTGAACTTGATTAGTATTGTTAATTTGGATAAAACTGTATTGTTAAACAGGATCACAATATTCCACAATAATAATGGATTATTATCCTATTATCCACTTTCCATCCACACAATACACAACAAAAACCATATGAAACTGTAAATAATAGGGTTCATTATGCCAAACATCTCTAAATGAATGGTGCCCCGAAGATCCACCTAGAAGAGCTATGGTGAGTAAAAAAACATTTTAACATATAAATATCAAAGCCTAACAAGAAGTAGATGGGAACCCTGGAGGTTAACTATTGAAGACTGTTATTTTCTAACACAAGCAAAGTCTGGTTGTGTGCAAGGTTCAGAAAGTGAAAAAATCAACACCACTCTGCAGGATTTAGCATGATGTTAAATGGTGTTTAGATCTGGGGGGGGACACCTTACCAGGAATTTGATTTAATTCATGAAAACCACCAGCACTGGGTCCCGCTACAGTAGTCCTGTAAAAATTGCCTCATATACCTCAGCCATTACAAAACCGTGTGGAGTAATCGTCAGTCTTAATGAGTCCCACGAGATGGCTGCCAATACTATTATGGACCCACCACCACGTTTAACAGTCGACAGCAGACATCTTCTGGATTTCTCTGCAGGTAATACCATCAGGATGCAGGAAAGAGTGTGAGCAGCGTGTAACATAATTTTTTTTTTTTCCCCATTTTCTCAGTCATTTTCTTTTTACATCAGGTAACCATGGTGCATGTTTGTGACTAGTACTCAAAAGGGCATTTATACATCATTAATACCTGCTTTGTAAAAGATGTGATGTTTGGTTTTTTTTTAACCTTTCTGAGGTCACAGTTTTATTGTGTTTACCAGGAATCCTCAACTGTTCTGTGTCAGTGAACGTAGATTCACATCCACACTTTTTCATCTAATCAAAACAATAATGGCTATGGAGTACTGAAAGATTTATACTCTTCGTTGGTTATTAGATCTGAGAATTTGTGAGGTACAGCAGTAGTAATTGTTTTTTTTTTTCCACTGGGGGAAATACTTGGATCCACAATGATCACCAGCTATTTGCTAACTGTGTTTCTGCTGTTTGCTCCAGTGCAGGTTGCACAGAGTCAGAAAATAGCTCCTTACTGCATCTTCAAATGGCAGTGATATAAATCAAAACAGTTAAAGTTGTTAGACGCTAAAACGTTTCGCAGAGCTGCAAGAAACTGCAGATTTCTATGATTGAGCTTCCTCACTACACAGATTCCTTTCATATTACATCCGTTATATAAAAATATTGATTAGTGCAGATTCAAAAATGATATATTAAGAAAAGGCACAGAAAATCAGGTGTTTTTATCTGCACACCTGTAAAAACCTACAATAAAAAACACTGTGTTTGACTGTCAGGCTGTTCCCACTGCCGTGTTTAATTACTTTAGTTTCTGTGGCCAATGTGCAGCAATTCAAGTAATGACTGTTCATAATTTCAGGCTAAAATGTGGTGATTAGCCTCTTTTGAAGCTGACCCGCAACTGATAATTTAACTGCATACTATTCACCACAGAAGCAGCAGAACTGTAGTTAAATTGATGTGTGTGTGTGTGTGTGTGTGTGTGTGTGTGTGTGTGTGTGTGTGTGTGTGTGTGTGTGTGTGTGTGTGTGTGTGTGAATGTATTTGCACATGTTTATGAGGGTTCTCCATCTTATAGTCACTACAAAAAAAGGACCGAAATATTTTTTTTAAATAAATAAAATGTATCTAAAACATAATTTAATAGGTTTCATATGATACTGTGGTCTGTTCAAATCTAACATTTATTACAGGATGATTATTCTGAATTACTGCTCTGATTAGAAAAATCCTTCTCAAGAGATGCTGTATTTCACCACAGCTTAAAATATCAAGCTAATATCTTTTAGCCATATTGCCCGGCTCTACCATTTGGCTGTATTGAGTTGGAAATGAGCCATGGACTTAATATGCACACACGCGCTGTAGGACTGGATGGGTTTTGTGCTTGTTTTCAATTTAAAGTAATTTTTTCTCAGGGTTGGTTTCTATTAATTTGTCCACCCACTCTGTCTGTTCCTTTGGAAACTAAAACACAGGCATCAATCTGCAGCATTTCCAGTGGGAAATGGGAGCTGGCTGGACTTGTTTTTCTTGTTTCTTCGTACATAATTACTTTCCTGTTCTTTTCCATCTTCACATCTTCACCAACACAGCCGCAGCATTATTACTTAAGAGTTACTACCCCTGATTCAGCTGTAAACCACTTCATTTTCATTTTGAAAGATGGACCAGTGCAAGATTTACCAGTGGGCTTGAAATATCTGTTCCTTTATAGCAGATAGACTCATCCCTGCTTTTACAAAAAAGCTGAAAACGTGCTTTTCGTAAGGACCCCTCACAGACACAACCTAAGCTATAAGCAGTCAATGGCCAAAAATATAACATAATTACCCAACCTAGTCTCTAAACAAAGCTAAAAGTATACAAAGAAAAATTAGTCCATTCTGGAAATACAACATTTGCCTGACTGAATGGCTTCTATCAAATGGTGCATTGCAGATTATGTCCAGCTGACAATGTCCGCATCTCTAAATAAATGTTAAAACAGAATCCAAAATGTAGCTTAAAGGACAATGTTGCATGCCAAATGATACGCTTTACCAGTATTTCCATGAATTTGTTCGGCTCGCGCCATTGTAATGCAAACTGGAGGACCATACAAGTGCAAAGAGAATGAACTGGAACAATGAATGAAAATGAAAGTGCGTACTTTACAAATCAGGACAGCTGTCAGAGTGTACGGGTGTGTTTAGCAGTTAAGGACGGATATTACTGAAATGTAGCTACGACTGCAATAGATACACACAATCATTCGGTGCCTGCAGCATGTTACGCAGTTTGTCACTCCGGGTCGAGGAAGCAGCTCAAACCTCTGGGTCCCCTTTTAAAAACAGTTGTGTGGCTTCTTCCTCCAAGAAATATTATTTATGCAATGATATAACACACACAGAAGCCTCATCTATCTGGAAGAACTGTTTTGCTTTTGTTAAACAGTCAAAAAAAAACTGCATAATTTTTTACGATTACTTTAACGATTACTTACTCTTTAAGTCTAATGTATACTCTCTGTTTATTGTTGTTTTGTTAGTTTGTTTCATTAGTCCAACCAACGGTCAAAACCCCCAAAGATGTTCACTTTACAACAACATAAATCAGAGAAAAGCCAAAAATCCATCCAGAAGCCAGAGAATGGTTGGTATTTTCACCAACAAGTAGCTGCAGACAAATTTTCTTTCAATCAGCTACTCAATTAATCAACTAATCGTTTCAGCTCTAGTGGCTACAAAGTTTAATTGTTTACTCAAACTCAAATGGAGTTATTTGTTCTCCACCTGACAGCCTCACATCACATCACCTCACATCACTGTCAGAGCATCCTGTTTTAATAAAAACTAACTTGAAACATTTGTTTTGTCAAAATATTGAAATAGACAAGCCAGAGTCCTGCATGCGCTCCCATATAAAACGACAAATATAAGCGCCAGACACACAGCCACCACGCCACTTCTCACTGCTTCAAAAACAGAGAAAAGACTTCTGTAGATGCTCTGCTTCCCTTGTGCTGTGGCTGAGCTCAACAGTAGAGTAAAGGATGCATGCTTCTTTTATTTTATTTTCAGACCCCTGTCTCTGTTTTTTTTTTTTTCTCCCCCAGTACATCATTCCTTTGGGTGTTTGTGCGGTGTCCCTTAGTTACCGGATAAGAGACCCAGCAGCTCAGAGAGTTAAAAGCCTGCCCTGTCCCACTCATACGAACAAGACCATCAATAATTCACCCTCTTCGGGAAGCATTATCTAACAGCCTTATAAAAATTTAAAGATTGTGGGTGACAACACGGAACCATGAAGAAAGTGCTCCGTAAGAGGACACTCCAGGTGGCAACAATGTTGGCAACAGATATGTTAAAGTGGAGGCTGAGGAAAACTCGTCTGCACCGTTGTGTCAGCCGGCCCTGCAAGGCTGATTTAACCATAGTGCACAAAAGACAGACGCCTGACTGAATTAAGGGATAGTCAACGAGAAGACACATCTCCTCTTGTTTCCACCTGCCCTCTGTGAGTGTCAGGTGCGTGTGTGTATATGTGTGTGTGTGACTGCAGCACAGAGGTGGAAGCGTTTGCTCGGCTGTATTAACGCCCAGGCTCATTCTCATTGACAGTGAAATCCCTCTAAGCCTAGATCAATTACACCCAGCTCTGGTGTAATTAAAATGTCCTAACAAAGGTCTTAGGAGCACAGGACAGAAACCTTCCCATTGAAAATAAGCTCAGTCCAATCTATAGCACGATCTCCAAGAAAATAGTTGAAGATTAGATTCAGGCTTTCTGCAGAGATAAGCATAAAATGTCTCCCTGCATTGGTGCTATACTTAAAATAAATCTTTTTTATCCCTTAATAAGGTCAAGATATGATTTAAGATAATGTGTAAAGTATATGAGTTCATATGCTGCTATATTTTCAATCACTCCACATTCATAAGGTAAACTAGAATTATGCCTCCACCAACCAGGGAGGTTGCAGTTTACATTATGTCTATCCAAACTCACAACCTAATAGTGAAGACAACTTACTAAAAGGCACTTAGTGTATTTGTACGTGTCACAGTGAGGGTGATGTTTGACTTTTTGAATATAAAATGTCATCATTTTATCCTATCAGACACTTGTTTGACACCATTTAACAGAGCGAAAAGTGAGGTCACAGTGACCTTGACCTTTGACCTTTGAGCATCGCAATCTAATCAATTCATCCCTGCATCTGAGGGAACGGTTACGGCAACTTTGAGGAAATTCCCTCATTCCAAGCATTGGTGAGATGTCGTGTTGACGAGAACACGCGCCCACTGATCTACAGAACAACAAAAAAAAAACCTGCTTGTTTCTCTGGCCCTAACTACTAAGAAAACTAATTATTTGTTCTCTTAAGTACATCTGATGCTTGACTGTGCTCTGCTGAGAAATGACAGAATGCTTATGCATCTCCTAATTAAAACTCAGCAGTGAAGTGATTAGCAATCACAACTCCACTCTTCAAATATCAAGATCTGATTTGCTTGGCTGATCAACAACAAGCTTCCTTCTCTCGGTGCAACTCAAAGAGCCTGCAGTCCGTCCCCCTCTCTGTGTATTCAGGAGGCTTTTGAAATGGAGGAAATCAGCACAAGTCCACAAGGAAAGGGCACAGCTGAATTTTCTTTATAGTTCTCTGTTGCTTTTTCAGAAAGCCATCTACCTTGTTTTTTTTTTTTTTTTGGACTGCCAGCAATCACAAAATGGATTACACACTGCCACTGATGAACACTTAAATGTTCTTGGTTTTACACAATAATTCATCATCGAATGAAACCCAAGTATAAAACATCAATAACACTACATATGGCAGCCACAAAAATTAAAGTTGAAAGCTGTTCCCTCGTTGCACTGAGCAGGGACTACTCCACAGATACAGAGAGAGCAAGATGGCTGACTGCACTGACACATTGTGAAAGCATGCCTCGCCATCCTAGTAATAGATTCTCTTTGCTGTGTGACTCCCACCGCTTCTCATCTTCTGTGACAACGCCTGCCAATCAAAGGCCCTGCAAACGTTCAAGGGCTTTGACAATATCTCCTCACCTTGAAAACACATTGGCTTCATCGCACGACACCAAGTGACACCAAGTAGGGCATCAAATAGCCATTAGACATGGCCGACAAAGAGCTGGCAGACTACAGGTGAACAGATCCCTGAAAATTGGCTTTAAAAGTATTCATTCTATACATGAAGGCACAGCAACATCAACAACAAATGCCAGCAATACCGTGGGAGGTGACATTTAAATGTTGGAAAGAAGAGGCACTGCATGAGAAGAGCACGGCGTGTGGAAGGATTTTGTGATCATTTACGAGAGTCTGCAGCAAAAGTGAAGTTAATGAAAGAACTTTAAAAAAATATTTAATTTAGCCTTTCAATGCACTGAATAACTGGTGTCTTGGGAAAGCAAATGTGCCTGTGCTGTTCATGTGAAAGCCTTTAATAGAAGAATTTAAGCTGTCTGTCACATGAGTGTGGGTGTATACCTGTAACATTTTCTTTCTTTTCACTGCAAAATGAGAAACAACATTAGACCTCAACGGCCAAGTGATTTACATTTTTATATAATTCATGAATACCATGAAGAAGGACAGGGGGAGATTTCTTCTGCAGTGAAGCATGGCCTCAACCTCAATTTCTAGGATAATTATATGATACTATTTAGGAATTTGAGGAAGAGAGAAGCATTTCCTCAGTTGAAGACAGATGACCTGTCAGATATATCTAATGCCAACACAAAGCCCTCAGCTTTTAATCCGCACACTTCCTGCGACCTATACTGTGGCAGAACCAAATAAAGCACACTATCTTCGTATCCCCCTGAGACAGAGCAGTGTCCTCATATGCTAATGTCAGCCAGCGTTGGAGAAGAAGCTCTGAGGGCGGCCCAGACAACTCACAGGTCAGTGCTAATCTTCTGATATATGGAGCCTAAAGACCTGGGGCACATCCATCACACGCCGCCGACGGCTCCCCAACCGGGAGAGACCTGCACGCACCAAAGGGTTAACACACATCCCAATGAGACCTCTGATGATCCATCACTCAAGAGGCAGCCTCTTTTTGAACGGAGAGTCCTTTAACATCACCGAGGGGGCAGCTTTCTAAGCAGTGAGTGCATATATAGCCAGCGTGACTGCTAGACCTGAGCTCCAAGCCTCTGTTGATGATTAAACATCCATTTTAAACCAGTGGGGGAAAGTTAACTGTCATTTAGAACGCAGGAGGTGGTGGTATGGGAGAGAATATTTCTCCCTCAGATGTATTTTCTCAGTGAAAAGGAGCGAGACCGTATATCCATCCATCGGGTTAACTACCCTAACGCATAATCATTCGTTCCAGTCATCTGTCTCTTTATTTTTGAGGCAAGCCACAAAATGGCTATGATGGGCTTCTGCAGTTAAATGAGAAACTCACCCCGAAGCACTTTGTTAAATAAACAAAATGCCCTTTCTTTTTTTTTTCTCAACCCATTCCACGCTCCTTCTACTACTTCTTCTCCTTCTTCTTCCAATGGCCAAAAAGGGACAAATATGAAAAAGCAAGCTTTGGCGCAGTTTCCAATTTTTTTTTTTCTGTTGTTGAGGCCTCCTCGGCATCACCAGCAAATGTCAGGTTTGGTGTCATACCCCTCAGCATCAGACACTACTTTCCCAACTCCAGACCATTTTGCAGTAACACTTACCCAGGAAGAAATCCATCTTCGAGAGAGCAGCGATGCCAATTTCTCCTCCGATAGCTGCCTCAACAGAGCAGAATGCATGTACTTCTCCTCTTCAGCAGCCTTTTAATAATTTGAACAACCAGGCCCGGCTCAGCACACCACAGCATGGTTTCCACTCTCACTTTTTTTTGACTCTACAAACTTACTACGCTTGCTTTTTTTCTATCAAACCTGCCCTACCCCTCCTACACATACATATGACGCACAAGGCCCTGTTCTCTGGGCTTCTGTCTGAAGTCATTGCAAGATACATGGGGAAACACTAACAGGAGAAGAAGTGGGCTGGTGTATCAGTACAACAGGAAAGGAAGAATTACACCATTCATCACAAAGTGCACCAAACATCAGAAACTGAAGGCGCTCAATAGATGTAAAGACCAATCTGAAAAACTCCCATTATTAATGACTCCCTCTCCCCTTTCTCTCTGTCCATTTGTTTGTCCAACTTTTCACAGCAAGCATTTTACAGGAACTGAACAAGACAGCTGTCAAACCCATCCACTGTGAGTGAAGATGGCAGGTGAAGTCCTGTTTTTTTTTTCTCTCTCTTTCTTTTCACCTCTCCAGGACCAAAACTGAAACCTGTCTTCCTGCTCTTCCCTGAGTTTTGTGATGTTATTTTGTCCCAACAATGGGAAGAAGAGGAAAGAACAGGCTCTCTTCTCTCGCAGGTTGGGGCGAGCAGTTGGCTCATGTTATTACCCAGAAGCGGGATGACCATGAAGGGGCCACCAACCCCTGCTGTGCACCCAGTGGCATTTAAATTCCAAGTCTCTGTGTAATAACATCTCACACGCTGCACTTTCATTCGCTATTAACCTATGCTGATCCTATTTCCAAAGTAAGGGCATGCACAAAGACAAGAAAGCACGCTTTTTTTGTTTGTTTTGTTTCTCTTTGTGCTCGCTGAAAATGCATGCTTGATTTTCATCTATTAAACTTGCCTAAGATTGCTGAGCATATTAGGCCATGGATCACGAGGTAAGGTAGACAAAAGGAGAGAGAAATCCTTCAAAATAAACATCATCTTGCCACATTCTTTCTCTGACAAACAACAGCTGCACAGATTGGGAAATAAATATTTTCTCTGTGACAGAAAAACAATCAGACACCACTAGGTGCTCAGAGTCTGTCACAAAGCATGAATGCTTTGCCTCTCTACGGCTACACCCAGCGAATGTGGAATTAAACCATTTATGTTCGAGAAAGCACTAGAAAACAAATTCATTCTCGGGAGTTTTAGATGTAGATTCCTGTGGCCAAAATACCAGTCAAAATGTGTAAACAGATTTTCAGCGACTTATTTATGCTTTTTTTTTTTTTTTTTTTTTCTCACCGCAGCCACTAGAGAGGGTCTTCTTTCGTCTTGGAAATAAGATACAGACCTCTGTTGATGTTTTATGCTCACACTGAGAAAAAAAAAATACTGGGGGAAATGTTTTAATGGATGAAATCTTTTTTAACGTGACCACGTCTCTGAGTGGCGTCCAACATTTCCACTAAATACACGGCTTTTGGTGTTAGATAATGGCCAACAAATTCTCCCAGTCCACACTAAATCGGGTTCCAACAAAAACACTTGCTTCTCTCTCTCTCTCTCTCTCTCTCTCTCTCACTCACACACACACTCACACACATATAACCAACTGCAGTGTCCAGCAATCCTGTGAGTAGCCTCCATCACCACCACCACCACCAGCAGCAGCAGCACTCCATCAGAACAAAACTGCTTAGAGGAAGGGGGCTGGTAGCTCAAGTTCTCCCTATTGAAATGCAGACACTTTGATATGGAAATTGGCAGTTACAAAAACCCGCTAGAATTCACACTAGCATGCATTGAAACCATTTGCGCTATGTGAGATGAGATGGCACTTCCTCCCAAGACAACACAGACAAATGGACCAAACCAGCAAGTCTGGGGCAAGTGAGAGAAGGAGTGGAGGTAGAGAGAGAGAGAGAGAGAGAGAGAGAGAGAGGGTGGAGGCAACAGATCACCCCCACCCCCTTTTCTCTTTCTCTCTCTCTTTCTTTGAATTCCTACCATCTACTGTCCCACCATTTGTCTGGAGAAATGGCCTGAGCTGAAATCCAGGATCTTCAAAGTGCAACATCTACATTCACCAGTAGCACATCCCATTGTAGCCCATTGGCAGGGAGGAGACTTTTTGTCTGGTCTTCAATAAAAATGGCTGGCGTAACACAAAAACTTGTCCTCCGTGGTCAAAATACCACCTCATTCATCTGGTACCAAGACAATTTCTTACACTGTAGCTACGCCTTATATAATATTACATTCCTCCGCCTTTACAATTTTGTGGGTTTGCTTAAATTACCAAAAACTGGACTTGAAAAGTCGTCATCGATACTTCCCTGCATGAGCTGTTATATAAGTTTATGCCAAGGAGGCTCTCGGTTTCCTAACTTGTCAGTATGACTTATATAATGTTGCACCACTATCCTGATTTGGCTTTGACGGTATGGATTATGTGTAAATGTGATTTAACCTTGATGTTTCAGTCAACCACAGCCATGCTCTCCTGGGGTTTCTTGCTGAAGTCTATGTGGCTCTATTTCTAAAAGCTTTACGTGAGAATGAGATATGGTTCCCTCCGCCTGTAAAAACTCAGTGTCTGTGTGTGTGTGTGTGTGTGTGTGTGTGTTCCATCATCACACATGGCTGACTAGGGTCTGTAAATTATACATGCTCTGTGAAATGATCTTATTTTATAGCCGCAAAATGGAGAAGTAAATGGAGACAGTAACTGACATCCAACTACTTAGCTCCTGTCCAGGACTGGGTGGAGATGTTTGTGTGAGCTCTTGTTTTTTCACCATGTTATCACGCTGATTATCATCGCTGAATAGGTTATAAATCGACTTTCATTTGGATTTTACAGGCTTTTGATTCCTATCCAGGACCTGCTTTGTCATGGTATACACCCTCAGTGGAAGAATAAAGCCATTAGTATCCTCTTTAAACATCCCAAATGTAATCATTTTTGCCCAAATTCCCATGTGGTTGAAAATGCATCCTTCAGTGTGCTTTTGATTTAAAATTATATGCAGATATATAAACTCAAATGCAGATTGGGATGATGCTTGTGGCCAGGCAACTTCATTTTTTTAATTAAAAGTGTGGAGGCTTCAGACACCACAAAATAACACCATGTACTAAAGGCTGTGTATTGATCTCATCCCAACAGTTTTAAACTGCTGGAGGAGCCCGTGGGCCCGTTTTCTGACATTTGCCTTATCCTATCCTGGGAGTGTAAATAAATGGTATTGATTCAACGAGCCATAACCCAGCATCTCCCCTGAAAGACTCAAAACAGTCCGCTTTTAAAGGCTACTTACAGTGGTTCGCTGTGCCGAAACAGCCTATGGATCCCGGCGTGGAGTGTGAATTTCAGATCAACACCAGGAGCCCCCCTCCTCTCCTCTCCTCTCCTTTTTCAGAAGAGGCCCCCAGAAACTAAGCAGCGGGTCGCACAAAGACGGCTGGGGCTCGGCTGCATGCTCCACTTTCTTCACAGTGGACAGATGGTGGCAGGTATCTGCTCTTCTTCAAGCCAGTACGTCCGAGACCGGACGAATAGCTCCATGGCGAGGGGTCTGCTCAAAAGTAATGCTCGCCACTTCCACCCCTTCTCCCAGACTCCTTCCGACGGGGAGCGCTAGGGATAGACTGCATAAAAAAAAAAAGAAAAAAAAAAGGGGGGGGGGGATCACTTCAAGGAGACGAGATGCGCCCCAGTGTCGTTGCAAAATGAAAACTCCGAGCACGTCTCCCACTCTGCAAAGTCCGTCTCGAAAGCCTCCAGCGGCTTGGTTCACAGATGCAACCACGAGAGGGATAATACGACTTCTTTAGTCTGGCTCTCGGTGCGCTCCTGGTCGTTCCCTCTGCGCCTCATCCACACGCCGTGCAGACAGTCGGAGCTTCAGCCGGACTGGAGGCAAACAAGGCGAGGAGGAACGGCGCACCGGTCCCCTGCTCTGCAGCAGCTGGCTGTGAGGAGCGGCAATCAAAACCCGGGCCGGATCGGCGGCAGCACACGGACCGGATCCCAGTGCTAATTACGACCAGCCCGCATTAAGGCTAAAAATGAAATCCCCATCTCGTGTACGTTCACATGTCAGGCGCGTGTTGAAAGGAGCAGAGAGGTGCTGTCGTGTTTCCAGGCTCGAATAATCCAAGTTTCACCGCAGTGGAACCAGGATTCGCAGCTGTTTTATCAGCAGAAGAGTCCAAGGTCGCTCATTATTTAAAAGAAACCTGTTCATATGATTGACAAAGTGTTTTTAATTCTGTCAAGATTTCAGTATTTCAGGCAGCAGTTTGTACCTGGTTTAATTAGTCCTTGCCCATCTAATAAAATGAACAAACAACACAAAATAATGGGGATGAAATAACATTTCTCTTAATTGGGTGACTCTAAAAACATTATAGCAAATGCAAAAGGCATCATTATAATAAGAAATTTGTTTTTAACAAGAAGTACTGTGTATAACAGGGTCACATGGCCATAGAAAGAAAAAAATAATTGTCTTGTTGTTATTCTGTAAGATTAGATTCAACTGTACTGTCATTGCAAACAGTAAGTACCAGTTTAGCATCTAATGAGACAGAGCAAACAGCAGCAAAGTGCATAAACTTCCGTAAAGATTACTGAATGTACAGCACAGTGGAAGCAACGAGTTGCTTATTCATCTGTAACTATAACCGCTCAATGGTTCAAGTTGTTTTTCAAGCAAAAACGCTTCTATTGTCTTGTTCCAGCTTCTCAGTTGTGATGAATTGCTGCTTTTCTGGAATAAACTTGGCTTTTAGACTGTCAGTCAGACAAAACTCATCTTGGGCCTTGGATCTATGGTGCATAGTATTTTATAGATTAACTGGTTAATTCATCTGTCAAAAAAAGATAATCAGTAGATTAATTAATAATACAAATCATGGTTAATTGCAGTGTTGATGTAAAGAATGAACAATAAACCAGCAAATGAACACAGCTACAGTAGATGTCAGGGAAGTATGTGTGACATGTTTTGCATCAAGAGAACCAATCGTATTTGCAGACGAATGAGTCTAGCTGCGTTATGTACACACACACACACACATATATATATATACTTGCTGGGAAGGAAAACAACAGGGTTTAACCCTGCAAACAATAAATTCAGTCACCCTGTAATAACACACATACCTACACCATGATGTTCAGTCACTTCCTCAGAACAGATTCTGATTCTGATACACATTGGGTAAACATCCACTATATCCTTATATATATATATATGTATATATATATATATATATCCTATATTCAGCGCCTTCCTTTGAAATTGGTTGCTGCTGACATGGAAAAGCATCTGAAACAGGATTTAAACAATTCAGTTACATTGATCCAATGAATGTCTGGATAACACAGTAAAACCGTGAATTATAACATCTTCATGGACATGTTGAAGTATGTTTAATTTAATTTACATTAACTTACCACAATATCACTATGTTAAATCCCTTCTTGTGAATTAAAAGCACTATTTTTGGATAAACTCAGATTTCTATAGATTAAAAATTTATTTTAAGAAAGCCAGTTAGTAAGCTTGAGAGTCAATGGGGATTTTCCAGTCAAGCAAAAGGGCTTTTATAACTTGTGATCCTTGTATTCACACCCTACCCCCACAATACTGTATGGTTATGTACATTTAAGACTATTTATTCCACATGTGGAACCTTAAAAGAGTATTTGCAAGTTTTATCTCAAATCATGTCTATTTCCATTTTTTTTCTGAAGTATGTTTGTATATTTCCTGATTTGGTTTCCATTCATATCTTATGGTATGAAAATCAATAAACAAACTCTTAAAACTTCTTTGAGTATAATGTACCTATTTTTTGAAAACTGAATGCAGACTTGATTATGACTGTGATGGATTACACAACACAAGAAAGCTTTTGGAGTTTGTTAACTGATTTTTATGCCATCTGGAAATGAATGGAAACCAATGGCTGCCTGGGATGGTTGAATGAATGCATTCAAATTTCTTAAACACAGCAGCATGGTTTGCAAATTGGTTAGCTTTTATGTTAAGTATACACCATTTGTAGCAAATGGGCTAAAACATGAAAAACCCCTAGTGGGATCCTTTAATTTAACACGGAAAAACACAACTTGCAGCACTGTAAACATCATTTTCACCAGGGAAACTTGTCATATTTGTTATCAGTGTGATTAACAGTATAGGACAGTAAGATATGTACTGAAACAACCTGTATCATACTCCTCAGGTTCATCATGTTGGATCTGGATGATGCTAAGAAGGTGGTATTTGACATTCAAACAATGTCTAACATTAGCTTGTTGTATAAGGAAATGGTATAAACTGTGAAAGGTCCCATTTCAAAGTTGTAAGAACTAATATATATAGTCCCTATTGTGTGCTGCAGCCACATTATCAAGATCTTATAGGAATATTTAAGCAATGTCAGATGGATTTTTCAGCCCACAGGTCAATATCTTGGGTCATTGTGTTTAAACTGAATGGAGGAAAAGTGTTTTGCATATATTTTTGTGTAATGTATTGCCATAGTTTCCACAGACACCTGGCTTTAAGTGAGAAAAATTATCCATGATGCAAACAGGAATTTTCAGTTGCACTGACCCTGCCTTCGTTTCTTAACCACACTATTCCTCTTGTGTTGGTCACAATGGAAAGCGAGCAAATTGAATCCTGATTTTATGGTCGCGAATTGTAAACAGAGCTTTAACTGACTTGGCACCCCAAAAAACATGAAACTATAAATGAGAAGACTGGAAATGATTCTGCTTTTGTCAATAGAAATTACACTCCAAAGCTGAAAGCCCATTAGGATTTTACTGTATGCTGCAAAACATTAGCATTAAATTGCCATTTGCCAACAAAAATGATACAATCTTCATGAGTAACTGGACAACGGCATGTTTGTGCAAGGCAGATCTCTAATTATTTAGTCATGATTTGTTGACTGGTTTAGATATGCCAGCTCCAGGCTATGCATTTTTCTGTGTCGCAAAACTGGGGACAGAAAAAAAAAGAAGAAGAAATAAATGTATTTCATAATGTCAAGATTTATTTGTCACCACATCGAGGCTATCATTAGAGAACAGTAAACCCGTGATTTGTCAAAGCAACAAAGTACGCTTCTAGTTGAGATGAGATGCGTAACCTGTGCTGTACTACCAGCTGTGTCCTCAGCGAGATCAGCGGCATCTCTGCGCAGCCACCTTTCTGTTTAGGCAACATGCAATTTTTGATGCGCTGCCTGAGCTCTGTCATTTTGCCTCTAAATATCATGTGAAGTTGCTGTTCTCATTCCTTAACAATCAGTGTGCTGGAAGGAGAATGATCTGCCCAGCTGGAAGCAGGTTTATGGTAACATCTTCCTCAGAGTTCAGCCCCTTGCAGTTTTCTTTTGAACATGATATTATACTGTTTGTAGAAGCTTTCATTCTTCCCTAACGCTATTCCTATTTTTAGATCCCTACTTTACAGCTGTGTAATAAAAACGCTACCTCAGTGGTGCAAAATCAGGGGAAGGACATATTTGCCTGAGAAAAGTTGATCTGAGAGCAAACACTTGAATCACCAACTGTGGAACTATTAATGTCCTAAATATCACTTCTCTTCTTTTCCCTTCATGAGCCAAAGTACATAGCCAGGTCAGTGGTCTCTGTTACACGTGGCTTCAATAAAAAACAGTCCCCTGGCCGCACAGGGGAAATGCGAATTTGGGTCAGATTCACCAGGTGGAAAGTGAGAGGATTAGTGCAGAGCTCGCATGTTTTCTGAGGCGTAGTTTTACATAATAAAGAATAGCCAAGTAAAAGAAAACAGATGTAATGATGCTGATCCACTGGCACATATTCTTATTTAGAGAAACAATGTTTATGTATGGCCTACTACTGAAAGTGTAAACTCTCTATTTCATTTGAACTGACCCAGGAGAGCCTTGCTTGCTGGTGTTTTATTCATTGTGGTCAATGCAGTATATATGTAAATACACAGAGGCAGCCCTTGTCTCTGTTTTTACTCCCTTTTTTTTTTTTTAGGACTGATGAAGTTGTCAGAAAATGCTTTGCTTTGCTGTTTCGCTGCAGTCTGTCATTCTTTCCTGCATTCAGTGTGCAATCAAAGCCCCCAAGTTGTAGCGCAAAAGAACTAAAGGTGAGACTGTTTTGTTGCTGACTCATCTAAAGAGAGCAAATACATTTGATGTGTGAGAAATCTTTATTGTAAAAAAGAGACGCCATGCTGTAAATTATAGGTCTTTATGCCACATTGAGTGTAAAGCAGCAACAAAACAACGCGTCTCCTTTTTTCACTATATCTGTGTGTTTTCCACTTTTGTCTTACCTTGTTTAGCAATACATACAAAGGTTTTATTAGCTATTTAATTCTGTTACATCTTAAATCTGTTACAGCATCACTGTAATGACAATGACAATGCTCATGCTGGTTCTTTTATTTGAAAATTAGCTGCAGAAACTCAAAAAACAAAACAAAAAAACAACAGCTGACATGCATTAAAACACAACGTCAGCTCCACTTCTTGTGAATCCAGATTCAGATGTTACACTGGATTATAGGGGTGATAATTACTTTTTATTTCCTTGGTGGTAGAGTTTTTGTGGGTATTGCATCCACAGCAACCCCACAGAGAGACAGTCTCAGAATCCAAGTCCCTTCACCTCTCCATGTTGTCTTTCATTTTGTCCATTATGCACAGTGTGTGTTCCCTCACCAAATACGCCGTTCAGATTATAGGCAAAAATCTCATGTAATAATGTGTGGTGTTACAACAAACAGTCATGCGGTAAATAAGAGGGTAGTTGGGAATGCTGTGGTAAATACTGTAGGTCTCGAGTCATTATTAGGTGGTTTTACTCATTAAGATCAAAAGCCCCAAATTCAAAGGCAATCTCAAGCCTTAAAGTGGAGAAGCCATCTACTAAAAGAAAAAAAGAAAAATCAGAGGAGTTTTTGAAGTTTTTTTTTTTTTTTTTTTTTTTATTATGGGATTTGATTTGCTCTACTTCCATGTAGGCAGAAACGTTTTTTTGTGCATAAATTTTTTTTGTGGCATCCATTTCCTGTGCAATTGTCCAGAGTAGTTTTCTATAGTTTTGTAATCATAGGGAAGCACGAAAAAGGGTGGGAAGTGTCATGATCTTGATAGTCATGTAATGATGGTTCCCATGAGGGAACAGGCTCAATTATAAGGCTCAGCCACGAGTGCACTCTACCACATTTATGTCGAGACAATGACTTAATTCAATGAGGACCAGGAGGATTGGTTTGCACCAGCTATTCATAAATCCATTACCAAGATTGTTTGTACAGTCTGTGTATTTATATTTATTTTTTTTATTTATTGTTTATATACTGTATGGATCCATGAAGAAATTATCTTTTTCTGTTACCAAGGAGTTTCAAATGGGTGGAAAATATCCAATTAATGTTATGCTAACTAAAAGTAAAATTATTTTTGCCTGACACTACCAGAACATTTTCTAATTAGTTATTTTTAAGGCATGTTGTGTTATTTTTGTGAAATATAATTTAAAATTTGCCAGCCCATATTGTTATCAGTGTAACAACATTTAATCAAGTGTCCGATGTGTTGGCCATATTATATATTATAGATCCTGACTCTAAGGCTATAGTATTAGCAGCTAGGATTAGTTTTTGTGAACTACACATTACACTGGGTGTAAATTTTTCTATCATCACATGGAGCAGCTTGATGGTGCAATTCATTTTAATTTAGTGACACGTAAATTCCACTTATTTTGACAATTGTAAGTTTGGAAATACGAAGAACAGGTGTCATCGGCTCCAGGTTTAATTTTAAAAGGAAAGACCTACAAATACTTCTTGGTGATGAAAAAATGATTAAGATTGACATTTTATGAATGTACATTTAGTCTTTTCAATGGAGAAATCACCAGACTTATCATTAATGCAGTTTAGAACAAGTGGAATATATTCAATTAGTGTTATGCTAACCTATCTGACAGTTTACGTAGTAATACTTAGCAAAATGTAACAAAAAAATTGAACAGCCTATATTGTTATTACTATTACAACATTTTACTATTACTATTACACAGTGTTAAGTGTTAAATGGCATATATGTCAGCAATATTATGTAATACCTTATCTGACGCTACATAGGCCACGTTAGCATCAATTGTTATCTATGCAGCAGTTACACCTGGTTGTTATTCAGTTAAAATATTTACTATTACTAATCTATTATTACTAATGTCTATGTAAGAAGTGTTCATTGCAACCTGTCTTAATGTAGTGTTGTATGTCTCCATTTCCATTAGCCTAAATGCTTACATTATTACTAGGCTGAGACCTACTAACTTGAAGACCTGCTACATGCAAAATGAATAATTATATCAATTGCATGGAAATGTATATACACATACACACACACACATATATACATAAATATGTGTGTGTGTGTGTGTGTGTGTGTGTGTGTGTGTGTGTGTGTGTGTATATATATCATACCTCCAAATATATTTTCTTGCAAAATCCCTTGCAGGCATAAAACATCTTTGGTAGCTATGCTGTCAGTCTGAGTATAAATAGAGAACTCAGTTATTAATTTAAGCCTTTAAAGTTGCTTTGGAGGATGCTTTGAGTTTCAGAACCTTACAGTATATTCTCCTTTCTAGAAGTTATGTAGTCCTCCATTTTTCCCCCATGAGTATTGTGTCGACTGCAGACTTTACTGACAGAAGTTAGATCAAGCATAGAAAGCAAATTCAACTCTGTACAATAGATAAAATCTGACAAGCAACATGAATCCAGACTTGTCTCTTCTCTAGATCTTTTTTTGCTCACAGAACTTTGCCTTTCCTTTGTCCTTGAGACGTCTGTAAAAATGCTCTTATATGGGGAAAAGCACTGAACAAATAAACGTAATGTACCAGAGCCACTGCTTTCCAACTGTGTGATTTGCTCCAAATATATCAGTGTGTCTCTGCCCAAAGACCAGCTTATCTGAAAAAGGCATCTCAGTCTATACTTGAGCATTTTAAAACACTTGGTAAAGCATTTGGGAACATTTGTTTTAACTCACCAATGGTGAATGTTTATCTTAGAGTGTAGTTTTAAGTGTTGTTGCTCTGTTGTTGTGCAGTGAGTCTACTCTCTTCCACATAGAGGCTAAAACACTGAAAAATGGAAACAGATGCTCATTGTTTCAGTGTGAAAAGGCAGCAAAAAAAAGAAAAGAAGAAAAAAAAGATTTACAGCATTTAATGATTCTGTTCAAATTTAGCTGATAGTTACATTTTCTTCACACTGTTGTGTTGTTCACTTGCCAAGTCAGACCTTCTTTTGAAAATGCACACACACACACACACACACACACACACACACACACACACACACACATGAGAATAAAAATATGTAGCACTAAAAAGATCTTTTAAGTAACTTCCCTAGTAGAAAATAAGGATACCTAAGCCAGTATCTTTATTGAAATAGCATCGTACAGAGGGTGATGAACTTTTGGGGAAAAAAAGAAATGGGTCATCTTTGCGTGCCAGTTAAAGGAATCATGTCAGTCAAACAAGAGTTCTGGGACATCCTCTATTTTTAGTACCTAGAGCTAAGATGCATACCATACAGTGCACCCCTGACACAAACACAGACGCAGTAAATAATAAATCCACCAAACAGGAGGCTATTACCCTCTCAAAGGTTGGTTGGAAGTTGTTAATTTGCAAAGCAGCTCACAAGGAAAATTGGGTGAAATAAACCCTTTAAGCAAAAACACACGGTGGCAAAGATGCTAGAGAAATACTGAATCAAGGTGGGGCTTTGCCAACGCCCGCCCCCTTTTCTAAGATAGCTTCTGTTTTGTTAGTCTTTGTACCATATCACATTTCTCATAATGTATTTCTGTAATTTGTATTTCTGAAAAGCAAGAACCTGAAGCAAAGGGATTTTATCTCCATTTTTTTGAGAAACATTGTCGTATGCTATAGCTCTTGATATTATGTTTGAACACCTTGTCTTTTTAATCAGTATAAAACAACAATATATTGACATTAAAGGGCCCATACATCCTAGATAACCTAGGTGTTTTTCCTTTATAATGGCTGATTAGGAGCCCTGTCAGAACTGAGTGTGCACATACAGACATTTTTTGACTGTTACAATTTGAATAAAATGTTGGGCAGTGTATAGAGGGCACTGTCTTATTACGCTTAGTGACACCAGTGCTTTTCCTAGTATGACAAGTCAAAATGACAGTTGTGAAAATGGCATGTTCTTCCCATAGTTTCACCCACCGTCAATCTGAATATAGCTCTTTACTGTCAATGCACAGTGTTTTTTAACCCTCACTCAACCAACTCTGAGATCATACAACCATCTTATTGTCCAATGGCATGACCACTTGAAATTTAGAAATGTACCAAAAGAAGTTCTGTCACCTACATTTCAATGTTTTCATATATTTGATATTCCACATATTTAGATTAGAATATGGACAGAAGTCATATTTAGCAGATATAGCAACAATGAGAATAAAAACACTACAATTACCTCATGATTCTCTGCCTCTTCCATCCAGCCAAGTTGCAGAAATTGTGGTCATAAGCTCCTGAGTTACAGCAACAAATAATGAGCATCAGTGAAGGTGTTCTGGCAGGACAGCATGATGTCACAATAAAGTTGACCTTTGACTGTCTATAAAATGTCATTATGACATATTTATGTCATAATCAGTGCATGAACTTGAGTTATGATCACAGTGGCCTTGAACCTTTAACCACAATCTAATCAGGTCATCATTGAATTGACATTTGTCCTAGATTTGGCATAAAAGGACAGAGTAACAACTGTCAATAAAAATTGTCCACCTGTGTTGTTTAAAACTGTACCCAAACAGTATATGGACTTAATTGTTTAACCAAAAAGAGCATGAAAAACACTACAGTCATCTATGACTTTGAGAGACTAAGTGCTAATGCAGGTGAATGTGTTCAGAAGCCATGACTCATTTCTTGACTGCCACTCAATCGTTTGAAGCCATCACCTCTGCACATCTCCTTTCTGTACAGCCTCAAATAATAATCACAGTATTTCACAGCCACAGGTACGTCAGCATGGAGAGAGCTGCCCAAAAGAGGCTGTTTCAGCACGTGTTTCAGGCACTATGTTTCTAAGTGCGGGCTGTTGTTATGTGAAATGGTACAAATTGATGGAAAATACAGGTACTTTGTGCTACCTGGTGGGTGTAGAGGCAGGAGTATAGTATGCAATTGATTTGATAGCTCCATTATAAATGCCATATGTTTGCTATGTTTGAAATGAAAATGCTGTTGTTTTGCCCAGTGTCGTTCATTTGTGTATTTTCCTGTTTTCTGTTCTTCTGTCTCATCACATCATTGCAGAAGGTCTTTCAAGTGGCCACAACAACAATAATAATAAATAAAAACATGCAAAATCATATACGCCCAACTTTAATAGGCTCTCTATTAGTAGAGAGTTGAGCTGTAACAGATGAGAAAGCGTGATAGGGAGTTGCTCAGGCTATTTGCAAGATTGTGGCAAATCTGTGGCAAAAGTGTCTGTTGTTCAAGGCATTGATGGTGACCACATCAATCTGGGCCCAATTCAAACATGTTTGACATGATTCAACAGTGCATTTCATGCAATTGCATTTGTCTTAGGACTAAATTGAGACTGAACAGAGGGCAGAAAATATATGCCAATCATAGCTACTGTCAAAATGTAGTTGTTTGGGATTTATGCCTTTCAAGTGGGATTGTTTCACATATCAGTTTTTCTACCTGTCCTTTCATATGTATGCCATGTGTGGAGTGTAAAGCCACTACTATAGTAGCAGTCAGGAATATGGCTTCACAATAGATACTTTACACATGCCAGACTGTTAGACGAGGGAAGACTGTGAGACAACGATAAAATGTTCATATTAAAAGCATTTACCCCTCTCCAGGCGCCAGACTGTCTGACACTGGCTCAAATTGATTCTTAATTGGGTTTGTATGGACCTTGGACCTACTGTTGATGAGCGCAGTGAAAAGTGGACATCTACTGCTTGGACTCGCGCTCCGCAAGAAATGTGATAACACAACTGACCTGGCAGAGAGGAAAATTACTTCTTATAGTTCTCACCCCAGAAAAGTAATAATAATTATGAAACAGATAATCAGCACATCTTGAAAACAGATTTAAAAGAATGATCCATCATCCAGACATGGCAGAACAAAGCCACTGACTCAAAGGGATGTCATTACTCATCACAAGTCACAACCAGTTGGCATTAACCAGCTGTGTAGCTATATGTCTTTTCAAGAGACTTGGTGTTTTTTTGGTAGTAATAAATCATTCACTTGCTGTGGAATGCAAGTCAGTCCTCTGGAACAGCTTGGTCTTGGTAGAGGTGATTTTCTGTTTCTAGGCTGACATTCCTCATTATCTATTTTGGCTTGCCTTCCATGGGCACTGGGTCATGGAAAAGGCTGGTTTAAAACAGAGGAGTGGGGGGAGAGGGGCTTGAATGCTCCCCAGTGCCCCCTCCTACTGCCACCCTCTCTAGTGAAGCTCCACATGCCTCTATTTGAAGAGAAAGGGAGGGAGGTTATCCCCACCTTTGCCTTATGAATTTTCCTCCCCAAGTCAAAGAAGAGGCTTGTTACCAGAGCAAGCAGACGTAGGGGAGAGCCACGCTGCAAAGCTTTATTCAAGCTGAGGGGAGAATCTGCTGTGGATTAAGCCTTGTCCACAGTCTGGTCTGGTCTTAATTTCACTCCTTTTGTGCAGTCAGACTGGAGGGGTGCTTCTGATTACTGTCAATGCCTTTGAAGGCTCACTCCAATTTGATCAATTTCAGGAGTCAATAGTAGTAATAATAATAATAACAGCATGATTTTTGAATGACTATATTCCCTCTTGTTCCCATGATCTCAATAAGGATCATGGTTTATTCTTAATAAAACTATCTGTGTCAGTGTAATGACACAGATAGTGTTGATTCATTTTCAATTTCAATGGTATTTCCAATGTATGTGTGCTAATTTGAAAATAACACGTTCCTCTATACATATTAATGTACCACATAACTCATAATAATAGACTGCATATGTTACCATAGTGATCTTATAAACATTTGATTACTGTGCGATGCTGAGCATTTTCCAAATTGAACAAAGCAGATACAGATTGTTTTGAAGGAAGAATTGATTCTATACTGCAATACTGTTGCTGAGGAATAGGTATTGGAGTGAATGGAGTGTCCATAGACTTTAATGAATTATATAACTCATACCCTGTATGTGGCTTTATAATGAACTTACAGAAAATTGATCCATGTAGAATAATAACCATTCTGAAATATTAGTGGAGTTTGTATCATATTCAATGGCTAGGAAGTGCGATGTTTGACTATGTAGCAATCACAAGAATAATAATAACAAAGAAATCCATTGTCGTAATTAAATATAAAGGACAAAGCCTTGAATTGAAGCAGGAAGCAGTGGGGTAGGCCAGTGACTCAGCCACTTGCTTTCTAAATTGTCTGCAATATCCCCTTGTAGGTGTCATAAATTGGCCTGAGGCACCCTGGGCTGCTGGGGTGGTCCTCCACCAGCCCTATCCCAGGGTGGGCTAACGTCATCCTGCAGGCCCACTGTGCTCGTCAATGTCATTTTGCTGCTTCTATTCTGGTCACAGAGTGGAGAGGAGTAAGTGGGTGAGTGTTTGGGTGGGAGTCAAAAAAAAAAGAACCTGTTGCGAGCGATGGTATGTTCCAAGCACATGGTGGTCTTCTCTTCATTTTGCACCAAAGCACTAAAATGCATTTAAAACAGGAGCAGAGGAATTTACAAGGTGACACTGCAAAGTGCTTCCGTTTGAGTTGTGGGATTCACAAACTGATATTCCATGAATGTCCTGTGTGAGCTACAAAAAGCCTCAGTGAAGTGTTTGGTTATCTGGAAAGAGACTACATGAAAGTCAAAGCTTCCAACACAGATCTTCTTCCTATATCAAGACTTACTAGTCATTAATTGTCAAAACAGACATTTATAACCATGATTTTTGCCGATAAGTCAATATTTGGGTGTTTTCCTAGCAATGAGATTTTTGTTATCTGCACTGTATTTGAGCCATTTTTCACTTGTGCTGAGTAAAAGTGCAAATTGATTCCAAGCAAATGTCCTAATGTTTCTATTTAAAGAGTTTCATTGTGATTCTCTCAGTTATTAATGTAACACAAAGGAGAGGTTATTGTGTTATAATTATACTCTATTAATTAATATGCAAATAACAAGTAGTAAAACTGCCAACACATTACCATTTGCACAGTTGGTTCCAAATTAAGATTAACAAGTTTTATGGTTTTCTTTCTCCTAAGCAGACAGAACATTCCTATGTTATGTGATAACCAAAACCCTCTTCCAGGATGTGGCCGCCCATTTCTTTATATCCCATAAAAAAACGATTGTGATCTATTTGTTCCTTTATATCCCTCATTTGGTTCTGGGACATCCTTAGATCCTTTGTGTGAAGTCAAATTTGGCTTTTTTATACAATTTATTGCATTCTTGCTCTAACCAAATTCCTCTTGTGTTTTAATGGGTAGATGTTCCTCTGTATTTTCACTCAGAAAGAGCTGCTGCTGCCAGATTTGTGGCCTGTTGTGGCCCAAAAGAACAGCACCACGGGGAGCTTCAGAAAAACTCACTCAAATTTCAGTTTTTGAAATACAGTCATATTTTAAGGGTGTGAGAGCATCCCCTACCTCAATATTTCAAATCAGAGATCGAGTGGTACTCTGAGCTGAAAAGAGGATAAAAAAGAAAAGAGGAATGGCCTCCCACAGAATAAAGTACTGAATAAATTGAAGTCCCAGGAACTATAGGCTGGCTGCATGTTGCTGGGTGCACGTGGTTACCGGCTGACACTTAAGTTACCCCTTGACAGGTGCTAAAGTCTTATGTGTCTGAAGGGCAGCTTAAGAGTTTTCTGCCTTTTTACAAGCCCAGCCTCGGTGTGTTCACCCCACACATGGCAGTGTTTTACAGTGCTCAGGCAAATGGTATGACACGACTGCACTCTGTAATGCTACAGTGTCCACAGAGTGAATGGAGCCATTGTGGATTTGTGGAAATACAGAACCACTTCACAGCATCTATATACAGTACAGTACTATATTGTGTGATAATATATTGTTTGGGGTCTTTGAAGTTTTATGTTAAGCCAGTGTGTGTGTCTGTATGTTGTGTGGGACTAGAAATACAGCCAAAAGAAGACTGTGACGAGAACTCAATTTTGGCACAAAAAAGTCTCCTGCTAAACAAAACATTACGAAATACACTTGTTCTCTTTCATGCCAAGAGAGAGATGATAAGATGAATGCTACTTTTATATCTGTACAGTGGATATGTAGCTGGAATTTGCAAACAGAATCCTCTACGTAGAACCTCTAACACCAACCAACACATCTCAAATGTTTCGTCTGTATAAAAATAAAACAGTAAAAATGACAAGTTGTGCCTTTATCAGGACATAACCAACCAGGCTAGCTGTTTCGATGTGTTTCCAGTCTTTGTGGTAAGCTAAGCTAACCGACTCCTGGCTATAGCTTTGAATTTAATAAACAGCTATGTAGCAGTATCAATATAACCTTATGCAAGAACGCCAATATGTTCATTTCTGAAAATATTTTATCTTTGTGTGTTTTCACAATATACTCAGACCTTGGATTAATATGTAGCAACAAAAAACATATGTTTTCACAGAACATATACTGTACAATAGCTGCTGCAAAGCAAATTTTCTGAAATCCACAAAGTTTCAATTGATTCTTCACAAAATATCGAGGTATTCAAAAAAATTTAGCTATTTATTGTACACTCAATGGCAACAGATGAAACTGAATATAAAAATAAAAAACTCTCAAAGATTGAAAGTCACTGGATCACAATATTTACATATACGTAATATAGCTTGTTCGAACCCAAGGCCTATGTGAAAGAAGAAAAACTTATACTGCTCTAGTGTACTCAGTATGTAGTAAATGTGTATGAAGCTTGCAGTATCATGTATATGTAGCATACACTGATTTGTTCCTGCGTGGGTTACACCCCCAAATCCCCCATCTCTACTTCTAATGTTGCTCATTGGAAATATGCTAATGAGATCCGTCACAATCGCTGATTCCCTTTGAACTTTTTATTTCGTCACGGGCTGACTGAACTCACAGAGGTAGAGAGCAGGAGGTTTTCTGCCGCAAGCCCACGGCCCCTCTCCCACCATCTGCCGGACCTCATTTCATTTGAATAATAAATGATAGACTTTCTTTTTTTTTCTCCCCTCTCTCCCTCTCTTTTTGCTACACAGAGGCGTTTCGGCTCCTCACATGTTTTTTGCAGTTCAAGGGAAACATGGCCACCAGCCATGACGGAGGATTGTTGTCTCTCACTAGAAAGCCCTGTCAAGGGTCTGCAGGCCACACTAGCCCACAGACTACCACAAAGCCAGCAGCAGCACACACATTTTACACTGTAGTTCAAAGATGAAATGTATTCATCAAAGACCGGGTGAAAAGAACTGGACTTTTCCTTTATTTTGAGAAACTGCTCATGAATTGAAAAGCCTGTGCATCCTGTTTTTCTTTAGAAACAAAAAGATATTGAAAATTGTTTTCATTCTGGCTTAATTCCCCCAAATGAAAAAACCTTCAGTCCTTAAAAACAAGACTAGAAATAGATTTTATCAGCAGGATACGCTCTTATAGTTACATTCTTGCTGTTGATGGCCACCAGATAAGAATAGGAACCCATTCAAACATTGGTACATGACAAATTATGTACTAGTCATCCAGTGTAGAGGATACAAAAGGCTCGTACCTGTGGCTGTGGAGCTTATGGTCGAAGCTTTAACTTTTCTTGCACAGATAAGGTTCCTTACTGTCAATTTACAGAGTTCCCAGCTGGAGATGTGCTGAAGCAAATCTAATTCAAACTTTTCAAACCTCAGAGACACACAGCAGTGCCCCAAATAGCAATAAAGCCACTGGCTTCTGCCCTCTGGTGTACTTCCCGTCGCCACACTTTATAACCCTAGCTCTCAGTGTTGAGATTGGAACATGTGCTCACCAATGGATTCAAATAGAGTCAATAGGAGCCTCTTTCCCCTTCAGCAGTCAGCATGCGGATCTCAAATAGAAAAGCGGTGTTATTAGCATGCACATACTTGGTTAGAATTCAATCCATTGTAATTTTCACTTCATATGAAACAGAATCAGGATATAAATGTTAACAGGATGCTAATCCCAGTTTGTCAAAAACAAAACAAATGATTCTTCAACCTTACAGTGTACATTTTCTTTGAAGGGAATATTTTACAGGACTGTAAAAGTGGCGGTATTTATTAAGAACAAATGTCCTGGTCTTTCTGTCAATGTGAATACTGGAAGTGTACGTAAATCTGGTCCCCTGCTGTGTGCCTCCACCAGCTTTTAGAATGATTGACCTCTGCAGGTTTCCAGAAGCATGGAAACACAGAATGCCCTTGACACACTAGGTATGAGAGAAAAAAGGAAAACGTAGCTGAAACCCGAGGGATCAGCAGGGGCAGTGAAGCAGGCTGTTCCATTTCCCCTTTGTTTAAAAACTACTGCCAAGCTCTGCGTAGGCTTGGACCCATGTGCCTGGCCAGGAACAATGAGAGGCAGCTAGAATTGATGAAACAATTATCAGCAAACCTTGCAATTAACCACCTCTCCAAATTGTACTCTGCATGAGTTGCTGCAAGAATATCAGTTTGGGTAAAATATACATAGCTGCCATAATAGAACAACAGACTCTAATAGCCTCAGAGGGTCTCTGGGACTCCTGGGATACAGAGATGGGCCTCCCTTTCCTTTTCCTGCTTCCCTTTCCGATCAAAACTATTAGTTGTGATAATAGCTTAGCATGCATCCCAGCTGCTGCCTTGCTCCAGCATTTCAATTAGCTGGGTGTTTTGAAACTTCCATTATCATAGCAAGTGTGATCACCTGGTGTGTCTACACCAGTCCACACTTCTGATGATAAAGTAGTGCTAATGACACGGAGTACTGTGAAAACATTATGCATTTTCACCTTTGATCAGGGCCAGATGCATGAGAGGTAATGGTACTAACATGAAACAGCAGGGGTTGCAGCAGGTTGCAGCATTTGTTAGTGTTTTGAATCATTCCTGATCCCGAAATGGGTTTTGGATGTAATGTGACATTGTGGTGCAGCACCTTTGGGTACCTATTAAGTGTAATTTCATGGTGAGTGCGGCTTGTTAGTTATACTGGTAAATATGTCAACTGAGTTTCCATCCTGGAAATATATTCTGTCCTCCAAATTGAGAATGTAAGTATTCACATATGTGGTCAAAACACTTTTTGACATCTCTTTTGCAATATATATATAAACATACCATAAAAATGAGTGATTTCTGTGAAACGTTTGTAGTCTCTCCAACATAGAGCTAAAAACGCAAAATCACAGCTAAAGCTACAGCAAATGAAACCTAGCCAGTGAGAATGCCATGATTAGCCTTGGCTAAAACTAAGGCTGAGTTTACTCATTGATTGACTGTTATTTAAAAGTATTCACTTATTGGCATGTTGGCCACTGAGTTAGTTATTCAACGTAACTAAATGAAGCAGGAGTTGTATAGAGTCTGTATGGAGACAAAAAAAAAACGTAAATCATAAAAAGTGTAAACTTGTGTATTGTATTTAATTAATAATAAATATAAATCACAGTGGGATAAACTTTAATCTAACATAACATACATGTCAACTATAAACTGTAAATATTTCATGTTTGCAAATGTCTGAAGATAGAGCATCACACCTTTCCAAATCTTATGCCATTTGCCAGGCAACCCAAAAATATTAAACCTGTTTTCCCAGCTTCATTGCTCTTGTAGGTGTTTCCCTGTTTTTTGTAAGGAAAAAATGGCAAGCAATTTAGCTCTTATTGATATGAAACATAAGTATGAAATCTGTTAGAAATGTACAAAGTCTTTAACAAAAATGTGTGCCCTGAACAATATACTGAATATTATACTATTGATTTTTATTTAGCCTATATTATACCCCAAATATTGACGCAACTTGCAAATAAGCATATGTAAGTGCTAAGAGTATGTCTGAGGAAAACCAATGCACATAAAATGTTTTATTCATAACTGCTACTCTATCCCCTGGACAAAGCAGCTGCAGCAGTGGATACATTTACCAATAAACAAACATAAGGACATTACGTTTCATGCCATGGAGTCAAACAACTGTTCAGGTGATTTAGTTTTAACTATGCTCTTGGGGCAAACCTTTAGTTTTGCTTTTCATCTTGCTTTACTATTTTCAACGAATTTGAATTTGTCTGTTGCACTGCCAGGTCCATGGTCTTTTTGTACAAATACAAATGGAATAGAGAGACTTGTGGTGCATTGGCGCACATTTGTCTGACAGTCCAGAATTATAGTAGGCAGACTGGATCCGGGCCGTGAGCGGGAGGAGAGAGAGGGAGAGCGAGAGGGCCCCCGGCAAGCTGCCCTGGCTTTGTTTACAACAAAAAGCCATTGTTTGATGTGGTTGTGCAGCCGGCTCCAAAGCTCCCGCTCCCACAGGATGTGCTCTGGGTAAAATGCCAGACGGAGGCCACTGCTGGATGACTTCGACCTCGCCATGCTGGGACTCTGAGCAAAGTCCTCCTGAGGCCTCTAGAGACTTAGAGAAATGTATAAAACAACAACAGTTTGATGCATCTTTGTGTTGTATCTGTCTGTCTATCAACAGAGTTCAGGTGTATTTGATTCAACAGAGAAAAGTCAAAGTAACAATTTAGGTTGTGAGTGGCGGAAGAAGTATCCATGTCTTTTACTTAAGAAAAAGTGAAAATACAACAATTTCTACAATTTCTACATTTCAACAATATTTACAAATACAAGCCCTGCATTTAAAACCTTAAATAAGTAAAAGTATGCAGGTATTATCAGCAAAATGTACTAAAAGTATAGAAGTAAAATCCCATTACACAAAAACATGATATTGGATTGTTATTATTGGTGCATTAACATGTAAACACCTTTTTAATATCATAGGCAACTTCCAGGTAGCTTAATGTACTGTATAACAATGCATTGAGCTTAATAGGCTCAAATATAAACACATCTTATCTAAGTGACTAGCAACTGTCAGACATCAGATAAATCTAGTGGAGAAATGTTGTGAAGCAGATGTATAATAAAAATAAAATTAAGTACTTTAAAACTGTACTTGAGCAAGTGTAGTTAGGTACAATGTACAGTTACATCATTTGTACGGAGGAATTTTGTGGAAAATCACATTTTTAAGTTGGAATATTTATATTATAGTGACAATTTATGTAGTAAATTATCAAATAAAGGTATTATCCAATCCAAATATTTTCTATTCACAGTCCACATTCTCCAGAAACACATGTATTCCTTTTTATTGTGCACTTACTGGAAGATTTCTCTTTCAGTCCCACTCAGCCTGATGCTTCTTTTCTCTGCCAAATCATCAGCACAATCAAGCTATACACTACCAGTTTGCAAACTACTGCAAAGAGAGCTCTCATTGTGTTTATGATACAGCTATTCAAACAAGACAAATGTAGGCCATGTAAAGGAAGTGCCGTCAAAGGAAACTGCAAGCAAACCCAAAGCTTTATTAATCTTTTATCACAGACAGTGTCTTTAAAGCCGTGTCCGGCAGAATGCCAGGCTGGAAATTACCTAATAAACAGTAAGAAAATGGCTCCCAAAATATAGACAAAATACATAGTCGTTTTTTTGGTTCTTACTGCTGAAGTAGAACACAAAGAAGAAATAATGGTCAGGCTAAACAGCCAGTCTACCGAGATGAAGAATTTCAAGCTAAAGCTCTTTAAATGTCTTCTCTGCTTTGTTGAGGTATATTTTGGTTGGAAATCCTTTAAGACGCTTGTTAAATGTCTTCATGTTCGGGTGTATTCTTTAACAGTGAAGTGAGTACAGGGCTTTGGTTGGATAAATAAGGAAGGAATGATAGGGAAGGAGAGTCTCCTCACGTCAGTCAAGATGTGGTGTGGCACCCAAGCCACAAAGGTAGACTGTAACAGTAGCCGGTATATGGTGATAATCTCTGCCTGAAGCAAGACTGGGCAAGCAAAGAAACATGTGTTGGTGAGCCAAGCTGAAATCCCCTCTGACCTTGCCCCTTTCCTGCAGCCAGGATAAGATGAAAGGAAGTGTTGATGCCTCTACTGCCCCCCAGAGGTGCTGACTTCATAGGCAGGAAGGAGAAGCATCTTCAAGGCTAATCTTCAAATACATCACTAATAGTTTGTGTGTTACACTAACTGCACTTTGGCTGAAAAGGCCTGAGTTATTAAACCCAGACTACAGTTTAACAGTTTAAAATTGTGATTTACTGCTCTTGGACAAACAAAGGATCTAGACAAGAGGTTCAACATACTGCAAGTCCCCAGCTGTTTCATGCAAGATCCATTCCTTTAATTTTTCATGTCAGAGGAAGTACAGAGTGAGCACTAAACCCCTGAAAAAAGGGCTACCTGTAAAGTCCTTGAGGAATCCTAAGAAGTCCTGAGTGAACTGTTAAAGAATGAAATATGCTCTTGATCGTCTCTCTTAAGATGTGATGTTTCAGCCAGAATTGGAGAAATGTAGCGCAAGTGATGATAGAGGAAATGAAAATCACTGATACAAAGATTAGAACTGTCCTTTTCTTTCTTTCTTTCTTTCTTTCTTTCTTTCTTTCTTTCTTTCTTTCTTTCTTTCTTTCTTTCTTTCTTTCTTTCTTTCACACAACACGCAGGTTTGTCAAGATAGTTTATGGCCAGCTGTTTCATCTTTCAGCAGTCATGGCTGGGATTAATAGACCCTTAAACACAGGCAGCTGTGCATTTTCTATACTGTGGCTTGTGGCATCAGGAATAACAGTTGTTATTCTGATATGATGAAACATCCCTTAGCAGAATGGTGTGGCTGCAATTGTTTCATCTTCCTGAGAACAAGGCAGCAGACAGCCTGCATGGTATGCAAACTCAATCAAATGATCAGGTTGTTCTGAGGTGACTTTGATAAAAGCTGGTGATTTCGCTTTTGTTTTGAGCAGTTATTTGAAGAAATATATTGTATATGAAACTATGCTGACATCTGATTGCAAGTTTTTGTCAGCGCTTTTTGAAAAAAAAATTGATGAATAAAAATTAAAGCAATGTGCCAAGTCAGTAGACAAACTCAAGGGTTTCTTCTTCACAGCCAACTGTCATATGCAAATGATTGATTTGGATTCTTTTTCTTCCAGTGATATGCTGCAGAATTCTTAATACATCTTCCTGCACCATGATGAGTCAGGGTAAATCTATATACTGAATATAAATATGAGTGCGCCTGCAGAGCTCTGTAGTGTCTATCTGCACCTCCTCTCTCAGCGGCAGCAGACTCTCCACACTGCAGGAACAGAAATCTGGGAGCCTGAACTGTTAGTGACCTGAGGAGCGAGCAGCTCCTGCTGAACCTGCTCAGTATGTGTGTGAGAACTGGGCTTGTAAGGCACACCAGGAGCCAGTTATGCCCCATGCTGCCAGGACAGCTGGTTCTGAACTTGTCATGACAACATATACAATCACCAGCTTTTTGCTTTGTGATCGATACTCTGTCAGCAGCTGTGCGAGAAAACCACCACCATACATGAGCAACTGAAGTTCAGTCGGCACCTACAGCACAACCATCAGCCCACTGCAACGCTCCACGTTCATTAAACATCTCAATCATATACAGTTGATGAATTAGTTATTACAGCAAGAGACTCTGTGGCCACCTTATTAGTTACATCTGTATGAAAACATGAACACACAGTTGCTGTCAACTTTGCACAGGCATTAAAATTAAATAATCTGATGGTGTTTTCATAGTTAATGCAAATAATCATTTGTATTTATCAATTAAAGCAGAACAAATGGAAATCAATATTCAGTGTGCCTACCGTTTGCCTTTCAAATAGCACCAGTTCTCCTCGGTACACTTGAGCACAATTTTTCAGGGCACTTGGCAGGTAGGTTGTTTCAGCATCTTGGAGAACTTGTCACAATCCTTTAGTGGATTTAGGTTGTCTCGGTGTCTTTTGCTTCGCAGACCGACTCCATGATGTTGAGATCAGAGCTTTGTGGGGGCCAGACCATCTGTTGCAGGACCTCCTTATTCTTCTTGACACAGTTTTTTATGACTCTGGCTGAATGTTTGGGGTCATTGTCAAGCTGCAGAATGGATTTGGGACCTTTCCGCTTCCTCCCTAATGGTATAGTGCTAGGGTAAGAATCTAAACATCCATAGTGTCTTAAACCTTTGCCCAGCACATGAACACATTTTCTTTTATAGTTATTCCCCACTGAAACAGTTTGCGATGATAAATGACTGACTTTGATGATTTTCTTTAACTCTCAGCAAATTCATTTTTCTATTGATCAAAATTTCCTGAACAATCTCAAACCATTGTTCTTTCCCTGGAAGGTCAGTTTATGCCAAATGATTTATATAAACATCCTTGTAAATCCATTGAGACAAGGGTGTTATGGGTAACCAAAGGTCACAGCGGTTTGTAAAAGAGCTGATGCTCACACTTCCCAAATCTCTGCGTGTTGAGCGAATCTGTGGATGGATTCTAAACAGAAACAAAAATTAACGTATACTACATACAAATATAAATGAAACAGCCATGCAAATACATACAACTTTATACTGTTTCACTCAAAATTTAGATTTTTTTAAATTGAATGTTTTCTTTAAAGTTTATTTAAACTTTTTCATGGCAATGCTGACAACATCAACACAATATCAACAATAATAATACATAATAAGCCAGAAAATACTACAGAAGATAAATAAGCGTTAATATTTTCCATCATTCTTTGAGTACTTAATTATAGGTGGCCAGTAAAAAGGTAACCACAGGTGTCACAGAACAACAATAGAAGGCTCATTTTTAGCCAATATGTGTATTATCCTGCATGGGAGCATTTGACAGCTCCATGGCTTTTAAAACCATGATTTGGATAATTACATAGGACCAACACAGGCTGAGGACATCTTTAAACATGGCAGTGGAATTTCAATCAGGCCCATATTCAGGATTTCACCTCTCTTGTAACACCATAGGAATCTGAAACTTGCGTAAAGTTAAGCATCTTTTTGCAGTCAGGGTAAACCAACATCAGGCAGCTGAGAAATACAACATAAAAAGAACTGCTGATATGCAAATCTCAGTGGAACTACATACATATCAAAGCCAATGATTATGTGGGCAAAGCCTTGTCTAATTGCAATTGCAGCTTGTGAGGAGATGAAACAATAGTTTACCATGTGATGTCTACCTCTATGCCTTTGAATAACATTGCATGTGCTATAGGGGACAATGGCTTTCACCTTTAAGTGGTGTCAAAAAATTGTGAAAGAGGACTCCAAGAGTCAAAAGGGTGCTATGGCATCAGTCAGGTAGCAACACATCTTGTGTTAACTCCCACTGGGCTGAAAACATCAGCCAAGACTGCCACTTGCCACTGGTATATAGGTAGACAGAGATGAAGATAGATGGCTGGACCAAAGGACCTAAATCATCCTTTGTTTCTGTTGCCCTAGGCTTGTTAGTAGTCTGTAGTACTGTAGACATTTTTCCAGCTTTATATGTGGTAGAATTCAGTTCAGTGTCAATTCATTTCAGTATGCCTTCCCGACATGAATGCCAGGTGAACAATACTGCCAGAGCATAAAGAATAACACAATTTAATACGAAGATAAGATAATGATTTAATTTGATGATGTAAAAGAAAAAAGAACAGTAAGCACGTGTTTTTATGTATGTTTTCAATATATCTAATAGTCAAGATAATTGCATTCAGCGATTCTTTAATTATGTGTCCCTCAGTATGTGTAATGCAGTCACATGTTGTGCAGCTAAGTACGCTGCATGTCTCCTAATTGAATCTCTCACTGTCATCTGGCTCTGTGAAGTTTGAGATTAACAAATCAAATTTCTCAAAGTATACCACAGACTCTTTCCTCTGCTGGAATCCAGGACTCCCTGTGTCATCCTTTCTCTGGGTGGTTAGACTGTGGTCTGTTTTTGGTCAGGATCTGTCTCTGCTTTGTATCTGTGATAGTGAAGAGATATTCTAGTAATTTACATCTATTGTTTATAGCCAAACAGCAATTAATTTTTGTTTTGAGTTTTGGATTGACTCATCCAGTGTTCCAGATAGGCATTGTTTGTTAATTTGATCATTTGATTTACTCTGATTTGTGGTTGAAAAGCAGCAGCCTTTTGAGGTTGAGCAGTATTGGTTGTTATTTGATTAATAAACCTCCAGCTCCACATGTAAGGAAAGCAAAAGGACCTACACACTCCACACACACAAGGTTTTAGTTTTTCATGCTATTTTCTAATTCTTTCATGGGATTAATTAGCTCATCAAGGGGGATATGATTATTTTGGATTGTTGATTCAAGGATTATATATTTGTTTCTGTTCATAATTTAGATTATTATGTATAAATTGCAAGTTGTGCAAGGTTGTCTTTTTGTTGTTTAAGTTGTTCTACCTCTCCCTTTATTAAGTTTTGTGTTTTGACTGGGTTTTAGGTATTTTCAGATATTTTTCCAGTCTTTGTTCCTCCACTCTTCCCTTTTCGGTCTTTGTCTAGATGCTGGATTTTTCTCAGTATGACCTGCATCACTGGCTGATTTATGATAAAAATATCATTTACTTTTGCAACTGCCTCGATTAATGTTTGGTTGAACCTGCACAGATGGGAATGTATTAATTAGTGAGTACATTTGTGAATCTAACTTTACCATTGGGAGTTCATCTATATTGATTATTTTATGTAATATACAGGACTCTCTTTACCTCTCCTTACCTTATGTACAGTTAGTTTTATGTATATTTTTATCTGACAGTGATCTGACTGTGGCGTCTGTGGTCTGACAGTGAATGCACTAATGAGGAAGGAGTTCATGTCAGTGATGTTGTATTGTATATTGTATATTTATATACCACTCCATGGTTGTTAGAGTTACATTTCAATCAGTCGAGAGACTAATGGACAAACAAGAAATTTATTTAAATTTATTGTGAAGAGAAGGAATACACTTTGGTGCTTAGACCCTGGCAGGAAGTGAATTCCCATGAGAGCTATCTATACATTTTAAGATCACCCAATTAGAGGAAACTTCCCCCTCAAGCCCAGACACTGGTGGTGGTGATGAGCTTCAGGATGAGAGTGTCTTGTTGAGTGGGAAACTTTTGATCGGATGGTTTGAGATGGCGTCCATACTTGAGGTGGAGGTGGGTCATGCAGTGAGCACGTGCAGAAATGACAGCAGAATGACAGTAGAGAGAGACAATTTCAACGTGTCAGGTTGTGATTGGATAAAAAGGGATGGAGCTTGTAGATAGCGGGAAATGGTGCTTGTGACTTAGAAGGCACAAATGAGGGGATAGTCTTTCTGACTGAACTTTGGCTAAGCTTCATTAGTCACAAAAGCTGAACGAAATGTGAACCTCTCCAAGGAGTCCCCACTTAGTCTGCCACTAAATCATCATCGCTTTGGGATGAACTGAAACACAGATTGCAAGACAGGCCTTATTGTCCAACATCACTCACTAATGCTCTTGAGGCTGAGTAGGAGAAAATCCCTTGCAGCCAGGCTGAAATGCAAGGATGGAGAGATGGAAGTATAGTTAGACAGGTGCTCTGATTTTGAAGCTGGTTGAAGTAAGGATAATTTTAAAAATGACTTTATATTCTGTTTAGTACTTAAATCCATAACTGATCTTATTGTCTGAAAACATATTTGACCCATTTTGAATGCAGCAGCATATCTTATAAAAACAAAGCAGTGTTTCACAGTATAATGAAAACACCAGATGTGGTGTCAAAAACAAGTGATCTCATCTAAACAACCAGCTCTGCATTGTTCAAGAGATTTCTGCAGAAGAAATGAGCAGAGTGAAGAATGCCACATGTATTGAATTGAGAGACCTGTGTTAGAAAAAAATCCAGTAGAATACAACCCATTGTTTCACCAATAATGGATAGGCAGAATAATCTTGGTAGTAGAGGTAGATTGTAGTAGCAAATGCGCTGGTTGTAGTGTAGAGGTTCTCACAGCATACAAAGGGAAAGTTGTTAGTGTTCATTGGCCCGGCAGCTCTGCAGAGGCCTGAGGATAAGCCTTAAGCCAGAGCACAGAAGATAGCCAAGGGTGAGGTGAAAGCTCAGACAATACGGTGGTTAGGCTCTAAGGCAAGCATCCTGCTGCAGTGGCAGACAACACCAGATAATGTGCCACGCAGCAGTATGTTGGTGTCGCAAACAACAAGACCCTTATTCACACTGTCATAGAAAGCTTCATTGAAAGAATGAGAAACTATAGAGTGCAGAGTTTGAGAGGGAACAAGAACAAGCAGAACGAAAAGTGAGAGGGATCTCAACATTTAAGAATAGGTCAGTAAAGGTGTGATGCTGCTAGTGTGGAGAATAGATCTAGATTTCTTTCTGTCCTTCCTTCTTTAGGAATTGGGAGGGCTGGCCGGATAATATAATTGGTTCCAGGAGCGTTGAATGATGCAAGGAGGGACTAAAATGTACCCCAAGAAACCTGACAGTACATGCTGGAAAAAGAAAAGAAAAAAGGAAAACAAAATAAATGCAAGTTGACAGGCAAAGTGGGGGACAGTTAGGCTTAGTGTTATTACCATGACAAAGAGAAAAGAGCACAGTGTCTGCTCCCTGCGTGGAGGGTGAAGAGGTTTAAGGACAGAGCAGCAGGAGATGAGGAAGTGGCACACTGAGCTATGTGTGTCTATGTGTGTGTGTGAAACACTGTGCTTGTATCAGCCTGCGGGTGTGCACGTGTGAATCTGTGCGTGTTCCCAGTCGCTCTCCGTTTCCCTCTGTCATCTGTACGTATGTAATCATACTTCTTGCAAGGCATAGCACTTTGTCCTGCCCTGATATTAATACTCTACAACTAGAACATGAACTAGTGAGGATCACAGAGGAATTTCTCTACTTCTAATGACAGAAATGATTAAGTATGTTTGTTATATGCTCACACGAGGCCTGAAGTGGTGTTACAGATTGAATCAGCTGCAATAGAGACAACTATCAAAGACTGATAACTCCTAAGGGGCCCTTCAGGCATGCAGGAGACTGATTACTCCTCTGCAGGGCAAGAAGTGACATCATCCCTTGCTGGAAGCTGTTAGGTGGAGGACTAGCAGAGTGCATGCTTCATAGACCATCTTCACATGCCTCACACACAACTCCAAGCATTAGCATGAAGACCGGTTCGTGTGTCCTTACACAGTTGGCCGGGCCGCTTTACATCAGCCGACCACATCAAACAGAAGAGGACAGGGTTAATCTCTCCCTATGGTAATGCCTAGAGGTTTGTGCAGAGATGCAGCTCTTCAGTCTGCGAGCAATCCTCACTGCCACATCTAATGACATAGCTAGCTAAAGCCCTCTTTCACATCCTCGCTATTCAATATTGAACAGCACCTAATTCATTACTAAACAGCAAAGAAAATAATTGGATCAATCTGCTTCAGAGAGTAGTGAGGAGTTTCAATTCAAAATTAGATTTCCACAGAGCATAAATCATGACTGTTGTCTACTGCTGCATGCATTACTAACAAAATAGCAAGAGGAGTCAACTTTTGTTGTATTTTTCAGGGTTTTGGGGCTTTGAACTTGTATTGTAAATGGAGCATTAAAAATAAATAAATAAATAAATAAATAAAGGCTAAATATAATTTTACATTAGGATAAAGTAAAAAAATGAGAACACCTACAAGTGGAAAAGAGGACAAGCAAACGCTTAATTAAAAAGACTTTCCTATTAAGCATAATTTCATACACAGTTTTCGATTATGTTAGCTATGGAGCAAAAAGCAGTAGAGGCTTATCTGACAAGTCAAAATGACCCTATAGGGGAACATTACTCATACATACATATACATATACACACACATACACACACACACACATCATGCCTCTTAGTCTTAGATTTTACTTATTATCTATCATTTTGTAGATAAGTGTCATGTGTCTCTCTTTTTTCATAATGTCAACTTCAAGTTATTACCAAAAAGTAGCATTGGCAAAGTAACTAGCAACTGTAACAAAGGTTTGGAAAGTGATGCTACAGCTGTTTTCATTACAGCGTATGGATCATTAACATAGCTGGTGTCTAGCTTCAAATAGCTATTTAGCTGAAAAGGCTGGTGCTTTAGTTAGAAATAATTCCTATTGTTACAACTGTATTTTATTGTTTTTTTATTGTTATTGCCCACATGGGATGTTAAGCTTGTTCACAAGTAATGAACACACATACACATATTTGTTTGAGACTACTGTCACAAACACATGGTCATACACAACTCTGGACCAATCGCTACTCTTCGGCTTATGCCATTAATATTCTGTTTTCTTTAGGAAACTTGTGAATGTGATGAGGAAAATGAAAAATATTGTATGTGGAAATTTCTAAATGTTGGCAATATGGCAAAAAAAGTAGTAAGAAATATTAAAAGCAGAAAGCATACATAGCCTTGTATTTCCTTTTAAACTTGATTTTTTTTTTTTTTTTTTAAACGTATTAATTTTTTACTCTTTAAACCCATTTATTACATTAAGTCCGTTTAACATCTCCATTGAACCACTTTGGTTTTGTAAAATTCACAAATATATATTAATTAATAATACTATTATGTTAACTATTGTGGTGAATTCTGAATGGATAGCCGTCCACTGTCTGATGGAGCTTTACAAATCCTCATCAAAACATTATTATGTTTTCAAAATTAAAATACTGTGGTTATCACCAGCTGTGAAAAATACAAATGTCTAATTTATTTAGTCAATTTCTGCATATAATTATCTGATTAGGCATAATGTCTTCTTATCTGATTCCGTTGAGTGCGCTATAGAATTAGATTTATGTTATTTTCTCTCCCTGGCACAGACTTTTTCTGTCAATATTTTCAACTTGTTTGGATTTTCTTGCACTGGGAATTAGCAAAAGCAGCAGGTCCCACCACACCATAGTGCCCCAGACAGGTAGGTTATGTTTTTCTAAACTCTTGTTTTTGAGCACCATACAGTGTGACAAAATTCACTCAAGAAATCCACAGTAAGTGATCTGCAGAAAGTAAGTCAGAGCAGCAGCAGCAACACAGCTTCCCATTTTTGCAACAGTGCCCAGCTTTACTTTTTGAGATTGACGCACCAATATGAGTGTTATTGTACACAATAAACTGAGCACCTAGGGCTGTTTCTGCCCTGATTATACAGTAAACACTACAAGTTACCAGACATCTATTATAGGAATTATGTTATTGTGAAAAAGACAGGTGGTGACAACATGCAGCAATACAGATTTTTACATAGGACTCTGCACTCACAGCGGTTATACAGACTACCACAGTTATCTTAGCAAGAGACCTGACACTAATGCAAGTCAATTGGACAATGTTGTTGTTGTCTTATAGGCCCCCACTGATCATGTTTCAGCTCCTAGTGGCTCAGGTTCACTCCCTGACTTGCTAAATGATGGTTAGTGGTGGTGTGCACATTTCAGCTGAGCATCCCAACACAGTTTATGCCACTGACGGTTATATCTCTAATTGCCCAAATGTTTGTCCAAATACAGGATGATGGGAGGGACAAACTAGAGGGTGTGAACCGACAAATGCGTTGTGTCATTATCGGCATGACATGTAACGCAGCAGTGGCATGGTGTGGTGTGAATTATACAGCAGCGAGACATTTAGGAACATAAGCAGGGCAGGGATTATGACACAGAGTCCACGGTTGTCTGAGCATGAGTGTCAAAAGATATTTTAGTCACAATTATTGTGTTTTTGTTAGCATTGCTAAAAATGCAGGGTTAACTCCCCGGCTTATGATTACGTCTATCATGAAGAAATGACTGACACTTGCTTTTACGTTCAAGTAAAAAATTAAGGTTTTTGCGGATAAGATATTGGATGACAAGGCTGGAAAGTCAAGCCGTTGCACAAGTTAACAAAATTGAATATTACAAATAATTCTGACTTAAGACCTTGACATATACAGTATATGACATAACATATTTCAGTAATAAATAAAATATTTCAAATTTAAGTAGATGTTTGATGTGGGTAAATTAGAAAATTTTTAAAAAATGTTTTAGTCATGTTAAATGCAACCTTCAAGACCAGGGTATCTAATATTTGTACGCTTAGTGTAATGTCATAAAAATTCACCATCACGTCCAACTGTATGACCATACAGTTGAATTAACACCTAAAACACCTCTAAAAGCAAAAAAGTAAACTTTCCATTGTGAGTAGCAAAGTTTAGCATTTTCTTACAATATTTGATATATAAAAAAGATATTTTTTATTATTCTCACCTTTTTAGTTTTTTCTTTAACTGTAGACAGTTTTGGCACTACTCTTAATTTTTTATTTTATTATATCAAATTTAACCACTACTGCTATTAATAACACTGTGAAAGACATCTGCCAGAAGGGCTTCAAGTGTTGAACTGCTTTACCTGTGAGAGAACAGAGGTTATTTTGTCTATTTTGGAAAGTTTTATTTATAATAAAAATGTTAACAAGGGCACAAAGGAAACAGGAAGGAGGAGGACAAAAATTACCTATGTTTAAATCTTTTTTAATCTTCCTCATCAAGCAAAGTTTAACCTTCATCTGTGGCTAAAAGGAGGTTACAGAAGTATTACGCACCATCACTGATTATTAAAGAAGAGACAATTCAATTTACAACTCAGCAAGAAATTTATAAAACTTAAAAAGGCAACATTAAGGAGAAAGAAGACTGCTGTTCTTTTGGCTTCCCTGTCAGTTTGCATTACCTGCGATCTGTACTCTGAGCCTAGCTTTGAACACAAGTAGAGAAGCTACTTGTAACCCTGAGCAACATGGAGAACTCTGACTGTGGCCTATATAAAAAAGTATAAAATCTCAGATCTCACTTGTAAAAGCTTCCCTAAATTTAGGTCTAGCGGCCATCCTTCGCCCTGTAATCAATTTGAAATAGTCAAGCACATTCAACCCTCTAACCAGCACCTGAATGGTAAATGATGCTTCTTGGCACAGTTTGCCTCAAATGCAATTGGAGACAGACTGAGAAATAGAATTCACTTGCTTTGCCAACTTTTTTTTTGGTCACTTTTCACTCACTTGACAACAGTCTAAAAACAATGGTCGTATTTCTAAAATGCAAAAATTAATGCTTAAAACTTCACCTACTACTTTTTGAAAAAAAAATTTTTGCACTCTTGCACTCTTTTTTTTTTTTTTTTTTTTAATTTCCTCTCCTGAGAAGACAAATCACTGTCTCTTTATGCTACATTTCTCTATGTTGTTGCCAGTGAATGGGATATCCACAGAGTCCAAGGTCTCTTGTATTTAATTCTAAGTCATTGTGCTAACTGCATGAATGGTGAAAAAGAAGAGAGATGCACATGTGTTATAACTCTTAGTGCAAGGTGTTTAATACATACAGAATTATCACAGAAGCATACACTTCCACTGGTGCAAAGAGTGAGAGGTCATAAAAAACTATATACATGTAGTGTATATACCTATATACACTGTGACCCCCAAAACTGGAGTTGTTCCAGCCGATCCAGGAACAGCATCCAAGGTTTCTGTCCAGAGGAATGCTTGTCCGAGGAACAGCTAAGATACTGGATCGATTAGATTGAATCCTGCAGTCACACAAACATCTCACATATACATCTACATTTCCTATAATTAGTTTATATCAATTAAATTAGAGCTGAAATAATTTGGTCTTTAAAATTTCAGAAAACAGTGACCAAATAAACTGAACAAACAGAAAAGATATTTAGTTCATAATGATATAGAGCAGAAAAAAAGCAGAAAATCTAAAGTATATTGCTGGAGCATGAGAACAGACCTTAAAACAATTAACCAATCATCAAAATAGCAGTTTCATTAATTTCCTATCAATCAACTATTCATAGCTAGGTCTAAATCAAATGATTCAGTTGATATATATTGGAAATTCATTAGACTTGTTGTTATCGGCAGAATATTGGCAGAATTTTGCAACACTGGCAACAGGATGTCAGACAAAGGAAGTTGGGATGTTGCTTGGCAGGAGATTCTCTATTTCTGCCGCTATTATAGACAAATTAGACACGCTGCAGGCCTACTTTTTCCCCCTATGGAAATGACCCACATGGTGTAATTTAGGAAACATGCAGTGGACGGCATAAATGTTCCATCTTCCCTCGTAATCCCTCTTGCTGAAGATTTTCAGTACAGTCTGCACTCATACACGGCAATGAGCTTTCTATTCAGAGCCACTGTGGTGGATTGTTTATTGAGTAATGGAGGTTTTTGCTTTAATACACTGAAAAAGACATTTGAGCAGCCTGTGTGCAATAAGGCTGGCTCTGTAAACTTTATTTTTATTTGATTTCAACTGAATTCCAGGGATACAAATCTTTTCAAGAGATATATTGCCTCTTATATTAACAACCATTTCACCTGCTTGTCATAAATCTAATAAGGATCGTTTTGGTTTAAAGAATGAAAAGTAGTGAATGGAAGGAACAGATATCACACTAAGCAGAGCTCATTATTGTGCGGCTCTGTATTTTGCAGGAGATAAATCCAGCAGGGTGGTTGCTCAGGCTAATAACTATTTTAAGTCCCAATAAAGCCCAAACATCTGATATGACTTAGGAAGCTGATAGAAGCTTGGCATGAGGGAGCTTGCACAGAACGTTGGAACCCTTTTGTCAGAGCCATCCTGCCACAAAATCCCCACAGACATACATAATCACCTTTCCCCCATTTTATTTATTTATGTCTTATTAATGTTTGCGATTTGCACCAATGCCAAATCTGTCACTCTGCAGGCAGTGATTTACCAAAGGTAAATATGGCAAGAGAACATTTTCCACTGCTCTGCCAACGTCTTCATCAATCAAAGCTTTTATTACCTGGATTTGATAATAGGGCAAATGTGGGAATAGTTTCATTTCTGGCATATTTCCATTACATTTGGCTTCTCTGTTTTAAGCAAATAAACATGTGTTCCACTCAGTTTGCTAATTACTACAATTGCACTAAGTTAACCTTGAGAGTAACAGCCTGGAAAGTACTCCAAACACTAGATTGTAAGTAAATTCTTTGCACATGGCGAACAACATAAGCCAATGCTTTCACAACTGCAAAGTTGTCTGTGATAATAACATTTCTAAGATCATTTTTCACACTCGCTGGCTATTCATTAAGGTAATTAAATTCCCTTTTAAATATTTTGAGGATGCTTTAGGAGCCCATCTGCTGCCAAGGTGTTTGGCCAGATTTACTTGTAATTTGGCATGAGTAACAACAAATTGGGTGGTAACAGCAAAAGCTTTTCTTTTTTAAATTCTGTTTCAGTGACAGTGTGTTTCAGGATGTTTCAGGACATTAAAAGGATAAATTAGTAGTTGTCAGTAATGTGTCGCACACGCCTACAATCTGCCAATGACCTCCTGCTCTTTAAGTATACTTATTTAATTAAGATCACAGGACATCTGCCAGTAACACAACCTTCACAAACTCCTCCTTTGTGTTTTGTCTATGAATCCATTGTAAACAGCCCTTACATGAGCCACAGGTAATTCGGCAACAGCGCTAGTAGGAGGCTGCACACACATTATCAGCCCTAATCCTCTTATTTCCTTTCTCCTTTTAAAAATGTGTCTTTCCTCTCGACCTCATCAGAGGAGGTAGTATTTCTATACTACATGCCGTCTGGCAGCTGCTGTAAGCTCACACTTCATTTTGCGGGGGCTCCATGAACCCCAAGGTCCAGAGAAACACAAATAACACATGCTGCTGAAAATATAGAATATCTTTTTCCATGTGCTGCTCATCTGAACTATAGGCCGAATTACAAAAAAGATCTGGCTGACAGAAATGCTTTGAAGGTTTTAGTCATACCCAAATGTGCTGGTTTTCCTCTCATGCGCCTCGTCAAGGTTTCTCCCTCGTGCGTCTGGATCGTAGATGCTCAGAGAGGATCTGGTACAAAGAGAATTGCAGATCAACTTCAGCTTGACAGGAGATGAATACAGCCAAGCACAAAGAGCCTAAACAGCGTTACCTGCACCTCAACATAAGTAAAAAGTACGTTTCCTTTAGCATGCAATGTGCAGAGAGGAAATCATTTCCAAAATTTTCTTTGGTTTCCTTGGTGTTATCTGTAAAAAAAAAAACCAATACTTTGCAGATACATAACATCCTCTTTCCTTGGAATAATCAGGAACTGTTATGAGATTATCATAAGAGGCAGTACAAAATTCATGAAAGTGAGTCTACAGACAGTGAATCAGAGGCACATGGCTGTGGTTTGCAGTACAAAGAAGGCAGACAAGGCTTTGCAGAATTAAGCGGCACTAAGGGTGCTGCTGTGATTGTCCTTGCCGGCATGATGTATCCAGTATCTTATAAACAGACACCCCATCCTTTTACTATTCATGCACTAGACAACACGCAAGCCCAGTTCAGAGGACAAAAAAGCAACTCATTAATGGTTGAGATCGAGGGAGGTTAGCAGGAACCCAGCAAGTGAACGGGGGTGTGGGCCGCAAAACAAGCAAATAATAGCACAGCACGGAATTCAGATACAGGAACCGCACGATGTTGGAGACAAGCTTAAAATGTCTGTGTTTTTTTTTTCTTTCCCAGACACCGCTGTGTCGGTTTGTGCAAGTCAGATAACTATTTGAAGACAAAAAAAAAAAAAATCAATTTTGCCATCTCATGTTTCTTTACACAGGAAGAAATGTGGACTGACCTAATTTCTCCCTCACTTAGCATTGTGCAAAAATTTTACAACAAACACTAAAATAGGGCAATAAGGCTCAAATCATTCCATGACCATGTGTATGGATGTAATTAGACCATTAGCTCAGTGTAGTTTGAAGCTCTTAGTTTCTCCAATCAGGTGCAGGCTGCATTAACACTGAGCAGATGTTCTTGTCAATTCAAACCCCACATGTGTTAAGTCTTTGTGAATGATACAGACAATTTAACAGCTAGAATTCAATATAATGAATCATGAGTCTAATATTTTTAATTCTCACACTTAGTGTTGACATTTTGTGTTTGCACTTGTAGAATTATTAAAGTTATCTAAGGATAATTAGATTCAAGAAGGGAAAATGAAGTGTTACTGACATTACAAGATGGTTAATACTTATTTTCAAACATAATTTGAGTTGCTTGCTAAACTTTGACAGTTTTGTTAAAATGTTTTTTTTAAAAAAAAAAAAAAAAAAGGCTAAGCGGTAATTAGGAGGGACAATGTGCACAATAAATATCTTACTCATTCTCTGAAACAGTTTTTCACTGAAAGTGTGGAAAGTTTCAAAGTACAGTACTGTAGCACTGTAGAAAAAGAAGTACTGTACTGTATTGGAGAGACCTACTTGAACTCTAATTGAATATTTCTACATACTCCAACTTTATACATCTACTCCACAACATTTATAAAGGAAATAATATTCTAAAAATATTAAATAGTTTATGATGTACTATTATAGATTAAGCTAGCCAGGAGTATATAGTAATGATAAATATAGAGTAATTGAAGTTAAAATTTGCTTTAAAGGGATGCTTTCACAATATTGCATCAATAATTATAACTCACAGAGGTCATTTCTAATAATGAAAATTCAGGTACTTTAGGTTATTTTTCTTCTGTACAAGTAAAATTTGGAAAGCAGGACTTTTCCTCCCAACAGAGCTTTGCTATACTGTTGTTATTTTTACTTTAGTAAAAGACCTGAAAACATCTGCCACCACTGCAACTGTCACATAAACAACTACACTGAAAAAGACTGCAGACACAAACACACACACAATCCAGTTTATGCAACTGCCAATACAACTTACAAATTACAGTGTGTGGGATAGAATGTCACATTTCACTCCCTGTCTTTGAGGAAAAAAATAACTCCCTCTCTATTTGCCTTGGAGATGTGTTTTTTTAACCACTCAGTGTGTAACAGACAGATGTAAGCTGTTAGATTTTGAGGAAAAAACTAGAGAGAAGACTAAATGAGTAAGATGATGTGAGCAGCAATATGAGAACGGATACAACCACCACATGTCTGGTAAATTAAATAGAACTACACCATGAACAAACTCTATGTTGCTGATAACGACAGCAAGAGCAAATGTGTAGCTGCAATTCACAGCACAAAAACCCATCATCAGCCTTTGTCACAGATGAGCTGCAGTAAAGGGAGTCTGGTGTGCTGCAGGCTGGCTGTACTTAATAAAATAGCCGCTGTGTGAGAGAAATCTAGGCCAGCGCAGTATTTCTGTTTACCGCTATTTACCCCTACCTTGCACTCTAAGAAGTTTCCGGGGAAAACAGGTGCCAAATCCAAATTCCACCTTCTCAAAAATTAGCACTGTTCTTGTCCTCTCCACGCCTCAGACACATGGCCATCAATAAAGCCAGCCCTCTCTCTGTCATGCTTTAATTACACACATAAACAGTTTTTAATCAAATCTGTGAAAACTTCAATGGATTTCTTACCCCTCCACATGCTCTGCACCCGCTCTTGCCTCCATTTTCTGTTTTCTGATTTCCTTTACACGTCAGCTGTGTCACTCTCTCCTTCTTCATCCTCTGTTTGCCTATTTTATTCTTTGTCTGTGTTCTTTTATTCTCCCCTTTGCGCTGTATTGGCGAGGCTGCAAATCAGTAAACTCGCTTGAAACAAGTTATAAAAAGGAAAAACAGAATGTGATGCAGATTTTAATTGTCTCTCCTTTTTCCTTCTCTTCAGCAAATAAGAGAATACCAGAGGAACAGGAATATACCTAGTACACTGAAGACATTACCAGGAAAATGAAGGGCCTATTTCACAGACATGGATTAAACTAATCCTGGTCTAATACACTGAAAAAGAGAACTTTGGCTGTCTGTCTCTGAAACCAATCCTTAAATCTCATTGAATTTTAATGTCTGATATTTCTGCTTTACACTCAGTTGTATTACACAATATGGGAGACCTTTCGGTGCAGATACTTCATTAATAGTGTAAAGTTGGGTCATGTTGATTCCCATAAATGTGTTTACGAATGACTTGAAGAGCAAAAGATTTATGTTAAACAATAAACTCTGGCGGTTTTGAGTTTACTGCATGTTTGGTTTGCTCACCCCACAATTCAATCAAAGAATGTTCTCCCTGTCTGACTTTTCCCCCCTCTCTCATTGCTTGCATTTGCTTAACATATTAATCTATTCCCTTTTATCCATTTCAGATTATATCAAACCTTTGCTGTATCCCTGCAGTGGCGGTCTATACAGTTCTGTGTCGCCACAGTGTGATTTCTGGCAGAAGACAGAGAATTAATTGCTAAATTGTGATGTTCTTGTCCAAAACATTTTCTTTACCATTCAACTGACACATCTGCACAGAGGGAGTTACAATAAAAACTGCAAATAGCCGTCAAATTGTCATCTCGCTCTCGTCTTTGCTTTTGCACTGGAGATATTTCCAGGCTACCAACAATGGTGAACGTAACAATTGTGTTAATTATTCATGATTACATGATCTCAAATGCATTTTGCTCCCTAAACACAGCCAACTGTATATGTATGCAGCTAATGTGAGTCTGGCAGAATGTAAAATATTTAGGTGTACAAGCCCTTAACGCTTATAGGACCTCCACACAAGATACTGCAGTCAATACTACAGCAGGAAAATGATCAATGATGACACTGTGCTGGATATGAATAATATTTGCATTGCTGCCGTTGGACTGAGCCAAACCAGAGATCCTGAGCTCCTCTGTCCTTGACTCAAGTGTCGCCTTAATGCTGCATGTCTAGGATTCTTTGATGTGAGAACATTGCCCCCTGCTGATTCCCTTTTGAACTCTTAACAGAGGCCTCCACAAGCTGTGCTGACTGACAGAAGACATGCGGGATGGGGTCATGCAAATGTTGCAGAAAAATTTCTCTTAGCTATGACAACTTTTTCTTTTTCCTGTGTCACTCAATACCCATTTCCCTATGAGTTTCATTTGCAGTAGTAGATGTGTCACTTTCTGTTGATATTTGTGTGGACTTCACAAACCAAAGTGGTTGAGGAAATCACACAGAATAAAGTTTGAGTGGTGTAAATAATTCACACAAATCCCTAATAAATATTCAATACATAACAAAAACATACTAATTGATTTAGAGCATCCGGGCAGCTGTTATTCTCACTGCAGCATTAAAAGCCACAAAAACCCAGCATAATATCTTTAAAATGTCTCTATAGTGTTAAATATTGATGACTGAATAAAAATCAAAGTTTGGGAAGGTTGAGAAGAAGCATCTATCATTTCGTCACCAACTATCATCAGTTTTTGACTCAAATGTTACTGAATCCTGATTGGTTAACTGAAGAACATGACATCACCTTTTGTTTTTAAAAGCCAAGCCCCCGAGTTTCTGTCTGTAGTTTGTTTTCTTTGACATCACTTAATCTACATGTTGGTAAATAGAATATTAATCAGCAGCTAGTTTGATTGATTAACTAATTCAGGCAAAACAAAAGATATTCAGCTTAAGAAAAGCAGTAAATCATCGCATTTAATGAACTGAAAGCAGAAAATGTCTGCTCTCTGCATTTATTCTTGCCTACAAAGATCTGATTAGGGCTAATGCTTATCTTATGTCATCCTGATAATGGTCTCCTGGCAAAATAGATGCAAATTATTTCTTTGACAATTAACTAACCAATCAACTAATTGTTGCAGCTCTAGCTCTGATTGGTTGACCTGGTGGAAGAACACAACACCACATGTTTGAATCACTCAACAAATCAGAAATGCAGTGGATGGTTCAGGTCTGAACCCAGGCATCAGACAAAACATCCAGAACAGATACCACTCCTACAAATAACCGAAACTGTTTCAACTTTAAGATGTGTACTGTAACTGAACTGTAAGATGTTGATTAAGAGTATTGCTTTTCAAGGACTTTATAAACAAGGGATCCAGAAGGAATGCTGCAAGCCAAGCAAATGAAAAACAAAGCTTGTGCATTCCTGTAATTTTTTTTCCCTATAAAGCATCAGACAGCAGATGTCAGAGATATAGTTTGTATGTGCAAGCATATGACTCTTCTACATACCACATTGATCTTTTTTCATCTGTCAGGCAGGAAAACATAGATTTCATGATGAAATCTTCATGTCTGCTAGTTGAGTCATCTTAGATAATGGCTGAAAGATTGAAAATAAACGGTAAAAATCGCCTGGTGAGAGAAATTGGTATTCTACCAGCACCCCCGCTTCCAACTGATGATAATCTGTATTCACACAGTCTGCCATGTTAGATGAAAGCCTTCAATTAGCAGTCAATTCTATTCAGTATTTCCTATCATGCCAACACTATTTACATTTTCTGTCAGCACCAAAGGCTGCACCCTGCCCAACAGTTGCAGGAATTGCTACTGGTGAGAATATGAGTAACCCTGCTGTGAACAAAGTGCAAAAACAAGTGTTTTGTAGTAATCAGAGTGGTGGGCTTCTAATGCCTGATGCTCCCTACCTCGTGGCTGTAGATGTGAGGAGCCATAAGTTGAAGTGTCATCCTTTCAGTCTTAACCCAGGATGAAAAACTGTGACTCCAGCAAAGAGATGAAACACCTCTGATGCTTTGATTTACAGCTTCTTGCTGGCGGGGGTCTGCGCAGGCCCTCAGCATGATGCTTGTCCCCTCACCAGGTGTTCCTAGTGGAGACTAGTCGATGATTGAATTTCTCTGTTATACCTACATGACGCAGGTGGATTCACAGCTCATGCATTCAAAACAATATAGTAACTGTCTCCCAGTTTCACACACTTAAATAACATGGCAGGCACTTAAGTCTGGTTATGATAATATTATCTTTGTACTTGTGTGGGTGGCATCATGCTTTCATTGTGTACTGACAAGCATTGCCTTGAGAATTTCTTTTCTGGGGATAATAAAGCATCAGCAGTTGGCCTCATCGCTTGCAACTCAATAACCAAACTCACACTGAGATGCTGAGGAGCATCTCAATTCCTTTCTGTGTTTGTAAATTGGCCCAGTGTGGCGATTTTCATTCAGTGTCATTATTATTAGTATTGTACTGTGGTAGTATGGGTGGAGGGGGGGCATACACATAAAGGAACATATTTTCAAAGCCATGAGTAGACCAGTGGGAGTCCTTTTTCATTGAAAAAGAGCTAAAGGCCAGTCTGTGGCGACCCCACTTCTACTCAGCCCATGTGTCTTGCTGGGTCAGCCCAATAGCGCTCCAGGTCAGCTGGATTTCTGGCGGACCCCTGCTGGAAGAGATGAATTGAAACAAAAAATTAAATCCTGTTTTATAGAATGTGGTGCATTTGTGACAATATGTAAACACCAAAACAAACTGGCTAAACAATGGCTAACCTGTAGATGTAACAACATACAGGCAGCAAATTTGAAAATTACAGCTGCAACGATTGGTTGGCAACAAAACCAATTTATTGGCTGAGTTGTTTAGAAATGAAAAATGCCAAATATTTTTCTGGTTCCATCATCTAAAGTGTGAGAAATTGCTCCGTTTTTGTCTTATATCATGCAACTTAATATGGAATTTCAAATATAGAATTTGGGTTTTGGGCAAATCAAGCAATATGACCAGTAATTTGGTTTAGGCAAACAAACAAAAGCCATTTTTTCTACTATTGACTGACAATCATCTGGGAGGATTAATAAGGAAAACAATTATTTGTTGCAGTCTTTATACAAATGTTTCTGATTAATGTGGGAAGCATCATTATCATAATATTAATAAGTATATTTTCAAATATCAATAAGCATCACAATAAAAAAAATGCACACCCCATTGCATAGAATTATCAAAGAAGTTCAGAAGAATGAGCTTTGTTCCACTGTCTTCTAATAAAAATCAAACTTTTTTTACTCAGTCACTGATTTGAACATAAAAGTTTAAGATGATAACATGATGAGATCATCATAATACCATTGAGCCAAAAGCATGTAAATAATATAATATTAAAAAGTTGTCCTGACAAAATACACTGAAAAACAAATACTGTAAATATAAAAAAGTGAAAAGATAAAGCATCAGAGATGACTTGTTTTTCATTTGAATTTTGAAGTTAGCTTTGTGATTAAGAAAAAAAAAAGTAAGTCACTTAAGGCAAAATCATTAAACACATCAAGACGGGATCTCTAAACCACAGATACATCAAGAGAAATCACAATAAAACGACCAAAAAAATTGTAACCCAAACAGTGGGAATCTGTTGACATAGGGTCTGACATTGAGTTCTTCGTCTAAACTAGGCAACTGTCAGACTCATTTTTCTCCAGCACAGTCAAGTTGAGCTTGGCAACAGTAAAAGTTTTAGCTTTTTGTTTTCCCACAGTTTCCAATGTTCCATGGTGGCCAAAATATTCAGATCCTTTACTTTGGTAAAAGTACTTTTCCACACAGTAAAAACACAGCATTGAAAATAAAAGTCATACACAGAAAATATTATCTAAGTAGGTATAACCAGTAAAATGTTCTTACAAATGGCAGAAGGAAAAACAGCAGACACCCACTTTTAAGAGGCTGGACACATTAAATATTGGGAACTTTTATCAAATAATCACTAACTGTGTATATGTTTGTGTGGTTTCATCCATATTAAAGCATCATTTTGCAAAATCCGAAAGTACAGTATTTCCTTCTGTCTTGCAGTAGAGTGGAAACACAAAGTAGCATAAAATGAAAATACTCAAGAACAAATTTCTCAGATTTGTAGTTAGCTGTAATGTACTGAGTTACATTTGGTTAGTACAAAAAACTAATGATTGTGTCTTGCCTCTTGTCCATTTTGTTTGTCTTTAGCTTTAGAGATGCAAAACAACCACACAGAGACACAAAATGACTTCAGAGAGATATAAACTGTGTAGGAGACAATCAAGCACAAAAAGAAAAAAAAAAAAAAAGACAAATTGACCACAACTACAGAGGCGTGCAAAAACAACAATGGCTGCAATTATATGCGAAATCACCACCAGACACAAAGCAACACAAAACAATCATAGAGATGCTAAACCACAAAGAGACAAAAAAAAAAAAAAAAAAAAAACAAGGGATGCAAATTACAAGAAAGGGACACAGGTCAACTACGGAGACACAAAACGACACAAAACAACCACAAGGAGACACAAAACAACTGCCGAGAGGCGCAGAATGACCACAAAGAGACGCAAAACGACCATGAAAGCCACCACAGCCTTGGTGGTGGTGGGGGTGGGGGCTACTCGCCTGTTCCCAGTGGGGCGGGGGGCATTTTCCAAAAAAAGTCCGGTGGTTGTCCTGATGGGGAGGGCGGCGGCGGCGGCGGATGTGGTGGCGGTGCTGCTGCCGTCTGTGTCGCTCCCTGTCCAGGGGGGAGCAGAGGAAGCTGTAGCTGTTCACGGCACCAATCAGCTGTGAGGTTACTTTGACGCCCTGCCCAAACAACACAGGCAGCAGCATAGCTTGCCGGAGCTACAGCGACCGATAGTTAGATTGTGTAAATTTTTTTTTTTTTTTTTAAATCCACTTAAATCCACTTAAATACTTTGGTTGTGTGTCCTAAACGAGCGACGTCGGGGCAGGTGACTACAGACCTCGCCGGGACGATGTGATAGAGTAATGTCATCTAGCCTCTGTTAGCTGCTATTAGCAAGGTGTCAGATTCTAGCCGAGTTAGCTAATGTATGTGTGTAACTCGGTAGTTAGTTGTTGAAAAGTTGTTTTAGACAACCTTTCTGGGGAGAGTAACGTAATGCCGACGAGTTTTCGAACATATATGTGCATTAGGTGTTAGTCAACAGGGCAGCCAACAGTATTTGTCCGATGTGTTTATATCTGCTAGCGCCGGGTACGTGGTTGAAATTCAAGCTAGCGGGCGAGCGTTGAGTTAGCTTAGCGGCTACATTAACGTCAACAGCCACCAAACTGGACAAAACATTGGATTTAGTCGGGTTTAAGTCGGGCTCGGCGGGTTCGCTGACCCCTCAGAAGAAGATGAAGAAGAGGAAGGAGCTGAATGCCCTGATTGGACTCGGGGATAGTAAGAGGAAGAAGACCAAAAAGGGCTCCGGGCACCGACTTCTCCGAACAGAGCCGCCGGACTCTGAGTCCGACTCAAGCTCAGACGACGACGAGTTCAACAACATGAACGGCGGAGCCAACTTTGGGAAGTGAGTGATCGATTTAACAACATTTTGTGGTGGAGTAATACATCAACTATGTAACATTAACTTGATTACATAAAAAACAAAAATAAAACGGAGCTGTAACGTTTGGATTATTCTATTAATCTACGGTAAAATAAATAACTCGTGACTCGTGAACATTCGCAGGTTCTATCTTTTTAAATGCGATGATTAGATGCAATTCTTTTTCAGACTGATTATTATTGGGTCATGGAATTGGTTGAATAAATCAAGTTATTGAAATTGATTATCATGGGTTGTGGGGATTTTTACTGGGCAATCTTTTAGACTATTACAATAACTCGAATCTGTATCTATCCGATTAATCAATAGTGACAATGACCACTACTTGCAGCCCTCAATTAAAGACTGAAGCAGCAGGTTGATTGTTACTAATTTTAAGAACAGCCATTTTATTTCACATCAACATAGGTAGGTAGATAGATGTTTTGATCTCGTCCTTGGAGAAATTAAATTTGTAATAAACAGGATTATAAAATATGTAGTATTATACTATTAATCAATCAATTGATCATTGCTTGCTTCTCTTATGCACACAGAGAAGAGTAAAACAGAAGACACGTCCAGCATGCTAAAACATGTTTTTTCTGAGGCCTAATATCAGCCAAATTAGATTTGATCTATAAGTCGCATGCGTATGATATGATGATACAGTAGGTAGCAGCTCACATTTTGATGGAATAGCATGCAGTCTGAAAATATCACCTTCATTAATAATGAAAGAGGCTGTGAAGTTCTGATGTCTAACATTACCACGTTCCTTCTTTTCACAGGAGAAGCTACACACAGTGCTGCAATGTCTGCTATCCCCTGTTTCTGTTCATCATACTAGCTGCTTGTGTGATGGCTTGTGCTGGACTCATATGGATGCAGATTGCCCTGAAAGAAGATCTTGACTCACTGAAAGAAAAGCTGCACAGCAGTAAGACTCCTTATCACCACCAGTTACCTTGTGATGGTCACAAAAAGTTTACCCTTTGGACACTTAAACTCATTATATTTTAGGCGCGTATCCCAGTCATGCATTCCTTAGTTTTTAACATTGCTATTAACTGTTTTACTAACAGTGGAATCCAGCCAGAAGGTGTCATCAAGCGAAATCCCAAAACTAAGTGAGGACCTCAAGAACAAGGAGAGAAAGCTCGACGACATTGAGAATGGGGACAAGGGGATGAGTAAACTTTGGTCTAACCTAACAGAGATGAACAGAAAGGTCAGTTTTTGCCTGCCTCATGTACAAACTAGTGGTTACAATAACCTAGAGCTGTTCCAATACATTTTAACTTAACAATACTGATTCCAATACCTGAATTTATCTATGAACCATTACCAAGTACAAAGGCATTAAAAAAGCTGTATACTACAAACCCCGTGTGGATCTGATATGATTGCTGTCATTGTTATATGGCATGGCTCAGGTTAAATCCTTTGTAAACTATGAACAAATATATGACTGCTATAGAATCTCTTAAACAAAATAGTATATTAACTTACAAACAGTGGTATGCAAGTAATACATATTAAACATGCTGCAATAACAGCATGGCATAAATGTACAATTGTAAACCAGTATTCTACCATAGTAGCTAAAGTGGCTAAGCAAGTTTAGATTTTTTTATGTCACAAAATGCTGCTTTGTCACTCACAGTTTCAGAATTGCAACATTATGTTTGCTGGTAATATGACAGCTGTGTGACAGCTACACGTGAGTTTCAGTTTACACATATATTTTTGGAGAGGAGTTTCACACAGCATAAAGTTTGCAAACACTGAAGTAAAATACTCAACCTCAGTTAGTCTGGATTTTGTGTTCATTAAATTCTTGGAGGCGTAACTGAATGGTTTGTGTCATGTTACTCTTGCAGATCAGCTTGCTGGACTCTGCTGTAAACCATTTAAAGGCCAACTTAAAATCAGCTGCTGATTTAATCAGCCTTCCCACAACAGTTGAAGAACTACAAAAGGTAAAGGCAGGGCAAAAAAAAAAAAAAATAGACATTTGATTCAAAATCTATTTATTAATATTCTTTTTTTATACTGATTTTGACACTTGACATTTTAGAGTGTTGCTACAATTGGCAGTACACTAACAAGTGTCCAGCATGATGTGAAGACTATGCAGGCTGCTCTTGAAAATCAGAAGAAAGATGATGACTTGAAGAAGACAATGGTAAGTTTAAGCCAGTTACATTTTCAGTAGTTTAACAGTGAACAACTCAGTTGCTGTGATAACATGAGGTGGGTTTCCATAATCCTGTTTTATGCATTTTTTCAGTTTGCATATAAAAAACATCTGAACAGTGTTTTTTTTTATTTTTTTTTAACACTTGGTTCAATTGGAAATGTTGGCATGTGAGTGAAACAAAAAATAGTGGAAATAGCCACTGCGAATATGTGGCTTATTATAATTCTTGTGTCGTCTTCTTATGCCCTAATTCTCAAAAATGGTAACTAATTAAATCCATCAGCGGTTTATCTCATCAAACCAACTCCAAATATTTGCATAATGGTTGTGGATAGAAACACGCATTGAATTAGCATTTTCTTTGGCAGATTTTTAAAGAAATTTGGATGGAATCTCCATTATTTCATATTGAATATGTTTATTGGGCTTGAAAACCTTACCACCTCTACAACAACTTCAAATACACATCTTGATGCTTACTGTGTATAGCTATAATTCTGTATATCTGTATATATTTATATGTCAGAAGGAATTAACTCTTTTGACTCTCTCCAGTCCTCAGTCACAGTGAAAGGGAAGTAGTCAGAGAATAGCCTTAACCTTTCAGAACAAACTGTATGTTAAACCACTGAAATGTCGATACATTGTTTTGGCCCACTGACAAACTTCACAAAAGAAAAATGTTCTTTGGAAATCAAATGTTCCTTTGGAAGTAACTTGGGACTGCGAGCTCTTGTATTACACATGAGCGAAGCTGATGGATTTTTTATGAGTCAAAGTTGGATTTCACTTATGTTTTTGGGTATCTTGCCTTATTTTATTTACCTCTTCAGTTCTCTGCAGATATTGCTAGAGGCTGCTTCTCTGATCATTTATCATTGATGTATAGATCATGGTGTGTATGAAAAACAAAATGATACATTCAGCTTATGTGAATCAGTGAATCACTTCATGTATCAATGTGTAATTAAATACTTCTCAACTCTTAGATATTGCAGTTGTTATGCATATTTGTCTCACACAGAATTGAGGCTAATCCACTTACATACAGCCAAGATGACTCTGTTGATGAAATGTCAGTTGATCTGCTCAAGAGTAGTGTGTATCCGAAACTTAGCCACTGCCAGATTAATTTGTTTATCTGTTTACCCCCAGCAAGCATGCATGTTTTTGCAGTTCTTGTCAGGCTTACATTTACTGAGTTAAGAAGATCCTGTCATTTCTTGGGTCCCTGTATTGGGTTTCCATTCATAATACATGAAACAAGTGCCAATCTATTTTTGGATCTTAGATGCTTTAGTTTCCTGTGTAAAACTAGGTCAAATATGCGAGACAACTGCAGAATGTTTTCTTCACTTAATTTTTCATAAACACAACAAGATGGGGAGAGAAGAGGATGACCAAATAATTACACACTTGTATATATATTTTATACAGCCACCTCAATAATTGAGGGATGTCAATCATTGCTTACAGGCTGAGCTCTCTTTTAGTCTCATTTCTTAATATTTTGAGGTACACGTCAATGTAAATGTGAAAATTAGTAACTTGGTTCACTTTCTGACATCTCCTACTTTCATCTGTGAGGACATTTACCCTCTGTTTGATTTCCCATGAGTGCTCTCATCTTAGAAACAGGAAATCTCATTTAACAGTGAACTGCAGGTTGACGGTATTTTTTTATTGTCATAGGACATAACAGACCTGAGAAAAGCAGTGAGTGAGACTAACAAGACAGAGCAGCAGCACCATACATGGACAGCTGAGCAGATCCACATCCTCCTCTCAACGGTTGCCAATCTTAGTCAGAGAGTGGTCTCATTAGAGGATCGGTCAAAACAAAGCGTGAGTCTCGTAAAGATACACATTTACTCCCTGCATTTTTAAGAGTTTAAGTGTTTTTGTATTGTGTTTGTTGCAGAGAGTTAAACTCCATTTTACCTTTTGTCTGCCATCTGTTTTGCAGATAAAAGACAAAGACTTAGCAACTCAACCGGCAATTACAAGTGAAGCTCCCGCAACAGAAATGGCAAAACAAGCTACTACAACCAAAGCAGCACCTGGAGATGCACAGGGTATTGTGTTGGATAAAGCAGGCTGTCACCTAATCTTTCCCATGTTGCATTTTTGTATATTTTTTTTTCTCATTATATTTTATTTACACAGAAGTGTCCACACCTGTGACAGAGCCGCTCACTAGCAGGCGTCCACGCTTCTTAACCCCAAACCGCTCCAAGAGAAATGCCAAGACAAGATGCCCAGAGAGGGTGTTCCTGCCTGGTGTCAGTTCTCTGAAAGGTGCATACAACTAATACAAAGTGTTAAATGATATTTTGAGAAACAGATCTATTTGTGGTCATGTCAAAATTTAACACTAAGAAATTAAGTGCATTTCCTTAAAACACTACAAATTGTGTTGTGAACGTAACCATGCAGAGTCCTTATCAACAACCTCTGTTTGTGCGTCTTTCTGAATAAAAATAACCTGTTTTTTTTTTGGTTTTTTTTTTCCGAACAGACGTGGAGGACATGTTCGAGCAGGCAAGTGTTGGACATAATTCCCCCATTATAACTTACCAAGAGCTGAGGAAAATATTTGGAACATCAACTCCCAGTGCTCGTACCTTGGAGTGCTTTGACAATGACGGGGACCAGAGGTACTCCCTGAGAGAGCTGAAAACTGCTGTAGGTGTGTGAGCACATTATCACTGACAGCAGTGAACAGTATTGAAACCCCGTGGGGTCTGAAGGGCGCGGAGTTCCCGACCCTCTTCTGTAATTGCTGCACTTTTGTGAACTGAGTATTTATCATACTGATTGTGGAACAGTGGCACTGGCATGCCCCCAACTCCCCCCCCCTTCAGTCCATCTCAACAGAACCTCAGCTACAAAACATGATCTTAAATTTAAACAGTAATCAATATACTTGTATGCAGAATATTCAACACTTATTTTAGCAACTCCCTTGGTTTATAATAATAAACCATGGAAAATTACCATTGTAAATTATTTTGAATCCCATTTTCCACTCTCTATTCTCAAAATTACTGTTTTCCTGTACCTGTGTTTTGTTCTTTTAACCAGTCTGTCTCATCTTGATGTAACATTTTTGTGTTTAGCTTCTGTGGAGACTGTAAATGTCTGTTGCAAAGGTCCCCACCCATCTACACAAACACCTGGTACAATTCACCTGAACCTTATTTATAGGAGACCTGGTAGAATTTTATGAATGTTTACAAATGACTACTAGAAACAGACTTTTTGTGAAACTTTGCTTTTGTTTTTAGACAGTTTCCTAACGTATCTGCAACATACAATTGAGCATAAGAATAAAGATTTTTGTATGCTCTTTTCTAAGATTAAAAAGCTTCTAATTCTGTCATTGAGTGTTTTCTCATTTATCTGCAGTTAGTTGCAGATGGGATTATGTGTTCAGTCCATCTGTACATTTATTTGTTTGATCTGTAGTTTTGGGGGGGGGGGGGTTTGGTTTGGTTTTTTGTTTTTTTACTTTGTTTTTTTGCTGTTTTCAGTTGTACTAGATTTGAAGGGCTATGAACACTTTGAATCAGCTGGAAAGAAATTTGAAGTGGTAACTCATGAGGCATATGTAGCAATAACAAAATGACAGTTATTCTTTGTTTGAAATTGCAGTAGACAGAAAGCTCACATTGTGTAACAGGTAGTATAAGAGGCACTGACATCACTCTTTACTTGATTCATTTTATTCCATTTTTATGGACCTAATAATGGTGTATTTACATAAGTTTGTCATACTCAAATGTTATACTCTGTAAAAAATGTGTAAAAGTATTCTCAGCCAATTATCTTGTGAAGGGGGTTGGGTTGGTAACATTTGCTTTATGGTCTTAATCTCAACATTGTACATTTTTAAAATAATTCTGTTGTGCTTTGCATGTTGCTTATAATGTAACATGAACAAATAATTTATAAATTTAACATAGTCAAGGACTTGTTTTGCAGGACAATGGTTAGATGAGCTCAAAATGTAAAGTAGCTTTGGTCATCATGACTTAGATTTTTGGTCCATGCAGCTACTGTTCATGAGAGATTTTTTGAATGTGTTTTTGTGTGAGCACCAATGAATAAACACAATTAAAGGTTTGATTTATGGTCTGTCTGGTGTTTTAAGGGATTAGGTGAGAAGCCATTTCTTGTGGTGGTAGTTGATGTTTTACTTGAATGTTGCACATCACTTCAAAGTTCAATCCAACTACACAAAAAGAAGCAACAATGGCATTTTAACATATTTACACATTTCTGACATACTTGTACAAAAATACCTCTCTTAGCTGCTTTAACAACAACATTGTGGGCGAATCATTTCCCAGACAGTTATGCTAGCGCCCCTTTAGCCCTCCAGTCCCTGGACAACAGCCCCAGCAGCTCCTCTTCATCCTCCTCTTCCTCGTCAACGTTGCCACCAGTCTCCATCAGTTCTTCCTTCCTGGACGGTTTGCTTTTCACCACATCGCGTTTGTCTCTCAGCAGCTCGACCCTCTTGTAACATTCAATCTGTTCGTCGATTTCGTCGATCTGACGTTCAAGGCGACCCTCCTCGTCGTCCTCGGCTACGATGGCCTCCGATTTTGTGTTCACCTGTCTGATCTCCTTCTGAAACTCTTCCCACTCCTTGTCCATCTGATCTTTGGGTGCGTCGACGTTGCGCACTTTGGCATCTCTTATAGGGTCGTCGAAGAAACCCTCCGGCAGCGCCTCGGCCGTGTTGTCTTTCTTTTCTGCGCCTTTCTCTTGCACGTCTGCTTTGAGGATGGAACCAGAGTGGGAGATGGCGGGCGCGGATGGGATGGAGCTGTCAAAGAAATCCGATGGTAGTGCTGGAACTTCAGCCCCCGGGGGGTGAGGTGGGTTTGTGGTTCCCGCCTGACCTGCCTCTTCTGCATTTGCCTCATCATCATCCTCCTCGTCATAAACTCCAGCCAAGAGACTCAAACCTGCAGACTTATGAGCAGAAGCAGCTTCCTTTTCCTTGGGTTTCTCAAAGAAATCTCCCGGTAGACCCGACGACGCCGACTGGTCTACAACCGGCGCTGGTTTGGCTTTTTTCGCGTTAACGTCCTCGCTGTCCGGTGTTTTCCTCTTCACCGGTTGGTTCTGGGGGGTCGCTGGCTGACTCTTTGCTTCCTTCAGCTCGGCAACCTTTTCTTTGTGCTGTTTTCCGAGGACATGAGCCGGCCATAGCAGCTCGGACTTCACCTGCACACTGCACAACACGCAGCTGAGGTGGCCGAGGCTGTTGTATTTGGCAAACGGAGACTCAACGCGCTTCTTGTCCGTTGTTTGTCTTTGCTTTTCTCTCATCAAGCGCCGCAGTTCTTCTTGATTTACAACTTTCTTCCCTTTCTTTGAAGCTGCCATTTTTCAAAACAACTTGTGGGCTGGCTAGCTAGATAGTTGCTCGCTCGCGATCTACAAGCCCGTCTCACAAAGATGACACCGATTCCACGACCTCGCGTCCAAACAGAGAAGGGGGGGGCAGTTCATGATCTCGCGAGATTAGCCAGCTAGCTGAGTCGTTAGCTCTCGCTGGTTCATTGTAGCGTCTGAATTTTGCCGCAAAGCAAAATAGAATCGATACCATTTAAAAATGTATAACCAAGAAGCAATGGAAGAGACAACGATGTAGTCGTTTGCCGTTCGTGCTTATCATTAGCCGTGTGTTGATTTTGTGCGTGTGTGTTTTGTTATGTTCAGCATTATTCTCTGTTTTCATCGCCGCACCCACCGTATTCATTTTTATTGTGGGCTAGCTAGCTTCCAAACTGTGCAGGGAGCTTATGTTGGCTGTGGAGCCGGGCAGCAGGTGTAGCGTCGTTTGATTAACACACAGAGAAAGCTCAACTTGCCACGACGCTGGATTTCAATCATTTTTGCGGATATTGCTAATGCTGACTCGCTCCTTTTTTGATTTATTCACTAGCCCGTAGCCAATTGGTAAGTTAACCTGGTTAGCGTACACCAATCATCATGACAGGTGAGAAGATACGCACCATGCGAAAGGACCACAACAAACCAAACAAAAATGACGAGATAATGGACACGTACGATGAGACTTCAAACGGGACCATCCCCAACGGTACCAGTAACCATTTCAAATCCAACAAGGCGTTTCACAAATCCGTCAAAACCTCCGTACTGCAGCAGCAGCTCAATGCAAACAACATTAACGGGAATCCATCATCAATCAGTACCATCGTCAATGATAATAACAAGAATCCAATAATCCTGACGAGTGAGGACTTGGAGTTCCCTGTTCATGAATGCGTGTTCAAGGGAGACGTGCGTCGGCTCTCCTCTCTCATCAGGAACCATAGCATCTCTCAGAAAGATGTGCATGGTAAGATCCCTGCTATTCTGTTTGTTTGTTGAAATGTATTACATAGCGGGCATATTTCGTCACTTTGTGTTGGACTGTTGGTTTGTGCTGATTGTCTCATTGTGCTTGTCCTCTCAGGAAACACACCTCTTCACCTGGCTGTGATGCTGGGCCACAAAGGTAGATCTGATCAAACTGATTGCACCGAACTTGCTTTTCTGTATCTTAACAACTGTATTGTTTAAAATAGGATGGACCAAAATGGAACAAAAGCTCTCACAAAATAATCTGCCAGTTTCAGTTTAAAGTCCAGAAAATTACACCGGATCTGCTGTCCACCGTGGCCCTGCACCTGTCATATTGTGGCTTCATTGGAATAGTTTTAGGCAAGGTCACTTATAAAGTGCAGTCAGTTCTCCCCATCCTGGGAGTAGCATCTGTACTTTTGCAGCACTCAGCTTGTCCTTTCTGACCCATGCAGTGGGTTAATAAACACTAATATTTAATATAATAGTTGTTAGAGAAATTCAAACACACCACAATGTTGTGTTCTGTCTTTATTTAGAGGAAATTAGCACCTCCTCATCTGCTGAGATTTGGGGTTCCCCATTTTGATTATATCAAAGAGTAAATGGATTTGGCTACATCTAAGTAGTGCATATTATTTTTATTAACTGCCTAATATACTTACCATACTTGGTGTACATTTGGCAGAGTATGGACAATTCCAGCTTGCACAGACATTTCTGTCACAGCAAGGAGACACAGCATGTCTGGAAATCTTTTGCTTTGCTTTTTTGTATATGCTTGCAATGAAATGTTCCAAATGGATAAATAAGCAAAAAAAAAAAAAAAAAAGGGTGTGGGGGGGTAAGATTCGAGCCAGGATCTCTCTTCCAGGACAGAAATAGTCACTGCCAATAGCTGATGCTGATCTTAGTGAATCATCTAAATACAGGAAAAATGCATAATGAGTTCTCAGTTTGAATTTTAGTAGTCTGTTGAACATGGACATCTTTTATCCAAACTGTGTTAAGAAGTTAAGGTTAAAAACTCAACATTTACTGTTAATACTTGCAGTGACTGTTGGCTCAAAACAACAAATTGAAATGTGGTGAGTCTGCAGAGAACCAAAGCAGACTCAGTCACATTTCTCTCTGTGACAATTTGATTGTTTTCCTTTCAGAATGCGCCCTCCTCCTGCTGGCCCATAATGCACCTGTAAAGATAAAGAACGCACAAGGATGGAGTCCTCTAGCAGAAGCCATCAGCTATGGTGACAGGCAAATGAGTAAGTCATGTCAATAGTGTTCTGAATAGCTGAGAGCTGTCCTGTGGTTTCCATATTGGATGTTTTTATGATGATCTCCCTGGCATACCTGCAATCATACATTTGAAATTTAGGTTGAGTTTTGCCTGTCTTGATGGTTTTATAGATTTGCAATAGCTTTAGTTAGTGTTTGTGAATTAGTATGTTCTGCTGTATTATGGGGAACCAAATCAGTTGAACTCGTTACAGTTGAATTCCAGTTAAAATATCTGCAAAAAACCAAGGTTAAACTGGAGAAACTGGAGAAATGGCACAACATGTGTTTCAGTCATTTCACTAAGTCAGTACATATAAAGATGCAAGTGGTATCTGGTCAGTCCAGCTAAAAAGCTAAAGGCGGGATTTTGTGTGAGCAGTCGTCATCCAGATGGGCTGGAACACAGCCTGAATCATGGCTTACTGTTAGGAAGCCCTGAGCTTACAGCCTGGTCACCACCCTGCTTAATGATGCCACTGCTTTTAAATCTGACATCCAGTGAAAAGAGACAAATGACATGTGAAAGGCACCAGCTAATACCCTTTGAGATTAATTCACTGTTCTGTGCTTTTAAAGGTGTGTGGTTAATTTTGTTTTATTCACTAAAGACAAAAGAAGAGATGAAGGCTAGGCTAAGTGTCTAAAGAGACTGGACGCTAAATATTTAATCTCAGTTTTTGTGACTAAACTGAGATCAATAATTTCACTTGTTGGTATTTGGCTCTAAAGATAATGTAACTGTCAATTATCATCCTTCTCTTATATTTCCTCTGGAGGTTGTGAGGCCCAGTAGTTTGAGAAATGACCCTCAACCTTGTTAGTATGCGTCTCAACCCTCCACGCCTGCTGTGGCAGGCTGGCTTGGGACGGAGACCAGGAGTTTTGCTTTGAGAAGGTCACATCACTCACAAGGGTGAAGGGGAGGCAAGGAAGCAGAGAGAGGGGGGTGATAACATTCACACCATCAGTAAGGACAAAGAAAGTGAAACTCCACTGAAAGTGAGGTATTTAGATCTAGATCTCTGTTTAAATAAAATTAAATCAGTCAGTGATAGTTAGACAAATGTAGAATAATGTGTGCATAATATTAAATGTGTGGGTTGCAGCTTTCCCCAAAATACTGCAGTTTTGTTATCAGCTATCACCTTTCACGTTTACATATGTGCACACTGCGTCAGCAGCTCGCTCACTGCTTTTCTGTGTGTTCAATGACGAGTGCAGCAAGTGCCTCATCAGCACTTCTCTCCTCAGTCACGTTCATATGTAAGGATGACCAGGATACATTTGAGATATGGTGATTTACTGAGGTTCCTGCAGTATTGTTGAATGATTAATGGTCAGTTTGTTAGAGAGCTGCACTTCACGAGACAATGTATTCAGCTGATTCAACCCCTGCCACGGATAGTTGTAATATTGATTAATGAATATGAAATATATATATATATATATATATATTTGTTTCTTGGACTCGGGCACTCCTGCACTAATGATGTAATCCAATAAACCTGTTCCTCCAGAAAGTCTCCATTCCGGTTTTGTTGACACTGTCATAAAACATAGTGGTGTTAATAAAACAATATGTTATAGCACTGATGTCATGCTTAGTGGTGGTGATGTACTAAAACATTTTATTCAGAGTTGTTTTTAATAATTCTACTTTGGCTTGCCGTGCTGTAGTTTGTCACATGCGTGACAAGCTAAAATCAGCCAATGATATCAACTGTGATTGATATATTGATATATTGACCAGACTTTATTTGGGAAGTCAAGCTGTATACTATTATATACCAGAACAATTGTGATGTAAGAGAATGGGCCATATACCTTATTTAGCATCATCTAGGTGTGAAGTTGGATAACTGACATGAGAGAATAACTGCATTCTTTTTCACCCTCTTTCTGCAGTCACAGCAATACTGCGGAAGTTAAAGCAGCAATCCAGGGAGAGTGTGGAGGATAAAAGGCCAAAATTACTGAAAGCTCTCAGGGAGGTGAGGATCACAGCTGGCTTTAACTTCCACAGATGTTGCTGCCACACAGAACTCAAATGTAGATAGCTGGGTTTTTGCTCCATTGTATTTTGAAAATCTCTGCAGACCTTGATTTGCATAAATGACTATTGTCTGTCCTTGAGGATGCATATTAATTGCTGAAATACATAATGTGAACTCTTCACTTAACTGTACTTTTTCTCTGACCTGTTAAATTAGAATGTATCGGTTAAAATCCTTTGTTTTGAAATGTTTTGTCTTTTCTGTAGCTTGGTGACTTTTATCTGGAGTTGCATTGGGATTTTCAGAGCTGGGGTGAGTTTTCATCTATTTCACATTAACAAAAAAGTTGCAAACTAATGAATTATAATACTAGCTGCATTTTGAAAACAGCCCTTTGGGGTCAACTGTGTCTTTTGTATGTCATGAATGGAAAACCCACAATGTGAATAAGTTGATCTATTAGCCACACTGGAATTCATTGACTCTCATCTGTATTGTAGTGCCTTTATTGTCCCGGATGCTGCCATCTGATGCTTGTAAAATCTACAAGCAGGGCATCAATATCAGGTGAGACATCAAATTCTATATTAAAGGTATTGTAATGACTAACGGGAATCTGATTTCAGTGAGTGTTTGAAGCAGCAAAATGTAGATATTCAGGTCGAGGACTTCTTTTAGATCTGATAAGTAGGGCGCAACAGTCTTCACAGACCCTCTCATCTCTTCTCTCTCTTTTAATTTAGACTTGACACCACTCTCATAGACTTCACTGATATGAAATGCCAGCGTGGTGATCTTAGTTTCATTTTCAACGGCGAAGCTGCACCCTCCCAGTCTTTTGTGGTTCTGGACAATGAAGCAAAAGTGTACCAAAGAATACACCATGAGGTAAGTGAGCGGTATCACTACACTTTTAATGTTGTGTTATCAGCTGCTTCATACAAATAACAACTCCTAACTTGTTGTTTTTTCTTATGCAAGGAGTCAGAGATGGAGACTGAAGAAGAGGTGGATATTCTGATGAGCAGTGACGTTTACTCCGCAACCTTGTCAACTAAGTCCATCACTTTCTCCCGTAGTCAGATTGGCTGGCTCTTCAGAGAGGATAAAACGGTAAGGCTTCACTGATAAGAATGCTATACACAATGTGACTACTATACTGTGGCTTGAAGGTTTAAGAGGTTGGATCGTCTACACGCCCACATAGTTGGAAAGCTGCCCTCATTAATGATATTACTTGTGTAAAGTCAAAGAGAGTCAAATCAGCCAGAATTATTAAAATCATCTTTTAGGCTTTACAATGCATGCACAGTACCTTTTTAAATTGATAAATTACAAATTGCATATATTTACATGAGCTCTTTTCCAAAAGCAGGTTAATTTACTGGGAAAAATGTAAAACGAGACACAGTGTAAATATCAAACGCATGGGGGAAACATTAAAAAAAGTGGGTTAACGAAAAAAGAGAAACATGTAAGCAAGTGTATAAAGGTGTATTTTATCCTTTCATTATTTATTCTAGCTTTCCAGTCATAACCCATTGAATTGCAGGAGCTGCTTATTTTTTGAGAAGAATAAAATTTGTAATAACATACGATAAATGAAATGAAGCATTGTGGCGCGAATGAGATGCCTCATCCTGTGAATCATGTTTGACAGATGTAAAGGCACATGCTCGTCTGGTACAAGTCCCAATGAAAATCAAATCATCGTTATCATCATTATAAGCTCTTTTTTTTTCTCTCTGTGAAACTGAAATACAAAAAAGGCAATTCCAATTTAAATTATGAATGATGTCACAATGTTTTTTTTGTAAATTTTTTTGCGTACGGTTCAGCTCCTAGTTTAAACATTGTCTACTAGTGACCCATTGTCATATGTTGATTATGTCTGACATGTGCGTAGTGTAAGAGTCAAGTAAGAAATATCCACTTTTTTCACAAGAAACAATCAGAGTAGAGTAAAATAGAAAAAAAACAAGCATTTTTACGTCAAATCTTTTTTTTTGTTTTGTTCCACTATGAGTCTGAAAGATGTGTGTAGTTCATAGCCTCAGTGGAGAGAATTAAACTTTTAGCCTTCTGTAAAGTTAGTATGCTCTTACCCTCAGGCTGCTCCTCGACACATTTTAAGAAGTGTGCTCTAGGAACTGAAATCACTGGGTGACGTAATATCAAAATCTACTTGTTTTCTGTACAGGAGAGAGTAGGAAACTTCCTGGCTGACTTCTATGCAGTAAATGGTCTGGTGCTAGAGTCAAGGAAACGGCGAGAGCATCTCAGCGAGGAAGACATCCTGAGGAACAAAGCCATCATGGAAAGCTTGAGTAAAGGTGGCAGCATCAGTGAACAGAACTTTGAGGTGAGATGAAAGAAAGCCAACACCCCCCCCCCACTTGCCTTAATTCACAAATGGTAAATAGTAAAGGCACTCTAATGATCGTGATTATGCCACTAACTGATATTCTCCTGACCCCAGCCTGTGAGGAGGCAGTCCCTCACAGCTCCAGCCCCCAACACAATTTCTTGGGAAGAGTACATCACTGCAGAGCACGGAAAGTAAGCATCTGGTGTTTTCTATGATTTAATCAGTCCTTTGCTAATCCTATGATACATTTATTCTGGGCAGCTACAAGAACAATGATGTATGCTGAATCTGACATCCATGTGAACCGCCGAAGATTATGAAAAGCTGTATGTTCACGTGACTCTATTCCCACCTTCAGGCCACCTCATCTTGGGAGAGAGCTTGTGTGTAAGGAAAGCAAGAAGAACTTCAAAGCCACTGTAGCCATGAGCCAGGATTTTCCTCTAGGCATTGAGTCGTAAGTACATCCCTCCCTCCTTAGATCTATTTACAAAGCTTTCTGCACTGATTCATCCTGGGTGAATATCCTTGGACACACTTGGGATTTTTAGAAAAGGGTAGTGTGGAAATAAAATACTTCATATGAGATAATTGGACCAGGTAGATATGAGGGCTTCGCTGGAAGCCACTGATGAGATGCTTGCAAAAGCAACTGTTGCACCATATAACAGCAGAGGTGTTTCCACATTTTTGCATTATTACTTAACCCAACAAGGTTATAATGAGCTGTGCTTTGGCTGTTTTCTAGGGGGGAAAATCTTCTTGTTTCTCCTATCTTCTCATTTCCTATGCTCTTATTTCATGCACTTTGTGGCACTACTGTGGTTTGGATTGTCCCTCATTGTTTTGGCTGTAACAATAAGTGTAAATGTCAATATTAGTGTCTGACGAACACATGGTTTTCAAAGCCAACATCCATCAATATGGTGGATAAAGGACAGAGGAGAAAAAGCTCAGAGAGAGGTTACTGTAAGTTACAACTTTATGTTAAGGTCATTATCATGTCTAAAAATTGCTTTTTATCCAACCAATCAATATCCAAAGATACGCTGTGTATTAGTTTATCAATGACAAACTAAATCATCACAGTTTACATTTTAAAGGCTGGAAACGTAAAAAATGAATTGGCTCAGTTACTACAAATTCAGTCAGACCCAACTATCTCAATAGTTGGCATTTCATTTTCTGTCAGTGCACTAAGATTAACCAAATACTTGTTTCAGCTCTTAATAACCATTGGTTTCTACGGGTATCATTGCTTCATTTTTGTGATTTTTGTGATTTTTTTTTTTTTTTTTTTTTTTTTTTAATGCAGAAAACAAAATGAATTGCATTTTCAGTCTAAGTTTTCATTTTATGCATCAAAAATGTAATTTTATGTGGCTGTGATGTCATGATCACATAAGAAAGAAGTTCATGGAGAACAAACAAGATCTGAGGAAAATAGAAATTTTAAAGGATGAAGTCATGTCACACTGAGTAGATGAGGAGGTATGATTCAAACAGGATGTGGTTTGTAATGGGATACATGCAGTGCTGTAAAATATTATTTGGACATAATGTACAAAATTGCTTTATCTTTTCTGCTTAATGAACCTTAATGGAATCAGCAATAAACCCCCACCTTTTATAACAGCTAATGGATTTTTTAATGGTATTTTGCTTTGTGATGTAAAATATGTTGTACTTAGTACTCACTAAATGTTTGATATATTGTCATTAGTGCCCAAGATGAGATCAATTTAGCTAGTTTTCAGTCTCATCCCCACTAATCATCAGAGACTGTCGTGGCCAGAGCCATGTTATTGGCTTGTCAGTCCATCCTGTTCACGGCAACGCAATGTCTCAGTAATACTTTGAGGGAACTTTTGGCACAAACAATTTGAATCAAAGAGGAACTCATTAGAACTTGGTGGTAAAAGGTCAAGGACATTCTGACCTCACAAAACGCAACGACTTCAGTTTCATTCTTTTTAGTCTTATATGATGTGTACTTGAGCGTATCTGTGACTCATGTAAAAGGTTCTCATTTTAAAACAAGTTGCCTGGAATTTAGAGCTGCAATAGTTTATATAATATTTGTTTTGAGTTTTTCCTCAGTCGATGTGAGGATCTAAGGGCAGAGGATGTTGTTATGATGCTGTGTAAAGCCCTTTGAGACAAACTGTTTGTAAAAATGGGCCAAACAAATAAAATTGCCTTGCCTTGCCAATAATCGATTAACCAATTACCTGATCAAAAAGAAGGTTAGTTATTTTTCAACAAAATGAATGTGGTGGTCCCACGATATCAAATGTGAGAGTTTGTTGCATTTTTCAGTGTTCTCTCTTCTATCAGTATCTCCGATTGCAGTTTGACCTAATCTCCTTTCTGTTGTTGTTTCGGGAGGTGCCAGCATGTTTCCTGTACCTGGCAAAATAGAGACTGTGAAAGAAAACTGCTGACTCACTTCCCACTGTCTGCAGGTTACTGAACGTGTTGGAGGTCATAGCCCCATTCAAGCACTTCAACAAACTCCGGGAATTTGTACAGATGAAGCTTCCACCTGGGTTTCCAGTCAAACTCGGTATGTGTGTGTGGGTCTACTGCTGTGTTCCTGTGAGCGAGTGCGTTCCAAGAGAATGATTGCCTACTAACACGTTTCCTTCTTCCCTTTCCTCCCCTCGCAGACATCCCTGTCTTCCCCACTATCACAGCAACTGTCACCTTTCAGGAATTTCGTTATGACGAATTCGAAGAGTCGACTTTCTTCATCCCTCCTGAATACAAAGAAGATCCTAGTCGCTTCCCAGACCTCTGACCCATAAAAACAACTGACAAACATGGGAAGTGACCAGCGAGTAAATATGTTTGGGAGGTGGGAAACACAAATATGGAAGCTTGTATTGTTTAATTCCTATATATAATATATATATATATACACACACACACACACACACACCATTGAACAGGGTGGGATGGAGTGGGGGGGCAGGGGGACTGGTCTTATTGATCAGTCATAATTCATTTTGCAGATGGATCCAAAGCAAATCAATGCAAACAGATGTTACAGAGCGCCAACTCACACATAGATGCGTATTGGCAAGTGTTTTGTGAAAAGAGCGATAGCTTTCATTATACTTACTGTTCACCTACTGAGCAGTCACATGTGCTGCTCAGTGCTGCTGATATCTTCTGTGAAAGCTGTCCAAAAGCCTTTATCAACACTATTTTAATATCTATTATAATTCCTCATCTCCAAGGACCGATGAATGAATCCTCATTCTTTAAAACTGCACTGACACCGTCATCTGTAAATAACTCATGCCTCCTCTGAAATTCATAACAGAAATTCACAAATACAGATATATCCTCAAACTGAGCTTAATATTCATTTATAGATTATGTACTATATAAATATATATAGAGGGGGAGATACTCAAAGGAGTAACACTGTGTAGCAATACATTTCCAGTACTTAAGAATGTTTTTAACCAGCTAGGAGAAGGTTTAGCATAAAAACACATTCTCAACAGTTCAATATCCAAGCCTTTTCCCCTGTGCAGGAGGCAGCCTCCTGTATTTTCAGGTTAGCTCATGTTACCTCTCAGCTGTCTCCATGTTTTGTCGTGATAGTATGAACTCTGTGCTCAGTGTGAGTGGATAATTGTATCGTGTCAAGGGTGGTTGTTTGTACGTTTGTGTGTGGGAGAACCCAGATGGGATATCAGGTAAACTGTTCTTAGTTTAAAACTGCACTGATATTAAGTGTATTTAAGGCATGCTATGGCTGTGTTGGCCGAATGGATCACATGCATCTTTAAGCTGTATTCTCTGAATGATTATGTTACCTGCAGATTTACTGGCATTTAGATTAAGGAAAAACTGAAAATTGTAACACTAACACTATGAAACACCTTTTAGTGCTTATAAAATCTCTCCTTGATGGTAGTCTGTGCATAATTTTCCTTTTTTTTTTTTTTTTTATCCAAGGAGAGTTAACTAAGCTGTGAAGTTGATACCCCAAAACTGCCCAAATGGGAAATAATCTGATCCATTGAGTTTTCTCTGGCTTTAGCTAATATGTACTGCAACCATACCTACTTCACATCCCTTTAAATAAAGCACCAGCATCATGTTTCAACTGACTTTGTGCAAGTAAAAAATAAAAAATATGATTCAGAGACCTCAAAATAAGAATGAGTAATATAATATACATCTGTGAGCTTTGTGTATTGTTCAAACCATTAAGCGCTTTGCTTGTCATTTATTTAATTTGCTAAGTCAGTCATACCCTCGGTTTGCCTCGCATGTGCTGCCATTACATAAAAACAACTAATAGCTTTTCTTCAAAGACAAAAAAAATATATATACATTCAGTTATGTACAGCTCAGTAAGATCATTGCAGTCTAATACATCAGTCCCGTCGTAAGTCCTCCATGAAGGTTTCAATGTTCAGTTTTTGTTGAAATTGTAAAATAAGTTTATTCCACTGTAATCATTTTCGAGGCTGTAGTTTAGTGCTGTTAAATTGTATTGCATTGACAAGTGCATCTATTATGTATCCATTCAAATCAATGACGGTTGGCTAAATAACAGAGGTACCCCTCTATAATGCAGTACAGTTCAACAGCACCAGGAACTGGAATATAACGTGTCTGCTGCACAATACGCCTTTGTTTGGATTACGAAAAAAAAAAAAGAAAGGGAAGTTAAAACTTTGTAATGGACACATTAAATGGCTACAGAACAGTGTTAAATGTCATACAACCCTCTGGGTTTTTCAAAGATTTCAGGCAAATCAAATGCTCCATGCAATGAAATTAGAGGCTTTGTCAAAAACAAACTCCTGTCTGCTAATTTTCTCCATTTGCAGTTTTTCTTGAATTTTTATTGTATCTGTCAGTATCATTATGTAAAGTCTCACATGCTGCAGGAGCTTTATCCATATCACCACAACCTTACTTCCAAAGTCCTGAGGTGTTAAGGTGAAGGAAATTTTTTGCCAAGTCACATATATAAAATCTATTTTTAAAAAAATCTCAAGCTTTATCATCAGTCACTTTAAGACAGTACTGCATTTTTATTTTCTGCATCAGTATTTATCTCAGTTGCTCAGCCAAAAAAAATACTCATTTGGTTATTTAATCCATTAACTGTCAATAGATTTCAGAGAATATTACTCATAGCCCACACCCCATCTGAGGTCACATCTCTGAATGATGAATTCCAAGTCTTGGTTCTCCAAATAGGCTTTATTATAAAAGAAATCTTTGATAAAACACTTTCAAATAAGAAGCAAATGTAACTTTCCAAAAGGAGGCCTGAGCATCACACCACAACATGAAACAAAATGTAAAGATACAATATATGAGTGACAAAATCTCACAACACAAGCTCAAGAAAGCAAAGCAAGCCTTCAAGTTTTAAACGATTACAGCTGTAGCTGCAAAAAGCGTGAGGGTACTTTTCAGCAATGTGACAAAGGAAAAGAAAGACGGTATATCGTTAGGCAACATAGACTTAACAGTCAAGTATTGTACATTCCTGTGTGAAAAATCTATACGTTTCAAACACACTTCACATTTTAGATTAACTCAAATGGTATGAATTTTTTTTTTTTTTTTTTTAAACACCTTCACAACCAAAATGGAGGGATAATGTGGGAAAAGGTTTGATGGACCAATCAGTCGCTGACATCCATGTCCTCTTCGTGGTGATCATCAGCGCCATTAACTTTGGCCTGCTTCATGGCTCGTGCTGTGCCGTTACCTTCTACTGACCGAGGAGACAAAGCAGAGTCGTCTGAATCCTTCCTCTCCTTCTCGCTGTCGTAGCCTTGTTCCTCTTCATCGTAATCCCTGGTGATCTGTGAGAGGTAACCAAAAGACGTGACATTATTAAGTACCACTGCCTCTGGTCTGGTTTACATCAGAACAGATGTTCATGGTGTGTAAGAATGACGTTTCAAATATATTATAGCCGACCTTAATGTCTCCTTTCTCACTGTCTGATTTCCTTTCCCGCTCTCTTTCTTTGTCTTTACTCTTCTTTTTCTTGCTGGTGGAGGGTTCATGTTCCTCACGGCTGCGGTCTTTATCACTCCTGCGGTCCCTGTCTCTTTCCTTATCTCTCTTCTTCTCCTTCTTGTGTCTGTAGAGGGAAGCATGAAGTCATATGGATTGAACTGAAAATTTTCATTGCATCACTGCTGATGCAGATGTTGAGTTACTTGAGTTTATTTCAAAATAATAACAAAAACCTGTCCTTGGTTTACTTACCACACACACTATCTGTACCAGAGTCCACTCTGAAGCTTAGAAGTGTGAGTGTTGAGAGGCCTAACCCGTTGGGTTTGGCTAAGACATTTGGTGTATTTGCACAGTTTGCATCATTTGGGCTGGTGACAGAGGCGTCGATCAGACGCAGGTCCAGACCAAACAACCACAACAGGACAGTTTGAACAGTCTCAGTCCACCTCCATGTGAATTTGTTGGCTTGTGACAGCAGGTTTTTGGTTTCAACATCAAAGTTAAAATGCTAATAAATACCTGCTGTTTGTAAACTGTTCATGAACCAATCATGGATTTGTATAACCCATGTATTTATTTATCATTAGGTAACCATGGAAACACATATGACCTTGTCAGGATGTGAGCTCTGGGACTTTACCCTGATCAATCAATCAGTCAAAAGCAGCTAAAACTGCTGTCTATTGTGCTTCCTCTGTCTACTTTATCAGTTCATCAAGCAAAATGTAAAATGCTCACAGTAAAACCTTCAGTATATTGCTGTTCCACAATTTTTCTACCCATTTGTCTGTTTATTCATAATGTGCAATTAATTTTCATCTTAATGAAACTAATAAAGCTTATTTATTGTCTTAGTTATTGTCTCTGAGCTCCTCTTTGGGCCACCAGAGGACATAGATATGAACTGCTGCTGATGCATCACCATAGAGTGCAATCAGTCTGTATGACTTCCTGTTTACTTGTCTTGGAAAATAAACTGAGCCAAAACTAAAACAGTACACTTTTATTTCCTGGGTCTGAATCAAATGAATAAAAACTACACGTGTAAAAGCCAAATCTAACGTGATAGCTGAGAAACCATCCATCATCTTGTTTTAAATATTTACTATTTACACAAATATTTCACATTAATACACCAACCTTCGAGGAGATGGAGACCTGGAGCTTCTCCTTTTAGGGGACTTTTTAGGAGATCGGCTACTGCTGCGACTTCTCCTGCGTCTCCTGTGCAGTCAAATACGAGGTTAACACTGTGTCCTTGTAAAACGTGTATTGAGTAGCTGTTAAATAAAACTCTGCTGGAGTACATGAAGGCTGTGCTCACCTGCTAACGCTGCGTGACCTCCTGGCTGTGCTGTAGCTTTTGGGCGGCGTTTTAGATCTTCTTCTCCCAGAGTCATCTTTCTTTCTATCTCTAAATAAACAAAATGATTTCAGGTTTTCAGACAGGTTGTTTAAAAAAAAAAAAAAAAAAAAAAGGCTTGAAGTGGAGCTTTTACACAGTCAATCCACCTTGATCTGCTTCGCGATCGACGACTTCGGCCTCTGGAGTGGCTGCGTCTCCTGCGTGGACTTTTTGAGCGCCTCCTGCTTCTTGAACTTGATCGCCGCCTCGATCTGCTTCTGGTTCGCCTGCAAACACATTCAGACCATTTAACTTTTTTGCATGCTGATTTGAGTTTTTACTCTCCAACTGTTCACATCATCGACAGAAGATTCCACCTGTGTCTTGAACGTGATCTGGACCACCTCCTTCTGGACCTGGACCGGGAGCGAGAGTGCTTCTTTTTGCTTTCCTTGTCTGCAGGACAGCAAAACCAGGCATTGTTTAGGATTTTTAAAGTGCAATATCACACTTTCAACATCAGCACAAGGTAGAAAAATGATCTTATTTGATAACTTTATTATGACTGCTTAACACTACATTGCAGACAAAACAGACATTGTTTATGAATGTCAAGTAAACATCCTGGCAAGAAAGTCCTCTAACTTTTGTGCACTCACTTCCAGGTTCAATAGCAGCAGAAATGAGCGACTGAGCTTCTCTAACTCTCTTCATGGCCTCTTCGATTTCTTTGTTAGACGCATCAGCCTTTAGGCCTGGATTCAGGTTTAAGCCCGCAGCCAAGGGATTCAGTCTAAACAAAGGAACGTTTATTAGTTTACCCATATTCATTAATTGACCGACTGGAAGTTATTTAAAATTGCTTTCAGGCAGCACAACAAAGAACCTCTTCAGTACAAACGTACTTTGGATCTGTCATGAACTTTAACAGCTGATCAGCAGCCTGTGAAGACACAGTAGGGGGTTGTATTATCAAATATGCTGCATTTTAAACAATAATGTTGGAAAATAACTAATTATTGTCATTCAAAACAACCTCTCACCTGGGGATTCATATTGGGTCCTGGGAAGCCAAATGCAGCCATTGCATCCATGCTCGGAGCACCAAAAGGGTTCCCTCCAATCTGGAATTCAGACACACAAACAGGCGTGTTAAGACGCTTTTGTTTTCTGTAGCTTATTGTTCAGGTCCTTGATCAGGTCTGGTGCTCATGTGTTGTACTGTTACTGTTTAATAGTGACACTGACAGATGTGGCCATGGATCACTGTTCCAGTGCCCACTCTTAATCAGACAAAAGACAATATTACCCACAGATAACAAGTGAATTTTAAACATGAAAACTGAAACATGAGCCCTCTTTTCTAAACTATTAACCTTTTATTTGTCACCCATCTATTTAAATACTCTTCTTCTTTTTAAAAAGAAGGAACTAAAATTGCACCACAAAAAAAAATACCTTGAGCTTTGAGGTGACTTTGTTTTGTCAACTGTTGTTAGCAAGGTGATGAATTAACTGTTTTTTTTTTGGAAATTCTTCCATTCCCACACAGATCTCACAAACCATCTCCTGAGGGACTCCTTCAGACAGGAACGTTTTATCTCTTTTTCTGTTGATCCACTAATTGATTTATCATTCATACAATACATCATTCCAGCTCTATATGTTACATTTTCCAATATTCAGAGAATTTGTTCTAGACACTATCAAGTCTTACAGATGGATTGGGGATGGGGTTGGGTGTTGGAAGAAGTCCTCCTCCTGGCAGAATTCCTGCAACAGCATTTGCTGGCGCCAACAGTGACAAAGCTTTTGCCTCATCTGGAATAGATCCTACAGGAAAATAAAATTAACCATTAGGAGAGAAAAACATCTTCACACACACACACACACACACACACACACACACACACCAACTACAGAGAGACATCTTAGAAAAGAAAGGAAAAAAAAAGGCTTCACACTGCATTTCTTCAAATTAGACTCAACAAAATGGTTACCTTACAGATCAGAGAAGAGTTCCCTTAATTGAACAAAATCATTGCAGTGACATAACTATAGCTGGAATAAATCACACTACTCCAATGAACACTGCCAAGAATATATCACCTGAACGTGTTTTTTAAGTCATGAACCAAACGTTAGCAAGCACAGCTGCTTCTCCAGTTGGGTGTGCCCTCAATTTTCATTTAGACGTTTACTGAAACAAGCGACTCACGTTGGCGGCTTCGCTACTAAAAGCACACAGAGAAAAATCGAGATACACACAACAAAGAGAAATTTAGGGATTTGGCAAGAACACTACACAAGCTACAAGTGTCTACTTACCAAAACACATTTCAGATAAAGTGGTTTATACACTAAATGGCAATAACAGAATTAAAGGTAGGTAGCGTGCCTTTTGTACATCATTATCCTAGTATCCTTACCTGTCACTGCATCAATAAACCAAATTTGGACCAAAGGTGGTTGGTTTGATGTATCTGCACTACCAAAGTCCAATTAAAGTCGTATTGTGTAATTGTATAATCTGTTTGCAATATGCCACTGATTTTATTGAAAAATGACCCACAATTAACAAATAAAAACACCTTTATCATCTCATAGTAAATACACCCATACAAAAAACTCTTTCACATAAATACAGACACACAGTGATGACAACATTTAAATAAAGAAGCACTGGAGAGAAATTGCTGCAGGAGACAAAACTGTTGGATGGTATTTTCAGCAGGGCCTGGTATACAGGACTGGCTGAGCCAGGAAAAAGAACTGTAAAACACAACAACAAAAGAAGACCACTGTTAAAGAGAATATTGTACTAACAGTATGTCATGTCGGGTGGGTATCTGAGACAAGTTATGACGAGATAGACTTAAACTGTGATATCAGACAACCAATCATTGAGTCCCAAATTTGTTCATTGTGTGAAGTAGGTCTGTGCAGTGTCAGCTGCCTGAGATTATCAACACAGACTTATTGTGTAGACTTTTGGCACAAGACTGAAAAAAATTGTTATTTTAAGTTTTATCTCCGTAGTTATTTTAACTGTTTTTTAAAAATGATGAGGCTGGGTATATTCTTATATTATTAGGTTCTAATTAAATCATAGAAACTGTTATAATTTAATTTTCACAAAAAGCCAAGCGCTTTCCTCAAACAACTGGTTTTCAGCAGGATTAAATAACGCATTTGGTGGTGATCATTTTCAGTAGTAGATTAATAGACATGCTGCAGTACTATTTTCAGCAGCAGAATGGTGCTTCTGGCACTGACTCAAAATAAACTGCAGTGCCAGCATTCACCGTAATGAATAAACATGTCACCCAGTGCAACGGTGTCGCTCACTGATGTGCTTTTAATGACTTTTTTGACAATAGTCCTTAAAAAAAAAAAAAAAAAAAAAAAAAAAAAAAGAGAACATTGCCAGCCTCATCTGTTAAGGAACAAAGGTTTAGCCATGAATTGAATGGCTAAGCAGAATTCAAAAGTGTTGCAAAATAGTGCAGAATACGCACTGTTTCAGACTATGTCTTAGATTTCTGGCCTTAATACTCTAAACCACCTAAAAAAGATAAGTCTGACAGAAGGAAAGAGAAAAAGAGGTCAAGAAAGAATAGAGGACACAAAAAGAGAGGGATGGGGCTTGAATGCTTGCTGGCCTTTGCAAATGTCTACAATCCCCTGTTGGCAGGCAGAGGACCACTTTCAGCCATCAACGAGGGGGCTGCTTTTGCCTTCTTCACTACAAAAATCACACACACACATACACACACACACAAATAACAGAGAGAAGTTTAACAGAGGATAGTCCAATACGGGGGAGAAAATAAAATGCATGTGGTTAAGAGTTTAAACAACTTCACTTCTGAACTTTGAGGCGTCTGCAGCGTCCATAGCTTGGGAATGTTCAATTCCTAGTCTGAAAAGCCAATTTTGGTATACCGCGCTTGTTTTAGGGACACACACAGGTTTAAGATATTTTTTTCCAAGTTTATCAAGATAATTGCATTGTGGTGATAAAACAGATATGCCACATGATACCACAGCAAAAAGTCTGGCAAGAGTCTCCTTTAAATGCTTCATATAGACAATGGGAGGGAATGGCATTACCACTATTATTCAAATGATCTTAAAAAGCTCACAGAAACCGACCACAGTGATCTGATTTATGCACTTCACAAATGGGACAGATTTAACATTGTCACTGTTCAGGGGTCATGCCATTCAATCAACAAGGACCACTCATACATGAGAATAATTATGAGACAAACCTTCAGCAAACGGAACCACGATCAATGCTCTGTCCACAAACACAGTGTTAGTCAGATGTTGGGACACGCCAACAGACTCTGGCTCCTGGAACTTGACAAAACACACCCGCGACGTCACCGGCATCGGAGAATCACTGTTGAAGAAGTCAAATATTTACAGACATCCAAAATACTGACAAAATAATCCAGTCTAATTTGAGCTGTAAACCACAACCATCGCAAATTAAAAACATCGAAATACTTCTCTGTACGTGCAGTTAATCTAGATTAAATTAAACTTTCCCTTTTTGAGACACACCTGTAAAATAAAAAGGTGGGATGTAGTGAGTCAAATTCAAATGACAGTAAGTTCTTGCTTGTAAAATGTTAAGATCTTTGGACTGTGGGTCAGACAAAAACAGGCAACCAGGACATCTCACCCTGGACAGTGTGGCAGGCATCTGCACCAATTGATCCAATAGATTAATAAATAAACAAATTGAAATATTACCCAAATATGTCATATTTTAAGTCATTAAGGTATGTTAAAGCGGTGATGTTATAAAATTTGGGACTGCACGAAATTATAACACACTATAAATCTTCGTTTTAACAAATCGTGAGGGAGGTGACAGATATTTAGTCCTAAATTTTGTCTTAGTGTGTTCTCTTTCCTGCACTTCCTAATGTTTAACATGTAACTAATGTACAAGCCAAAATAATTGGTTTAACGCTCCAACTCAAATTAACATAATATATCCATTGCTTTCAGTCAAGCCTCTAATATCACAGTGGACATTTCATTGCAAGTTATGTTTACAGACAAACTACGATGCGCGTGTGTTCAAGGCACGTTAAAGCTTTACAGTTCATCTGAATGGGATTTAGTCACATTAACATCGGGCATGTTAGCCACAGGTCCGGTTAGCATGGGCCTACGTAACGTTTACCAGCCCAACAAGCAAGTGAGGCTCAATTATCATTATCGTTATCTTGATAAATCAGAGGCCAGTCGACTCACTCTGGTGGAAATAACTTGAGCTCTTCGATGGTTCCCAGAAAACCGAAAAGCGTCCTCATCTGCTCCGATGTTGTGCTCGGAGACACGTTCGTCACCTGGACAACTTTCGTGGTGTAATTCATCTTCCCGACTCGAGCCGCGTAAACAACAACACCTATGTTAACCACTAAACCGTAACCAAAGTATCGGCTGTCTAGTCGCTATTAAATGTGTTTGTTTTCAGGTAATTTGCTGGCTCGGTGAGAGTTAGCTCTCCGCTACAGCAACAGACTGTAGCATTTCGACGCCATATTGGGCAAATCTCGAGCAGAATGCGCATGCGCCTAGTTGAACAGCTGTCGGTGAAAATAACGTTAAACACAAAAAAAAAAAAAAAAACATGACATTTATAAGATTCATTTATTTTCCGGTCATCTAATCGATCAATGTAACATTAGTCTTCTACACTGGTGTGTGCAGGGAAGGTTTTGAACTGCAATTAATAACCAACAGAGGTCGCCCTGTCTTTTTCTAGGTTACATGTAAACAAATGTGAGGTCACAGAGGAAAGAGGTGGGAAAATAAAGCATTTAATATCACTGACATCCCACCCTTAAAAACAATGTGCTATTGTCTATTTATTCATTCATTCAGTCTGGAGACAAAGAAAAAATAAGATATTGTTAACTCATGGGGATCATCATTTACAACTCAAGCATTGCACTGAGTATTTCCATGCCCCTTTCTACTTCTACTGTACTTCTAGGGAAATATTTAACTTTTTATTCCAAGTTACATGTGATTAAGTGTGTGTGTGACTAATTTCCTTTTTTTTTTTCAATTTAAATTTTTATAATCTCATTTTATGGTTTCGACTTTTGCCCGGACAATTTTTTATAAACAACCAATCACTTAATCAAAAGGTTATCAGCACATTAATTCAGAATTAAAATGATAATAGGTTGCTGTCCTGAATCAAATAGCTTCACCTCAAACAACTACAAAAGTTACATGTTGCAAACACATTTAATCCATCAGTAATAATAACCTAATGGTCTTAATATAATAGTAGTTCTAATAGTAAAACAGTCACAAGGATCATTTTTCTTCTTTGAGTACTTTCACTTTAGTTCTTTCAAGAACATTGAACTGTTTTTACATTAGTTAGTTAGTTTGTTTGTTTGTTTTTTCGTTGTATTCACTTTATTTGTTTAGGACATTTAATGGGACTAATGCTGAAGTGCTGATTGATGTATCTGATGTATCCTGTGGAGGTGAATATTTCCTACACAGTTCAGTTGCTGACCATTCTTGGTGAATTTCACATCCAGATATTTAAATAGTTAGGTTTTCATTATTTCAGTGCTGGCAGTAGGCCAATGGCAACTTCATAAAAGGTGTGAAAAACAAAAAAAACGACTTGATGGACTCTGTCTTGTAGGGTTGCATTCTTTGTATAACTATTGTTGAATTGTTTAGTTTCACAATTTTTAGTGCAAGTTGTTTTTGATCCTCTATGGCAGTAACAAATAACTCTGACCACTGACCCTTCAGTTTAGTTGAAGAGAAGAGAGAGAAAATCCTTGTGGATTATTCAGTTATCACAAAAATGTTGCATATTGCTAATTAAAGTCGGCCCACATGTGTTGACCAAGGGAACCACACCACAACCCCGCCATCACTGACAAAACTGTGTCTGAAGAAACTCTCTGCTAATGGTGTTTTTTCCCAGGGGAAACAATACAGCGTTTGTCTTCAGGCCTACGTCGAACATAATCCCTACACCTGGATTATAGTTGCACTGAGACAAGCTAGTTAGGGCATTTTGTGTTCAGACCAAAGAACAACTGGCCGCATTTCACCCAGTTAGCATTGTGTGTAACAGGCATTGTACAATAGCACCTAATAATAGCTGTGAAGGTTCACAGTTGTTATTGTTTCACAATATTTTTCAGATCCTCCTGTTAATCTACTATTTTATATAAAAAAAAATGTAATCTTAAATGAGGTGATAGTAATGTGCTGAAATACCAAGTTGTTTATAGATTTATAATTTATAGCTCTAAAAATCTAAAAGTGTACAGTTAACACGTATGTAGCCAAGGCCTTTAATTTGTAGCAATTTATAGTTTTTATATACTCAAAATATTTTGAAATATACTGCACTAAGTGTGACTCAGCATCATCATATCTTAAAGCACAAAATCTGAAATCTAATACAGCTGGGGAAAAAATCACATGCACCATTGCAACACATTTGCAAAGCATGGTTCTCTTTGCTAAATATTCACTGCAATAAATCCGGTTTCTGATGTGTGGCCATTGAGTCATCTGGCAGAGGATATTGGCACAATGGGATTCTTGTTCATGGTGCAACATGATTGGCCAGGAGAAGGGTTTACAGTGCAGATTGCAGAAGAATAAATACCCCCAAATCCACTAGATCAGAGACTTCCAGTTCAGAAGTGACCAGGGGTTTTCTTAACAGTTGCTTTGTGTGTTGCCATAGCAAGAAGCAAACATGGTCAGCCGGTGAGTTTCAAATGCATTACTACAATTTTTATTTTAAGTTAAAATTTTTAATGCCATGTTGATTATCGAAAGGTAAGTGGGGACAACATATTTGTAAACCAGCATACTCAGTGACAGGTTCTGCTTTTATGTGAACATTCACAATTTGCAAATTCATATCTTGTTATTTAGATATATTATTTACATAGACTTTTTTTTTTTTTTTTAGATTTGACCTTGTGACACTGTGTTGTTAGTTATTGGCAGCTGATGGAGCTCCTGGGGGATTTAAAAGCTCACACTGTGAACTGCATGACCTGACACAGCTTTTTATGATTTTAACTAACATTTAACTTGCTGGAAAATTTCATCAAGTTTCATTTCCTTGGCTTTGATGTTTGTTGATGCCTCTCTGGTGACAGATTTGAACACCCAGCTGGTGGCTACAGGAAGATTTTTGAGACATGTGAGGAGCTGTCTGAGGCTCTTCCAGCAACAGTCACAGGTTTGTTTGCTTCTCTCAGACAGAAATAGACTGGAGGCAAATAATTCTTTGACATTCATGTACCCGTTGCACAGTTAAGGAAATTTGCTTGTAGCATGAGTCCTTTTCTTCTTTCCACTGAGAAGACATAACTGCCATCCAAAGCTGGGTTTAATGCATCTTTACAAACTTCCATAAACAATCTCCCATTTATGTTTGTCCTGTTTTTACAGGTAGGATTCCTTCATTTCTGAAGGGAAGTCTTCTCCGTTTGGGACCTGGGCTTTTTGAGGTTGGAGATGAACCTTTCTATCACCTCTTTGATGGCCAGGCCCTTATGCACAAATTTGATTTCAAGAATGGCCAGGTCACCTACTTCAGAAAGTAAGACTTTAAGTAGAGTACTGTTTTGTCATTTGTCAGCCCATTGCCATAATTTACCAGACTGCTGATCACTTTCCAATAATGTTTTTGATCTTGGAGCTTGTTTTGCCGCTGGTTTCCACACTGCATCAAAATCAACCTGCAGAGACTTGAAACATGCTTGAGATGTGTAATCCATTGCAGTGAGCATCATGTCATGCATATATTTACCTCCATCGAGGTGGTTAGTTTTTAACATGTACAGCTGCATGAAATAATACTAGAACTTTAAAAACAATTTTAAAAAAGAGAGAAAAAAAATGATTGCCAAATACAAGTATGCTTCAAGTTTCTGCAAATTGATTAGATTATGAGAAGGATGTTAGATTTCAGATTTATAGACATGAAATACTCGAGCACATTGTCATACTTAAGTGACTGTAACACATTTATTCACTCAATAACTAAACTTTCAGGACACTGAACAATAGATTTCTATGTATATGTTTTATATGCAGTGTTTTGGAATTAAATTCTTGATTTTTCAATCTCTCCTCTGTTTTAGGTTCGTCAGAACAGATGCTTACGTTCGGGCCATCACAGAGAAGCGTGTAGTGATCACTGAGTTTGGTACATTTGCATATCCTGATCCCTGCAAAAACATTTTCTCCAGGTGAGGTCTGCGCAAAAAAAACACAGAATTTTCTGAATGCCTATGGCTGTACACTATACTGCAGAATATGCTATGCCTGCTGTCTAAAATCTCTAGACTTACTTGCATCAGCATACATTTTAATATCACCTTTGGAAAACAGCTTGATGTGAATTATTATCTCTTTTTTTCTGTTTTCAGGTTCTTTTCCTACTTCAAAGGTGTCGAGGTCACAGACAACTGCCTGGTGAATGTCTACCCTGTTGGTGAGGACTTTTATGCAGTAACAGAAACCAACTACATCACTAAAGTAAACCCTGATACATTGGAGACACTAAAGAAGGTACATCCTTACAAATACATCACTGGATTAAAAAAAAATCTTTTCTTTTCATAATAAAAAAATTTTTTTCTGGTGCAGGTTGATATGTGCAACTACATCAACATTAATGGCGTGACAGCCCACCCTCATATTGAGAATGATGGCACAGTATATAACATTGGAAACTGTATGGGCAAAGGCGCAACACTGGCTTACAACATTGTCAGGATCCCACCCACACAGAAAGGTTTGTATCAGAGCTGTCAAATTAAGCACAATGGCCTTTCTGTAGACAGTTTCAATAATAAACAGTGTATTTAGCATTGATTGCCTATAGAACTGAAAGTATAAAATAAGTTGACATTTACAAGCTTTGTTTTCTTTTATAGATAAATCCGATCCCATCGAGAAGTCCAAGGTGGTGGTGCAGTTCCCCAGTGCTGAGCGGTTTAAGCCCTCCTATGTGCACAGGTGTGTGGTTTTTGTCACTAATCCATTTGTTGTGTTACCATACATTTTGTCACAGAGAGTTTTAATGTGCTTTCTTCATCAATTTCAGCTTCGGCATGTCAGAAAACTACTTTGTCTTTGTGGAGACCCCAGTGAAGATCAACCTGCTGAAGTTCCTGAGTGCCTGGAGCATCCGAGGCTCCAACTACATGGACTGCTTTGAGTCCAATGAGAGTCAAGGGGTAAGAGCTTGGGAGTAGATTCATATCTTTAGGGATTTTAAATGTGCAGACCCCTCAAATCATCAACAGCTCGCCCCCTGAAACATCATGATATCTCTTTTTCTATAGACCCTGTTCCACATTGCCAAGAAAGACCCAGGGGAGTATATTGACCTTAAGTTCAAAGGGGCACCCATTGGCATGTTTCACCACATCAATACCTATGAGGACCAAGGATTCATTGTTTTTGACCTGTGTGCTTGGAAGGGGTAATGACTCACTTTAATTTCAGCCTCCTCATATATTGGTGCACTTGTATTCCTCACTTTTGCTTTTTTTTCCAGATTTGAGTTTGTGTATAACTACCTCTGGCTGGCCAACCTGAGAGCCAACTGGGAGGAGGTGAAGAAAGCTGCCATGATGGCGCCCCAGCCAGAGGTCCGCAGATATGTCATTCCCCTGGACGTCCATAAGGTGAGTCACCAGTCTCACTTATTTTTAAGGACTTTATTTATTGAATTGTTCTCATCTTATCTTCTTATCTATTTAGGAGGAGCAGGGGAAGAACCTCGTCAGCCTGCCGTACACCACAGCCACAGCAGTGATGCACGCCGATGGGACGATCTGGCTGGAGCCTGAGGTGCTGTTCTCCGGGCCTCGCCAAGGTGCCGACACGCCGTCAAACATTTTTTACTCATGTCATGTTAGACACGTTGATCTTTAATGAATACAGGAAAATATCTTCATTATGTAACCATTTTAATGTATTTTGGTAGCATTCGAGTTCCCTCAGATCAATTACAACAGGTACGGAGGGAAGAATTACACATACACCTACGGCCTGGGTCTGAACCATTTCATACCAGACAGGGTATGTCAACAAAACACCTTCAGCCGAAAGTGCTCCCATGTGTGTAAAACAAACCTCTGTATTAACTTTGGTATTTTGTTTTCACTTGTGTGCAGATCTGCAAGTTGAATGTAAAGACCAAGGAGACCTGGGTATGGCAAGAGCCAGACTCCTACCCCTCAGAGCCCCTGTTTGTCCAGACTCCTGATGGGATAGATGAGGATGATGGTATGTCAGCAGCAATATAAACACAATAGATTTAGAAATATACAACTTCTATAATTGTGTCAATTGCCTGACAGGAGTGCTGTTGACCATTGTGGCGGCTCCTGGCTCCCAGAGACCAGCGTATCTCCTCATCCTCAACGCCAAGGATCTGTCTGAGGTCGCTAGAGCAGAAGTGGAGTGTAACATTCCTGTCACCTTTCATGGGATGTACAAATCCTAATGATGCATTACTCAGGAAATCAACAGTAGTCAGGAGTAACAACTGCCTCTTAGTGTTTGGATAAATTAAGATTAAATGTGAAACTGGATCAGAATAAATAGATTTTTTTTTTCAGGAGAGATTATTGTATGTCTTTATTTGTAGGAAAACCAGGTTGTTAAACAAAATGAAAATATTATTGTGTGACTTTTGTGTGTCTCAACATGAATGTACTAGAGGTTCTATCCCTGAAATGTCAGAAATGGCTCAATAAAAGACATGGATTTTAACATTTCGTGGCTGGAGAAATAAACTCATCAAGATCACACTGCCCTTTTGTATTAATCTGTTATATGGTACAATTATAGTACAGGCAAAAAAGTATTTAGTGAGATTGTCCTGAGGTTTTCTAAAGTAATCTGACATATTATACCAGGCTTCTTTCAGCACTTATCAATAATATTCTGGTATGGACTCTGTGGAAGCCAGTCCATGACTGTCAGTGTTTATCAGCTGTTTTTGATAATGATAAGGGGCTTTTTTTTTTAGAAGGAATGACATGATGAATTAAAACCTACCTAACCTTTCAGCCTAAATTGATGGCATCATGATGATGCCATCAATTTAGACAATATCATTTAATGCAGAAATGCAGCATCAAACCAGGACAGACCTTCCACTATGTTTCACTGAAGGTATTCATTCTTCCATCTCTCCCCAACTCCTTTTTTCACATATTGTCAACAATTGGATCCAAAAACTCGTATTTGTCACTCCATAATACTCTTTAACACTGATTTTCATTCCAATCTTTGTGAGCTTTAACATATCTTAGTCTTTTCACCCTGTTCCCCTTTCAAAAAAGTGGTTTCCTGGCTGCTGCCCACAAAGACCATTCATGATCCAGCTTCTTCGGACTGTAGAAGTGTCAACTTCATCCTGATGAAGCTGCCAAATGCTGAACTAGGTCATTGCTGGACTTCTTCTGGTCTCTCAAAGAAGAAACTTTGCATAAGATTTTGAAAGTTTTCTTGGCCTTCCAATCCTTTTTTTGTCCTTGGTCTCTCCTGATTCTTCATATTTCTTCATAAAAAGCCTAAATACCACATCTTTGTTTTCGGATTTCCCTTTGAGAGGGACCTTGCTGATGCTAAATTATGATTTTACATCTGAAAAATTCTTTGATCTTTGGGATTTTCATGGAATGATGTGATTGAAAGTTGCTCTTATACATATTAGCAGCTTCCAATGAGTTAAACTCATACATGTGTATGTAAAGCTCAAGCATGTCTTGCACAAACCTGGTGTAATTTTCACCACATCAGCATTTGACATGAAATAGTCGACAAATACAGGTGTTAGCAATGACATTAATTATGGCTCCATTCCATTTAGGTTTAAGAGCCAGGTTCCTGCTATTGCTCCAGTGTAAGGGGAGGTCACACTAAATACTGGCCCCTTTAGCCTATAGAAGCAAATTCCTCCCAGCTTCAGGCCTGGTGACCCTGTGCTCTGATCTGCCTGTTTAAGTTACACAAAAATATGTCTACATTCGTGTTTTTTTGTTTTGTTTTTTGAACAAGCAAGCGTTTCAACTGATGCTTCAGAAAATACAAGCACTACCAATAATCCTTCATCTTAAATTCTTAAGATATTTGTAGAGATTTAATGTTACCACACAAAATCTTATTATGGTCACATTGAACAAGTGACCTTTCCTTGTCCACCCTTATTGTGTTGTTCAAAGTTGTCTTGAATCAAATCTAAAAAGTAAAAGCATGTAGATCTTGCAGCACTGCTAAGCTGATTAACTGTGTCAGTGGTTAATCTGGAAAGAAAGAAAGGGCACGTTGCAATCAATTATTCTATTTAAGTGCATAAAGATGGCTCTGAGGCCCTTTGGTATAATGTCAGGACCTCAAATAAATCACATTTAAGAGTGGTCTCTTCCTCCTGTTGACAGGGATAAATGAAGATTTCCCATATCTGTAATTATACCTCCAATCCCAGATGTTTGTAACTGGCAATTTTACTCACATTTCCTCCTCATCTGATGCAAGACGAGGAAACAAAGCAGTGAACATTACTAATATGGCTTGAGCTCCATTGCTACATTAGTCAAATGAAGAACCCTGATTATGCAGTCACGTTTTCTACTCCACTGCCAGGATTTAGGATTGCATTAATGAGGGAATCAAAGAAATATTTTTGCAATCGTGTATTCTGTAATCTCTCATTTTAGTAATCACACAGTCACAAATCTGTCCTTTGCATACATTTAGTCAACTTTACAGACTGATCCCAAAAGATTTTTTTGGACATGAGGACAACTGTCTGTTTTTTTTTTTTTTTTTTAATTAAACAAAACCAAATATATTTTTCTGTTTTATTTATTTTTTTTACACGAGGGCTTTTACAGCCTTCCAGAAACAAAGAAATCAAAGAAGATTACAGGGAATATGACTTTCAAGAATAAACTCAAATTGAGAAACACAGCGAGGAGAGGCTTAATGGAAACTTGATATCTGAGTTTTAACTATCACACCATAAGAGAAGTCTCTCATGCTCTAGAATTCAGTCAGGACAGAGGTTTGCACAACCAGATATCAGCCATTACAATAGTTCCATATTTACTGTCCTAAATAAGCAGTGGGTTTTGCACAAATTGAACAAAAAATGTGAAGGTTAAAGATAACACACAGATAACAGAGAAGGACGGCCATACTGCCACCAAACAAGTCCACAACACAAAACAATAATCTTTGTAACGACAGTGAATGGAAATAAAGTAGTGAAAATATTCACTGCAGTGTAACAAAACAAAAATGTCATGTATAACAAACACTTTAGTAATGTGGAAATCATTCAAAATTAAAAAGTATAAAATTCACCCCAAAATATGCCATGTTTCTGTCGTAAAGGAATAGTTTGACATTTATTTAAATATGCTCACTGGTCATTGCTTGTTTCATACTGTAAATGTGGAGCTAGAACACAAGGGCGAGGAGCTAAGTTCAGCATTAAAAAACTTAAAACTAAACTAGCTCTGTCCAAATTTTAAAAATGGCCTACCAGCCAAGTGAAAAGGACAATTTCTCGCCTAACAAGGGGTTTTTAGACAGATGACAAATTAAAGAAAAAAAACAGAACTATAAGTGGAGAAGCAGGGTGGTGATGCCCCGATTTATGGAGCATTAAAGGTCACTGTATGAAAATGTTGTGAATCAAATGCTGTGGTATTCACAGATACCAGATCTCAACCCAGTTGAATACCTATGGGAGCTTGTACGGACATGTTAGACAACGTACTCCGACACCATCATCAAAACACCAAATTGGGGAATATCTTTGGAAGAACAGTGTTCATCCCTTCAGTGGTATTCAGAGACTTGAACTGAAGTTATTCTGGTGATCCAACGGTTTGATAAAAAAAATTTAGTTGACTTTTCTTTTTGTCAACCCTCCTTAGATGCACACAGCAGCACACAACTCCCTGTAAAACAATTACGTTTACTTCACTGTCTGTGCACAGACGAATCAAACTCCAAGGTATTTGTGAACTTTAAGTGTTGGCAAGCATATTTTTCAACTTTAATCAGAGCCAAGCTAGCTGTTTTCCATCTGTATGCTAAGCAAACTGCCACTGGACTCCAGCTCCATGCTTACTGCACAGACAGACATTCAAGTGGTCGTAATCTTTTTGTCGCCCGCAGTTGGTGAGTGAAGTAAATGAGCAGATTTTCAAATTGTTAAACTTTTCCCTTTAACCTTGAGCAAGCCTCTGTCCCATCACTAACATACAAAACACACAAGACTCAAAAAAATGGAAAAAAAAAAACAAAAAACAAAAAAAACAAGCAGAACAAAGCGAAGGCTCACACTACTGAATCACAGATTTCATGAAATACATCTTCAGGCTTACTTCAACATGGTAAGTGACTACTGACAGCTTTGAAAATATCAGCTATATAACTTTTGCATCTCAGAAAAAAAAAGGAATGAAGTATTGATAGTGCAAGGTTATAAGGTACATATATTAATATATTGTTTTAGATACGGTCCTATAAGTAAAGTGCAAATCTCTGGATCAGATGAAAAGTGTGTGCAAGCATTTCTAATTTTTGATTGACTGATCCACCTGCCCATGCACAAATGAGCCCTTTACATTGGCTGCCAGCTACGTTACACATCATCTGGTGAAACATTCACATCATCATTTTTCCCTTCAACTCAAAGCAAAAAAGAAATCCAGCTATTTGGAGTAGCCAAAGATAAATGGCATGTAGTCTTGATCTCTGTGTGTACACAGTACCACTGTGTACTTAGAAACTTTGAGTGATTTCTGTAAAGTTTTTGCATTATTTTTGTAATCTTGACTTACAGGAGAGCAATTTCTTCTGCAGCAGTGTATTCCCACATCTCCAAAGTGTAGGGCCATTTTAATGTGCGAGCATGTTTAGGAGATCAATACATGGAGGAAATCCTCTTAGCATTTTGGTCTATAATTTGTTAAGCTATTTGTCCATTTAAATCATGACTAACTGGGAATAAAGGTGAACTGGGGTTACCTGGGAAGAAACACCACTGAGACCAGCTCAAGTGGAAATGCAAAGTCATCAAACAGCTCACACAGCTCACACACACACATACAAATCCCACTTGCTCTGCCTCAACACTGGATGCTGCTTCAGCATGACAGACACACACAAACAAACAATCGGGCGGGATGGACTGGAAATAGTTTCTCACTGACTTGTGTAATTGATGTTTAAGACCAGCTTACTTTGACCTGGGGGCATAGAAGGCCAACATTAGGTGAGTAATTTTTTTAATTTTCAAAGTGCAAGACAAAAGCCAACCTATTTTTTTTTTTTTAGCTCTTTCCACTCTGGGGAGGTCAGATGTAATGTTTGTGTGTGGATTTGGGGCTGAAGGAGCCGTGTTTGATCTAAGTGTGGGGGTGGATGGATGAAAAATCAGTTGGTCTCATAGGTGGAGAGCAGGGCAGCATCCACAGGCTCCATGCAGGAGGGGCAGGTAAAGGATCGCATCAGCCAGTCATCTATACAGTCCATGTGGTAGATGTGCATACATGGCAGGAACCGGATGGGGTCTCCATATACAAAGTCCAGCATACAGATCACACACCTGAAACAGATTTAGTGAGGATCTTAGATGCCTATAGATAACACCACACAAATAACCTAAGGATTTTGTGATTGTAATATCTTTATGTAACTTCACAGCTATATCTTGTAGTATAAAAACGTGTCCTTTAAATAGGTAGATATGAAACAGAAGTTTAGTTGGTAACAATATTAATAATTGATCAAACATTTAAGTCATGTAATGTGAAACATTGTGGTTCCAGCTTCTTTAAAAGTGACAATTCGCAATGTGAACACTTCACCTTGAAATTATTAGTTGGAGCCCTGAAATTATGTTATTACAATGCAATAATTAATCATTTAACCCATAAAACGTGTTGCCATTTCATTGCTATTTATACACAGCCCAAGATGATAACTTGTTTTGTTCAACCAACAGGCTAAAAGCACAGAAAAAAAGGAACTAACACTCAGACATTAAAACCAAAAATATATGTAGGTAACCTTTGCTTTGGGGGCTTTATATACACATCATACAACACCCTCTGTTCTGATTTTAGAGATTGTTAGTACTACTTTTTTGTTATTAGACACACTGAATAATCAGCTAAAAAAAATACAGCTTGACCAACACATTCTTAGTCATGGCCCATGAGATTAACTATGACTCACATTGTGTGTGAGTGGCATCAAAAAGGATGTTGGAGTGACTTAATATGGCCATGCTCTACTGTAAGATCCTCTTTTGTAGACATCACATGCAGTTACAAAGTGGTACAAATACAAAGTGCTCACTCTCTTATCTTTTTCTCAGAGCCATCTTGCCCTCCATCATAAACACCCTTAGGGAGGTGCTGGATGAGGCCGATGCGCTGAGCTATGCGGATCTGCTCCTCCTCTGTCAGCTGGGTGGCCAGACGGGCCTGACTAGGCGTGGGATGGTACATTGGCATGTGAGCCTGCTCCTGGTAACAAAAAAAAAAAAAAAAACACTTCCGTGAAACAAGCAAACAAAACTAGGTGTAATTTCCTTACAGTGGACTGACAGGGATACAGCAAGTAAAGCATCTGCCTTGTCTCGATACTGTCGACAGGCCAGTTTGTGAAAATGACACTAAATCTACTTGTTTACTCAGGTACAGTGGAGAATGGCTTATAGAGAGGCCACAAGCGTCAACAATATCTACTGTGCATTAACATTTAGGGTTTTAACTTAACAGTGTCCTCCGTGTGGCAGCAACTCTTCTCTCTGGGAGGTGAGAGCGTGTTTGCAGCCTCTCACCTGGTACGGAGGAGGAGGCTCCAGGTCCGGATCCGTTCCGTCACCGAAACTCGCCCTGTCTGACTGGGATTCATGAAGCAGAGAGATGTCGTCTGATGTCGGAGACTTGAGACAGTTGCCCATGTCTTCGTGCCCCCACTCTTGCCTTCCTGGCGGACGTCAGAAAACAAAAACAAAACAAACGAAAAAAAAAAAAAACGAAAGAAAAAAAATACAGTCTGATCTTGTTGCTAAAGTTGCACTCGGTGGCTAATGTTAGTTTTGTCTTCCTCCTATTCCATAAATCATGAATTTATACTCAACTGCCTGATACCATTGATACCCTGTGCATGGTTAGAAAACGCTAACATAAACGTTAAATTGTACAGCAAATGTCCAAACTAGTTTGTCTTCATGTTTACCCGGAAAAACAAAACAAAGAAGTCCTTGCTAACGACAGCTAGCAGCCGAGCTAGCTACTTTTTCGCCCGACTTCCTTTATATGTATCGCTCATTCCTTTGTAAGAATCGGAATTTGTACAAAATATCTACTTCAGCAGCCACTGTAGTTGTTAGACTGAGGGGTTTGAGACTCGGAGTGTGGCGACATCTCCCCCTTTTAACTTCCCGAGTAATATAAAACACTTTGCTGCCTTGCTAGCTCTTAGCTCTTTCTTCAACCAAACGTCATGTTATCAGTCCGTTTGATATGACGTAAGGGAACGGGGGTGTAATTCTGCGCCGGTGATTGGATGATTTCTGTTACATAGTAACAGAGCCAAGTCTCACCGCCTTTAATGACATCAATAAAATAGAAAAATAATTAATAACAGCCGATTCATATCAATAGACCATGTCAATAAATCAATCATAATATATATTTTATATTCTAATTAACTATTATAGTAAAGGTCTGTCTGAAATTATATAAAATTGGTATAAATATGAATAAAACGTGTATCATTAGACAAATTCTGTAGATTGAATAGGAAGAATATAAATAACAAGAAAAATGCAAATAGAAGTTCCTGGATAGAATTAGGACATTAGAATATTCTATAGCGTACTAATGATTTTATAACCCCAGGGGTGGAAAGTAACTGAGCAGCCTACATACCCTTGTGTTCACACAAATCTGAGGTATTTGAACGTTTCTATTACACTACAATGGTGGGGTTACTCTTTTCAGTTAGGGTTGCAGATTAGGATTTTTACCTTCAACACTGTGTGATAGGTGTTTTAAAGAACAATTCCCTCCAGCATCTTTGGCGTGTGATACAAAAAGTCTCCAGTTGTTTGTGTTCCAGATTTTGTTTATGTTGTTAGCAGTGCCACCAAAACACAAAAATAAATATATAAACCTCAAATGACTTTCAATAATCAATATATATCAATGTTGCCACTGCCAGTGTAAACACAATATTTTATATGAATACTTTGATATGTATTGATATAAAACACAGCTTCATACATGGGCTGGTAAAACAAGACACTGCCGTTGCACCAAACAAAGTGTCAAGTGACAAGGAAGTGACATAGTAACTGATGCTGTGATGAGATTACAGATTACATTTTTATTTCCAGTTTAAGACCAAAAGACTGTGACATGTAAATGTGATAGACTGAGGATTTGCTTAATGTGTTTGAAAATTGTCTACTGTAGAGCAGGTTGAGTCTTTGAAAGTGAATTGTCAACAGCTTTTCAGTTTTCACTGTAATGTGGTCACAGAAAGCCCACGAGTATGTGGAAATGAAAGTCCATCTGTATCTGTACATGGACATTTGTACAAATATCCACTCATTTCTACTTTCACTGTGTCTTTAACCTCAACATCACTTTAACCATAATTTGAGGTAATAGGGTGGTGGTGGTGGTGGGGAGGGCTGCCAGGCTCACATTACCTGCAGAACTCTCTACTAGAAAACACTTTACTATTTAGCCTCCAATACATAAACAGAAATTGTCCAGCATTATGTTTCTGATGATCAGAAAGACACTTAAAGGGAAAACACTGAAGAGAATCCATTGTTTGACACTGGCTAACTTCAACAATGTGCAAGTGTTCAGTGCATATAGATTACAAATGTATTGAATAAAGAAAATAATAAATGCACAAAATAACATGACACTTACTCCCATTTAATTGTTTTTTTTTTAATGTTTTACCATGCTTTATGAAATAAAAAGATCCAATAACAGTGGCAACTTGGGGACACCTTTATTTGTATATACAGCTATAGTACACATAAAAACCCACAAAGTATTTGCATTCCAGGAATTTATGATACAAATCTCCATGTTTTTGGTTAAGTGAGTTTCACTGAATTGGCCTTCTTTAGGCAAATAAAACATACACAAACCTTAAAATGAACATTTTCAAAGAATCCTTTACCTTTAAAGCTCATCAGCTCATATTGTTATCTTTTTTTCTCTAAATGTTACAAACAGCATAATTTCTCTGTACATTATTAGTAAGTAATAGAGTAATGTTTATTTGTGAAGCAAAATGTGTCATGGCGTGTCTACAGTGTTTCTACAGTCATTGTCTGTAATGGTTCATACAATATTCACAAGGAAGAAAAAAGATGAAACTAGATGAAAGATCATTTGTTTTCATATCAGGTCGTGATAAAATTACACGTCCAGCAATTCTCCAAATCAAATGTTAGATATAACAGTTGGAAATGTTTGTTTTAGAAGGTGTAGACTGGCAACAATAAAAGTAACAGACTGTTTCAAAAGATAATTAAGAAATTTTAGAGGTTTTGAGGTTTGGTTTGGTGGAGGCATGGTGAGCAGGGTGAAGTAACAAATAAGCGTCTTTTCCATGTTATTCGATAACTGTATTCATATCCCAACTTATTATGTTCAATACCAAAAAGAAAGATGTTGGAGGAAATCAGGCAGTTTTCCTCCTAACACAGTCATTCATACTGTAAAAAAATCCAGCATTATTGAGTGTTACATATTAGTATCCACATTGTCTGGTGAAGTATCAGATCGCCTCTTCATGATGGCTTGTTCTATTGATCTGGTCTAATAAATGGTAATGATGTGATGACCACAATGTATTTACAAAACAATTAATTTATAAGAAAATGTAGTTACATATTCACACACCCCACAGATAAAATACCATTTATAGCAACACTGAATCATTTAGAAACATCTTCAGAAATGAAAATACCTTATATTGACACAAATTACTTAATTTGATCCATTCATTTCATGTATTTTCTGCATCCCATGACTCTGAGGTGTATTATTACTCTCTATCATCAAGTACAAGTCAGGAAATAGACCTTATTTATTGTCAGTGTTCTGTGTGAATTGGCAACTACAGTTTCAGGAAGTATTGGTCTTTGTCATTTTGGGTTCACATTTTACCAAACATCCAGAGGGCTCGTGGCCTCAAAGCACTGATGCAAAAAGTGTCACATTGACCTTCACTCTGTACACTGTTGTACAGTGTCCTCCTCTAATACCTCTCTGGGATTCCCCCTTTTCTTTCATGCTGTGCCTCCTGTCACTAGCACCTGTCGTCCTCCTCTGTGTCACTGAGGGGATCACAGCCTGCAACTGAGACCGTCTGTGCCAGACGCTTCCTGAAGTGTCCATTGGGGACCTGCCAGCCAGTCCGCAAGCGCGGGCGGCCTGAGCTGATGGTGTTTGCGCGTCCAAGGCTGCAGGCCACAGCCGCTTCAAAGGTCAACGTCTCCATAGGACCAGAGGGGTCTGGGCTGTGGTCATCCTCTTGTGAGGCCAGGAATGGCTCAGAGGGGTAGCGTCGAGGTGGGGACGGGTGTCGGCACGCCTCACTCCGCCTCTCTACTGCAACCCCCTCTTCCGTCTCCCAGGTGGTCTTGCTCCGCCTAATGGTCTCCGGGCTACCCTGTTCATCCTCGTCTTCACAGACAGAGGCTTGTGTGCGACACACAAGTGGGGAGTAGGAGATGTGGGGGCGAGAGCGGGTTGGGGTTTGTGATAATGGTCGTCGGCCACTTGGGGTGCTGGACTCTGAGGTGGACGGCACAGGACTGTCTGAGCTGTTGCCCTGAAGACAGAAAAAAGCACATATAGTCACTGCACTGGTACTTTGTCATCATGTCTTAAAAGAATTTGTACCATACCTCAGTAATATGCAAATTTATGAATGAAAATCTAATCAGATCATTTATTCCATAAGGACTACCTGTGGGTCAGTATGATTTCTACAATTGATTGTTATCAGAGTTATTTCAATCACCTGAGTGTTTTGAGTCAGACACAGAATACAGTGTGACATAGTCACAGAGTAATGGAGTCACACCGTTAAAGGATAACAGAGTCAGAGATGCCAGCATGACATTGTAATATCAAACCTACCCTGTACCATCATGGTACTGGGACAGAATGGAATTAAAAGGCTTGGCAGAGCATCTGTTGACTTGGGCCAATTGCATTTTATACAGGTACTTCAGAAATTAGATTAGCATTTCCATAAATTTGGAAAACAGAAACAAGAATCGTCTATATAGAAATTGTTCTCACAGGCTGTGTAGTGGCCATCATGATTAGTGTCTCCCTTTAATTTGCCTGTTGATAGTAACATATATTGACTTTTAGTGGAATCTGTGTGATATATTGTTTTACAAATTCTGTTCTCCATAGCTCATGTGATTTTACATACATTTGCTATATAATAATATTCTGTAATCTTGCAACTACACCACCCATTTTAAGTTTGTAGTTGGAAGCATGTTACAGACATTTTCCACAGCTTTAGACTACATAGTCAGCTGTTTTCTAATCACAAAACGCCTCTATTCTTCTTTGGTGGTTGCTTTGTTGCCCTGTCCTACCTGTTTATCTTGGGGGTGTTCTCTCTCTACACTTGAGGATCGTGAGGGCTGCAAGCTTCTCTCCTCTGAGTTACAACGAGACGTGTCTGGAGAGAGGAGGTGGCAGCGCTCCTTGGATCGGCCACGCTCCCTGTCACTCTGCTGCCAGTGTTCAGATCGTGAAACTAGCGGAGAGGCGTTAAGGAATTGGGAGGACACAAAATGTCAGAATGAAAGAAGAAGTGATAGTAAAGAATTTATTTGTAAAACTTCATTAACTGTTGTGTATGAACACTGTCACTTGGAATTACCAGCAGCCTTGTAGCTTTTGTGGCGAGGTCGATACACTCGCTCGGGACTTTTCTCCTCCTGCCATAGACCGTTCACCCGCTCATCCCCAACAGTGGACGCCGAACGCTTCATGGAGCCGCTTGCAACCTCTGTCTGCTTGTATGTGAAAACACAGACAAGCACAGACAAACATGCAAGCACAGGGCACATACACAAAGAAAACATTATATGTCCTCTAATTACAATGAGATTGTTTAATTCAGAAATAACTGGACCAGTGCGTAGCAATTTTATCATGCTCTACTCAATATTATTTTTGGCTTTCCTTTACTCTGGAGATGAAAGAGTTTGAGGTAAGGAGGCGATTCAGACATTCAAGTATCAGACCCCGTTCTAACAATTCACTGAGCCTTAATCAGACTTCCAGAGGGGCAAAAGACAAACCAAAACTACTGATTTAAACTTCTCAGCATCTTGTGCACACAAGGATCAAGGCACTTTAGCATTAGAGCCCATGCAGCCACTGAAGTCCTCGAGTTCCAGCCCAGAGGCCATATCGTGAAAGATGTGTGTACCTGCGAATCTACAGCCAGACGGGGCATGGAAGAGGCCCGCACACACAGGCCCCTCCCTAGCGGAAGCTCCAGTGGGGCTTCAATCCCCCTACTGCACTCGCCCACCTAGGTGAGTACAGAAACAAGAGAGTAGGGCAAGGAGAGACAGAGCACCAATCAGGCTCGTCCCCGCCAGGACTGCCTGAGGTCTAGTTCAGGTGAGAGGACGGCAGACAAGCCATTTCATCACTGAGGGTCATCTATCATAGCCATCACCATCGCCATCCAATGAGAAGCCATTCAAGCCAAAAACGGACAGCTCAACAACTAGCAACAGGAAAACTGACTTCAAGGAAGAAGAGAAACAGAGTGAGTTTGTGTAAGAGGAGGGATAAGTGAAAAAGAGGAGTGAGAACAGACAAGAAACAAAACAGTTTACAGGGAAAGATGGCATCTATATTTCAGCTTGGAAGGACATGTAGTCATGCATATTCAGATCTCACTAGCTACACAAACGGAGCCAGTCAACATCTGTCCAGGGGCCGCAAACATTCGTCTGCATACTAATGTGTGGGTACTTCAAAGTAATTTTGTGTCATTCATTGAGCAGGCAGTGTATACTAGTAAAACCAGACAGTGTGCACAGCAAAACATCAGCATTTTGACAATCTGCCTCTGCTATTTTGATCTAGAGTCAGCAATGCCGTGCTCTGCAAGGCACTGAGAAAAAAGTCACAGCGTCACCAGCTGAAATATGTTCATAGCATTTTTGTACAATTAAATGCTGAAATAAATGGTGCGGGTTATAAATTTTCACTGTGAAAATCTGTAATCTAAGTCAGTGGTTCCCAAACTGAGATAAAACCAAAATGTGAATCAAAACACCTTTTGAAACTAAACTTGAGAAATTTTTAATTTTTAAAATTATAATGAAAAAAGGAAAGAAAAGCCTTTCCTTGAGAAATAAAAATTGTACTTTTGTTAAACTGATTACAACCATGGATGGATTACTGAATGGCCCAGTGAACCATCATTTCTTGGCGGAAACTCACTGAGCTCAGATAAAAGCAGGAATCTGCTGCGCAATTTTTTTTGTCTCCTGATCTGGATGAGAGTCTTTTAATATTGAGTATGCACTAAAAATCTGTTTCTTTTGTTTAGATTTAATTTCCTATTTTCATTCATTTCATTTTCATATTATGGAAGAACAGCTATGGTAACATTTGAGAAAAATACAGTAAAATGAGTGAAGCAATATTAATTAAAACACCAGAGTAGCTCACATTTTGCACCCCAGGCTTTCTTTGATCTGGTATTTTGTGGTATTTGCATTTTAACCAACAGCAGCAGCGGTTTCTGGTTCACCTGTAAAGTTTTCTTTTACTCCGAGTGTCTGGTCGGCCCATGCCCGACAGTTACACCCCCTACATAAAGCAAGTTGTGACAAGGGGTTGCAGGCTGACAATCCTTTGTTTTAAAAGGTTGTATAGAGAAAGGTTGGGAACCACTGCTCTGCGACATGACAAGACATGTTCATGTTGTATGATATTGTTGGCCCTTTTTCTCACCAAATTCTGCTGTTGATTTGCATCAGTGTCAGAGCTCATGGGCTGCAAAAACAGTTCCTGGGGTGAGATCGGGCTCAAAGCCACAAAGCCTCCCCTGGTCCTGTGTCAGGACAGAGAAAAATAGTGAGCAAACTCAAACAGAGAAACACACAAGTACACAGCATTGCACATATTTTGCAGACTCACAGGGCTGAACCAGCGCTGTGAGCCATCATTGGCAGCGGCTGGGTGTTGGAGAGAATGTCCTCTGGGAGGGCAGAGGCATCCAGGCGCTTGAACATCAGGTTACTCTTCTGAAATGAGACACAAAAACACAAGTCAGAGGATTTTCCACCAATACTCTGTTCCAGTCCAATGCACATTGTTCTGGCAACAATACTAAAGAAAAGCCCGAAGGAACTTGATTATTGTCTGGGAGACAACATTTTTTCTCTATTTCTTTTTTTTTATCCACCTTTTGTTTTGCCTCTTTTTTCACATTTTAAAGGTTAGATGAGTTGACTATCTACTCACGCTAACAGTTTAAAGTTTTGCTTTTCCATATAATTGATCAAATTTTTCCTTAAATGCATGCTACAGTGCTGTAAGAGGAAAAGATAATGAATCTGATGGAAAGTTGGTCAAACTGTGCTGAACAGTTATATATAAAAATGTATGTCTTTGAATATGTGATTGTAGAACTGGGTGACAAATTTGGTTGCCAATGCAAAAAAATTAAATTACAACAAAAGAGGGTGTCAGGAAGTTCACGATGAGCTGACCTGAGCTTCTAGTTGTTGCCTCAGCTTCTTGGCTTTATTCTGTTTAAAATAGTCCATTATCATCATTGAAGCGTAGATCTTCCCCACGGTCATGTCTGTATCTGTGAGGAAAGACACACTACATTAACCGCAACTGCTTGTCTGTGTTAAACTGAGTATTTCCATTATAGTTAGAGTCACACCTTTGTTGATAGGTACCAGTAGGTCCAAGGTCTTCTGTTGCAGATAAGGCCAAATGATACTGATCTCTTTTTGCAGTTCGGTATCCAGAGCAACACGATCCTCACCACCTGTGGCAAAAACTCACATTCAGCCACTTTGACAAATAGAATATGTTACGTTGATGCCATTAAAGCTAAAAAATGATTAGTCAGTTGATTAAAATGTGTTTTTGCTTTGTTGTTTGGACTGTTGGTCAGACAAAACAATTTACAGATGTCATCTGGGGATTGAGGAAACTGATTTTATCGACCAAACCATTGTGTCAGTAATGAAAATAATTATTAGTTGCAGCCCCGACTGCCACATTAACATGCTTGTCAGGAACCCTGACCTCGAGCTATTTTGATCTCCAAAGCTGTACGGATGAGTGACATCAGAGTGGAGGTGAAGTGGACGGTCATGTCCTCGTCCACAGGCATGTTCATCAACACCAACCTCTGACGGAGACAAGGGGAGACAGGGAGATTGATGAATTAATCAACATATGCGTCCACACAAAACATGATATACAACTGATACTAACATAACATATTCAATGATTGAAAGGGACCAGGGAGGAGAGAGAATATGTAACATATATATATTGTTGATTAAGTTGATCTCATTAAATTATTTGGTGTTGAATAATAGTTGAATAACAATTTAAACTTGACTCGGCACAGAGGAATACCCATCTAGTTTAATGTCATTCATGCAAACTGAGTTTTTACATGAAACTTCCGTCAGTGATCATCATCAGCTGACTTTAAAACAAACAGCTGCTGTAAATATTTGGGCAATCATTTATTTTAGGTTTCAACATGATGAACAAATTCAGTTTTATTACCCCTGATTCTGATTCTGTTTCTGCAGCTTATTCATCATTTTTTTCTCTAGCGTAGAGTATAATGGATTTATATTATGTAGTTAGGACTTTAATTGTGCTGTCAGTTCACTTAGCCCATCTATGTTTGGAGGAAAGTCGTCATGTTTTCAGTACCTTGTAGGCGATCTTAGCTGGACATTTTTTACCCAGGCCCAGGGGCGGCGACATGTGTGTTAACATCTCGTACATGGCAGTGTAGTGGATGCGACCGCTTCAGGAGAAAATAGAAGCATAAACTGGGCAGGTCAATGGAAAAAGGTAAACAGTTTATCACTAATAATGATGAAGTCCTGCACTTCTTGTTTGGCATTTGAAAAATAAAAATATTTTATGGTTCATGTTTCATATGATTTTCATTTTCTTCTGAAAAAAAGAAGCTGTTAACTTTAGCGTAGATATGTTCATATTTTCTTTGGGCTTGATGAAAACCAACTTGTGCTGAGCTTGTCTGCTTAAAACACTGAAACTTAACGTTTTAAGCATTTGACACCCTTTGGCTGCCCCCTGCTGGATAGAGAGAGAACATGAATGCTGATCAGTTCTGCTTAAAACAAAATATGCAAACCACTCACCATGCCAAACGATCATACTCCCCCCAGATGCGGACAAATTCGTCCAGGTGATGAGGACCAAGGATCGAAGAGTCTCGTGTCAGGTACTCAAAGTTGTCCATGATCACAGCCACAAACAGATTTAGCATCTAAAGAAGAACATCACAAGGATACGTGAGGAGGAAAGCAGCATCCAAGACAACAAAAAGGGGTTGAATATGACGCCGCTAACCAGGAATGAGCTGAAGAAGATGAACGACACAAAGTAGCAGTACGCAAAGTCGGTCCCACAGCCTCCCTCATGGTCTGGAGACATAGTGAAGGGGGCGATGGAGGGGTCTGGCTCACACTCCTGACCTGATAAACAGGAGAGCATGATCTCCTGCCAGGACTCGCCTGTCGCACTCCTGATGATTATAACACAAACAAAAGTCTAATTAACATAAAAAAAATATCAAAGTCACAAATAAATAAATAAAATAACTCTCAACAAAAGAGTATTCATTTAAATGAAAATGGAGATTAAGTGTGAACGTATTTCTTGATAAGCCCACCTGAACAGAAGCATCAGTGCACTGAAAAATGTCTTAAAGTTGTTGTGCTGATTGATGTGACTCTCATCATTCAGCTTGATGTTTCCAAACACCTGCAGATCAAGAACAGACTGCTTCAGAAAAAAAAAATTATATTTGTTCATGTTGTTAGTTGCTAGTCCCTCAGGTCCACGCATTAAAAAATAAAACATCAATACATGCACAAAGGTAAGGTCCTAAAAAATAAAAAACAGATGATCCCAAAATAAAAACTATTAATAGTTTGAATAAAAGGCTCAAATAATGTAATATAAACACAGGCACCAGACAAGCTGAGGTACAACAACACAACAGCTACATTTCACTTCCACAAAATTAATGTGTGTATTCAGTCAGTCTATTTCAGCTCCAGCTGCATTGTCTCATACAGGAGCCCTGTACATGTAACTGTGGTTTAGGAGACTAAGCTAAGGCTTGGCTATAGTGTGTTATTTGTGATATGATGGAATTTATTGTTGATATTAGTGAAAGGATACCTGCATTCCAATTATAGCATATATGAAGAAAAGCATAGCAATGAGGAGACAGACATAAGGAAGAGCCTGTGGCAGAAAAGACAACAAAGACAGGTGGTTAAAAACTGTCATCAAGGCAAGAATTTAAATCTGTAATATTGCCTGAAAAATAGAAGCTAGATCAGAATATGACCTTAAAGGACTGCACGAAGGTCCACAGCAGGATCCGGATGGTGTAACCCTGTCGCAGCAGCTTGATCAACCTGGCTGTTCGGAAAAGCTTCAGGAAACTCATGTTGATGGTGTTCACCGACTGGGACAGACACGCAAACGGTTGGAGAGGGTGACGCGAAAGAGAGGGAGAGAGTGGCAGACAGAAGGGAGAGAGAGGATGTAAAACACAGATGGTGAAATTCATCACAACATGACTTAAGTTGTGTCTGGAGGCAGGGATCGTACCACTCGAGGAAACTTGGAATGAAAGAATGCTGCATTTAAAGCTGGCTATTTAAGTCTTTTTTAAGGGTCACAACATTGTGAAAGAGAATGTTGTCTTGGCAGTGTCTTACCTGTAAATCCACAATTATCTCTGTGATGCTGCCAAGAACAGTGATGAAATCAAAAATATTCCAAGTGTCTCGAAAGTAGTTCTGCGGGAAAGAAAATTTTGTTCATGATTTGACTAAACTTAGACAAATTCCATATTAGTTCATCTAGATGATAGCTAAATCTAGATAATTACTCCTTATTGAGTTAGTTTTTTGGAATATTACTTACCACTAAACCAAATGCCATAATCTTGAGTACACACTCCATGGAGAAGAGGACGGTGAAAGCGGTATTCAGGTGTTTCAGGACAGTATCATATGCTGTCGGGGCTGAGTGGTACTGAAGAGAAAAAACACTAAATTAATAACATCACTGATACCGATCACTTTAGATACAGACATGATAACTACCTTTACACACTTATCATCAAAAATACATTTAGCAATTCATACATTACTTCAGAACAAATCTTAAATGTATAGATTTTCTTAACATCCTCAAAGGTTTCGTTTCATTCATTCTGATATAAAAACATTCTTAGAGAGGCCTAAAATTGGAAGTCGGTCTCAGTGAATCATTGCCATTGTTTATATTTAGTCAAAGTTCAGTCATTGTTGTGTATTGAGCTGCAACTCTGAAAAAACAAAATAATCTGTCTGAAGTTTCAAATATTTGTGAGGAAAAACTCAAAGGTCTTTCAGCTTGGTGTCAGTCAGGCCTGGAGGACAAACTGAACATGAGCAATGCGAGAAGAACTTGTCTTTGGTCTACATGTCTCCTGGCTCACATGTGGTGGTTTCTTCAAAAACCCAAACATTCGCCTGTTCTCAAAGGAAAGCTGCAGTTTATTAGAACTTGATTAGAATTTTATTTTACTAGCTTTCACCATAATTTCAATTGGCTATGAGAAAACTGCTGACACATAATGTTTGACATGATATATACAAGTTCTATATTAACTTTGTTTTGGAAGCTAAATCTCAAGTGAATGCACAAAATGTTGCTCATAATTCGTCATTGCACAGTAAAAACTGAGTGTGAACAACTATGTTAAGTACAATAGGTCAAATGTTCAACTAGGATGTCAATCAGTGAACTGCAGATGGTTGGGAAATAATTTGAATGTTCACCATAGTATTTTCCACAAAAATTGGACAAACATGAGAGTTTGTTTATAACCTGAATGATAATCTAACTGTTTGTGTTTCTCTCCCAGTGTGATTTTGTTGTGTTCCCACATCATTGAAGGGATGTAATTATACACACATCACGTATGCAAGTGCAAGCCTTTTGAAAACCAGCGTCAATGGAAAAAGTAGCGCCTGTGCACTGAGTCCATGCCACAACATTTGTTCAAACAGACAACACTGTGATCCCAGTCGAATCAGAGTCAGTGTGGTTAACCACCAAACTCAAACATTGCAAAACCATTTAATAATTCAAGAGAGTGAATATCAGAGAGAAGAAGTACAAAGACAATCACCAAAAATATCAACAATATCTCAAAATATGAAAAGTATAGTGATAAGCTATGGAAAAGTGGAACCTTAAAATGTTTTACAAAAAGAGTATTAAAGATGATAAACTAAAAAGTCACTCCAGAAAATCTGCTCACAGATGCAGCGTTGGTTGATGCAGGTCGTGTTTGAGCATTTTGAGGCAACTGTGATTGAAGCATCTTTTTGAATACATTTTGTAACTTAGAGTCGGTGTGCTATTATGTAACAATAACAGTGTTAATGTTATTGCAACTATTATGTAACAGTAACATTATTATTGTTACATAATAATAACATGGTTATCTGCTGATCAGCACTCTGAAAATAAAACCAAATTTGTGCAAGGTTATAGTTCCTCCTTGAATTATATCACCACTGTTAACTGTTCATGTCTCAAACTTTTAAGTCACTAAAAGCAGTTATTGTCATTATTAAAACTTTGTAAGGCAAACATGTCAAAAGTAAGCACCACTGTGCTGTAGAATGGACTGAGCTTTACCTTCATCATGAGGACCACGGTGTTGAGGGCAATCATGACAAGCACCGTGTACTCAAAGGAGGGCGATGCCACAAAGTGCCACAGCCTGTACTGAAAAGTTTGTCTGTTCTGGGGCATGTAGCGGGTCATCGGCTTGGCGCTGATGGCAAAGTCGATACAAGCCCTCTGAAGGAGAGAAACGTAACAAGACAGACACACGGAGCTACAGGTGATCCTGATGTGAACACATGAGAATGTGTCTGTGTGTGTTTGAGTGTCGGCATCTGTGTGTTTCACTGCTCTGAACCTCGTTCTTCTCCAGACTGCACTCCTGAATCATCTTGTCACCCTGCTCCTGGAAGGTGATGATGATAAGAGCCACAAAGATGTTGACAAAGAAGAACGGGAACACCACAAAGTAAACCACATAGAAAATGGACATCTCCATTCGATTCCCCCGACTCGGCCCCATGTTCTCCTCAGTTACATCAGTCGAGTGCTGCAGGACCCTGGCAGGAAAAAAGACACTTGAAACCACCGTTTAAATAAAATTTGGGATGAAAAATTGATCTTAAAGCCCATGAATGGAGTGTGTGGTATTTTGAACACTCACTGAGGCCAACCCTCTCCAGTTGAGACGGTGAAAAGTGTGAGGAGGGCCCAGCACACGTTATCGTAGTGAAATTCATGCCTCCTCCATTCTCTCCTCTTCACCTCCTTTTTGTCTCTGCTGTAGTCAATGTAGTAGCCTCTGTGGGGAGCACAGCAGACCAGAGGCAATCGTTTCACTTGAGTCACTGTTTAAACCAGCAATTTTAATGAAGAGGAATATGTTTATATTTACATGTAAATATTACTCTGCCTCATACGGGTCAGTCTGGTCTTTGTATTGTCAGCTATGTAGAATCACCCCAGAGCTCTCTCTTGTTTGAAGTTTAAATGTAATTGAGGTTATAGTCATTTAGTGGTTCAGACATATCCACTTACTGGCATTCCTTCTCTGAATTCATGGAGCTGTCAGTGCAATAGAAGAACTTCCCCTTAAAGAGCTGCACCGCAATGACAGCAAAGATGAACATGAAGAGCTGGTACACAATGAGGATGTTGAAGACGTTCTTCAGAGATGTGACCACACAGTCAAACACAGCCTGTGGGGAAGAAGCAGAGGAAGGATGGCAAAAAGGAAATCAAATCTGTCAAGAGAGCCGTGAAATAACAGCAAAATACTGGAGAGTGTCTGCAGAGGTTTTCATCATACCTTGAGTTTTGGGAGTCTTTTGATAGTTTTAAGAGGCCGCAGAACTCTCAAAACTCTGAGAGACTTTATCGTCTTGATGTCTCGGCCCTTGTTGTTCCTGTTAACATTGAAACACAGTAATTAAGAACCTGGCTGTCAACATCAACTAACACACAAGGACAAGTAGCAAAGAAACATTTACAATGGTGAAAAAAAACAAACAACAAAAAAGTAAAATGTTCATACAAGTGCAAAGATACAATTAATCACACACCTGCACCTTGAGTGTCTGTGTACGGAGCCCAGCAGGTGTCAAGGGTCAAATTTGTACACATTTTTTAAAATTTGACTTATTTGTGCACACAAATGATTTATACTTACATACCTTACATTCATTTTGTTTGACTGTACAGCACCTTATAAGTTATGTCATTGCCTTGTATGATGAAAAATTCCCACTCCCACTCTCAGGCTGAGAGTATTGTGTTATGTAGGTTAGCAGCTGTGTTTTACAGTAAAGCTGCCAAAAAAGAATTTACTCCATAAAGGTCATAAATTATATTATTCATCATAAATTCCCTTGTTCTTATGTGAAACCCAAACTTGAACTGAGACACCTTTCCTCAATTAATTGATAATCTGAGGCAACAAATTAGGCAATTTGAGGGTCAGATCATTCGTTCGAGGGCAGAAATGACCTTTTAGTGCACACAAACTATCAAAGATTTTACCCTTGATACCTGTCAGATTCTGCAGTTTGGTGAGAATTAGAAAAAACAAGTACAAAAAAAAATTGAAAGAAAGGAAAATCAGACATAAAAATAAAAGAAATATATGAAAAGCGTATGAGAGACATTTACATTTAGTGTGACTGAAATTTTTACCCCATCACATTCCTGGTAGCCCCAACAGTGACACAATCCACAGGAACAACAGAGAAAAAATTGAGGCATAAAGAGAGATAAGCTCAAAGGATCACAGCTATATTCACAACAGAGAAATTCACATGCAGTACAGTCCTCTACAGCACACACAGGAAAAGGCACAAAAGGTTCAGTTAGTTATCTATAACACAACACAACACAAAAAAATACTGTAGAGACTTTAACATCAGTCATGACACACCCCACCCATGTATTAACCCCCAGTTACACAGAAAACCATCTTTTCCTCTTGTTTCAGCACCATGGTGACGGTTCAGACTGAGTTACACACTGTACCAGACCATGGATGCCTCCATATTTGCAGTGCTCCCCCTTCCCCTTTGTCAATGAAGCAGACTACATTCTCTTTTTCTTTTGAAGCTGCGAAAAGCATCTTTGAGGGAAGGTTGTTTATAACAATACTGTATGCTCAGAAAATTATTTGCTGCAGTGAGTCAGTCACTAGTCATCGACAGGCAGCACTAGATAGTGACTCACGTTAGAGCAAAGGCAATCAGAGCTCCCACCACCACAATGAAGTCCAGGATGTTCCACATGTCTCGGAAATAAGAGCCGTCGTGCAGAATAAGACCCTGGTCTATCATCTGGGGGACAAACACACCCACACGGACACGTAAAGTGAACACGTTAAATACACAAGGGGACCAAAACCTTATGAGTATATGTGGGGTAAAGTTAAACTCCTTAAAAGCGTGACTGATTTCTTCGTTTTTAAGGTGAAGAAAATACATGTTTAAGTTACCTACCTTAATGATCATTTCAAAAGTGAAGACTCCGGTGAAGACATAATCGAAATAACGAAGAACCTGTATATTTTGCAAACAAACATTTTCGGTGTGAACACACTACACACTCCAAACCAGAAGCTCAAAATCAGTATGTACTATGGGTCTCATCCAGTTGGATGAGATGACCTTGTTACATGCTGGTTAGCATGTTTCTCACTGTCTCTAAATAAGCCTTTATGGGATGAATCAGTGTGTTTATAAGCACAAGCAAAGATGCAGCAAAAAATTCTGATCCTGTCAACTCTCAGATCCTTGAATCATCCATTGCTATCAAAAATATGTTTGGTGCTGCATGTCCCAAAATAACTTAAAGGGGGATTCCAGAGATATTATTTATTATAGATATTAGATATTAATTAATTATTGATATTAATTAATTATTAATTCATTCATTATTATAATTATTATACTGCTGTTAAAATGCGGCACACACGGGACACACATTGGGAAAAACTTGGTTAAAAATACAAAAAGGCCCAGACTTCTAGTGTTTCAAAAACACTGGATCCTTAATTTCCCACAATGTTACTCGACAGCAACATATTTCAAACTAGATGTCAAACGTCCATGTCTTTCAAACCCTACAACCCATTTACCAACACAGGGCTTATTTGTCTGCTAGGATAGGGAAAATAAATATGCAACTTTCTTTATCTCTTGCTCACATTTTAGAGAATACAGTGTGGATTTTACTAGTGTGTGCTTATTTGGTTACTCTTGACACTTTCTGTGATACTGAGTTGTGAAAAACAAACTAAACAGCTACTTCCCAGACTAAAACTGCTGATTCTCACCTTGTGTATGCGTGAAACCAAATGTGTCACGACACATTGTTGTTGATACAGTGTTATGTCAACTTGAGATCAAACCTGAAAGAGTTGCATTGGGCTAAACCCTCGTCAATGGTATCTAACAACGTGATATTTTACAATATTAGTAATTTTTCAGTCTGATTGAAATCTTTGCTCCATTCAGGATAAACGTCTGTAAAAGATTAAGTATACACGATATTGCTACATTGCACCGCTGCATCTTTTACCCGATAAATGTGATCTTGAAACTGCAAACATTTGATGTGTTCATTTGGATCTCACCTTGTTTCTGTCTGAGTTTGTGCACACAGGGTCCTCAGCAGCCAGTGCAATGCTGCTCGCTACAATCACAAGGAGGATGGTCATCTCGAAGTAGCGCATAGTGACCACATAGTGACAGATCCTCCTGATACTGCGGATCAGTGCAGGGGAGGATGTTAATTGATGTTTTAAGGAGCACAAACAAAAAAAAACACAAGATGGCACTGAAAACAACAAACAGCAGCGCGGTGTATTGGAACATCTGTGATTTGGTGTCTTACGGGTTGGACGCCTTAAAGATGAACATGCTGTCTGGAGCTACAGGTTTGGGTGGTATCGGAGGCTCCTCCTCCTCCGTGTCCTCATCTTTCTCTCCCAGGTCAGACTGGTACGCCTCCAACTCTTTACTGTTCACTAAAACCATGACAGAGGTGCAAAAGGAGGGATAAAAACAGTGTTTTAGCTATATGTGGACAGCTGTGACAGAGAATAATGTGAGTAACCAGTACAATGGATTCATCAAATAAAAGACAAGGGCAAGTGTGGCACTCAGATGTCAGAAACACCTACACACTGCGATACACAGTGATACTGACACTAAATCCCACTTGATGATGCACAATAAAGGAGTGTGACTGCAGTGGGAAGTGATCACACAGCTACCTGTCATAGGTGTGAGCTCCAGCAGCGGTTGTGCAGACATTTCGATGGCCACGCTACCCTCCAGGTTGGACTTGTCACGTTTGATAGAGACCGGGCAGTTCTCAGCTTCAATGGCGCTCACAGTGTACTCTGTGGCCTCTAAAGCAGGCTCCACTGGGGGCTCGTACTGCTCCGTGTGCCCGCCTTCACTTTGCTCTGACCAGGTACCGTCAATTAGCTGCTCACATTGAGGAGGATCAGGAATGTCGGCTCTGAAATGGGACAGAAAATGTCACCGAATGCTGAAGGAAAATCAGCAGAACACTACATGCATGACAAACATTTTTTCTCTACACAAGATCTACTATATTTTGATAGTAAATATAGTGAACTCCTGCCTTTCCTGGCACCATTGTAAGATTTCAGTATGTACTTTGGTTTATGACCTGCAAAACTAATTACATTCCCAGCAGCCTCAGCTGCACTTTATGTTGAGTGCTAATTAGCAAATGCATAGTTGCAGACTGAAAGAGACACAAAACACACAAAATGTTTTGTCTCTATATGGTCATTTTGTGTCTCTTAGTGGTCATTCTGTTTCTTTTAGAGATCATTTTGTGTCTCTTACTGGTTGTTGTCCATCTTTTCAAGTTGGTTTTGTGTCTCTTTATGGTCATCTTGTTTCTCTCTATGGTCATTTTGCATTTCATACTCGGGAAACCATTGTGGTTTCTTTGTGTCCAGCGTGGCTGTGGACTTTTGGCCTTGTTTTTTTTTATTTTAAACGGTTTCACGTAGTCTGTTTTAAAACAAAACTCACATGCCCATGTGTACATTTAAAGACTAGTATTAGCTACTCTTGTCCATGCTGGACCTCATTCTGTGCAAATCTAAATTCTAAAGTTCAACTAAAACTAATATAAGCCCTCAGCAGTCAGAGTTAGACAGAGCAATAGGGTATCTTTCAAAAATCACAGACTATTTAGTGCTAAATTTCCTCCTTGTGCTACATCCAGTGGTCACTGATACACCAGGACAATACATTCAATACAAATGCTCTGCTGCAAATGACAAAATTTATAAAGTTTCTAATGTTTGTTTTTTGCTGAAATTGTCACAAATGTGGATATGTAATCATATTTTTATTACTAATGTCATACAGTAGTTAAAGACAGCCTCAAATAACTCATCAGAATTACAGTTGTTTTGACCTCTTGCTCTCAGGGGGGAAAGATCCAGTAACACGGATGAAATGGAACTTTATTTGATAATGGTACAAATATACATATACTATATATTTATATATATACACACACATATAAGAGCCTTTTGAGCACTCCTCACAGATAAATACTGAAGCCTTACCTTCTACAGTCTTCTCCAACTTCTGCATATGGATTGACAATGCAGGTTCCACAGTCATCTTGGACTGATCCTCCTTCGAGCTCTGCTTTCTCCTCTCTTTCATCCTTCTCTTCCCTCTCATCTAGTATCTTTCTCTCCTGGCTGTGTGACCGTCTTACTAGTGGCACCTCATGTGGCGTCTGAGTACAGTCCAGACTCTTGGCCTCTGTTCGAGCATCGCGGTGACGGTGGCGTCTGTGCCGGGCCCCGTCGTCAGGCCCCTGACTGGGCCTAAACTTGCGGGCAATCCTGTGCCTGCCCCCACCTGTATTCCGGTGGTTTGGGCCACCTGTTTTGTCCTCACTCAGGTTTACCAGAGGCTCAGCCACCGGGGGCTCAGGGATGGGGATGGAGATGGACATTGGGGGCTCAGGGAGGGGCATCCCAACAGACATGGGAGACTCAGGCAGGTGAGCTGGACTGGCCTCTGGGGACAGGGTGGCGGCGTGGTGGGGGATAGTGGGAGTTTCAATGGTGTCCTCTGTTGGGCTGCCAAACAGCTCCTCCCTGCTCGCCATCTGGCGACGTTTGCGTAGCTGGTTTGCTCTCTGCTCCCACACTGACATATTGACTTTTCTCCTCCTCTCACGGCGGTTGGCGAAGGCGTTGGAGCCATTGAGAGGTTGCTCGTCTGCGGCACATGGTGCACCCTCAGCCTCCTCTGGGAAGTTTGGACGACCTCGGTGGATCGCCCGTTTCCTGTATAGGTAGGGTCTTCTTCTGCCACTAAGGACCACAACATATTTCACATAATTATGAGGAAGCAAAAGACCCATAGCTAAGGAATTGTTAATAAGAAACATCAAGCGTTTAGCATACCAGTTACACCAAAGAATATTCAAACAGACAAAATAAAAAGCTACAAGAAAAGGCCAAACCTTTTCTGTGAATTTATAATGTCACTTGATTAGTAACACAAAAAACTTTCCCATGGAAAAATTAGCAAGAGTGCAAATACATCCAAAAAATGAAAACACCTAAGGGGTAAGAACAGATAAAAAGGAAAAGAGAAAAACTAAATCCACAAGAACAAAAAAAGGGAAGGTGCAGGATTAAAGTAGAAACATAGTGGAAAATCTAAAAAAATCAGAGAAATTTAGTAGGAAAACTCAAGAGAGAAAGTCTGTGAGACAGGGATGCATACAATCATACTTACTGGTGTTCAGATTCTGTTGTTGTCCATGTAATCAATGAGTGATTATTTGAAAACAAGACATTAGTGTTTTACAACATACACCAAACATTTGTTGTGGCACAGAACAAAATGCATAGAGAGGAAGAAAATGACTCCATATATTCTGACATCAGTACTTTATCTTTTAGAAATGTAATTTAAGAAGCATTCAATTTTACGGCCATCAATATTTTATACTTTTTGTTGATTGTTACACAGTGTCATTGAACACAACATTTTGGTCAGTGCCACATAACAGGCATAAAACAAGACAACATGATGGGACCAGCAAAACACTGTAATGCACATTAATATCAGCATCTTGATAGCTGCAACACATACAAGACTAACATTCAAATATGTAACAGACAAATGATACATTCAGTGTCACAACTAGAGAGTCCAGGTAGAGAGTGAGGAGTCTATGCAGATTTACTTTACTGTAAACAGCACATATGAGATGTTAGGGAGTTTAGATTTATATCACTATTTACCACTGGTTTATTTCACTGACAACCACAGTTATAATCATAGGTTTTTGCTTTGAATTCCTGACTGCAGGCAGGTTTAAATATTGCACAAAAATCAACTTACAGACTTAAAACAGCTTGAAACAGGTAATGCATCACAGTCATCTTCTTCATCATCTGGAAATGTTAATATGATTTACTAATGGGAGCTGGAATTACTGTCATTGTGTTATTCTTGTGTTTATGAAGGGTGGGAACCTCAAACATCCAAGACTGTTGCATTTGTATAAAAAAAAAAAAACCTACTGTCTATACCTACCTGTCTAATTTCACATTATAATTTTCACAATAGTTATATATGTATATATATTATATATTTAATATAATGGAGAAGCAAAAATAAGATGATAAGAAGATCAATGTGATGAATTACAAGCAAGTTTCTGCAAGTTTTTTTTTTTTTTTGGCAAATATTTGCTATTAAAGTAAATACACTCAGTTTGTAATTAATGATGCAAAACATGCAAAATAATAAGTTCCTCTAACAGGCCTGGTCAGCCAGTCTAGGTTAGTAATGTGTCATGCGGTTCTTTTTTCCTCCCTACAGCAACAGCTCCAGTGGTGATACTAATCAGACAAGTCATACTAAGTAGGAAAGCTTGACCAAAATCTGACACACTTGAAAGCGTGCCTCCCCCGAGCAGAGTGACCCACTGAGACTCCTCACTGGTCCCAACAACCTCTGAAAAATGCCTCATCCACTTGACTTACTGGATCATTAGACCTGTGGGGGGGGGGGGGGGGGGCACCAGGTCACTGAGACGAGCAGGAAATCAACCAGTCACAGACCAAGACAGTTACAGAAGGTGTCTCAGTAAAGCTGCTGAAGCAGTTTGTAAGGGGTCATGCTTTTCAATCAAACACATTCAATACTCATTCATTATTGTGTCATCAATGCCTTACACATGCCTTTCTTTCTTTTTTTGCATACACCATGCAGTTGAAGGAACTGAGGAACATACCATTTTAAACATTTGCCTGTTACACCAACAACTGGCTCTCAAAGAATCTATATTCAATTGATTATATTGGCCAAAATCTAAATTGATTTCACAGAGCATCTCCTCTCCAATAACAGACATAACAGCACCAATGTCCCTCAGTATCTTAAGTAAGTCTTAGCTCGATCCTACTGGGTGCAGCTGCTGCTGTAAAAAAGAATCGTGACAAATGTTCACTTCATTTCAAATTTTCCATTTGCTCAAGAGGAGAACTGATCTGAGTCACACCTCCACACTTTTACACTAAGATTTACTTAAGAGCTGTGGACACTCGGTCTCATCTTAAATCTGTGATTTTGTTACTGTTAACCAATAACTTACTCAGAGATCAAGCCATCCCTGCCTCTGGCATATCTCTGGTTGAAGAACTCCTCTTCCTCTTCTTCATCCTGAGAAAGACAAAAAGAATATATGATGTTTAAGGATAATCCACTAAAACTACACATGAAGCTTGGTTTACTTGTCATTCAGAGCACTTGTAGCCTTCTTGGCTCTTTTTTTAAAGTCTAATAAAATGACGATGCACAATGTAACACACATCACACACTTTTATAATTAAATACACTACAAAAATTAGTTATTTTACTGATAAACTACTAGATAGAAGATAAGAAAACTGTGCAAACCTTTGTCAGTTCCTGCGCATTGGCCAGATTATCCACAGCGATGGCCAAGAAGACATTCAGCAGCGTGTCTTTCATGAAGGCAGTTAATGGCACACACAAACCAAGCTGTGGGGACCTATCTGGCTTTTCCTCCTGTATTCCTTACTGATATACTATACATAGATATGATAAAGATTTTGAGAATAAAAACCCATTTAAAGGCTAAAACATGCAAACAAAGTATCTGAGATGTTTCTATAAAGCCAATTTGCTCTTTTAAGCTCCTGTTATATGGACTATACAGAATTCAGGGCCTTATATATTACTACTTATTTTTCTTCTTTCCATTTCATTTTACTCTATTTCATTTTTCTCTTGATCCACTACAGTATATTGCATGACTGAGGGACAGGGTCCATTTATTGAGAAAAACAAACCTTTGTATTTTGCTTAGTTTTAGATGTGTGTTTAAACTGAGTGAAGCATAATTCATATTAAGACCCTTAATTTGCATTTCAATGTTATTTCTGTGAGATTATTCCATATTTTTTTCTATTATTCCTTGAAGTGTTCTGTTTATATGAAGTGGTATGATCTTGTCATTCAATTGTGGTTAATTGTGGTAATCTGCACAGAACTTGCACTCAACTTGTTTCAGAGATGCATGACTCAGGGACTGTGTCATATAATTAGTGTGCATCTATAACCCCTTGATTAATGTTTCATGTACATTGTGCATTGTTTAATGTTTTGTACTGTAGTCCTAAAGAAAAATTCTACCATTCTGCCTCATATACAGATGCCTGGTAGAATGACAACAAACTTTTAAATTTAAATACACAAACATTTGAGTCTGTGAATCTCTTGTAAAATTAAATTAACTATGTTGGAGAGTAACAAACTACATGTAATTAAACTCAGGTTAACTACATTTTGCAGCAGCTTGTTTTCTTATTTTTCCTTGGTTTATATCTGACCTTTGAATAAGTAGGAACCTATTTTTCCTCAATAAACTGGCATGCGCCATTATTATTTTGTATCACATTGTCCACTTCATTTATTTTACAAAATAGTTAAGTCGCCTTAGGTAACCAACGTAGATTTCTCCCTTGCGTAGCTTTGCTTTAGTTCAACTTCTTCCACTGGGAAGTATTGGTAGCTGGAATTGGTTCAAAGAAGTTTCCCTAACACTGCATGCTAATGGCATTTTTATTTGAGTAAATGCATGTTGTACTCTGCAGTGCAGTGACTTTTACAGGTGTATATCAGAGCTCTATGACCACTTTTGAGGACTTGACAAGGATACAGTTTCCAAATAGTGTGAGCACAATGAAGTAGATCGATGACCACATGCCATACTGTACACCTCCTTGTGAGCGAATCCCATTGTACATAACCTCGTTCCAGTCCTCACCAGTCAGAATCTGTGGGCGAATGCACGGAATAGTTTGCATTAATAAGTACATTGCTCTTAGTAGATCCAGGAGAACATTGGCCTAAAAATACAGCAAACCAGACACATATTCCACGTCTACAAAGCAGTTAAAGATATGTTATTAAAAATGGCAGCAAGATAAGTAATTACTGTGTGTGCTGATCAAAACACTCTTTCACAGTGCAGTTGGTTTTGTAGCAGATCTGATGTGGATTCGTTCACGTTTCACTTGTCTGATATTCATGTTCGCATATGTGTGCATGGATGTGTGGGATGATAGCGGAGGCAGGGGGTGGTGAGCGAGTAAGCAGAGTTGTTTAATCTGCGCCTGGGGTGAGAAATATCCCAGGGTGCAATGTGTCATGGAGAGCAGGCAGAATGAGGGGATCTGTGGGAGCCAAACCTGAAACACTGTCATGATGGCAGCTGGAAACGTGTCAAAGTTGGTGGGAGTGTAATCTTCAAAGATGAACCTAGAGGGGAGGAAGATAGAAAGCAGGGTCAGATATGACCAAGGAAGAATAGGGGGAGGAAGGAGAGGAGGAGGAAGATGCAGAGCTATTTTCATCCGGACATATCATTTCCTTTCCATCTTATCAAAGGAGCCATTGAAGAAACCACTGCCCGGGTGCTGCTAAGGGGTTAGAGACCATTTCAAAACTGCGGCATTATCAGACCAGATGAAGGTTAAATAATAAATAGTATGTATTAAAATATAATATGTAATTCAGCTGCACAAATCAGGAGCATAACTCTCCTTGACCTCGGCTCAACCTTTCATACAGTGGACCATGATGTCCTAATCAGCTGTTTGAAGAACTGTTAGGGGATCAGTGGCTCTGAATCAGCTATTGTCTGTCAAACAGGTTCTTCTCTATAATGTTTGGAAATGCCTCATCATCGTGTGGGCCTAAAATTTGTGGGGTATTATTTATATGTCTCATTATTTATCATATACATACTACCCCAGGCTAATCTTGTGCAGCCAAGACATTGCCTTTCATTGCTAAGTGGCTGACACCCAATTATGTCCCAGTAAAATCTGGTTCCAATAGTTGCGTTGTGTATTATGTCTTGCTTGGCTGAAATAAAAAATGAGATGTCCAAAAACTTCTTCCTGCAGCTGACTGACTCCAGAGGTAATTATAATCACTCCCAGCACTACCAGTATTAAAAATCTATCTTCTAGTATGGGTGACTTGTCCAATAATGTTCGGGGAGGGCCACAACCTAGGTGTTATTTTTGGTAGAAAATTGATGCTCATGTGGCTAAACTAGTGCAGCTGTACTTTGCTCAAGTGAGACAGCCATGCCAGATTTGGCCACTTCTTTCCTCTACTGACTTGGAAAAGGTCACTCATGCTTTTATCTCTTCTAAGACTCGATTATTGCAATACGTGCCACTCTGGTATCTACAGGAGAAACTTCCAAAGACAGAAGCTGATACAAAACGCTGCTGCCAGGCTGTTTACATGCCTTAAGAGACTAAGACAACTACATTATCTGTGTGCTGTCCTTTACTGGTTTCCTGTGAGTTTTAGAATTGATTTTTAAGATTTAAATGCTTTTTTTTTTTAAAGCCTGCATCTATAATCTGTTAACTGCCTATGAACTTGACGCTGCTTGAGATGTTCTGACAGGGCCTAACTAATGATGCCTCAATCCAAGGCGGCCTTTGCTGTCTGGGCCCCGTGGTTGCGCCCTCCTTAAAATGTCTTCTTACGACTCAATTTCTTAACTGATGGCATCTGTTGTAATTATCTAAATTATTTCATTTTGTCTATATCTCTATTTCTGGAATTTTGTTTTTATTGCATACTTTATTGCTTTCATTGTAAATGACTTTGTTTTCGAAAAGTGTTATCGAAATTAAAATGATCATTATTATAATAGTTATTATTATCATTGTTATAAAAGAGGTTTGTCCTTATTAAGGATTTTAACATACTGAAGCCTGTGCTTACCTTCCCCCAAAAAGCTGCATTCCGAGCAGAGCAAACACCACAATGAAGAGGAAGAGAAGAAAAAGCAGGCTGATGATGGACTTCATAGAGCTCATGAGGGACACAACCAGGTTCCTGAGAGAGGCCCAGTACCTGACAGAAAGAAATCACACATGATTCTTGTGTCTTTTTCACCAGAGATCTTTAAAAACATACACACTAATATGATACAACCCAGGCCGAGTTTATTTGAAATATCTCATTGTCCAACTCACTTGGTGATCTTAAAAATTCTCAGAAGCCTCAGTGCCCTCAGTACACTGATCCCAAATGACATGCCAGGCCTAAAGAAGCCCCAAACCACCTCAAAGATGCTGCCAACAATTACCTGCAAGACATGACGTGACACATGCAACAAATAAATTATATATTTTAAGCACCATCTGATAAGCAGCACATTGGCAAAACCTTTTCATGCAGGTAGTTTAACATACTCTGAAATAAATGCATCTATGTAACAGAACTCTCTGCTGTATTGTAGTACTGGAGGGCTTTAACATCACAGATAACCAAGCTGTAGTTGCTGGCTGGAGGCTATAACATTAGGTCTAAAATTCAAGGTGCTAAAGCATACTACTCAAGGCTCAACTAGGGGATTATACAAGATTTGGCAACCTTTCAGAATAAGAGTTAAAGGACCTCACCCCGCAGTCAAAGCAGTTGAAGGATGAATGGAAGTAGAGCCGGAAACCCAGACCATACATTTTCAAAAACATCTCAGCCAAAAACAGCCCAAGGAAAACAAACTCTGCATAGTCTGGAGATGATAAAGCAAAAAAAGCAATTAAGTCAAAGCAAAATGAGGCCAAAGAACTGTGCATTTATATACATGACTAGAATTCATTTGTAAGTAGTAATGCCATTTAGAGTACAGCCATTCAAAAAATGAAACCCACAGAGGAAGATGGTGAGCCAGTCGGGCTGGTTGTGGTGGACGATGGCCACGCAGATGGTGTTCAGAGCCACCAGACTGAGCACCATCAAATAGAACGTGTCTGTCTTCACCATACGGCGGATGGAGATGCGTAACATACGCTCTTTACGTCGCAGGTAGGCGGCAGGGCCACGGCGACCGCTGCGGAAATTCATTCTTGAGCGTGACATGCCTGAAAAGAGAAAAGAGAGAGAAAGAGAAAAGTTCAAACATAAGCACAGCAGGAGGTCAGGGAGGAGGTAAAATCTACAGAAATATACAGTATGTAATCAGTGGTAGGTGAAGAGAAGAGAAGGACGCTTGCTGTAAATTTGATTCACTGAAAAAACATGTTCTTCACTCACTGGCTGTGGACATGTCTGTGTACTTTTCGTCCCCTGGCGCTCCTCTCCGGGCTCCGGTCTTCTTACTTGCTCTCTTTAGCACTAAAAGCGATCCACAAAAACTCAAGTTTGCCAAATCTCTCAATTATTGAATTATGATTCATTAGGCAACAACAACTGAATTGATAACTCCTGCTGACTTAGAAGACCTTTAAAGTTATAAAGCCAAACCACTGATAATACTTTACTTTAAGTCTCCTAGTAACCAGTTTTTTATAAGCAGCATATAAATATTTCATAAATGGTCATAACACATTATAGTGCTGTTATCTCCATAAGAGAAGTTATAGTTGTTGGAGTGGATTTTATAAATAATACAAATACTGGAAACGTATAAACACTTAAAATGTCCTAATATATGCTTATAACTCTATTATCATGTGTTATAAACCATTTATAAAATGTTTGCATCCTACTACAGTCATTACAATTAAAAGACTATACATATATACTGTGGCAACAAAATGTTTTACCCACTAAAGAAGCTTGTGGTCAGTTTAATGATTATTTCAGTTTCACAAGTGATAGTCAGCTGACAAACATTAATACCAGCAGCTATGCCATGTTAACCGCACAGTGATTTTTTTGAAGTGCTTAAAACGTCGACACCAGTCAAACATGAGTATTTTCTGTTTCATAACCTCTAAAAGTTTATTTTTAGATACAGCTGTAAATAGCTGAATTAGACACAGGTGTTAGCAGTAGGAGTGGATTACAAATCTAAAGTGTGTGCACTCACCATCTAACGGCGATCTCCCTGAATTTTTATTCTCCTCTGCAAGCATTACCTCCTCTGTAATGCAATAAAACTAGAGGTTATACACAGATTTAATTCATCAAAGCACAACTTACATCGTCAGATGTGAAAATATGCAGGCCAGGATTATTTAGCATGTCTGCAAACAGTTACTGGAACTGAGACTGAACTGATGTAAATGTTCCTTCGAGAGGTCAATATGACCTTCAGAGAAAGAGCTCTCGTTCTCTCTCACACTCTTGTGATATCTCTCTGTCTTTGTCCGTTTTCTCTCTCTCCCTTCCCACACTCTCCCACATGCATGCACACATAAATATGCACAGCGGTTCTTGCTCTCTCTCTCCCTCTCACACACACACACACGAACACATACACACACATGCATGCATGCAAACACACAAAAATGCCTGTGCACAGATATACATGCACAAATTTAAGTCAGTGAGTCAGTATCACCTTTTTCTCACCCTCTACTTGCGTGGGAGACTAGAAATGCAGATTGCCATTACAGCACTGTGTGTGTGTGTGTGTGTGTGTGTGTGTGTGTGTGTGTGTGTGTGTGCAACTCAACTGAGATACTCTACTGTAGGACCAAATCTCTGACAAAGTCTGTAGCATAGCGAAAAAAAAAAAAAAAATCCTGCCTGTTCACTCACTGCATGCCTTTATGTAAGTGTACAAGTAGATGTCTGGTATAAAGTTATTCTGCTGCCCAGTACCTGCCCTGTCTATCCAGGCTCTGTAGCCGTTCAGTTCTCTTTCCACCTGCTGCTGGCGGCGCAGCTTCATAAAGGCCCGCCGGTTCTCCACCCTCTCCCTCTCCTTGGCAAATTCTCTAAAGACAGAAGCATGAAAACAGCTCTTGTAATCCATCATACAGACAGAAGCACCAGTATTATAAACACAAAAAGAGCCTCACTCACCCAGACAAGACTCCCAACACCAGGTTCAAGACAAAGAACGAGCCAATGATGATGAGAGGAATGAAGTACATCCAGTTCCATGTGGGACCCAAGGCATCATTGGTCTGAAATCCACAAACATCCATTCATTCATAATAGCAATGAATTTCATGTTTTGTATTTCATCTGTTCACTGAACTCACATTATAAAGAACGGCTGTCCATCCCTCCATGGTAATACACTGGAAGACGGTCAGCACAGCAAACAGGATGTTGTCAAACTGCGTTATGCCATCATTGGGCCCGATCCAGGTGTCATTGCAGTCGTACTTTTCTGGACACTTCCTCACGCCACATGCAAATGCCAACTCGGAGGAGTCAACAGTCTCATTTTCTACAAAAAGAGGCATGTAGCAGTCACCGGCACCTGACTTCCCTGTGGTTAGTAATGTTAGATAAAATGATTTTGACCACTGTGATGCAGTAAAAACAATGCACAAAACCTAAACTACAAGCTGTGATGCATGAGTCAAGTCATATCCTGTTTCCTCAGGGACAGTTTAACATTTTGAGAAATGTGGCCAATTGCTTGTTTGTGGAGAGTTAGATGAGAAGATTGGGATAGGAGCTTGGGTTAGGAGAGTAACCTGCCCACCTGCATCTCTAAAGCTTTATCTCACTTGTTCAGAAATCAGAACTTAGTTTTAACAATTTGGTGTTACGTCACTTGGATGTGTGAGCTTCTCTATGCAAGGCGGTGTATACGCAGGCTTTGACACTAGAATGCTATTTTCGTCTTCATCTGTTGAAGGGGGAGATCTTTGCTCACCTTAACTCTTATTAAAGGCTATATGAACATGATTTGTGTCATAACTAGTTGGCAAACCAACCGTGGTCCAATATGCAACTTAACAGTTGGAACAAATAATAAGAGCACGTTCATAGTTGCTGATGTTTTCAATCAGAACAAAGTAGTAGGTGTAGAAAAAGCTTTTTTGTGGAACAGCCATGTGTCTGGAGGAGATTTAAATTTTCTGGGACCTTTAGAGAATCAAGGGATGAATAAAATCATTATTCCATCTTAAAATGCTGTCAACCTATTCAGGTCTGATTTTTCAGTCCATCTCCGAGTTGTGCTGAGCGATGACAGTAAATGCTATTGTGTGGCACGTGATTACAGAGTAGCTGTTGACTAATTAAGCAGTAGCTAAATCAGCCGGCAACAACTTTAATAATACCTCTGAGCTCCCTGCTGCTGTAATCTACGGACGCCTTGGTTTCTCAAACAATGATGTTCACACCCTCTGTTTGAGAACAATGCATAAGCCACATATTTGATGTACCTGTTGGCCGATCAGTCATAGTCAGTTCTATATATATAATCCAAAAACAAAGCATGTAGATATTCCTCCTAAGCCATCACTATTGTGATAAAAGCAGGTGCACTTGAGGACAGAAGGTGCCCACAAATGGCAAGGTGTTAACCCAAATTATAATGGATGGATGGATAATAGTATCGTAACATTTGAATGTTTTCCCATTTTTATCTTATCTTCATTTATTTGGCATTTTTCTCTTGTGTCTAGCTAGTTACCATCACACTGTTTTAACTATAGAATAAAAAGCACACATGGTTAATAAGCTACCATCTTTGCTTTACAAGAGGATGAGACTGTTAGCGTTGTGCGCGGATCCTACCGAGGATGTCGAAGGATGCCAGGCAGGTGTGGTGAAGCTTCCCACTGTAGAACTCAAGGCCGATAATGGCAAACATGAGGATGGCAAAGAACAACAAAAGGCCGATCTGGAGCAGCGGGATCATGGCCTTCATGATGGACTTCAGCACAATCTGCAGGCCTGAAAGTGTCCACATGGAAAGAAACATCCCATTACAGAATTATCTCAGAAAAACATAGGAATAACTTAACAGTCAAATGTCATAAGTCTGTTTGTCACTTGTGGCAAACAGGCAGTTTCTGAGTATAGCAAATGCTCAAATTGTTGGCTTTAATTTCAAACAGTGTAGAAATATGCAACACAAAGGAACAAGCACTGATGATGTTGGTGGTTAACTGTGTAAAGCTGTTTTAATTTAGAATAGGTTTATCCCAATGTGCTGTTTTTAACATTACTAACATTTGTAATGAGGGAGATATCTGAAAATAAATGCAGGAATGTCACCTTGTCGCGTGCACTAATACACCAGTTTCTTTCACATTGACAGTGCAGTATCAAATGGTCAGTGACTGACTCACTGGGGATCCCGGAGACAAGTTTGAGAGGTCTCAGCACTCGCACTGCCCTCAGGGTTCGGAGGTCGACAGGGATGTTCATGTGGGCGCCAGCAGTGGCCAGGATCCTGATGAACAACAAATTAGAAGCTATTACTTGTGAAAAAGATGAAGAAATTTGGGTTTAAAAAAAGACACAATGCAACTGGGACAAATAAAAAAGGGGAAAGGCATCCATTAGCAGCTAAATCTGGTGTAAGGCCCCACTTTCCTTTCATGAGATTCTTTTTTTTGTCCATGGTTTGTGTGACTAATTCGACTGCAAAAATAGGTAAAAGGCGAGAACTGAATTTAACTCAGGGGCAGTTTTGGAGACGTTTCATTCATTTTAAAGGCAAAAGGCAAATAATAAACCGATCACAGGCAACTGTGAAGCCAATGAGCTACGGTATGTCTATTTAATACAGCAGACTTGTATGGTGAGAGACAAAGAATGCACACCGCATTCACCTGGCAGGCATCTCTACACACATCTGCCCACGCACACATTGATGTCCCTCCACCTACACACAAACACTGAAAAACAGCGTCAGCAGCAACCGACAGGCAATTCTTACCAACATTCACCACAAATTACATTTGAATGCTTCTTGTAGCAACGACGAAAGCAGGTTTTTATGGGGTTTTTTTTAACTGGGAAAAGATCATAATTCAAGTCTACAATAATGCCGCCATAAAAACACAACATTTTTGTTTAGGCTACATTTTTCATCTCCATTCAACATCAGCCGAGGCAATTTGGTGGCCCATAAACACGGATGCTTTCACTGATGAGTGGATCAATACCCACTGCTAAGTTCCCGTAATATTTTAGAGGAGGTGTGAAAATGATCCAAGAAATCATAATTATTTTGTCCATCTCTCTCTCTCACACACACATACAAATATACAAACTCATAAAATCTTTGGACAGTGTTGGGAAGTGTGGGGGAGGGTGTGTGTGTGTGTGTGTGTGTGTGTGTGTGTGTGTGTGTGTGTGTGAACAGGGGGTAGAAAGCACATGGCAGAAACTCAAGTGTAAGCCCACGCAGAATCTCTCCTGAAAGCAGTGGGAGGGAGAGAGGCCGAGTGAGCGAGTGAATGAGTGAGGCCATGTTACCACTAATGCGGATAAACCTGAAAACACTGCTCAAAGTGGTGAAAGCTCACAGTCAAAAACACCAGGCTCAGAAACTGTTCCTCAAAGTTTACCACCAAGACTCAGTGCTACAACACGTGCAGGGCGAGTATCGCTCTGCTGCTGTTACACTCAATCTAAAAACTGGTTCACGTTACGTATTATTGAAATGAAATTGAAAGTGAGCCATTGTTTTCAAATGTGATCCGGTCTTGTTGGAGAGGATTTTCACAAAGACTTGGTTTTGGTGATGATATAGCGTGGACAGAGCCAAAGTGATGTTAATAGTGACCCTGAGTCAGGAAGTTATTATGTGCGTCCCAAAACCAATGTACTGTACGCACAGAAAAAGAGAAACTTAGGTGTTGAGGTTTTTGTTTTTTGTTTTTTTTTTTTTTTAAGACCAGAATCATTAACCCTGTTCCTGCTGGTTTTCCATCATACTATCATGCTTTGATCGGTACGAATGTGAAACAGATATTAGACTTGATTAGATAATTCTGTGTGGGGTTAAAAAGGTCCTTAAAAGGCTCCACTACATAATTATGGGTGTATTTAAAAGAACACTAATATTTACATCACCATGAAAACGAGAATCACGGCTAGAGGAATACTGTGGTCGAAATCTCCCCTCTCTGAGTGTTGAATAATGAACAGAGGTGTTTTTGTCGAAAATGATGGTGTGACATGGTTGACCTTTGACCATTTGGATAATAAATGGGATCCTATTAAAAATAAATCTGAGAGAATCAGAGTAAAATTCTAACTAATGAACAAACCTGCTTACCTACATGACATGACAGTGAAATTACTGTGGCATTTGCTGTATACACCTTCATCTGGGTTAATGAGGTTAAAGAGCTTTGTTCCTTCACATAAACAGCAGAGTGAGTGAGTGAGTGAGTGAGTGAGTATCAAAGATGAAGAGACGACACAGCTGGAGACACGGAGACGGGGCGGGAGCACAGGAGTGGGAGTCTGTGGAAATAGCCTTCAAACCAAACACACTGAACAAAGGCAGGCAACAGCACAGCTCCTTCAAGGCTGCACTTTGCGCACAACAATTCAGTGGAGGCTCCCACAAAATTAAAGCAAATATTGTGTCTGCTTGTGCTAGCTCATGAATCATCCCTACACACACAGAGGTCATTTTCTTTTTGTTCCTTCTGTTTTCCTGCAGAAGGTATTCATGCAAACCAACATGTTTTTAGTCTTTTTACAGTAAAACTAAAATACTGTATGCACCAATTTACACCTGGTCTCTTTATCTTCTGTTTTGGAGACAATCATCAATATGCTGATGATGTTGGGTATTTTGGGCTCTCTCTTTATAAAGGACACATCATGTGGCCACCAATTAGCAGGAAATGTTTACAACTGTATAACTTAGACAAGGTGCTAGTTCTGCATCAATAACAACATCCAAAAACAAGTAAGGTCTAGTTAGGAACTGACACTCATGACAAGTGACAACTGACACTTAAAGGTTTAAAGGATTCACTTTTAAACATATGTTATATGTCATGGTATGTGGGATCACACTCATTTTTTCTAACCAGAACACGTTTCTTTAGAACGTACATTTCTGAAGGTCTCCATCATGCATCAACCCATTGTTTGGCCAATGCAGCTTTTTGACCATCGGGAATCCACTTTAAGGAGCTCTGAGGCTTTCTGGTACACATTTGAAGGAGAAAAGTGATCTTTGTTATTTCTTTGTGTACTTTCTGTAATTGAATTATACAACACTGCTTCGTGACCATGAACAACACAAGCAAGGTGGATTTGTTTTCATTTCTAGTTGCATATTGTAATTTGCCACTTATTGTATGGTCCACCAACCAGAAGGCCGGTGGTTCAATCTCCAGCCCCTCTTCTGCGTGTTAAAGTGTCCTCAAATTGCTGTCGATGGCTATTCCATTAGTGTATGGATGTATGATGTATGTATGAACATGTGAGAGCAAATGTGGGAGAATGTAAATGGCTTTGAGTTATTAATATGTCTATAAGCACTGTATAAGTGCAGTCCATTTCACATTTCATGTAGTATCTTTGGTCATTTCTTTTGCTTACTCATGCCAAATCAATTATGATTTCAGAATATATTATATAATACTTTTATTTATATCCTATTTTGAGATTATCCTATCAATGAAGCAATCTTGCATCTCTTCTTATTTGTTATGAAAATCATCAAGGGTAGAACAATAAGGCTATTGACATGAGAACTGCCCTTTGGGATTGCAGGACTAAAGATGATAAGGATGATATGTGTTACGATCACAATCACTTTCCATCGTCTGATTACAAAAAAAATCCAGTTTTGAGGTAGTTCAGACAAACTCATAATGACAGACAGGACAATGTAAAATCTCAAAGTACAAACGCTGATATCATCGCTTTAGCAGAGCTATCAGTAAATCAACGAGACAATAAAACACATGGGATAGCTGCACACACGTCAGTCTTCTGATTCAGCTCTGCAACGATCCAGCCACCAGTTAACGTTCATAGTGAGAGGCTAATCTGTTCCTTGTTGGCTCTTTAAGTAAAGGACTGTTGCACGGTATTGTACCAAACTGGCTCTGGAGAGGATGAATTCATTACATGCACAGAATGCAGCCTCTCCCACACACCTCCACCTACACTCACTAAGAACACCACCAAAAACTACAGTAATCAGCAGCATCACGTTGCTCACATTTCAACACAGCTCTGCATCTGGTAATGTGCGGCTGAATCAACGCCGACATAATGTACCAACAAATTAATGTCTTTGAGTTAAATTGTGAAAAACATAAACCATGCATCTAACAGCAACATTAATGATGTTCTGGCGAATTGGGATTACATTGAAAAAAAAGGCATTTATTCACTATTAGTCATAGAATAAATGGCTGGGTGTATGTTTTCCCAAAGAAAACCCACCTGGGACTGTGGGCTATTGTTTATTCAGTTCAATTATAGGAGCAAAATTAGAAGTGAGACCAATGCAGCCGTCCTTTAAAACTCCAGGCACAACACACACAATGTTGACAAGATCTTTAAGTTTTACTCTTAATTCCTGAATTAGTTTTGTGAGTTATCGACATTTGACTAAAAGTTTTGAGTTTACAGACATCCAGTGGGACTGGTCCTTACTGGTGGGTTTGCATGCACTTGTGCCACATTCAGGTAGATAAAAATACCAGGCAACTTGCAGATGCAACACACGCAAGGTTGGATTAAGAAATGGACAAAGCTGTCAAATGCTCTTAGGCCCAGCTGCCTACAGCCAGTTTCAAACTAGTGATTTGCTAAATTAAGTTGCAGCACAAAACTCAAGGAATGTCTTAGCTACTGACACTGATGCAATCAGAAAATCAGTTGATATGAAACATCTGTAGCACTGTTCAATAATATCAACCATTCATATATCAAACATATACGAGTGACTATATAGGCACATTTGGAGAATACATGCGTTTCAGTGGTATTTATACATTTGAATAAGTGGAATACCTGTTTAATGCTAACGTCATCACTTGGCCCTATGTTGCCCCCATCATCAATTTTATTTCTTCCTGCTGGAAACACTTCTGCTGTGTTGTGAATGTTTGCAGCCCCACTGTGTATTTGTTTGTGTTGTGAGTATTTGTGGCGTATGTGTTGTCAAATTGATGGATGTTTTCTGAATTTGTCAGTGTTTTGCAGTGCCAATATATATTCTGCTCATGGTGCATATTCCTAAATGAACGGATGTGATGTGACTGACAAAACTCATCTATGTTGAAATGGCAATAAATGAATCTTGAATCTTGAACCTAAAGTCCTACTGAGTACTACAATACACAGAAAGACCAGAGCCATGCAGCTGTATTCAAGCATAGAAGCACTCATTGCTCTTTTGGTCTCTGGGTAAGTAATGAAGTTGCTGTGTCCTGCTCTGTACACAAACGGCAACTTGGGTTCAACAAGGTAAATATGCATTACAGAAGATGATGGGGTCGCGCTGTGAACAGGTGTCCAACTGGAAAACCTCTGACCCGTGGCCTCTTGATGTCAATCCAGCCATACATACACATACATATTTAATGCTACAGACAAAAATTGCCTTGTTATGTGTAGACAGGCACACAAAAGTGAGACTGTTCTCACTCTTGTATGTCTATCTTTGTGCCAGATGGCTAATGAATCACTCCCAACTCCCACCCAGTTGTATTATTCATCCTGTCTAAAAGCAACAATTTTAGCAAAGTGTCACAGTTTTCAAGAGGGACAGTAGACTGGGGCAACAAGGGAAAGCTGATATCCTTCACACAACATGATGGCACACAAGCAGACACTCAGACAGAGGTATAATGTGCAGGCAAAGCTAGGATCAATATCATTTAGGTCTGATAAATGAGTTATCAGAACTAATCAAACAACGTGAAGGCAGCTGGTTCACTGGTAACAATATGTACCTGCAGCCTCCTAAATGGAGTAACAGGCACACACACATGCTCAAGCCTTTTGGGAGACATTTTATTGCTAATCAAAGCATCAGATCCACCTGTGCCAATCTGTTTGCCGCAGGATATAATTGACCATTTTAGGAATCCCACTGAATTAAATTGGTTTGTGGGTGACTTGTTCTAGCTGTGGTTCTTTTTGCTACACACTCTTCACTCAGATTAAGGATTTTAATTGAGCTCAGTGTCCCAGCAGATTCGCTTCTAGCAATTCATTAATATGAAATGGAATGAATGCCGCCAGCGCTGGCCCAGTGGCCTCGATTTTATTCCCAACCGGCCGCTATGACACATGTGTATTTTCTTTTAAGTCTGACTTACTTGTACTGTGCCTCCAGAGTGAGAGGGAGTCGGGGCATGTGTGTTTGTGTGTGTGTGTGTGTGTGTGTGTGTGTGTGTGTGTGTGTGTGTGTGTGTGTGTGTGTGTGTGTGTGTGTGTGAGAGAGAGAGAGAGGAGAGGAAAGCAGCATATGTGCGACCAGAAAATGTGTCAGATACGAGGCAGAAAACCAGGTCGTCAGTTACCAATTCCAGTTGTGGCTGGAGTCAGGCAAGATGATCTCTGGGCTGTAGAAAAAACACTGACAACTTTGTGCATTTTATACAGTAAGAGACACCATCACATGTATTAGAAACGCTTAACTCGCTTAACAAGTGAGTTTAGAGCAGTTCTCAACGTCTGGTCTGTAGCCTGTGCTCTGTCTTTCGTTTATGCAATCATACTTTTATACATTTCATATTTCTAACTTTATACCAATGTGTTTTTGTACTAAATGTACAGAAAATAAGTTTTGGGTTATGGGTTGAGAACAAAGCTCAGTAGCTAAGAGCTCTCTGGACTTTAGCAACCACTGACCTTAAATCCCCTGACAAATTCCTCCATAACATTAAATATTTGTAACTATTTAAGCTGCAATAAGAGTAAACGTCAGCTTTAAAACTTTAAATTCTTCAGTACTCAGGATTGTGAGAGTGTGGTTTAATCAAATTTGATTGACGGTGCCGGCAAAAATAAGCAAACAACCCCACAACTGTCACCACATTTTGTTTTAAATGTTGCTGAATCCAGACTACCCTTAATTTCTATTTTAAGTACCACTCACTTTCTTTTGGCTTGAAAGGTGCAAGCAACACACAAAGCCATATTTTGGCAGTTGCAAGTGTAACATACTGAACATATGGATTAACAACAATGAAGTGAATTATGCAGCAGGAGTGAGGAGAAGTATTAAGAAACACAACCAATAAATCACAGTTAAAACACCTTGTTGCATAGTCCAATAACAAAAATGGCCCATAACTATAATAGATAGTTATTTATAATGGAACGTGTAACCAGCATTATTTGGGCATTTCAGTAGGTCAAGACAGTTGTTGTTTTGACTATTTATACCATCTAATGTTCTGTAGTTTAGTGCAATAGTTCCCAACTTGGGCACAGGACCTGCCAAAGGCTCACAAAATAAATCTAAGGGGTTGTGAGAAGAGTAAACATGAAAAGTCTTTGATCCTTTTGTCTGTGCATTATTCTATCATTAGAGGAGATCAGTCCTTTAGGCTTTAACTACAACTGGGCAACTACATTGCCTTGAAAAAGATAATCTCACTGACATGTAGCTCCAGTCATCCCTTGCTAGCACTGTTGTGTTTTCTTTTCAAACCACTGTTTTGGACCTACAACTAGTTAAAGGCTTGTGACTAATGAGCTTGTCAAAAATGAGCCTGTTACTCTGAATCAAACTGTGTTTTGTTTCTTGTCACTATAATGAGACATTTCTTGAGAAACCAGAGGTAAAATGATTTGGTACCAACTTGGACAGATGCCTGATGAGAGAATTTCAAAGTATCCTACTATAGCAACCAATAGTGTTCAGAGCAAATCATTAAAACCGACTGAACACGTTCACCTCGTAGATTCTGTGGAAGTCTGTCATCAGCACAGCTGTTCAGCATTGAGGCCAGCACTAACTGCTCTGTAAACGTGATGCTGATGTCCCTTTTATGTAAGAGGCAGAGAGAGAGAGAGCGAGACAGCGAAACAGAAAGACAGACAGAGAAATAAGAGATACAGGCAAAAAGAAAGATGTGGGTGTCAGGTTGAAATGAGATGTCAACATGCCGACAGCAATCTTCCCTGAATGCTGAGTACTGTACACTTAGCCATAAACAGTACATCAGAGCTAACAATGCTTAGCTCCTGTGTGATTAATTTACTGAACCCAGTCTAATAGGGAACATATGAAGTCCCTAACTCGTTATTTTGTCTTTTTGGATCTGTCTCTCCATCATCATTTCTCCCCATTGATTTCCCCCTCTTTTCTTCTATTTCTCTTTCTACCGTGCCTCCATTCTTTCTACACTTTTGCATAACATCTCTAGCGCTGCATTCACATTTAATTCACAGAGGTCCTGGGGGCGAACCAAAGCAGGTTTTAGACACAACTGCCAATCCACTTATCCACCCACCTATTTCTGACTGCAGAGCCTGACTGTATCATGGAAACACATTTTCGTGCATTTATAGGTTGTGTTTTCCTGTGGATGTATGTGGTATGTAAATGTATATGCTTGTAGAGAAAATCACATCAACATAACACCAATAAAGACCAGCCCATAGGTTCAACCATTGCTAACCATGCAGCAATAATGTCAGACATGAGGTACGGCGTGTAGTGATTGGAAGCCTTTAAACTGCAGCATGGACATGCATGGAGAAATAATGATAAATGTCGACACAAGCAGAGTCACATGCATGAATGCACCAACATAACTTGACAATCAGTGTTTGAAATTAATCATTTGGTTCACTAGCCACAGCCTGGTAAACCAAAAATGAATACTGTCAAAATTAATTGCGGAATCAGTTGCTGAGCATTAATTTAAAACTTTTTTTTTTCAAGCTCATACAATCAGTGAAGTTTGTAATTCATCATGGAGTTTAACCAAATTCAAAATTAAAACAGAGCAATTGGAGGCATACCTCACACACACACACACACACACACACACACACACACACACACACACACAAAAAAACACATGCTTGTGCCCTCTCTCTTTCATTTGGCATTTCAATATTAAAAGGCTGCTTTGCTGAGGTTCAAATTTACTCTTATATTTCTAATGGAGGCAGTCTGAATAAGGCAGACGCTACTTTCTTGTCAACAAATGAAACAATTGATCCTGATAACAAACACTGTCTGTGTAGCCAATTCCTGTCCTACACCCCTACTCCCCACCCCCACCTCCCAACAACAAATGCAATATTAATCCAGTTTCAGTGACAGCTGTTTTAGGAAATAACTGAGCCGTTTAACAAAGAAAAGTCATATTTGTGATCCTTTTTCAAAGATTTTGAGACCTCAGAAACCAATAAATTATCACAGGCAAGCTGGTGTAGTTGGACATTAATGGTTATGGTCTTTTGTTGTGATTTGGTAAAAGTAATAAAATTTTGAATAACATTAGCCCTATCATTAAAGCTTTCAGGGTGCCCAGACATGGTTGTGATTCAGTATTAGATCAGAGATTATGTTTAGATATAGGTTTATATTTTTGGCCCAGGAGTTTCTCAGAAGACAGAAAATTTCTAGTTGGCTTACGTCCGATATTAAGCAATTGAGAAAAGTGATTAAAAGAAAAGTAAAAAAAAGAACCAGCCCCTTTATTAATTTTGTTAGCAGTGAAGACAACATACTGTAGTTCAAAGTACAATATTAAAAACATGGATCGCTGAAAGTGAGGGAAGATAGTGATAGTGATCATAGTGTCTGGTGGAAGCAGATATTCAGAAATACTCAACGGCAAAACAAATAGTAGTCTACGAGCTTTATGCAGAGTGGAGGTCATGGCAACATACTAGCACTGCTAACTGGCTGCCTCAAATAAACACAAGCTAATTTTATCAAAACCAACCAATAACCACAGCATATGGCACAATGCTAAGAATTAGTTAGTCATACAGTTAAAAAAAGCATTTCAACAGAGAAGCACTTATTCTTCTCTTGCACCAATTTAGCACAACAGTTAGCTTCTGCTCCATTAGCTTTTGTTGCTCAATATATTCTAAAAACTACAGTGAACACGAAAACTGGGGGTGACGAAAAAAACAACAACGCCAATAATAACCAGCAATGTACTAATGTACTAATGTTGATCTGTGCATTTCCCACCATGACTGCTTTAAGGAAGATCTATTAACTATCCAGGCAGATGGAAAATAGGAGAGTGTTTGTTTAGACGTGACTATTAATCTACAAACAGAGAACTCTACATGACAGGGGTGAAAAAACTAACAAGATTTAAATGTTCTTATACTTTCCCTGCAGAGAACCGATATTTTTTTTCTCCTCCTCACAGATCAAACAGATCACAGCATTATGTTTGGCGAGAGGTAATTCAGGAACCTGTTGACAGAGATTGTTGAAAATTCAGGTCGTGAGGGAGATATCACTCACCCACTGAGCACGACTATGAAGTCCATGACGTTCCAGCCATTCCTCAGGTAGGACCCTTTATGGAAAACAAAACCGAGGGCCACCAACTTGATCCCCGCCTCGAAACAGAAGATCCCAATAAAGTATGGCTCTGTCTTCTCCTGCAGGAATAACATAGCATAATGTAATGTGTGAATAATAAAACAACAGGTTAGTCGAGTGTATAGGGATGAGTAGTTGCGTTGACAAAGTAATATAAACTCTAATCATGAAAAAGGCCATAACCTACAGGATGCTTTGTAGACACAGTGCACACATTAAACCCAGTAATAAGACATAGACTGTAGAGTCTGTTTTCCTTTTACAAACAGTTGAGGCTGCGTGCACATCAGTGGGCAGACAACACATTGGCACAGTGTCACCATAGCTTATATATGCGTTAGACAGTGATGGGAAAAGTACTCCATATTTTAGATTTTCTTTGTTTTAAAAATGTTTTAATCCATTATGTTAAGCACCTTGAATGAAGTTTGTGTATGAAATGTGCAACACGAGTGAATAAACTTGCGTTAATGGGGAATATAAGGTAGTATTATAAAATTAAAATACCTGAGAGAATTAAAAGTATGTCAAAACTGTACTGTAAGGGCAGTACTGGAGTTAATATATTCAGTTAGTTTACACCACTGGAGTTAAATGTGTATGCGATATATCTGAAGTCCTCCCAAAACTACTAACATAGAGTGTAAGCTTTCTTACCTAACACAAATATTTCTTTCTATCAACCACTTGGTTAAAGTCCAGGGATATGACCAAACCACTACAGGCTAAATGCACAATACGCACCCTTGACTGAAAGGTGGTTTTCCATTTGGGGATAGTGAACGTCTTCCACCTTTAACTTTTAAAATTTATGCTATTTATGACACAACAGAAAAACTTCTGCTGCCAAACGCCCAGTCGTTTCCTACCCACTTGTGTGAGAGGATATTCATGATGCCATTTCTCAAAAGCCTGTCTGTGTGATGAGGATGTGAAAACAGATTATGCCCTCACCAGTCTCTTTGCCATAGGAGTCTTGTCCTCTCCTGGGAGATGCTGCTCCAGAGCCAGGACGACACAGTTGGCAGTGATTGTGGCCAGGATCATGTACTCAAATGGTGTAAAGGCCATGAAGTTAAGGAAAGGACTTTTATGAAAACACAAGGACACAAGTGATAACAAATGGTATGTAGCAAACATGGAAACAGGTCAAAAGACAGAGAAAGATCTCTGTTGTTGTAACAGTGACAACAACTTGTATTCATGTCAGTGACATGAATACAATGCACATCATTAGACAAACAAGTTCCATATCATGATGCTAAAAAAAAAAAAATATTCAGAGTTGTATAAGCTTTAAAGCTTCAATAGACTGACAGCATAACTATTCTTTATCCACATGTAATCTATTCTTTTAATTGCACAAATACTTCAAAATACATCTGTGCATGGTTTAGTGGAAAGAAAGAAAAAAAACGTAGATGGATGAATGATTAAATGACACATAAATTATGGCGCGGTTCATATTCTCTGGTATTGGAAGCAATCTGTTAGAGAGATTGCAGTATCCATGGCAACCTGGTTTTAAAAGTGCTTTTCATGAAGAGAAAAAGAGCAGGTAAGGGAGGGAAAGAGAGCAAAGTGAACGAGTGAAGTCACCTTGGCCTGACTGGTCTAACTACACAAACTCAACAAACAGTTCTCAGAACTCCTCTCACTGCCTACAGCAGAAACAACAGCAGCTGCATACAGTATGTGATATACGTCGATTTCCTGATTCTCGTGTGACAAGCTCTGGTCTTTCAAGTATCGTCTCTTTGCTATTAAAGGAAAACAGGGTCTCGGCTTGAACTCTGATCTTATGTTTTGGATCACTGTACATCAGTTTTAGCTCACTCTCGGAAACTGATAGTGATTATTTTGCAAAGAATTAGTTTTATAGACTAAGTGATTAATTGTGACTCACTATAGAAACAACAAAAGAAAATAATGACTTTTTCTGATTTTGATGTTGCATAATGTGCAAATATGAAAGCTGCATTCCTGCAGTAACATGTTTTAGCACTGAACAGAATCAAGATCAACAGAAACATAACTATTTTATAATCAGTTAATAATTTGATTTTAATTCATCTGTCATGCCAAAATACCAAACATTACCTGGTTCCACCTTCTAAGCTGTGATTGTTCACTGCTTTTCTTTGTTCCGTGTGATAATAAAAACTTAATTGAGATTGTTTGCGTTCAATAATAATACAGATATTAATCAACGCTGAAAATAAACACCAGCAACAGCCCTGAAATATTATACATTTTTACTTGAACCCCTCAAAACCAAATCTGCCAAAGACCCTTGTTTCATTGTTTGCAAGATGCTTGTGGCAGGACTAATTTTGCAGCTACAACAATTTTCTTTTTGTGATGATTTGAAATATATGTCTGGATGTTTCCTCTGCTTTTCAAGAGTAATATTTGCCTTCATAGATATTCACACAGCTGAAACATCTGTATGTGTTTGTATATGCTGTTAATACACGTTAACCAATGTGAGCTGCATGTGACAGTGACTATATGGGCCCCAAACACTTGTATGTGCTTGCGACCTACAGTCCCTTGGAGTTCCCATGAGGTAGCAGCTCCTTGTTATTAATTTTCCTGCCTTGAGTGAAATGGGGTCACTGACTCACAGAGGACTGCTGACATGGGGGCCTCTGGGACCCACACTGACTCACATTGACAAGTTCACATTGTTGCCATTGAAAGTGGATGAATAAGAGCTAAAGTGAGAAACACTTAAATCTCACCCACACTGTTACTTCCTGTTACCTGTTACAAGAGATTCCAGTCACCATGTATGTTTTAGACTATTTAAGACAAATCATATAGACTGCTTTTTAGATCAACTTTCTGCCTTTCAACTGATTGGTTTTATTCACATCTGTATTTGAAATGAAGTCCAGGTGAAGCTCAATAAAACTCAATGACATTATATTTAATACTTCTGGAGTATGATAGATTACATAATCGCTAAAGATGACTAAATCAAATTTAGGGAGTCTACCAGTTGATTTCATATTGTAAACACATGAATGGAAATCAATGGTGGTTTGGAAGATAGAAAAAATGGCATATGTTTAAAAAGAAAAACAGTGAGCAGTGATGTAAACTACACACTAGCTGCAGCTAATGATTATTTGTGTAATCGATCTGTTGATTATTTTCTAGATTCATCTATCAATCATTTGATCAATAAAACATTATGTGTCTTTTTGCTGATTCATTTTCTACTGATTAGTCAATTAATCAAGTAATTGGCAGATTTATTAAACATGATACTCTGGTATAACATGCAGGAACACTGGTAGTCCAGTGACTTATGGTACAGAGACTTTGGTCCACAGCAAACACTAAACTTGCAGGATTTGTTAAACCCAGTGTGTTTGTGTAGCAACATACAATCAAAGAGACATCATTGCTAAGAATTCAGATGAGCTTGTTTTTCATTTGCAATCTCAGAAATTGAACACTATGTGCAAAAATCTGGGTCTCGCCCAGTCAATACTCTGACATGTGTTGCTTTTACAGCCCACGATCCACCACGGTACTACTGGCCAGCTCTCTCCCACATACCTCTGCCTCTATGATACCGACAGTCACATTACCGTGCTGCCGGTGGCCAGCTAGTCTTGACCACTAGCCCCACTCCCACACACTCACAGAGCCTGTGGTTAGGTAACAGTGGGAGACTGGCACGCTGCAGTAGAGGGGGTGTAAGGCAGGAGGAGCAGTGGGTAGATATGGCAACTGAGTGATGCTGTTGAAGTGATTACACTATCAAAACATTTAAACATGCACAGGATTTATCAAGAACTCACTCCAAACACAAATTATATAAATTAGTTCAGCTAAACAAGTAGCACTGATGGATTCTTATCTTTGGCCTGTAATGACTGAATATTATTGCTCTTTATGTCTGCGTCACATGAATTTGCTGTGATCAATATCTTCCCTGATTATCTTTGTTAAAACTGTGAAAGTTCAGGAGAAAGAAACTGTTGGCCAATGCTACAGCGGGAAGCAGAGAAACGCTGCCTGGTGGATTTGAACTGACACCTACTCATGGCCAGGTTCATATTCCAATGAGCACTAAGGCAGCAGAGATGTGCCTACATGCCTCCCCCACAGCGAGAGAGCTGCCTCTAATGATCACCACATGCTAACTTTCTATCTCCTGCCAGCAGCGGAGCACATGGATGAGCCAACCACAGATGAACCAAACGAGGAAAAGTTACTTAGCAGAACTATGAAGAGGTTAAATACAGGTATTCAGAGCTCGTTCTCAATCTGGTCATTTAACTAAGATGATGGAAATCAGGGAGTGGGTTAAGGACATAGGCAAAGTGAACCAAGGAGGGTGAAGGCGGCTGCCAACAGGAAGGACCATAAAATTATTAGAAGTCATGCAAAACACACTGAGGGTGCACTTTAAATTGCACTTTGGACACTTTGCACACATGAGGAGTAAATGTGAGATGCAGCCTGTCGCTGTCCATGCTGCTGAACAGCCTACAACACACAAAGTACCAGGAACAGCACAGACAAGTTTTCACACAGCTCTAGTGTTTTTAATGGAAGGATATGGCCATTCAATGATCCTCCTCGCGTATTTCCTAATGATGTTGTCCTCTGCGAATATGAAGAGCGACCTGTTGACGGTGAGGCAGTTCTGCTGGTGAGGGACGGGGTTGTACAGAGCCATGGTCCGGGCCCGCTGCGCTTTAGCCTGCTTCATGGAAGCCGTCAGTCCCGCCGCCGCCGCCGCCGAGGAAGAAGAGGCGTCCTGCCCGTCCCCACCGCGCTCCAAGTCCCCATCCCCGGAGTCCACCGTGCTGGGAGCGGACTCGTCTCCAAACCGAGCCATTCTACAAAGAGATGAGGACACGGCCCACCTTAGAGTGTTTTACTACAGGAATGTGAAGTGGGGCTGAACGAAAGATGATCCACCTTCAATCCACTGGCAGCTTTTCGAGCACCAAGATCACCCCCACACACACACACACACACACACACACACCCTGCCCCAACCCCTCCACCCCTCCACCCCTCACCCCCCAAAAAAAGTTGCAAATTCTTATCACTCCATATCCACAAGAAAAAAAAGGGGGGGAAAAGAAGGCAGGATTGTATCTTTCAGCTGGCTGTTATTTTAGGAAAAACCATCCATTTACTTACTGACTTTTCAGGCGCACAGACTGTAAATACTCTGTTATCCCATCTGTTTCTCAGCGCGTTACAATCAGCTCTGGACAACTTTTAATGGGTGCGCGTCTCTAAACTCAGCCAGCGGAGGAGAAAACCAAAAAGAAGAAGAAGAAGAAGAAGAAAGATCCACCGAGTTTACACCTTGCAATTTTCTACCATCATCCAGGCTCGTTTCGATATGACAAGAGAAACTGAGAAACTACTGTCAGATGGAGAGAACCGTGGCGAGTTTTCGCAAACTTCACGCATCTTCTCCACCTTGACGCGAAGGCAGGTCTCGTCTGTTCAGCGCGTCTACGCCCGACTTCTTTACGAAATGCACGAGCTTCTGCTCTAATCGGTCGACAACGGAGCAAGAGAGTCGCTTGAATGGGTTCAGGTCTTTACAATCTCATCACCTGCTGGGAAATTATCACGCAGCCAGGAGCGCACAGGCATTGGCAGCCCCCCTCCCACAGTAACAATTCATGATGGCGATTTCAAAGTTCATCTGAATGAAAGCTGGTAAAGAGGAGGGACGTATATTTTGTTACCATAGCAATTACAGTTTGCTGCAAAAACATTTTCCTAAAGTAAAAAAAAAAAAAAAAACAGAAGGAGCCTATATACAGTAAGGTGTGTGGGTATGTGGTTCAAAAAGCAATTATGTAAAGATGTTTGTGGGTGCTGTGGCAAGAGGAGGGGGTGTGAAAATACATTTAACACTTAATAGTAGAAGCAGAGGCAAGGCTCAGAAAAGGGCAACAAGTGTGTGAATAAGGCAAGGAAGTAAAAGAAATCACCTATAGATAAGCTCTTTATGTGTGAGCTTTCCCCCATTGAAAAGCTTCCACCATCTGATAGTCAGACGGCATTGTTATATTTTCATTAATGGAGACAGACTTGTACTATTAAAACATTTAAAAACTAGGCCATTGTGCTAATATTGGAGTAAAAGTCAGGAGTAAAAATAGAGCATGAAATAGATCTTAGGGCTGCTCCCTTTTTGAGGGAGAGGAGAAGAAAGCAGGGTCTTTTTCACACTCAGTGACACAAGTGAGACCTCATTAGGCAACTGGGCTCCCTCGCTCCATCTGCTGCTCTCCTCCCTTCCCCACTGTTTCCTGAAGATGACCACTTCAGCCCCCACAAACATGCTATTATTCAAGCGGATGGGGTGGTTATTTTAATGTCTGGAGGGGCTGTTTGTCACAATTAAAAAAAAAAAAAAAAAAAAATCAGGCACAGCATCGGTCCTCTGGTAATCCTGACACAGAAATATCACTGGCTGGATGATGACTGACAGATTCTACTGTGTTAGCAGCACAACGCAGGTATCACAGACGGGCAGTGAGCGAGGGCTCAGACGGGGGATTGCGAAAGCAAGCCAAGAAAGAGTGACAAATTTATGCTTGGCAAACAAGTCAAAATCAGGGAGAGACAGGGAAAAAAAATGATTTAACAGGATCTATGAATAAGTCCCTAACAGAGCTCCAGAAACTCAGCCATGACTCTGTTACCTCCTCTTCCTAATCTGCATGAAGCAGGCAGGCGTGTCACTTCATGCAAAGCAGGGGAGCAACACAAGTCTACACCAACCTATTGAGTGGAGAATGCAAAAATAGCAAAGGAATGATAATTAGCATGTAATATGTGCAGTTAGGTTGTTGAGGGATTATACTAAAAGTATCTATACAATAGAGGAACATGTCTCAGATTCATCTCTACTTTCCACTAAAAAGGTCATACACAAGCAGGCAATACAATACAAAAATCAACTACTTGTATGTTGCCCAACAAAAATATTTGTCCATCTCTGTAAACAGCACATATCTGTCTGTGTGTGTGTGTGTGTGTGTGTGTGTGTGTGTGTGTGTGTGTGTGTCTAGCTCTTTCTTTGCTGTTGTTTCCATAGCGACATAGCTCTCTTGAATTCCTGCTCTGTTCTTTTCATTGCTGCCAACAAAAGCCATGTTGCACAATAGAGCAACCTCTTCCTACAGAAATCTGCTTCTCCCGACACACACACGCATGCACAAACACAGTCTCACACACACACACACACACACACACACACACATCAGCGCACACACCTCTCTCTCCCTCCATCCCTCCCTCCCTTGGATCAAGGTCATTGGACGTCTTCGAGGAGGAAACTGACAGACTAGTGTGCAGCGGCATCACTACATTGATGATCTATTGTGCTGCACAGATGACCAGATGTATTTTGCTTTGAGAGTGTTTGGAATTTGTCCTGCTTTTGCTCACAGCCTACTCAAAAGCTTCTGAAATAGCTGTGTAAACTGTTAGCGGAAACAACAGAGAGACTTATATCAATTTGCCTGAGCCTAAGCAAACTTTTAATCAGCTGAAATTGCACAGAAAGCATCACGATTAGCCCATGAAGGTGTACAAGAGAGGTACTTTTATGTAAAACAGATGTGATGAGAAAATCAGAGCAGCATTTTCATGTACACACTCACAGCAAAAATAAAACATCTTTAGAAACATAGTATAGGGGAAGATATATGGAGCGAGGCTGCAGGTGACACGCACTGTGAGTTAAAACGTTAATGGGTGTACTTTGTGCCAGATCTCTGAAGAGCATTTATATAATTGCAGACAGGCTTTCACCCAACATTGACTGGAGTGGTTTTAGCATTTTATTTTTCTCTCTGTTCCCTAGCAACAGACATCCTCTAGTACTGAGTTATGTCAGTTTGATTCGACCAATAACTGCTGCTTATATCATTGCATATTGGTGTGACATGGTGCAAGTTCACCTTGAAACATATTTACATCATGGTTAAGGCTTCATCCAAATCTGCACATCAGCATTAAACAGACTCAAAATGGTATCAATTGATGAACCTCATGAAAAGTTTAATCATTAGGGGGAAAAAAGCCCTGTCTAATACTCAATTATGCAGAAATACCGTATCACTCAGTGGTTTTTCTGAACCTCAGACCGAAGGTCGAATAAATGTCATTAATATTTCATTTGTCCTCAAAACCAATTAGCACCTTTCAGGCAAGCTCGATAATTTCCAAACTCTACTGTTTTGCTGTAAAGGCATTATACGCTGCCCTCGTGCTGCTCTTCTACTTTGATTCCCTAGCATCCCCTAATGGACAAATAACCACAATACATGTACAGTAGTGTTCTGAAATGAATGTTTAGTTCTACCTCTCTGCATTTTTTTCTCTTGTTCTGCAGTTGCTCATTCTGATGACGCGTACAGGCTAAAAGTAAAAGAATATGTACATGTAATAGATGAGCTGCGCATGTGTTTCTGTACATGTGAGAAAAAGATGGAAACAGGAGAGGACGACAGTTAGGTGGACATGGAGTGGGCGGTGGAGGTACAGCAGAGTAAAAGAAGAATCTGGGGATGGAGGAAGGAGGAAGAGGAGGAGGAGGGAAGGGCTTGTTGGCGGGTTGGGGGTTACACTGATGGAGTGCCACTCCACATTTGAGTGGTGGGAAGCAGATAATCAGAGCGATGTGGCTCCAGAGTTCAAATGTTCACAAGCAAGCACCCTCAGCGCCATTAATAACGCTATCCAGCGTCTGATTACAGTAAACCGCAGCCAACAATGTTACGCAAAAAAGAAAAAAAAAAACACAAAAACGTCAGATCAACTGATGAAAGCAGGGGGAACTGATTTGGTGATTCATTGGTGGAACCATAACAATGCTTGCAACAAAGGGCTCTGCATATGTATTGCTAATATGGAGCACCCTTTGAAATAAGCACTTTGTAGCTAAGCAACCAAACAACAATAATAAGTGTTATACTTTATACTGTAAAGGGTAATCATTTGAACCCTTGTGCTTTCAATACTCAACCCTCAAACTCACCCTGTGGGGTTTTTGGTAGCATGATGGAAAAATGCCTCTGTGTGTGGCCCCCATAAATACAGCTCTGGAAAAAAAAGAGACCACTCCAAACTTTTCTTAAATCAGCATCTCTACATGTGTAGCAGCCATTTCATTCCAGTGTCTACTGAATTCCAACACAAGCACAACTCATTCTACATAATGAGGTACTGATTAGATGATCACTTGAACCAAATCTTATTTAATGAGGAAAAGTATAAAAACCACTGCTGTGGTCATAATTGTCCTCCTGCAATAGGACCAGCTGGATGGCAAAAACAGTGCTAGTAGTACCTCAAAAATAATTGGCATCTTGACCATGCCAAAAGAGATGAAAAGAGAGTTTTGAGTTCTGGCTTTAATGGCAGGGGATACAGTAAGCGTCAGGTTGCTTCCATCCTTAAAATTTCAAAGACTGCGGTTCATAAGAACAAGGTCAAGCAGCTGACACTGGGGACAACAAAGCTACAGACCGGCAGAGGGCGAAAATGACTCTCCACTGACCAGGATGACCGCCAACTCGTTCGAATATCACTCAACATCCTTAGGATGACATCAAGTGACCTACAAAAACAATGGCAAATGGCAGCTGGGGTGAAGTGCATGGTGGGAACGGTTCGAAACAGGCTCTTAAGGGCAGGGCTGAAGTCGTGCACAGCTAGAAAAAAGCCCTTCATCAATCTGAAGTAAAGAGCCAGGCTGAGGTTTGCAAAAGACCATAAGGATTGGACCATAGAGGACTGGAGTAAGGTATTTCTTCTCTGATGAGTCCAAATTTCAGCTTTGCCCAACACCTGGTCGTCTAATGGCTAGATGGAGACCTGGAGAGGCCTACAAGCCACAGTGTCTCGCACACACTGTGAAATTTGGGGGAGGATCGGTGATAATCTGGAGCGTCAGCAAGGCTGGAATTAGGCAGATTTGTTTTTGCGAAGGACGCAAGTGGAGGATCAAGAGGAACTTTTGCAACTTTTGCACCAGGAGTGGCATAAAGTCACCCAACAGCAATGTGAACGACTGGTGGTGAGCATGCCAGGGTGCCAAATCAGGGTTATTCCACCAAATATTGATTTCTGAACTCTTGCTATCTTCAAACATTACTATTGTTTTGTTTAAAAACCATTATGAACTTGTTTTCTTTGCATTATTTCCAGTCTGAAAATACAGCGTCTTTTTTGTTATTTTGACCAGTTTCTGCATTTTCTGCAAATAAATGTTCTAAATGACAATATTTATAATTGGAATTTGGTAGAAATGTTGTTGTCAGTAGTTTATAGAATAAAACAAAACCGTTCATTTTACTGAAACACATACCTATAAATGGTAAAACCAATTAATATTAATAATTTTGCACTGGTCTCTTCATTGTTTCAAAAGCTGTATATGGTTTCACATTGTTACACCGATTGATAGTTGGTGGCCATAACAGGCAATGGTCTGAGAAAGGCAAGGGAGGAGAAGACTGCTAACAAGCCAACATGAGTGTAAAAATGTATGTTTCAAATAAACCAAAATAAATGGTTTGCTTACTGTACAGGTTACCTTTAATTGTTTACTTTAAAACTAGGGGGGAATAAAGGGTCCATCTGATAAATGTGAGTTATAGTCACTCTATCTAATAATATTATTATTCACTCTCCTTTCAGTTCGGTTTTGGTCTCCACCAGCTTCTCTGGGAAAAATCAGTCTCTTTACCTACTAGATGCTCCACTGTGTTCACCAGCTGGTGAACACTAACTGATGGGAGTGAAGCAGAATGAATTAGTAAAGTTGTGGCTCTAAATTGAAAAAAATATATGTAGCTAAAAGATGCTAAACCACTCCATAAAGCTGAAGTGAACTGCTGACTTTGTAGTAATTCTCAGTGGATTTGTCACTATGAAAGACACCTTCCAGTCACTTGATCAAAAGTTAATTAGAATAAGTTTAAGAGAAATGGCAATGCCCCCCTGTGTATTCAGTATCTGCTCATTATAGCTACAGTATGTAACACTTCCACAGGATAGCAGGTTTGACACATCATAGCAGGAAATGCACAGGTGTTGGTTGAAGTCCATTTCCAGTTCAACAGCCCTGGTATTATGCATGGCTGCTCACTTGTAAGGCACTTACACTTAGAGACACTTAGATGGAACAGAGCCATCATTACTGTTTACACCTGTGCTGTTTCTACTCTGACAAGACAAAGTGTCTGCCATGAAAAAGATCTGCTGACTAAATGAATAAAATCAATACCATTGTTGTGGTTTCTGAGCATGTTTTTGTTATGATCACCCACAACACAGTTTCAACAGGTTGAAAAGTTAGACTGCGTACACACTGCAGCATGTGCGTCCCTTTACCCTGGTGCTTTCATCCTCCTCCATGGAGATTTATCATCTTTACACGTACAATTTAAAAGGAATCCTTTGCCTCTGAATCTCTTTTATACTTACTCCCACTCCTTCCTGCGGGCCTGCGGCGTGCTCTGGATTTTATGCGCCTGGTGAGCCATGATGATATCCTTCTGCTCCACAAGTCCCCCACGCCGCCGCAGCATACAGTGGGGGCTCAGAGACCCTGAACCCTGATCGGACAAGCCCTCTTCCCTGCCATAAGGCACGTCAAAGCTGGCTGCTCGAGGTGGCAGGTCCAGGTACTCAGGGACAGCATGAGGTACCTGCAGAGAGCAGGAGCGAGCTCCCTGAGCGAGACCATGACGGACTGTGGGGCTTTGCTTCCTCCAGGCCTCAGGCTCGGGGAGGGACAGAGAGGATTGGACATGTATTTCTCTTGGGGGACCACAGCTGGATGGAGAGTGGAGGTTGGGTGTGAGGGACAGGGTCTGGTCTGAAGTGGTGAGCATTTCTACAGAGGTCAGTCACTGGTGGCTTCAGCATAATGCTACAAAAAAGAAGGAGACAAAATATGATAAGTTGAGAGAAAGGTGGCAAAAGAACAATTCATAAGACACGGCTCATTTCACATCCACCCTTTTCCTTTGTTTGTATATTTGTATATTATTATGAGCCACTAGATTGGAAGGGTTTCCATGAACCTGATCCAGACAAGGTTTTCTTACTTTTTATTGTTCCCCACTTGACATTTTTGTCTCTTGGGCAATGTCTCAAAGACTGGATTGTCATGAAATTATGTACAAAGATATTCATGTTCCCCAGTGGTTGAACTCTACTGAAACTGGTGATTCCACGACTTTCCACTTAGTACCACCAGCAGGTCAAAAACTCACATCAGTATCAATTTGTGTTTACATGGGAAACGTTTTACCAGCATTGTCACTGTGACCAACGTTAGCATAGCACTGCTTCACAGACCAGGGCGATGGTATATGGATGAGAAATATATAATACATATACTGAGAGTTTCTACAACAAAACCACGTTTTACTACTAAACATTGTAGCTTGAATTCCACCGTGCCACCGTTTGTCTGTACTTTCTCTAAATGATCACCTCAGCCAGTGGGATCTTTGATAATAGCAGTGCATCATTAGATGAACAAAAGCTTTGAATCAAAAGCCATGCAGAAATAGTACATGTCATCGTACTGGTGGGCGGAATAAGACTTAGTGCAGACAGCTGGTCTAGTAAAAGTGATAAGGAGACGTTTGAAGAGGAGGGTTTTTTATGTCTCAGTCACATGCTTTGTTTCCAGAATACTGAACGTGATAACAATCCGGTTAAACCTTTATGATGTTGTTGCTGCCATTGTCCAGTTAAGCATGTACATGTAACTGAGACAGAGAAATATGGGGAAGGCGAGGTGTCAGGTCTGGAAAACAGCAAGGTTTGAGATGAGGCAGTGAGAGACAGACAAAACAAGGCTGTTTCCACTGAGCTGGAGCCGAAAAGGAAGATGACTGAGTGTGGGAGAGCTGAAGCAGAGGCACGGTGACTCACTCAACAGTGGCAGTGCTCCTCAGACATGAACTGGACACAGTCTGAGTTGAGCTCTGCCCTCAAACGCAGAACAGCTCCTGTCTGAAAGCCTGGAGAGGGTAGAAGGTCAGCGCACACATTTACACAGTCGGTTTGATCGCGGCTTTGTGCCGTTGATGGGCGAGCTGCCTTTGATTTTTAGCACAGCCGTGCAAGTTCAAAAGATATGCAATACCTTGTATTATCAGTTTTGCAGCCAGAGCTGTGGAGGAAATTAAATGTCAGGGCACTTGTATCAACAGGCACGCGTTGGGGGAAAAAAGCAGCAGGAACAACTGGGGTGATGTGCAGGGTGGATCCATGACATCTGCTGTTTAAACAAAAACAAGATGAATCATGAATGTCAGCACTGATGAGGTTGCTTTACAGATAAAAGCGTCAATAAGCCTACTGCTGCAGCAAGCATGCACATTATCTCTATAATCCATTAAAGTTAAAACACTTGCATGATGATTGCATGTTTTTATTTTTTTTTTTATTTATTCATTTTTATTTTAAACTCAAATTCCTCTTTTTTCCAACTCTGACCCCCTTCGTTTTAATTAGTGCAACCACTGTACAACCACTGGAACAACTGGCGGCCCCCTCGTCTGATTTGTGCACGTCTGCTGCGGCTCGGCAGCCGCTGCAGAAATACATTAAGTAGCCTGTTCACAGTTATCACTCATTAGGATGCTGTTTCCTCGTTCTTCTGGAGTTGAGCGCGTGATGCACAGGCAAGTGAATAAAGACAAAAAAAAAAAAAAAAAAAAGACGCAGCAGGAACAAGTGGAGATGGGCGATTAAGACGCTTAAAAAATGTTCATTGGAAGAAGAGGGGCTTGTGCGGCGCCCGCGACAGGAAGCGACGGTGTCAATTAACTAATGAAATGATTAATGAATTTGACTGATTTACCTCGAGGTGACGCGCGCGCCTTCATCGTCAGACGGGTCCCGGGTGCAGCCCTTTCACTCAGTCCAAGTTTAGCGGGCTCGAGGACGGTTTCGCGAGGATTCCTTGAGTGATGGGCGCCGCTTGAACGGCTATAAATACCGCGGGGTGGCTGAGAGCCAGGGGAGTGATGATCACATGAACGTAAACAGCCATGGGGACACGGAGCGAGGCATGGAAACGGTCCCAGTCATCTTCACTCGCAGGCTGCCGCGATGTGACTGGCTTTATGTTGGCTCACGGTGAACGTCCCCAAACTTCATTTAAGGAGCAGTGTGAGGGAAGTTGTTTACCCGGCCACGGGTGGAGGGAGTTTAAGGGAAGGAGATGGATGCAACAGGTCTGCAGCAGCAGCACGCTGTTGGCTTGAAACGGTGGCCCCGGTTCGCTTGTGTGAGGCGCAGACTCAGACGCATTTGCCACTAGGTGGTGGACTAAAGCCACACAACCTGGCACACAGCAGGTTCAGTGAAGAAGGGCGTGCACTGAGATCAAAAGCTCTGGCAGAGAGAACAATGTGGACTTCACCTTGCTCCCCCATACTCACAGGGTCTTTCCGAGGTGCATCAGGGGGCAAAAGCACTTTTCTGGGGAGGGGGTTAAATACCTGTGAACATTCAAAATAATAAATAAGCAGTGGTGAAAGAAATATTCAGAAGATTCACTTAATTTAAAGTAGCTATATCTTGAAGTGTGAAATAATAGTGATGATTAAAAATGTAAAACAACAGAAGTGTTATCAAATCAATGTACTATCCAAAGTAAAACCACAATACTGCAATAGTATGGTGCAGGCTATTACATTAACACACCAGCCTGCTCCTCTTAAGATGGCCCTCCCCCGCCTACTCTGCTTTTATATGTTGTTCAACTCATTTCCTATTTTCCATTTCCATATAAAAGAAAACAACAAATAGTGTTTGAAATCTCACATGAATTCAGTGTGATGAAGTTTAGCTTGATTTAAGTTGTGCGGTGACTGACATGTCCCCCCTGGGGGACACCACTGTGTGTGCTTGCTGATGCCACCATTCATTACCACAAACCCATAGGCGGCTAGGATAAGACACGGACAATAGCAGTGGATATTACTCCTAATTCCTGCTGCCTTTGGTCGTTGGAGAGATTTGCTGTTAGTTTTAATAACAGTTTTTCATTTGATTGAAATACTTGTATTGTCACTAGGTTTGTTTTTTTTTTTTGCCTCTGTTATTGACATTATACAATATACAAGTTGAAAAAAGTCTGTTGACTCCAGCACTGAACAGATAGTTGTGATGTCAGTTTGATGTATGTGCTTAGTCTTTGCATTTAAAACATGTTTATGATAAAAATTATTTAAACCTTTCCAAAAGTGTGTCATGTGACTGTACTATTATAAAACCAGAGCCAAGGACAGAGAATACTTTTTCTGTGATTACAACGTATCCACAATGGTCTGTGTAGTTAATTAAAAGGTCAGCTGTGTTCATTTTAACCAATCCTGTTATTCCCTGAGCTGAGGAAGAGGTGTTAGCAGTGGGACTGAGAGCAGTGCAGAAACCATCTGCTGCCACCAGCACTGAAGGGTAAATGAAGACTTCAAATTCACACATGCTGCGCGCTCACGTACAATCTGTATTTCTTTGTCTGAACCTCTTCATCTTTGTGGGATGACTTTGCATACGATCAGGATTGTGATATTCTTTCATCACCTACAGTCCCCTCAAGTGGCGTGTTTGTTCTGATGATGAAGTGCAGTTACCGCTGACCAAAGGAAGCATTCAGATATCTATTGACTGCAGCATCTCAGTAGCTGTTGTTAGACATGTCTGCAGGGATTATGTGACATGAAGAACAGTGAGTGGGTTCTAGTGTCCTGATAGCATATTGTGTGAATTAGATATGGATTTATGTAATCTAGCAGAATCATCTCTGTGAGAAAATAATTGCTGTCTTATCCTCCAGGCACACTGCCAAGTGGATGCATGGAGTGCAGACGCCAAGCACAGAAAGAGAAAAAGAAAAAAACATCGGAATAAACCATCAGGTGCATGTATGTGTTGGGGGACACGCATGCTGTTCAGCGCATGAGACAGTTGGTAGTAAATGGTTGGCAAATCAGATCAGGTTTGGCATGAGAGGCTGCCCTGCAGATAAACATCAAATTCAAATTGTACGCTTGCTGGTTCACATTTTGCAGCCTCCTGCTTGGTGGAATGTTTTTAGGTGTTTCAGACTTAAACACATTAATAGTCCCAACTTTTGTAGGCTGACAGCATGAAGGCAAGTCAGAGAGGTTTCAGGAGGTGAACTGCAAGTTAAATGAATCTCTCTAACTCGTACTGACATTCATTCATCTGTAATCCAACCAAGGCGACTATAGTGGAGTCTTAGTAGCTAAGTACATTTACTCAAGCACTGGACTTCAGTACAAAATTGAGGTACTTGTAGTTTACTTTAGTCTTTTCTTTTCATGCCATATAAATCCTCTAGTTGACAACATGGCAGAGGGAAATATTATACTTTATACTGCCCCATGTTTATCTGACAGCTTTAGTTTACAAATTAAGATCTCTCGACACAAGTGATGTGCTTAATGACAGTAATACAAGTACAGTCGGATTAGTCAGTTGACAGACAATTAAATGGTGAATACTTTAATTATTTGTCAAAATAGTCCAAACATCATGGTTCCAGCTTTTCAAATGTTTTAATTATTTAAATGTATTCTTTATAATTTTTTGGTTATTATATATTATGGTTTAGACTGTTGGCTGAATAAGCCAAGCATTGTTAAGATGTCACTTTGGGCTTTCAGTAATTGTGATTTGTTGCCATTTTCACAATCTTACAAATTAGACAATCAAACAATGAACAGAAAGAAAGAAATCACCAGATTAATCCACAATGAAAGTAATAATTAGTTTAAGTCCTATACAAAGTACTTTTAAAATTGCTCTAACTACAACAAGTGTTACTTACACATTAACATGAGTGTTCAAGTAAATATACATACATGTACTGTAAGTATATTAAAAGCTGCAAATTTATCTAAACATGTTTGCTTTAAAACCAGAGACCTTCATTGCACTGCTCATATTGAGTCACTGGGGTTCACAATAAAGTCTAATGAAACTACTTTTCTGTCTGAGAGGTCAAAAAACAGAAAACAGTAATTTAATCATCAAGAGTCAATTTATTTTCATATTCTAAAATTCAAAGGACATAACAGGATTTGAGAATAAATCCAAGGTTGAGTGCACAAAAATGTTTCACTGCAAGCGATTATGTACAAGAATGAAATCAACAAATCTGTACAGAATTCAACAGGTACTGCATCAATATTTAGAGTCAACTTTTTGAACCTAATAACGTAGACTAGACTGGACTTAGATTCATTTGTACTGAAGATATTCTTTTTAAGCACATCACATTAATTAATTTACATTTTAGTGAACTTTGTTTGCTGAATTAAAAGTTCACTTTTAGTGCATTAAGGACCACTGTATGCTCGTTTGTTTTTCATACATCAAAGATTAAAACCCCACCATGGTAATGCTATGTGGCCTCAGAAACAGGCCTAACTTGTAAAGGAAAACAAACCAAGCAAATGTCCCCGACCTCTGTTTACCCAAACATGCCACCCATAAATACACTGGTTAGCGATTACAATTTGATTGTACCATCATTGTATAATTAACGTGAACATTAGTGCGTCATATGAACATTAAGAATCAATGGTAAATCCTTAAATTGTTTTGCTTGCAGCATGAAGAATAGTTGCCATAAAATTTGGCAAGTTTTTTTTTTTTTTTCTGTCAAGCAGATAACCTGTAAGGAATTCTCTGTTTAACAAGTTATACAGAAACACGACTTTAGCCTGGGTGTAAATCATTAAGATAATTAGTGAAAAATTAGGGCTGGGTGATACGGACATAGCCTCATTAATATCATGATGTAATTGTGTTTTTTTTTTTTTTTTGTTTGTTTTTTTCTACAATGTCCACCTGGTTGCCTCCACAACAAAGCTGCGTAGAATGCTTGGATCCCACTATGCTACTACAATAGTATTTTTTATCCTGCCATGTCAATTAAATAATAAAAAATGCTGTTAGGAAATGTTGGAAGGTCCCCATTTTTGACATTAAACAGTTGAATAATGTAACCAGGTGACTTAGCAGTTTAGTGCACAATCTAGCCAATCATAATCCAGGGAAAAATGAGTAACAACACGAGTGATGAAGAATATTGATACGCTTTGATCATCACAATTAATGTAACTCACCCAGCCCTAGTTTTACTTAACCCCATGAAAATTTGGGACTGATCACCTTTTCACCCAGTGACAGTCCATGAAACAACACTGCATTTTGCTGGAATAATGCCTCTACTGAATACAAGATACAATGGATTTGAAAGCTATAATTCAGTTCAACACTATGCGTGCTATAGAAGAGAAGCCAAAAACACTTACTATCAGTTTAAATAAAATCAAATGTGAAACTGACCTTTTCTCATAACACAGATGAGTTTAAATACATGAGTTACACAATTTTCTTTTTTTTTTCAAACCTTCAGTAGGGAATAACGAAAGTGCTCTGGGCAAACCTGTAAAAAAATAATTTATACACACCCTCGTCATCTGACTGGAGGGTTTGTCACAAAATTGTTGACAACTGTTTTGCTTATTGATGGTCCTCCCCCCAGTCACTCTGCTGCTTCTCGCCCTCACCGCCCGTTGGTTGGATTAGTTGTCATTTGTTAAAAGGAAGGCAGGCAGGCAGTATGACAGTGGAACAGGCTGGGCCTGCTAAAGGCTCTGCCACCTCTCCCTCCAACTCTGTCCATGTTCCTTTTTCTGGGCTGTAGCAGATGGTAGAAGACTTATAAGCCCCCTGGGAAAAAAGGAAATCAAGTCACTTTCTTTATTCCTCTCAGTGCTGTTTGGATTTCTAACTAGGAGATGGAAAAACTCTGTTTTAAAATGCACATGATCAAAAACAGCAGCAACATAGTTAAAGGAAAAGTGTGGTAATTTTCTGTTTTGTCCACAAATTCGAAAAATTTCGAATTTAATCAACTGATAATAATAACAAGTCAGATATAGCTTATTGGTCTGGGCCATGACATTAGAACATGAACTCTAAAGTTTATTTTCAAGTTTTATGTTGAGCCACATACACCACCCAGCTGCCTTGCAGTAAATATTCACATTAAATGTGTATTCTTCCTCAGATGAAAATAGTCCGCCCTAAAAATCCACGATTTATTCCCATTTGGATATAATTCACTGAAAACTACAGTACCCAGAAAATCATTAAATCTTTTACAAACATGAAAGTATACATTGAATGACTTGATACAATGAGTGTTTTTGAAGAACAGACTTTTGGTGGGTGTCCATCCACTAGGGCGTGTTAATCTTTCTACATGTGCACCACCATCCTGGTTATAATTAGGTTTTGGGACTACCTTGCTTGTCTTGTGTGTGTTTGCATGCCACCAGGATACTGTGGTAATGTAAAACCCTCGTGTAGGTTTCTGATCATTCTCTGTTGTTATAGAATACAGTAGCTGAGATGGTGAGACATTAAGACATAACTGCGCATATATGATCAGAAACCTCAATGTTGTTTTGATACTGCACACGGTTATGTGGATAACAAGGTGGTTCATGTTCCACATAAAGGCCATAAAAAAGGTTGAAAAAGAGGATACTCGTGCATATAACATGTTTACAAAGTCAGTATTTTTGATTTCAAGTGATGTTTATTTTGGCACACAAGACACTGAAAGCCTTATCCTTTAATGTAAAATAATCTCATCTGATTTGTAAAAATGTACAGTACCATGCTCCAGCTGTAGCCCCCTACGAGGAAGATGCTGTCGTCCAGAACAGCACAGCCTGGGCCACTGCGACCCTCCAGGATGGGTGTCTGCAGGATGTTCCACTGGTCAGCTTTTGGGTCGTAACACTCAACCAACATCACGTCTAGATGGGAGAAACCTGTTAGGAGAGGTTGACAACTAAAATTATGTATCCAGTATATCACATGCACTTAATATAACCTGTCATTGTTAGTCATTTCTGTGTGTGCCTTTTTTTCCTATGCTTTTGTACTAGTTTTTAAGTGGACATGATTTCATGATAAAAGTTAATGTTGACATTTCTACCATGGAAAAATTAGAAATAAAACATTGACATCTGGATCAGTCTAAAAAATGTTCTTTCCTCTTTTCTCTCAGGGCCTCTGAAGTCTGTTCTGAAATCTGCAAGTTTCTGCTTTTGCCATGTACAAGAAACTTGCCAAAATCAGAGGGCAATCTTATCAACATGGCACATTTCATTTTATCAGCGTCATAAATACTCAATGTATTTTAGTAATAATGGCAGTATCTCTTTTCCTGAAACACTCAAGCATTTACCTTTCAAATGGTTTCCACCAATAGCATACAGGCGGTCGTTCATTCCAGCGAGGGCATGAATGGCACGCTTTGTGTTCATATCCTGTTTCCTGGCCCACACATCCATTATAGGGTCGTAACAGTAGAGCCAGGACACATACTCTCCATTGTGTACTCCTCCTGCAAGAGGGAAACACAGCACTCTTTATTACTGTTACTATTACTGTATTACTGAGAAATGCACATGTACATTGATTAAGGATAGTTCTTATAAAAACTGATTTATTATTTAACCTAACATTTACCAGGGTTCCAATGTTGAAATGTTTCACAAAAGTTGTGATAATAAAGATTATTCATTCATAGTGCTGATTCTCTTTTAACATTTAGTAATGGTAATGTTGTAATGGATGTATTTATTTTTAGAGGCTGTGCATTGCACATCAGGTACCTTTCTTCAAAAGAAGAATAATTGTGACTGAACAACAGGCTCTCTCCTGACCTGATATGTAGATCTTGCCATTATGTACTGCTCCTGCATGGGCGGCCAAAGGCTGGGGCAGAGACGACACATAGTTCCACTCATTAGTCTCCAGGTTGTAGGACTCCACGCTGGAGAGGTAGCCCGTCTCGTTCCTACCACCAATCACGTACAGGTGCTTATCCAGGCGGCAGGCAAAGAAACTGGCTCTCCTGAGGAGGAAGTGTCAACCAGACAACATCATTAAACCAGCAATGACAAGATCTGTTGTAGGATTTTTTTTTACAGTTTCTGTGTGAGGTGAAAATTGTTTAGAAGAAAGATCACAACTAAGACTCTCTCTTTGAATTTGTGATAAGTGAACTGCGACTTAGGGCTACAGGAGTTAACTGCTTGCCAACAGCGAGCAGCTGTTTTACTGCCAGGGCAATTTACTTATCATTCAAACTTAATAAATAGCAACATGATTGTAAATACAAATAATTTAGAGATAAAACATGTATGTAAAAATCATATAAATATTCTGATAATTTCATCTTTACTTTTTAATTTCTTCATCAATTAACAGAAGACTATATTTTTTTTCAGACTCTTATTGCACCCTCAGATGTATATACTACTGTATACTGCCTTCTGGGAACTATAAACTTGGAGTGCATTAAACACAAGTAAAAGCACATAGAAATCAACAAATATATATAGAGCAATGAGAGAACAAATACGTATTAAGATCCAAAAAAGACTCACCTCTCCTGCATAGGGGGCAACTGTATCCAGCTGTTGAATCTGGGATCATAACGGCTGACAAAATTAGTGCTGTGTTTTCCTGCAAAAGAGATATAATAAAGATAAATGAATCTGATTAATCGCATGACTTAGATGAGTGAGAGACTTATTTACAGTTTAGGCTGTGGTCATGTTTAATTGGCCAAGTTTTTTGTTACATCCCAATAAAATGCACAACTGTGACTTTGCAAGTCTTGATTTAAAAATAAGCCAATGATCAGAAAATCAACACCCACATATGCAGATTTTCACTGTTAATATATGCTACTTTTCACTGCAATTAAGAGTTAACAAGTGATAGACCGATGTGGTTCTGTACAAAAAGTCTTAAATTATATCTGATGATGTGTGTTGTGTTGATTTTTACCCTCACTGCTATTGTAATGATACTTGGTGGAATGATCATTTACAGTCTTTGTTTCTTATCATGGTTACATGTTACCACTGTTTCACAAAAGCACTCTTGACACTTCCACGCCACAAATACTTCAGAGTTAATAACAGTTATTTTTCAGTGCCAATTATTGACAAGTGTTGTTTGTCCACTCAGAGCTGATATGGCTTTGTGAGTGTTTGAAACTATCTGAAAATGCTACATTAACTTGGGTTGGGTTTGAACCTACACACACCCTGGCTCACAGTTCTCTCTCTATATTGAGTAAACACTGGCAAATTTATAGTGTGAAGCCAATGAAAGGCAAGACATTCATTCTGTTGTGTTACAGTACCGTTGGGGTTCCACTGGTCCTCTCCGCCCAGCAGCAGCAGGAAGTTCTCCACCTCCACCACGCAGTGATGGGCACTGTTGTAAGGCATTACTAAATGAGACACAAAAAAAGGTGTCAGTCACTGAAACATGACAATGGTATAGGTCAGTGGCAGGCAAATAGCAAACTAAGGGGCTAACCTGGCCCATGCAGCAAGAATATTTAGCCCCCGGAGGCAAAATAAAGTTTTCCCTTTAGTATTTTACTTCAGAATTAAAAAAAAATTTACACATGGTTTAATTTTTTTTTTTAAAGTAGCCATGGGTTTTAAACAGCTTTAATTGTAAAACTTTAGCCTATTTGACAGTTTTACAATTGTGTCTCTCAAATACAAATACAGTTGGCAGTTAATTAGATTCACCAACCTAAATGCGATGCAGCCTTTCTGAGAGGTGTTGATTCATTGGTCATTTTGGAGGCTGGAGGTTTGTGGTTCAGTTGGACTGTGTTGTGTTATAAAGGCAGATGTTTCTATTATTTTGTTCACTCAATTTATATCAATGAGGGTAGGATAAATAACAGAAATGCTTGTCTTATAAGGCAATACAATTCAACAGCACCACAAACTGCATCCTCCAAAATTATCCTACAGTTGAGTGAGCACCTCTCTAAAACAGTTTCAATAAAAATGGAATATCATAACCTTCATAAAGCAGGATTTATTACAAGACTGTTGTATTAGACTACATTGGTTTCAGCTAGATGTACCTAATAAACTGCCAAAGTACTAATAGGAGCTACTTCTCCCCCAAAACTAACGATTTTATAAATTAGAATTCAAGTAATACTCAAACAAGCATAAACACAAGGCCTACATTTCAGCTGTGCTTGTAAAATTAAACTGGCCCATGGTTAACCTAACTGCTGATCTCTAATGAAGGTTTGTTGGTGTGGACAACAGATGTTATTTAATTAAATTAACCTATTAAACAAGGTTCCTATTAATAGAATATTTACAAATTGCTTTTTCTACTCTTTAATAAGCGATATTTGTTGAGACAGTCTTCTCATTCAGTGACTGATTTTATTACTTGTCATCCTGAGTGTCCTGTTATTTGATAGGGGTGCTCATAGTATATTAATGTCGAGATGGATTTAATTTGCAATGTACTCTTAACAGCAGTCTAGATCGCCCGTGATAATGACACAGCCAAACTTCTATTTCACAATCCTCAGTGAGAGTCAATGTTATATGATTTATTTTCCCTCCTCATCGCTTTTGTTTTGCAACCTTCCATTCATCCATCTACAGGAAGTGATTTCTTGTGGGGAATCAAGCCTGTTGACTCTTAAACTGGAACAAATGAAAGTACGAGGCAGAGTAAACAGGCTAGTGTTTGTTATGACAATATGTATCTATCTATCTATCTATCTATCTATCTATCTATCTATCTATCTATCTATCTATCTATCTATCTATCTATCTATCTATCTATCTATCTATCTATCTATCTATCTATCTATCGTGATCTCTCTATCTAGTTATCGATCTATATCTTTATCTATATCTATCTGATATGGTAAATGAGTTTCTATTTTGGAGACTTGATTTATCTGCCTGTGAGTACTCTAAGGAGTGACTCTCACAGTACAACACAAACTGTTCATCTAGAAATTAAGTACATCAAATAAATATAATCTTTACAGTATCATACAGCTCATTATCTTTAGCATAAACAGCTTCAAGCCCACAGTTGCAGCAGGACCCCTTGTTTTCCCTTGTGTATGTTTTTGTGCTCCCATCCTCTCCTCCATCTTCTTTTGCTGAAGTGACCCCATTGAGATGTAGAGAAATGGTCTTAGGTGACAGTCATAATGAACATGATCGTGTTCACTCAATAAATCTCAGGCCCGGTGCTTTTTGAGCACAAATCAGTGAAATGTTAAAGCCCACCTGTCTGTCTCCATCAGTCATTTCCACTGTCACCTCCCCACCGCCTGATGGATCACAGTTTCTGCAAAATTAGACAGCCTTGAATCTCATTTCTTTCCTATTGGCCTCTCCCTGCAATCTCACTCTGGTTGCCTGACATGTGCTGGGCCTCTCCATGGGAGGGGAGTCTCAGATAGGAACTAATACTACATACACTAAACACAGCTTTATCTTGAACGAGGGGATTAGGTTGCTTGCCTCCAGTGCACCTCAAAGACGAGTGCCATATGACTGCCAAATTCCCGTACATGCTATTTACATTATCATTCAGTCAGCAGTATATAGGACATGGATGGCTGGCTTTTTATTTGATGTCTAGTGACTTGTACTCATACTAAAAATCATTTCATACCCACGTGAAAAGAAGATTATTGCTTTACAGTATGTCACAGGCTACAGTATGAGGAGTACTGTAGGATAACGTGGGGCATTTGCCCTGTGTCTACAGGTGCCACAGATACAGGTGAACAGTGGGATAAGTACCAGGCCATAATAACTGTAGACCACTGCACTAGTCTTGTGCAGCGCAAAAAAATACAGCCAAGAATATAAACCAATTCTTTCTTCCTACAAGACTTTACTGTGAATTATCACCTGAGAAACAATATAAAATCAGTCTTTGTATTTGTCCCCTCTCCCCTAAATCTTCCACTATCCCCAGGGGTGAACAGCCAAAGGAGGGCAGGATGAGCACGTCCTCCACGAGATGGACGCCATCACTCCAGTCTACAGTGAGCTCTAGGGCTCACTAGAGGGAGTCAGAAACCTCTGCATAGTGGCACAGTCGGGGTCGGTTGAATGACTCCACAGCTAATGCACCACTGCTGCTCAAGCTCTGACGTGGCTTTAACACCATTACAATTGCATCCCACTGAGCTGAAATTCCTTTGTTCTAGGCCATATTGCATGGATGAGGTTCATTTCCACATGTGAGATTTCAATATCAGGTTAGTTTAAAGAAGAAGATGAGAATACTCCAGCATTGTGGCTGAGTCTGTGTCTGCCTTTGTCTTGTGTTCGGCCACGCTGCTGTAGGTACACTAGATGGCAAACTTTACACTAGAATCACCAAGCAGATATATCTGACACAACAAGAGGGATCAGATTCTTTCCAAATTGTGTTGATGAATGTCTTAATCAAAGGCTGTCCCTCTCAGGTTTCGCCTCATTGAAAAGTTATGATTGAATGTTAATAATCTTCTATTCCACATCCATTGTGTGGAAGCTACATCAGATGATCACTGATGTGTTAAGGGGATGATTTTGCAGTTTTGTCCCTCCACTTGGCCACGGACCATTTGAGTGTTAACTTTTTAGTTCTGAGTGATGGAAATCCCTATTGACCTTTTGCTTGCTGCAGTTTATACCCAGGAGTGTGAGTTTAATGAGAAAATGACAATATAAACACTAGTGAGCTTCAGGCTGTTGTGTATGCATGCCTCCTTCAGTAAAAATGCACCCTGAAAGATTTAGACAAACAGGGACTAAAATTACAGAATTAAAAACTCACGCCATAAAGTGAGGTGAAAGAAAACAGACTTGTGCCTAATATGTATGAATGGAGAGACGCTGCTGAGATATGACTCCAACCAAAACAAAAGGACAAAAACTCGATATGTCCCGCAATGATGATGCAAAGGACAAATACGGTTTCCCATTAGCTCTTGTTTGACCTTTGCAATATGGCAACAATATAGTGGTGAACCTTAAAAGGTCAGGGAAGACAGAGAAAAAAAAGAGCATGGTACACTTTACAGAGGTGAGTGCTGTAGAAACAAAGGCTTTAGACATGTTCTTATAGTCACTACATTTTTTTCAATAGAACTGTGTTTTGTGAAATTATGACTTGCTCTCAGTATGACATCATGAAATCAATATCATAAATTGTATCCTGGTATAAATCTCGGCAGGTTTTGAGATACTTTGTTTTCTTTTATTACTTTTATCTATTCTATCTAAATCATTATCTATTTTGAATGTTTGTACAGACATTACAGCTGCTGACCTTATCTGTTGGCATTTATTTTACCTTACATAAACCTGACATCAATGATGACACCAGGTCAACAGGTTAATTCCATGCTGTGTATTAGTATGTATGGGGCAATTCAATCCTATGTATTGATCAACGTGAGCGAATAATCATGCTACATTAAAATGCTATGGCGGAAAGATGTCATTCATTATTGTTCTATCTCTGCCACAATAGATCATTAGATTCAAGTAAATCTCATCATGCATCCTGCCAGCATATTTCAGCAAAAACAAGGGAAACCGGGCATGAAGCTCCACAGTGCTGTGAAGTCACGCTCTGATTAAAAACTTATATTAAAAGTGATAGTGATACATTATTACCTGAAGGATTTAGGGAACTCCTTCCCCTCATTTCCGTGAAAATTAACCTGTGTTAAAGTCATCCATAGGAACAACTATTTCTCATCATAAAAGCCAAGAACACAAGATGCCCCAGGTTAAAAAAAAAAAAAAAAAAAAAAGGACAGCAAAGCCTTTGCAACTCACTTGTGAGGATCTTCCATGTCTTTTTCTCATCGTCATAGTACTGGACCAAATTGCTGGGGAGACGATCAGGTCCAGGAGGCAAACCACCCACCAGTAACAGCATTCTCTTATTGGAACGGATTCTGTAATGTCAAAAGTGTGGGTGTGTGCACAAGTGTTAAGAAACAGAACAAAACAGGTATTAAGCTTTGAAGTAAAACATCCAAAGGCCAAAATAAGCCCAGCCTGCACCTGGACACCTTTAACTCCTTTATATAGTAATAATAGTATTGACGGTTCTTTGCATAGTATATTTAGATTTTTCAAATGTGTGTGAATGAATTAATCAGTGAATTAATAGAATAGAATAAATGAATGGTTAAATGAATAACTGCTCCTTGTCCAAGTACAACTACTTAAGTTAAGACTACTAATCAGGCAATGTGTGGCCACGTTTATTATAATTAACATAAAATTGCTCAACAGCGCACTTATCCTTTTGATGTGTTATTGAACGGTTATTGTACTCTAAAGATATCTTTTCAATTAGCTGTGAAGCGAGGACGATCCTGCAGGGTGCCATGCTGGAGGCTAAAAGCGCAATTGAGTATATAAACCTGCCTATACAATGTCTCCATTCCATTGGCTACGGTGATTCATGTGACATCCCACAGCCAGTTGTGAGATATTTCCAACTGTTTGTATATGATATATAAAGTCAAAGCTGCACACTTTACTCTACATTAATGACCATTATCTGGCTCCTAATGGATTTTAACACAAATCTACAATTAATCACAATATGCAGCAAAAAGATTAAGAGTAGCTGGCCTTTATATTCAGACACGTTCACCTTTTTTTTCCCTTGTTCATATTTTACTTTTTTATGCTTGGGTAAATCACCATTGTCTCGGTACATTCTCCCTGCTACCGGCCCACTCGGAAGTGTTTTGGGGTTATTCATATGCAAATGAGCCCCTGGACATAGATAATAGTGATTAATTGAGAGGAGAGAAACAGCGGCATGTGAAACTAATTATGAGGATTCCTGATTCCTTGCTCATTTAGGTCCATATGTGGGAATAGATATGTTATTGGGACAATGTAAGAATAGCAACATGTAAAAGGCTCCTACTTTTAGATTTATTGTGCAAAATCAGATTTTCAAGTTTCAATTCTCTAATGCCACAGCTTTATTTTTCCTCTGTTCACATCTATATAAAGCAGTTTAAATAATTAAATACTGATGCCATCACTGCTCAAAACATTTTAAGCCTTGACCATCTAGCTACAGTCAGCTCTCCAAACAAAATCTGACAACAGCACCACCAATCAATCAACTTACTGATAACGCCGGTCTACTTACCAGCCCCTTAAAGTGCTGATCAGGACAAACATGGAGGTAGGCCATGCTGCTTGCTCTATTTTTGTGTGAGTGAAGCAGATGCATTTAACCTGAATAACAAGCACTGCCCGAGTATCCCTTAATGAAAATGAATGCTACTCTAAATTCCCTTTGAATGTATTATATTTTTGTTTATTGTGATATCAGGACCAGGGTATCATTGTAGTTATATCAGAATTATTAAGTAATTTCTATGTAATTCTGGTAACAATTTAATCATAGCATTTCAAATTGTATTCATGAGACTTCCCACTAAATCAAATGCATAACCTTTATCTAGTTTGCTGCATCTTGTCTACACTGATTAGAGAACAATTACACAGATGTGTGGGGAAATAAAGAGTTGTTTTTTCTTCACTAAAACATAAGGTAACCTTGTAATTATGGATACAGTTTAGCATAGAGTAGATCAACCCCCTGACAGCTGCCATTCTTTAACATGAGCCCCCCCCATCTTCATTAACTGGGCCTCAAGCCTTACATCTCTGACTGACCACCTACAGTAAGTACATGGTTTAGACTACACAGGCTGTGGGACCAACACTAGAGTGAGTGGGCAATACTTGAGTCTGCAATTTGTTCAAATTTAAAAAGTGGGAGGCATTTAATCACCTTCTATTCTCAAATAGCTCATTGCTCTGTGTGTATGTGTGTGTGTGTGTGTGTGTGTGTGTG